>CM048925.1:8495688-9095688 GCA_026686955.1 Epinephelus cyanopodus | reverse complement strand
ACCTCGCCCCTCCCTATTTGTCGGATCTCCTCCACATTGCCATGTCCTCCCGCTCCCTCAGATTCTCCTCCTCCTCCATCTACCTCTCTGTGCCCTCTGCCCGCCTCAGTACCATGGAACTCACTCCCACCAGACATCCGTTCTCTTAATAACATCATACCTCATGTAGCACAACCAAAATTTCACATAGACGTTTTGTTATTGGTTCCCATTTGTTCCCCTCTTAGACTTTTCTTTTTTGGATTTGGAATCCATAACAACTCTAGCCAGGGAGACTCAAGACGAGCCCCAACTACTGAGGCGTCGTGTGTTTTAGTCTACAAAATGTTAAATATAATTTTTAATTCGCTGTTGAGGCGACACATTCGAATTTAGGAATCACTTCAGGCTTACAGCAATGGTAAATTAAAATAAACATGTTACAAAATTAAAACCTCTTGAACGTCTGGATCTTAAGTTACCAGAGAAAAAAGGTGAGCACACATTAGCAGGTGCCGAACAGCGTCAGAGAAACACTGATTTGTAATGTAAAAAATGTCTATATTCAATGTTTTTCCGGGTTTAATTCAGCTGGCCTGTTTGTTTTGGAGAGGAAGAGAGAAGTTTCAGCTGGTTGCAATCTGCAATCCTCACCACTACATGCCACTAAATCCCTCTAAATCTGACACACTGGACCTTTACACGATGCTGATGCTGTTCTCCACAATATACAGTAATAATATCTGATTTCTGATGCAGCACTTTGGGGAAGAGAAGCATCTGTTAAACTGCCATTCCCATGTGAAGCACAGAGAACAGTCAACTTCTCCTCTGTGGTTCGATGTCGGCTTCTGCTTTTACCTTCTCAGTGTGGTCCATCATGAAGTCAGTGCATCCCACAGCATGAGGGCCCTTAGCTGGAGGGATCCCAAGGTGATTACTGCAGGTGTTCCCCATGGCGAAGAGTGTGTACCTCCTCTGGTCTGTCAAACAAACACACTTAACTGATATACACTGTTGACAGGAAGTAGGAGTGTTCATATTCACATTGATATATACGTGATGATACCGTGTAAACTACTCAGTGCATTTTAAATGATGTTTCTTTCTGTTCTCGCTTTGTGACAGTCATGATTGAGAGAAGATGACTTGACAAAAAACAAACAGACTTCTTCTCCACAATAAACCGCTAATAAAGATTTGTGGCAGTGAATATCAAATGTCAGCAGATTATAAACACAGCTCCAATTTTAATTCTTCTCTTTTTGCTCTACATTATTAGTGATCTTTGTTTATGTATGAGAAATAAACACAACTCTTATTTTAGAGCTGTCTATATTTTATTTTGTATTTTTGTTCCATGTTGTCTGTCTGTAACTTATGTTGGTGCCTGTCTCGGCCAGGACACTCTTGAAAAAGAGATTTTTAATCTGAAGAGATTTTCTGGTTAAATAAAGTTAACTAAAACAATAACGATAACAACAATAATAATATTAATCATAATAATAGTAAAAATAATAAACAAAAGGCATGTTAAGAAAAATAAATGCATACAAACATCTTAAATAAAAATCCAGCATGCCCCAAAAAAAAGATGACCGTCATGATTGATATTAGATAACTTGACAAAATCAGACTACTTCAAATGTCATTATATTAATTATATATACAGTTCAAATTTTAATTCTTTCATTGAACAGTATAAAAATGCTTTTGTTATTCTTTCCATATTATTGGTGATATCCGTTAATGTATGAGGAATTACATTTCAATATAATTTCTCAGCCAGGACACCCTTGAAAAATATTTTTTTTGATCTCAAAAGATTTTTCTAGTTCAATAAAACATAAATAAAAAATATAAAAAGGACTGTTCATAAAATAGAAATGTGTTTGTCAAGAAATATAAATGCTAAATAAATAAATAAAGGATGACAGCCATGATGTCATAAGATGACTTGACAGAAAAAAACAGACTAACTGCAGAATTAAACTGCTGATAAAGATTTCAGGCAGTGAATATTAAATGTCAGCACATTATAAATACAGCTCCAAATTAAATTCTGTCTTTGAACAGTATAAAATGCTTTACATTATTAGTGTTAATGTATGAGAATTACATTTTAATGTAGGAATAATTAAACACTTGTTAATATTTCATCTTCATTTTTGACTGAGTGATTACTGTTTGATTGTGAGCTTCAGTTTTACAGACGAGGAAACTAACACAACTATAAAATAAACCGTGACAGCGTGTTAGTGGAATGAGTCACAGTCAAAGTTCACTCATTGATGTAACAGCTCCACGTAACCTTCCAACTGCTTTCAACGAGCTGGCTGTAGAATAAATGTGTATTTAATAAAACCTGCGCTGTTTCGGTCCCCAGCTGTCCCCCACCTGTCCCCTACCTGTCCTCGCCCACTGGTTTGTCCTCTTGACTAATAACCGTACAAATCCTCCACGAGACAACATAGACGTGAGTAGCGTCAACGCGAGGTAACGTTACGCTCGGTGCGTTAGCCTCAAAAACACCAATAAAACCAACGTTAGCTGTTCAGCAAAAACGAAACGAGACCTACCGGAGATAGAGGAGTAGCCGTGTGCCGAAGTCACTACATCAGTTTCGCAACATCACCGCGTAACTACCGTGAATATGTCCCGATAAACGCGCCGGTGCGAGTCACTCGGGAGGCGGTTTGACAGGTCGCTGCTGTCGGTGTTAGCCGAGCTAGCCGCTGCTAGCATGCTGGGAGGAGCTACAGCAGAGGTTTGTTTTCTCCGCCGTCACACACCAGCAGCCCTGAAGTTTTTATAACTTCAATAAAAAACAAACCCAAGCCTGGAAAACAATATCGTGTTATTATCATGATCACAGAACATATTTCTACATCACGTGTGTCCTCTGAAGTCCCCTTTAAAACCGGCTGAACTGATCTTTATACACGGCTCTGCTTTGCATGCAGTATGAGCACGTGCATCTGTTGACAGCCAACATGGCCAACATGTGGTTAATAATATTGTTGTTTTTGTGCCAGGACGTGAACAAACAAACAAATACGCGCTGCTTTGTTGGATATTCGCTCCAAAGTTGCCCGTTTGCGCTGTTTACTGCGGCTGAGTGAAGACTCCGCACCTGTAGGGGCAGCAGGGAGCAAGTGCCATAGAAACAAGGCGAGTGAAGTCACGAAGAGCAACGCTGGAGGATGCAGAGTTTGGACACGGAGCCGGTGAAATAAAGTCATTTATCAACCGCTGCAATGAAGCTGGTGAGTTAACAAGCTGTTGGCACAGTTAAAGTCGCCAACACAACCTCAGCTGGCTATAATAATGTGTTACGAAGTCGTCAGGGTGTCTTTCCTCCACCCTGTTAGCTTAGCAGCTGTTAGCCCTGTGCGGTCCTCTCTTAGTAGCCAGTAACGTTATCTAGCCGGCTAACAGCTAGGCTAACAGTCAAGCTGTGAAAACGAATATGAAAATACTGGCACAGTTGGAGCGTTTTGTTCTTAAAATGAGCCAAACTTAAAGCTGTTTATGTTTGGGTTTTTTGCACAGATTATAGACTATCTGCCTGCACTGAATGTGTGTGTTTTCAATTGTATTATTACATGATTTTATAGCTACTATTATTCAGAGGTGTTGTACAGAGCAGTAACAGGCTACAGAAATAATACTACTCTGAAACAGAACACAGATTTCACAGGTGTTTTTAAAACCACTTAGGGACACTTTAAGGGACACATGTTTTTATTCTGCTCTGTATCTGTCATGTATTGTGTTGCTGACACATGCCATGTTTGTTACCAATCACTTTCCTGTCTTCTCTCAGTATTGTCTGTCTGGTCATCCCACACTGCCTTGCAATGTGCTCAAATTCAAATCCACCACCATCATGTTGGACTGCGGGCTGGACACCACCTCTGTCCTCAACTTCCTGCCCCTTCCTCTTGTCCACAGGTGAGTCAGTGACATCAAGTGGTGCCTTCATTTATTCATTAATAGATAGACGACTTGTTTTTAATCATGATGGGTTTTTCTGTTTTTGTGCTTTTCAGCCCACGACTGTCCAAACTACCTGGCTGGGTCTCGAAAGATGGAACGATAAACTTGGAGAAGGTATGAGAAGCTGAGTATTCCGTGTCTGAACTAGAATTCATGTTTGATTGTTGCTTTGTGAGGGTCACCTAGAGTTGTGTCTGTTTTTTTCTCTGTCTGTAAAATGTAAATACATTGATATTTGTCTGTGACGCTACAAAAGGAAATAAGCTATTTCTTTCCATGGTTGCAGGAGCTGAAGGAATGTGCAGGACGAGTGTTTGTGGACTCACAACCAGAGTTCTGTCTCCCTGAGGTAGCAAACATGGCCGCCATACATGCAGGATATTTAGTTGAAGTCTAGTGTTCAAATGAATGATTCTGCTGCGGGACATTGAAACGCTAACACATCCTTTTTCTAGTTCTGTGTCAGTCAGTTTCCTTTTGACTGAATGGCTTGATTGACTTGCCAGCCCAGATATTTCATTCTCTTTTCATGGCTTTTGCTACAGTTATTATTATACAATCCAGTATTTCTAATATAGATTGTAATAAATGCTCCTCCCAGTATAATAATACACATCATTTATATTGACCACAGAGAGAACTGCTGGATCTGTCCACCATCGATGTCATTCTGATCTCCAATTACCACTGTATGATGGCGCTGCCCTACATCACTGAGCACACAGGCTTCACTGGGACAGTGTACGCAACAGAACCAACCCTGCAGATCGGCAGGTGAGGAGATACGAGGGATGCAAACTTCATCATATTGTTTTTATATTCATTTAAAGGACACTGTACATGTTGTTATTTGAAAGTTGAGTTTGAAGAATAAAATGTAACGTCAGCAAAATCAACTCTGGCTGATGTTGTGGTTTCACTTCTTTAAGAATTGCTGATTCCTGTTGTTATTTCACTTTCACAGACTGTTGATGGAGGAACTGGTGAACTTCATGGAGAGAGTCCCCAAAGCCCAATCTGCCACCTGCTGGAAAAACAAGGAAATACAAAGGTAAGAAAATAGGTGAGAAAAATTGAAAATGTACAAAAATAATTGTGGAAAATACTTATTTCAGAGTATTTTTGCATTGTAATTATATCATGTAAAAATATAAAATGTGACATTTCAAACACAGTCCTCGAATCTTTTTACCTTTCCACTGTTTATCTTGTCATGTATTTGGTTTTTTACCTTTAGTTACTTTTCAACAGATTAACTAACACAATCAATTTTTGAACATCATTATTTTATTACTTTAGGATGCTCCCAGGGCCGCTGAAGGATGCAGTAGATGTGTGGACGTGGAAACGATGCTACAGCATGCAGGAGGTCAACTCTGCCCTCAGCAAGGTGCAGCTCGTGGGATATTCACAGAAAGTGGTAAGAACTTTCTCTCCTCCTACACCACACAGGATCAGGGTTATTTAGTATACATTGTTTTTGTATAAATAACACTCAGCTGAAATGGTTTGAAGCTTCATTTCATAATGTTGACATTCAAGGGGGCTACTCTGAGCCAGTGCAAGTTATATTCAGTAAATAATGGCTAACTCTTTTAATTCGATTATTCATCTCATTCAAATTGAGGATTTTGGTCAAGGATTTTTTATTTATCTTTATGGGTGTGATGACAGACAGTTATAGGTTCTTTCGAGAACCTCAGTAAAAAGCTTGGAATGTGAAGAGAGAAAAAAGCCCTGCTCAGGGGTCAAATTCAAATGGAAAAGGTTTTCATTTTATTTGCACATTCGTTTGTGTCATGCACGACCTTCCTCACTCTGTGTGTGCAGGATTAGTTTTTATGTTTGATCTTAAATATCTGTTTACATCCTCTTGTATTCTCATTGTAACAACTTCCTTCCTTCTCCCTCCAGGAGTTGTTTGGAGCCGTACAGGTCTCCCCCTTGAGCTCTGGTTACTCTCTGGGAAGCTCCAACTGGATCATCCAGTCTCATCATGAGAAAGTTTCCTATGTGTCGGGTTCCTCCCTCCTCACCACACACCCACAGGTTGGTCGAACAATGGAGGAAATTACACTGAGTGACCGACCAAAACCTGCACGATCCAGAATGTGACACCAGTGTTTCACTTGACTCTCAGTGTTTGTGTGTGAAATGCATTTAAATTAACGTCACAGATTCTAAGATGGTTTTTCAAACTGAAAGATAATCAAACCCTCCTCCTTTATGTCAGCTTTCAATCTTCAGTTTTTATCCGTTATTTGTAACTCCCTCTGCGCTCACACCCTAGTGTATCTCGTACTACAGGGTTCCCACGGTCATGAAATTCCTGGAACAATCATGAAATCAGAAAAACTGTTTTGGCTTTTGTTTATATGTTTATAAAAATCCCAAAACACATGAACCTTGCACAAATTCATTCCTTGTATGACTAATATACAATATATTGTAGAGTGCATGAAATGTCATTAGAACTACACGTAGACCAGAGTGAGCTGATTCTGCAAATGCAGTAAAATATTGTCAGAAAGTTTTGAAAATTCACTGATAAAAACATGTGTGAAACTTAGAGGAACCTTTTCACGGGGCTGCTGATAATGTAAAGTCTCATCTTCTCTCCTCTCAGCCGATGGACCAAAGCTCCCTGAAGAACAGTGATGTTCTGATTCTGACAGGCCTCACCCAGATGCCCACCGCCAACCCAGACGGCATGCTGGGAGAATTCTGCAGCAACCTCGGTAGGTCCAGACATACTGGATTATGTTAAATCTAAAGATTAAGGCGGTAATTCTAGTTCTAAGTATTTATTCTCTCTCTGTGCATGTAGCCATGACGATTCGAGCCGGAGGAAATGTGCTGGTGCCTTGCTACTCGTCGGGGGTGATATACGACCTGCTGGAGTGTCTGTACCAGTTCATAGAGAGCGCCAACCTGGGGACTACGCCCTTCTACTTCATCTCACCCGTCGCCAACAGCTCGCTGGAGTTCTCTCAGATCTTTGCTGAGTGGTGAGGAGCTGTTTGGCAAAATGTCCATACTTTAGAAATCTGTCAGCACACAGAACACGTACAGCACATGTATGAAGCAATACTGAATCACACACAGTGACAGGTGAAGAGAATAATATTGATCATCTCATTACACTGCAGTGTTGGCATTAGCGTTGATCCCATCTGATAGGTTCCACCCACTCAAACATTGCTGCAGACCAAGTAAACCTCTTTCACATGGCAGTCTTCCTGATGTCAGTGATCCCTCCAGCAGGAAAATGCACCACGCCAAAGTCTTAAGAAATCGCCTGAGGAACATGACACAGAGCTCATAGTGTCGACCTGAGAGCTGTTTTTTTTGTCTCTCTTTTTTTAGGCTTTGCCACAACAAGCAAACAAAGGTTTATCTTCCAGAGCCTCCGTTCCCTCATGCAGAGGTGAGTCCTGCAGCTGTGTCTCCTACCAGTGAAGAACAGTGCTGCATTTCAGAGATTATGGATAGTCAGGGATCCTGATTGTAAGCTATCAGATGACCCTGCAGGCCTGTGAAAAGCTCAGGGCATTCCACTTGTCTCCATTTTTCCACATTTTCTTACATTTTTTTAGTCATGAGCTGTTGTTTCTGTTGTGTGTTGTTTACATGGCTAAAGGGTTTTAAAAAATGCTGGTTGCCGTAGCTGCACTGGCTCATGTGTTCGACAAATCCTATTTCCTCTTGTCCTGGTAGAGTACATTCTCCGCAATAGGGGATTAAAAAAAAGTCCCTCAAAACGGCGCTCTTAGCACTACGATCGTTCCTAGTTCTTACGCTGAGGGCACAACAAAAAGTTCCTTCGGGCTTTAAACGTTTACAGACTTCTGTCCTAATGTGCTGCGTTGTTGTTTCAGCTGATCCAGACCAACAAGCTGAAGCACTACCCTAGCATCCACGGAGACTTCAGCAGCGAGTTCCGTCAGCCGTGCGTGGTGTTCACCGGTCATCCATCTCTGCGCTTCGGGGACGTGGTTCACTTCATGGAGCTGTGGGGCAAATCCAGCCTCAACACCATCATCTTCACCGGTAACTACAGCTCTCATCACGAACACTCCCACATCATACACCAAACATGAAGGAAAAGCCTTTAACTATAAATCCTCTGTGACTTTTCTTTCACATCACCAGAGCCGGACTTTTCTTACCTGGATGCTCTGGCTCCGTACCAGCCGCTGGCTATGAAGTGCGTTTACTGTCCCATCGACACTCGGCTCAACTTCCACCAAGTGTCAAAGCTGCTCAAAGAAGTCCAGGTACTGTCTGCACCTGTTTGGGTTGTGAGAGAAATAAGCAGTAAATGGATCACACAGATATGAACAGGGAGTTTATCATTGTGTAGGGTTCTGTGGTGAGGTTGAGAAGTGGCAAATTGAGCGAGATAATGACTGGAAAAATATCCTGATTGTGTGGCTCAGAAATGGCCGCCTCGTGGGTATTTTCTACACACAATACTGGAGAAAGGAGAATTGTGCAGCAAGCACATAATGAAGTCCTGTGGGTGAAAGAGAAGGATGGAAACAATTTTACAAGCTAACAGGAAAAGCACAAACAAGATAACAGAACAATATTAGATCAGCATTCAGAGCAGAGCAGGAGGGAAAACACAGTCCTGGAAGGTAAATTGGAGGTTTAATGGTTAGTTTTTCAGTTTGACCTTAAAATTCTTCCCACATCCACACTAACACTACAATCTCCATACACACAGGCGTTTTAGCACAGTTTCAAAAAATTATATCCGCCAGTACCTACATGCCTGAAAACACTTATCAAATGGCCATTTAAATTCACAGGGCATTCAGGTGTAAACAGGAAGCAGATTGTCTACTACAGAGACAGCAATAACTAAGACCAGATTTCTTTGCTTGGATCGACGACAACACACGAGATTAAAAACGACAACGAAAGCCGACTCTTTTGCCGCCTGTTGCCTCATATCTCAGCCAAGCAGTTGCACATGAACACACCGCAAACACTACAGCCAGCAGCGAACCATCACGTACATTCTGTGCCTGCGTGAGAGGCAACAACTCTCCACACCAGCAGACGATGATCATCTTTATTTATCATTCAAAAAGGGAAACTGGAAGAGACCACTAGTTAGCCAGTTAGCATGTTAACAACACAATCCAGTGTTGAACAAATGCCACGCGCCAGTGAACCATAACACAAACCATCAGGAAATATTTCTGCTAAAGAGCTCAATGGATAAAGAAAAATAATCTGACCTTGTGGAACAAGTTTGTTTCAGTCTCACTTTCTCTGGACTTCAGCGCTTTGTTTACTTTCCTCACTTCTGATTCTCGTCAATTCAACATGCTGAAATTGACTGGAAAAAAAGCAGACAGGAGCCAACAAGGGGCAGCAAAGCGGGATGCACCGCTCGAACTAGAGCGACAGACGTTCACTGGTGGGCCAACATGAACCAACGGCCGACCGTTAGCTCGATGTGTCAGGGTCATTGCAAAACAATAGCATCATAACAGAGTGCGACCAGTCGTGTTATCCATCACCACAGGAAGCCATGGTAAAGGGGCATGAGGAAAAAAATTACAGAAGATATGAAAACCTTTGTTTAATGTTGTGGTTGACACGTCATGACCGATGTTCGTGTCATCATCTCCAAAAGTCTCAGTTTCCAAACTAAAGACAACCGCATTTTTCTCTCCCTGTGCAAAGTGATTCAGTCCCTTTCTCCTTCAGTGACATCGACCAACAACAGTGAGGAGAAGTTCAACTTTCTCTGCAGCCGTAGTTTAAACCTTTCAGTCCCGTTTGTCTTCAATAAAAACATGCACAGTCTAGACTTCAGTTAACCTACCTCAGAGGACTGAATGAGCCATCAGGAGCTAAACACTGTCTCCTCTCTGTCCCTCCTGCTGCAGCCCCTTCATGTGGTGTGTCCGGAGCAGTACACCCAGCCTCCACTGACCCAGTCGCACCGCTCTGATCTGATGCTGGAGCTGCAGCCTCCTCCGATGCCTTACAGACGCTGCTCTGTGCTCAACCTGCCCTTCAGACGCCGCTATGAGCGTGTCTACATCCTGCCTGAGGTGAGTCGCATCAGAGCAGTAACTCACGACCTTAAACTCATGTCGGTGTGAGTATATTCTGCTTAAGAGAGACCTAACAGACTCGGCAGACGAGGTAGCCAGTTATCAAACCTAAAAGTCGATTCTTCCGTTCACAGCTGGCCAACTCGCTGGTGCCGTCTGAGATCAAACCTGGCATCTCACTGGCGACTGTGTCTGCAGTGCTGCACTCCAAGGACAACAAACACACACTCCAGGTGCGTCTCATGACTGTGTTAAAATGGACGTCACTGTTGAACCTGTTATCTTTTCAAATTAAAGTTTTTCCTCTCCTGTGTTGCCAGTCGGTGCCCAAACCCCCTCCGGCGCCCCCCAGCAAGAAGAGGAAGCGATTAATGGAGGAGCCCCCGGTGGTGCTGGCCCCCAAACCCCTGCTGAGTGGAGCCGTGCCCCTGGAAGCTTTCCTGGTCACACTGCAGAAGGTGAGACATCTGTAGGAACCTCAGTGGTCACATTGCTGTGCTTTGCTGCCCTCTCGTCATTGCTCCCTCATTCACGGTGTCTTTAGTGTTCCCACAGGAGGTGACTGCAGTCTGATTGGTCTGTAGAGCATTCTCCAGAAATAACTACTTTTTTTTTTTTTTTAGCAGAAATTACATTTGTGTTTTTGTGTCCATTGCTGAATGACAAGCAGAAGAACGTAGTATCTATGCAACTCGAATGTGTATTCATCATGTAGTCTTCCCGTTGCAGCACGGTATCACAGAGGTCAAAGTGGAGGAGACAGCAGACGGACACATTCTACACCTGCAGGCAGAGGACACACTGATTCAGCTGGAG
Organism: Epinephelus cyanopodus; assembly: GCA_026686955.1. Taxonomy (NCBI): domain Eukaryota; kingdom Metazoa; phylum Chordata; class Actinopteri; order Perciformes; family Serranidae; genus Epinephelus; species Epinephelus cyanopodus. The sequence goes on along the minus strand of CM048925.1, from coordinate 9,084,817 downwards.
GAGGATGGGACACACATCGTCTGCGACAACAACGAGCCGCTGCGGACCACACTGCGAGACCTGGTGCTGCGCTTCCTGCAGAAACTCTGACCCGAGTCCTCCTCGCGTCTCCTCACTGTTCAGTGTTTCTGCCTCATTGGACTGTGATTTGTAAAAAAGAGAGGATGGTGGAGGGGGAGAGGACAAAGAACTGGACTGTCTCCACCTCTGTAGCTGCAATAGTTACTGTAGATTTACTGTAAAGTCCAGTTATATTTTGTAAAATAGTATTTTGTATTAAAATGTTTTTCAGACATCATCTCAGTTATTTCTTTATGACTGCAACTTTTGTTGACAGTTAAACATTTTAGTGACAGTGCTAACCTCCCCATGGTCAAATGTTCCACTAAAAAAAGTTCCCCAACACTATTTTGCGAGAGTGCCGTCACTGCATCCTGGGTTTAGCCCCGCCCCAGACGACTGTGATCAGTTTAAGTTTCCTGACCTGTCTCTGGCGCCGAGGCAGGACTGTCTGGCTAAATGAGATCAGTCTGTGATCAACTCATCAGCTGAAGAGGTGGCAAGTTTCCAGATGTGATGATTAACCAGACTGTAACTGTGAACTAAATCTTCAAGCTGTGTCTGAATGAAATGTCCTTTGCTCCCTTATTGAAAGAAAATAGGGTGTATCTTTTTGTGCAGAGGACATATTGACATGTCGCAGTACAGAGTATAAATCACAGGTGTAGATAACAAAATCAACAACGGCCTAATTTCAGTGAGCTGTGTCAGTCTCAGGCTCCTGGTGCTGTGCATGCTGCAGCCATCGTTAAGGTCATCAGTAACACCTGTGCTGGTCACGTCAAAATGTCTGCTGTTTAAAACAAAACAGGCAACAGTTATTGTGTAAGTGCAACTGAAGCTGTTTGAAGATTTAACGCTAGAATCCTCAGCTACTTTTGACCGTGTGAGTATTCAGAAACTTGTCTGTATTTATATACCTTGGTCAAACCCAGTAAATCAGTGTTCAGTCGTATTTATAGGTGAAACTCAGTCAGGTGATGGATCATTAAAAAGATCACGTAAACTGTCACCATCAGCTTCACTGGATGACTTCTCTCTGGTCTGAATATGTTTATGTGGTAGCTTTGCCTTTTTTTTAAATTAGCCTCTGTGCTACATTAAACTGAACAAACTGCTCTACGTCTCTGCATGTTGATGGTTATAACAATCAAAAAAACAACAACTCCAGGTTGTTTATTTGTGTCACAAAATATTTAATCGGTGCAGGGTTTACATGGAGCTAAAATACATTTCATCATATGCTTACAATGTACAATATCTTACAGTGTACTACATGACTTATGATAATACAACTGTGTGCAGCAGAAGGAACATTTGGGACAGATAAATGTCAGGCTCAGTGATGAACAAAAACTCCCCGCCCCTCCAAAAAAAAAAAAAAAAAAAAAAATCAAATACTCTTTTCCTTCAGTGATGAACTGACACAGACGCAACAAACTACCTCTGTTTGTTCAAGCGTGTTGCGTATCACACCTCCTCCTAACTGCAGAGGACAAATGCTCCACCCACAAGTGTTCACTCGCTCGTTTTACTTTGTCCTCAGGAAAAAGAGAAAAAGGTATCATGGTATGTTTGTTGCGTTTCAGCGGGTGCAGACTTTAAAACGGGGACACTTATGGTTTCTAGCAGGAAGAACAAACGGGACGCTGGTGTCAGTTCCATCAGTCATATTGACAGTGCATGTGTGTTGCGAGATCAGTGAGGTGTGGTCCGACGAGATGTAACTGGCCAGATATTCAACTAAAATAAATTTCTACTACTATGAACCCACATCAGCTTTATTAATCCCTGATGTATGAACATCAGATCGCCCCCGCTTTGTTCTTCCTTCTAGTAATCTGTACGTACAGGCAGTGTGCATCTGGAAGCTTTCTAGTTTTCCGCTCCTCTGTGTCCACGTGACGAATGGGAGCAACATTTTTTTACCTGGTCCAGTATTGAGTCAATATATGGGCACTAAAAGTTTGTTTTTGTCACTGACAGGCTCCGAAACTATTAACGGCGTATGCCCCAGGTGAGCAATTCCACTGGACTGAATAGGTGCCATCTTGGGGCCTGGTATCTAGTCATTATTAAACAGCTATGAATTGTGCGCTGTCAATGTACGTCCACTATAAGTGTTTGTTTTGCCACTGACAGACTCAGATTAAAGTGTCTGACAACCTTATAGAAAGGATCCCAACAGAGAACAGCCTTTTGGTTTACCAGAAAATCACTGTTGCCAAACCCACCAGACTCCATTTAAACTGCATTTTATGGTGAAATAAAATCTCTATCTCTGTAAGGATCCATTCCTTAATGTTGTCAGACACTTGGAATGACAATCTGAGCCTGTCAGTGACAAAAACAAACACTTCAAGTGGACGCGCACTGACAGTTGACAGTGAAGTGCCTGTAGGAATTCTGTTCCAGCGCTCAATACTGGACCAGTTTCAAAATGTCTCATTCCTGTTTGTCACTTAGACACAAAACCTTAACAAATAGGATCCAGGATAAGAAATCCTTAAGTTACCCTTTGTGCACCCTGAGGCTTGCTTCGTCTTATCAGAATGTGACTTCAGACAAAAGGTGGACAGCAGAGGTAGCAGAGCTTTTAGAGGGCAACATGAACGAGGTTTGCTGACATACTTTGCGTGAACTAATTAAAACACAGGGAGGGAACGGCACGTCTCCCTCTGGCAGTAAGTGTCCAACATGGAAGTGAAAGTGACATTCAAACATTTTTTATTTTTTTTTACAAATATTTTTAGGGGAAGTAATTAGAATTTGGTGAATTTAAATAGAAAAGTATTCAAAACGCAGGAACTACGGAGCAAGTTTTTCCACCATGTCCTACGTGACAGGGAAACATTAAAGCTGCTGTAATCAGTATTTTTCTCATAATGCATCAGAAGACTGTGTGTGATGTTAAAGAGGTCACTCCTGGTGAAAAACCCACTGAAAATGATCACCAGAGTTTACCACGTCGAGGTTTATAGCATCTTTCAGCTCCTGGTTTTGGTTTTCTTGGCATCAACTTTATGGTTTTGGTTTGTTTTTTGCAACTAGCTGGTGAACACAGTGGAGCATTTAGCACCTCAAGAGCTGGATTATTTTTCTCAGGAGCTGACGGAGATCAAATCAGTGCTGTAAAGACAGTGAATATAGAATTCATTCATCACATGGACACAAACGTGGCTCCAAATTAATGTTAAAAGGTGATAACATGTTGTGTTCGTTTGATGAGAAATGTGTGCAGACTGTGAAGACACTGTTCGCTCTTTTCCTCCTAGATTTAAGTCCTCACCTGTTCGTCACATGATCTTTTCAAATTTAGAGGAGCTCTGTATCACACTCTGAGCTCTTTGTGGGTGTGGGACATGGTAAAGCCAAAACGTTAGAGCCACCAACACACTTGTCATTGTCCTCTGCACTCATGCCGTGCTGTCACTTTTGCCCGTGGCTGCCTCGAGGGTTGATATTTACGTGTGATCGTCTGAGTGGGGGATTACACCTGATAAATGTGTCCTCTGTCCTGAACTCTCCTCCTCCTCCTCCTCCTCCTCTACTTGGATTCCTTCTCAGCCTCCAGCAGTGCAGAAGTGATGCCTAGCTTCTTTAACTCCTCCACCAGGTCTCCGTTCTGGTGCATCTGCAGCAGGATGTCGCAGCCCCCGACAAACTCGCCGTTGAAGTACACCTGAGGGATCGTGGGCCAGTTGGAGAACACCTTGACTCCTGTGGAAGGAAGATGGCATCAGAAATTGACTAAAACCAGTCAGGTGTCAGGGTAAGGGAGCCGAGGGAGAGAGGCCAACCCACGGCAGTTTAACATGAGTACATTTAAGTTTGAAAACCAGTCACATAATATCCTGCTGTTAACACCCAGCACCAGGAAATGATTGCAAGCACTGTTAAACAGCATTATGAAATGATCCTTACAGAGATAGAGCTTGTGTTAAAGAGTAAGATCCTTTTGTTTAACCAGAAATCGATGTGTTTGGCGGAGGCGATTTCTGGGCTGTTTGTGGTTAAACAAAAACGATGTTACTCGTTAACAAAAAGTTCTATCTCTGTAGGGATCCTTTCATTACAGAAGCGTATTGCATTCACTTGACAAATAAAAAAAATCTGTTTTATTGAGTAATTTTTTCTATTTTTCGTGGTGTTTTTTTTTTGTTTGTTTTTCGGGGTAATTTTTTCTGTTTTTCTGAGTATTTTTTTCTGAGTTAAGAGAGCAATAGAACAACAGATGCTTTCATTTCTTTCTTGAGAGCTCGATATAATGGAAGCAAACATGACCCGCTTGTTTAGTTTAATCCAGTTTTACTTTGTTTTGGGTTATGTGTCCAACTGATTCTGGAGAAACACTGCAGTGTCCAGCAGATCTGAATGGACTTTTTGTCTGAACAACCACAAAGTCTTAAGGTGCCTGCGTAAAGTCAACAAACTAATGATAACACCATCTATATGACTTAAAGACAAGAGCATCTCCCAGTGTCTCAAACCCAAAACAAAGTAAAACTGGATGAAACTAAACAAGCGGGTCATGTTTGCTTCCATTATATCAAGCTCTCAAGAGAGGAATGAAAGCGTCTGTTGTTGTATTGCTCTCTTAACTCAGAAAAAAATGCTCAGAAAAACAAAACAAAACAAAAAAAAAACATGAAAAACAGAAACAAAATTACCACAAAAAGACAGAAAAAAATACTACAAAAAAACAGAAAAAAATTACATTGAAAAACAAACAAAAAAACCCCACGAAAACCAGAAACATAATTACCACAAAAAACAGAAAAAAATTACCACAAAAAAAAAAACAGAAAAAAATTACCACAAAAAAATTACCACCAAAAAACAGAAAAAATTACACCAAAAAACAAACAAACAAATACCACGAAAACCAGAGACAAAATTACCACAAAAAAAAAACAGAAAAAATTACAGAGAAACAGAAAAATTAAAAACAAATTCTCAGAAAAACAGAAAAAATAATTACTTAATAAAACAGATTTTTTTTTTTTTATTTGTCAAGTGAACACAATACGCTTCTGTATTTCCTAACATTGTCAAACACTTGGAGTAACAATCTGAGCCTGTCAGTGACAAAAACGGTGCTCAATTACCCCGAGTGGTTCTATTGTGGCTATATAGCTGTAGCATGCGTGATATGATGTTAATTCCACTACAGAAGAGACGTGATGGTCACTAAAACTGGGTGGGAAAGAGTGGATATATTGATGTTGGTATAAATTATCAGCCAAATAGGTTGTTTAGATCGACATATCGGATATCGGCAAAAAATCCAATCCAAATAAAATCGCACGTCCCTAAAAGAATGACTGTAACTGATCGACTTGTGTTTATAAAGCTCAGCAATACACTGGATATGTACCATGATGTCACCTGTGTGTTAATATTCTCCATTTTGATTGAACAAGAGGTTTGAGGACGTCATCTTGGACATTGGGAAACACTCAAATACCTTTTTAGCCACGTTCTGACACTTTATAGACCAAACAACTAATTGATTAATTAAGGAAATAATAATGGATAATAAAAATAACAGACAGCAGCTTGTCTTTAATAACATCTTCACGTGCTGAAAGAAGTTGTGCCCTGACCCAATCTGAACTCCACATGAACCTGAAAGCAGCATGTGTGTCATGACTGTGCATTTTTACACTGCTGTTACATCATTAAGACTCGAGTGACGAAGAAAACAAAGAACAAACCCAGACATTTCCTTGTTTCTTGGCTTATATGCTGCCTTTGTTAAAAGCAGCAGCACTTCCAGTTGAGTCTGGATTAGCTGTTTATGTCAGACATGTTCAAACTGATGGGACAGTGTTGGAGGGCCACACCCTGGGGTGCTGCTGCAGGGACCTGATAAAGAGCAGTTAGACGCGGCTGCTGGCAGAAGCCTGACATGTTTGGATGGTTTAAATGTGCCAGTAACACAAGAGGTGTAAATAACTGTGACAGCTGATGAGGCTGATTGATCAGTGATCAGATCACATTGATTACAATCAACATGTTGAAGTTAGTGTCACCTCCACTAGCAGTGATGAAGAAGTTCAGCTGACAGTTATGCGACTTGTTGCTGTGATGTCATGACCGCGTTATCTTAGTTAACTGACCTTCTCTGAGCTCCGAGTCCTCCAGCACGTTGTACGAGGCGTAGTGGTCCACTCCGTGCATCCGCAGGATCTGCACCACGGCGTTACTGAAGCCACACATGGGCTGAGCCGGAGTCCCCTTCATGAAAACCACCACTTTGTCCTTCTTCACCATCTCACCAAGGTCCTTCTGCAGGTCCGCCGCCGCGCACAGGAACCGGGCCGAGGCCGACCACACGCGTCCGTCGGCCTGTCTGGGCAGATACACCGCGGCCCCGGACCGCAGACACCGAGCGGTGCTTCTGATTAAACTGTTCATGCTCTTTGGTGACTTCTGCCTTTGAACAAATTGAGGAAAATGTCGGAGTAACTCAGGAACCTGTTTCTGAAGCAGCCGGAGTGAAACCAGTCCGTCAACATACAGAACCCTCGCGAGAAGAGGCGGGACCTGAACGCTGATTGGACAGCTGCGCCCAAACAAAATCTAATCTGACTTCTCATTGGTTCAGCTACGCGTCAGTTACTTTAGTTACACAAGGGAATTATGTCAAAAGTGACGATTCATAAAAATAATAATAATAAATAATTTACAACATTATCACAGTCGTTTCCAAAAATCTAATCAATTATGTTTTCTCTTTAGAAAAAAACAATATGGAAAAAAAGTTATTTCCAGGAAGCGAATTTGCGATGTTTTTTTTTTTTACTCCAAACTTTATTGAATAAATTCAAAACATGAATCTTGTAAAACAAAACAAAACAAAAAACAACAACAACAACAAATATATATGTTTTCATTATAAAAGATATTGGAAAATTATTTCGTATTTAATTGCACAACAAATAAATACAATTTTAATTGTAAAAGTTGCAGAAAAAAATGTATATGAACATAATGTAAAAATAAATTTAATTGCACAGCAAATTAACATTTTCATTATAAAACCTCTATAAAATATAATTAATAGTATGAAAATAATGTAAAAATAAATGTAATTGCACAACAAATACTATAATTTTCATTAAAAAGGTATAGAAAAATATTTCATATTAAAAAATAATTTTAATTGCACAACAAATAAATACAATTTTAATTATAAAAGTTGTAGAAAAATGTTTTATACTAAATGAATAATGCAACAATAACTAACTGCACAGTCAATTAACAAAATTTTCGTGACAACAGTTTTATAGTATAAAAATAATGTAAAAATAAATTCAGTTGCAAAACAATTAAATAAACTGTAGGGGGAAATAAGGAAATGTCACTAAGACAAAAACCTGAGAGGTTTGCTGAACATATGGAGTAAAACTGTACAGGCCAAAATATCCAGTAGTTTTTGCCCATTCACAATTTATGAGTGTTACATTGTCAGCTGTAGTCAAGCATGTTTTAAAATCAGTATGTTTAAAATATAAAAGGGGGTTCTTTCAAGGGACTGTTCTTTAATTATCAAACAAGAGCTTTAACTTTTTTTTTGTCACACATGATGTGTCCAAGGACTGTTGGGTATTTGGATATCCAGCAATAATTTCAGTTGTTTTTACAGTTTCAGGCTGTGAGAAATGGTGTCATTTTTTTAAAGACAACATGAAAGGCACGCTGTCTTTAAAAATCTGTGGTAAAATAGATACAAAATACAACCATTTAAATTTGTAGTCCCTGCCCTCAGTCAGGGACTACATTGCTGCCCTAGGTGGCAGCAGTGCAACTCTTTGAATGCTAACCGCCATTAAAAACCGAAGAAGAAGAAAAACAGGACTCTTGAAGAACTTCCGGGGCGACAAAGAGGAAGAAGACGACGCCAGCTTGAAAGATGGCGGCGCACACGCAGAAGAATAACAAGCCGGGGAAACCCGGAGGAAAAGAGGCTCAGCCTCTGATTATCGCCAAAACTCCGGCGGAGGAGCAGCGTCTCAGGCTGGAGAGGCTGATGCGGAACCCCGATAAAGCCGCTCCCATCCCGGACCGGCCCAAAGAGTGGAACCCGCGGGCTCCGCCGGAGTTCGTCCGGGACGTGATGGGCTCCAGCGCCGGAGCAGGCAGCGGAGAGTTCCACGTTTACCGACACCTCCGCCGCAGAGAGTACCAGAGACAGGACTTCCTGGACAAGATAGCAGACAAGCTGGACGAGGACCAGCAGTACCTGGACAAGGTGGAGCAGAACAAACAGGAGGCGGAGGAGCGGACCGCCAAGCGCCGGAAGAAGCGCGAGAAGCTGAAGCAGAAGAAGCTGATGGCGAAGAAGGCGAAGCTGGAGTCCAAGAACAAGGAGGACGAAGAGGACAAGAGCTCGGGCAGCAGCGAGGAGGACAAGGAGGAAGAGGAGGAGAGAGAGGCTGAGGATGATGCAGAGGCTCCCAGCTTCATCATGGGGAGGAAATGACGTCCTGTGTTTAATGCCTCTTAGTGACACTGTGAGTGATCGGACATGAAGACCAGGATCACACAATAACTGCTCATGTGCGTCCAGGTTAAAGAGCCCCGAACAAGAGAATCTGCTTCCTGTTTTACTGCCAGAACAACCAGGATGGATGGATTACTGAAGGGGCCCAGAGCGTCAGGGGGCCCCTGGCTTTCACTTAAATGTCAAATTAACACTTTGTATGGTTCTTATTGTGTCTAATTCACACAGACTGAGCAGGAAGAGACTCAAAATGACCCCAGTGTGTCATGTTCTCATCCCAGCTCGTCACATATCACCGTTTTCTAAGTCCACTTTCACGACTCTGTCTGTTGTTGCCGCCCTGGGACGCCATGTCAAGTTACGCTTGTTACATGCGTTGTTTCTTTTCGAAGCACACCTCCATTTTTACAGGAAATGCTCGTACAGTGCATGCAGTCTTTGTTCCACAATGAACTTTACAATGTCGGTAAAACACTTCATATACGTTTATCTCCTTGTGCAACACACACAGGTGCTTATGTCTGGCAAAAAGGGCAGGTGTGCTGTCGTCTTCAGGACTTCTCGAGTTTGTCAAAAAAATTGTGATAGTTATTTAGAACTCTGATTGTTTTGAATAGTTTTAATAAAAATGTGAATACACACAGACATCACGGTGTCACGACATTCTCCTTGTTTTGTCATCGCTGTTAGAGGTCATGAGGTGATTTTAGAAATGCAGCTGTTTGCATCTCACCCGCCCGTGCTCTGATTTGAGTCTTTGCAGCCTTGTGAATCCGCCCCCTGCAGACGACAGTTGCTCGCGGGCACAACGAGGCTGCAGACAGCAACTCAAAGAATGAAAAGGCGTGGCTCCTGGAGGTTCAGGAGATTCACGTGCGATGTTCCTTGGACACACTTCCTGCTTTCCACGGCGGTGACGGCCTCGCTCTGTAGCCGTCACCTTTCTTGAGGCAGGTAGAGAAACACCAGACAGTCAGATATTGTTTGAGGCAGGTGGAGCTCTTCCTGTCAAACACTGTCAACTGTCACATTTTTAGATTCGATATCTGATGACACCGATGACGTGTCGATGTTTTGCATCCCTAAAGTAAACTCTTTACTGAAGCTGAAACCTCTTTACATTTCTGCTCTGCTGAAATCAGCTCAGGTTGTGATTTATAAATGACACGCAGCAAAAATACGTTTCTCATGAGTGATTCTTCTCACTGAGGGAGGATTTCAGTCATTAAACATGTACTGAAGTTTCCTGCCGAGGTCAAATATGACTGTATTAAAATATAGGTCACTGCAAAAACCTCAGGCTGCATTCCACAGTTTGTTTTATCCAAAGTTCATGACGACATATAAGGATTCAAAATGAATTAAATCTCACATTAAAGGGGAACAACACCTAAATGAGGAATTTTAATGTGTCACTATGTCACTTCCACGATCGAGGAAAATTAAAAATATTTGCAATCGTGAAAGACATTCTCAAAGCCAGAAACCAGAGAGAGAGAGAGGTCTTTCCCAAACTGGACCCTACCCTCTCCCACAGCGTGTCGGAGTGTCACTTTGTTTGTAACCACACACACACACTGAGCCTCGTGCAGGAAGTGAAATATGAGGAAATGTCATTTTATTTTTGTTTCTATCCAGAGTTTTGTTTAATGTCGTTAATACCCACTGATTTCTGGCAATCCCTCTTATTTATGCTCTTGCAAGGTGTCTATAGGTCCTTGAAAAGTCTTAAAGTTTTCTTAATATCAGGCCTTAAATTGTCTTAAATTCAGATTTGATGGGCCTTTAAATATGTTTGAAAATCTCCCCATCCTGACAGACCCAGTACTCTGGAAAATCACGTTCACATTGTATACGTTTATTTCACAGAACGTCGAGGTTACTACTGTTGAAGTTCTTCTCCTTTCAGCTTTTTTTATTTGTACTCGGAAGCCGGAAGTGGGAATGACGTCACCTCTAACAGTTTTTGCATTCTAGTTTACGAGTCGGAAAAAAAAAGTTTAAACTCGAACGCACCCTGAGATCGTATTGTATCGTAAAGTATTGTTTATAACAATTTTATCTTATTTGTTTTACATGAGGTCAGCCTCATCTGCAGCGTTCATCAGTTGGACTGCATGATGGTTTTGAAGCTGTCTATACTCTGAAAGTGTAAGGGCAACAAAGGCTTTCTTGCAGGCATCCATATGTTTTTTCCAACTTGTCCACCGTTGTCAACTAGAATGCAAAAACTGCTGGAGGTGACGTCATTCCCACTTCTGACCTCCGACTATAAATTGAACGCACCATTATATACAGTGTTCAGGGGCGTTACCTGTGCTAACAGGTGACCTCTAATCAGGTGGGATTCATCATTCAGCACAGCTGGTGAGAGCAGATTTAGATGGTTTGAGAATGTTTGCTGCCTCCACAGTCGACCTCTCTTATTTTTTCTCTTGACAGAAAATTAAGAGCAATTTGAGAGCGTGTTGCTGCATCGTTTAGTTTTGTAAAGCAGCTTTTGAGAAAATCTCAGGCATGAAAGATGAAGTATTTTCTGACGTGCTTCTTCAGCAGCTTCTGGAGGTCAATATTAACAATTTACAAAGGCTGCGAGTCACCACACTGGACAGAGAAGTCTGACTTTAGATATATTAAAGATGATATAAATGAGCATTATCAGGGCGCAGTGTTGGCTTTGATTCTAGCCCCCTGTTCATCTGAATGAAGGCATGTGGGGCGGCGACACTGACAGTTGTGGCAAAAAAGCAGAACCAGGCTCAACATTTGCAGCAATGCTGTTAGGTGATTTCATTACTGATAAGACTTCAAAAACCTTTTCTTGATTGCTACGACACTTATGAATGTGGGATCCACCTCACCTTCATCATCACCCTCTCAGCACGGCAGCAGTCTCCTTACAAATGTGTCGATACCCTTTTATTGGGTTCACACATATTTTAAAACAGTTAACATGTCACCTCTGTTTGCAGGTTTGGATCAAAGAGACCAAAGGCACGTAAAAATGGGTAATAAATGTGATAAAATAAAGAACACTAATTGAAATTGTCCTGTACAGTATTTCAGAGGGGCATCCCAGAAAGTGCAGGTGCAGCAGGGTGTGTAAAGGAATGTATATACACGGCACTTAAGGCCACTTTCTTAATTTTTATTACATCCATTATTTATATATTTACGTGTCTTTGTCCTCCTTTGTTCCTTTTGTTTAACACAGTCAATCCAACAGTGCCTGTGTTAACTGTTTTAAGAAAAACGTGAAACCTAATGAAAAAGCTGTACTAGGTGATCTGCGTAGGATCTATATTGAAAATGTACGTATGGACAAAAGTCAAAAATGGCATGTGCCAAAAAATGTTTGACAATTTCTACAGTCAGGCTTCCACCTCACCATCTGTGTCGCCAGTTTCCCATCTCCAAAATATTCACAAGCATGGGTCAAAGTTTCTCCCATCAAGTCTGTTTGTAGTGGCTTACAGCTCCTTCAGGCCTCGCTGTGTGCGTACACAGAGACCCCAGTTGGATCCCAGTTTCACTAAGTGTCTTCGCAATTTCAAAAAGCTGGAATATAAAAAGTTGCATTTAGTGCATAAAATAAGCATCAAAATAGAGTTTGTGCCGCAGGAGGCTCCTCCAGACCCCCTGTAAGAGGCCCAGGGTCATTATTCATGTATTATTATCAAGGTTTATTTATTAACTGGCTCCTGACCTTGCGTCATTTTGAATTGTATCAAAGGAAGACTCACAGAACAATAAAAGATTCAGACTGAAGTCTGGACTTTAAAAATCTCTACTCTACATGTTGCAGGGCTGCACTGAGGACAGTCCAACACAGACTGAAACATATGCACATTTCTTTACCAGTCTTCTGCACCACAATAGAAGACTAACAGGACAGTTTATTAAGATGCGGCTCATCTCATGCTGACCACCCCCTCCTGTCATTTTGCAAGTGTCCCCAGAAGCAAGCTGAGTCTCCCTGGTCGAATGTCATTGTTTAATAAAGAATACAATGCCTGAAAGGTGTGTAGTATGGGTAGGACATCAGGGGTGCGTTCCAAATCTCATACTGCTTGCTTTCACTTTTAGTAGGGAGCTCTTCTGTGCGGAGTTTGCATGTTCTCCCCGTGTCAGTGTGGGTTTACTCCAGGTGCTCCAGCTTCCTCCCACAGTCCAAAGACATGCAGGTTAACTGGTGACTCTAAATTGTCCGTAGGTGTGAATGTGAGTGTGAATGGTTGTCTGTCTCTGTGTGTCAGTCCTGTGATAGTCTGGTGACCTGTCCAGGGTGAACCCTGCCTCTCGCCCAGTGTCAGAACCAACCTGACTGCAAAATCGTACCGGATGTCGTAGAACATCCTGGTATTTTTGGCAAAAAGCAGTTTTTATTACATCCATTATTTATATATAAAAGCAGTTTCAGTCCCATATTTAACTGAAAACAATAATTATAATTAAAAAAACCCCACTTGGCTGCTCTCAGACATCACTATAACACAAGTCGTTTTTTATGTGCGAACACTAAAATATTCTCAGTAAAAACATTTTTCTACATCTGCTCACTCAAGTGTCTCATTCCTTCAGTGTGAGCTGAACATGCTGATGTCAGAGTTATGAGAAATCAGTAAGATTTATAACAGGCCTCTGCAGGGAAACCAAACACCTGTGACCCAACACACCGTTCCTTCATTTGAACACTTAACGTGAACGCCTTCACATAGTTTTATGATCCACAGCCTGCCAATAGGATTCAGGTGGAGTGAAGCTCAGAGTTGATCAACAGCTCAGAGCGTGTTGAGGCAAGACGCAGTGCCTCACTCTGCCTTTGCTTCATCCTCCGTCTGTGAGGAAACCTCAGAGCACCTCTAATTACCACAAGCGTCTGACATTTTAAACTGTTGTCCCGTCTCATCTCCACACTGGATCATCAGTAGACGTGTGACAATGCAGGACAAGGCCAACACGGATTCACAAGACAAACCAGAGGGAGAGATCAGTGATCGACGTGCGCAGCAGCGTCAAGGTACTGTGAAGAGAAACTCCGTTTGATACTGTTGTTAGTAACATGTTAAATCACTTTACTGTACTGTAAAAAGAGTTTTAAACAGCAGTTTTAAACGATTCAACGTCTGTCTCTTAAGTAGATTTCCTGAGTCATTCTCCAGGTAGTTGTTCTTGGCACTGATGCATCTGATTGCTCAATCATGCACATTTACTTTTTCACTTGATGATTTACTGCTAAAATATTCTCGTGTGTCATGTAAAATAAATGATACAAAGGACAGTAAAAGAATTCTGAAGTCTTAGGGTTAACACTTATGTGCCATTTCCTACATTCTGTCAAACATGTAACACCAAATCTATTTTAAGTCAACTGAAAATACTGCATTCAGTTGTCAAACTGTATTTTCAGTGTCCTCGTTTCTCCCCAGATGAGAGGACAGCAGTGCGGACGAGAGCCTTCACCAGGTGGATGAACGTCTTCCTGCAGAGAGTAAGACACACATCAATACAGATTTACTGTCGCATGATGCCTCAGCTCATATAAATACAGTCACCGCTAAGGTTTATAATTTATCCCCAGTGTGATCCTCCGGTCGAAGTGCACAACCTGTTCACAGACATCCAGGATGGCAGGATACTGATGGCTCTGCTGGAGGAGCTGTCCGGATGCAAGCTGGTAAGAGTCGAGTTACACAGTGGAAATATAGAACAGTGCCGTTAATTTATTCAGTGTGACTCTGGTTCGTTTCATTTCAGTTCATTAACTCTGAAGTGTTTGTGAGCCTATAGGAAAACTCATAATACTCTGTTTCCACCCAAAATATAATGTTGGAGATTAATAACTTTCTTGAGTCTGTACAGCAAATATGAAGCAAAATCCACCTAACGGCACCATTAAAGGGATAGTGCACCCAAAAATGAAAATTCAGCCATTATCTTCTCACCCATATGCCGAGGGAGGCTCAGGTGAAGTTTTAGAGTCCTCACAGCACTTGCAGAGATCCAAGGGGGAGTGGGTAGCAGCACAACTCCACCTAATGCAGGTTGACGGCGCCCCAGATTAAAACATCCAAAAAACACATAACTGAAACCACAAAGTATCTCCATACTGCTCGTCCGTAGTGATCCAAGTGTCCTGAAGCCCCGACAGAGCTCGGTGTACACAGAGAGGCAGTTAGAGCTACAAGCTACAATGAGGCTAAAAAGTTTAAATGACGTTTTTCCAAACGACTTTTTATGTCGTTCTCTATCCATCCAAAGGTTAGGCTGTTTAAAAAGACGGAGCTCAATAAACGTGAAGCCAAGAACATCTGGAATGCCCCCTGGTGGCTGGCTGCAAAATAGTTCATAAGCCCTGCCCCCTCCATGTTTGTGGATGGGACATGGGCCAAACTGAAACATCAAAGTAGATGTCAAATAAATTTTCCCAAAGATGATCTTGGTCATTTAATGTAATCCATGTGTTCGTTTTTCCTGATTAGTTTGGTTCTAATTAGTTATTTGATGCCATAAAAAAGGGAATTAAGGTCATGACTCACAGCTGAGGGTGTCAGTCAGTTTGCTTGCAATCAGTAACACAACTGGACCTGTGAATGGGCAGGAAGTTGATTGCAGCTCCACTTCCCGATCGCTTCTGTGCCGACTCCAAACGACGTCACCCGTGCAGGATGGAAGCGTATCCAGGATAGTTTGGCTTCATTTGATGAAGATGTGTCGTCCATCTTTATATACTGTCTATACAGACATATGCAGTATTTTTCAAGCCATTTGAGAATATGGGATGCCTAAAAATCTGCACATGACGTGGGAAAAAGTCTGACAGTGTCTAAGGAAAACAAATCTTCCTTTAGATGAGAGCAGAACACAAATGACGATGACTGATTTTCACTCCTGCCACCTAAAAAGAGGCAAAAATTGTCTGATTTTTAAATTGCACAACATAGGTAAAGTAGTAATTTGTCTTAAAAAGCATTGCTAATCTCAAGTCATAATAACCTGGGCTGCTTTAATTGCAAATCAAGGATCTCCAACAAGGACGAGTAAAAGTGGTCTGAACTGAATATTCAGCCAACAGAAGAACATTTGCTTTCAGATGTCTTCGGGGAAATCTCTGCCCCTGCTCACACATTCCTTCTGTAATATCTTTTATTAGCTTTACAGGTTCAGGGCGTCGTCGCACCGCATTTTCAGACTGAACAATATTTCCAAGGCCCTGGCTTTCCTGGATGATCGACATGTGAGTGTGTTAACTTGCAAGTCAACACAGTGATACTGCCTCGACGTGCATCACAGTTACATTTGAATCCGGACAAACTAGATTTCAGCTGACGTCTCCTCCCTGTTGTCTCCTCAGGTGAAGCTGCTTGGCATCGATGCTTCCGGTATTGCTGATGGGCTTCCCGCTGTTGTCTTGAAACTAATCTGGAACATGATCCTGTTTTTCCAGGCAGGTGTTTTTGTTTTTTTTATCCCATCATCTGTCATGCTGATGTGTTCATGTTTTATTTCACACCTCACCCGGGTGTTTGTCGTTGTCACTGACCTTACATACACTCCTCTGTTTCACTCTAATAATGCAGATAAAGGAGGTGACGGGAGGCCTCCAGAGGCATTTGTCTTCTAGCCTCTCCTCCTTATCAATGGCAGTTACCCCTCCTCCGGCGACCTCTCACCCCAGCCAAATGACATTGGCAACTACTCCTGCAGCACCCTGCCAAGCAAAGGCAGAAAGGCTGCCAGAGAGCCAAAGTACCACGGGAAAGCAATCAAAACTCTCCTGCAATGGGTCCAAAGATGCACATCAAAGTGAGTCTGAAAAAGATCCAAGCGCTTACAGGGCCATCTTTGTCAACAAAACCTCTCAACCCAAAGCAAATACCTTTACATCCTATAGGCATTATAAAATAATGGATGTAGCCGCTGTGACGTCACCTTTGTTTTTGTGGACTGTTATTTTACAGCCCCGAGCTTGGCATTGTGGCATTGTCATCTTGGTTTTTTGGAGCTAAAAGTGACCATATTTGGACGAGAGGGTGGATATAACCCCAATGCTAGCTGCTAGCTTGGTTAGCATGGTGCTTTTACAGCAGAGGTGTGGACGTGAGTCACATGACGTGGACTCAAGTCACAAATTTGATGACTTTAGACTTGACTTCACAAAATCAAAAAAGATTTGCTACTTGACTCGGACTTTAGCACCAATGATTTGTGACTCCACTTGGAACCTTTTGATTTCAAAACACTTGACACCCTACCCCAAGTCTAAAGATTTAAGAGTATATTATTTTAAGTTTGTCAAGGATCAGTATATTCCCCTTCATTTCCTGAATTCCCAGCAAGACTCAACTGCCAGATCCACTTTGTTTGGACCAATCAAACCATCCAATCAAGCTGCAGAATGGAACCATAAGGAAGTAACATTAAGCTACTGAGCGCCATTTGGAAAAATATTGTACCAAAGATAATTTTAGAGACATACAAAAACTACACGATGGTCAACAAAAAACAACCTGCAGTATACAAAACGTATGGGTTAAAAATTACAGTCTTCCATCTTCTGCTGACCTTTGAAACTGCACAAAGACAAGTAAGTCAAAGCTAATATTAGTGTGATTAGCAAGCTAATGCTTAGTTAATGTTAGCTTAATAAATGCATTAGCATCCCAGTTCGTCAAATATCATCGTTTTGCCAGTGGACATTAACATCTAAATATGACACGCTAGGTATCAAAATACACTTACAGTGTTGGCAAAACACCTAATTTTTACGTTTGTTTCCTTGTGCAACAAAAGCATGTAGTCAGATCTAGGGAAAAAAATGGTCATTCATGGTTTTGGCTTAACACAGAAAGTAAACACGGGGCTCAAAGGTGAAAGTCCAGGGTTTGTTGGACCCATCCAACTCCCGTTACAAACTGACGCCGCTCATCGCCATATCATATTGCCGCGAAAGGTGCCTTTTATGCACAAGTATCTGACAATGAAATAACTGACAAAGAGGCTGTCCGTGACGAGTTTAGGTTACGCTACCTGTCCAACGTTGTTGCAGTAGTAACGTCTGTCACTCAAAGCCGCCACATATTGCTTAATTTTAAGCCTTAACAACATTTAAACAGGTGAGTTATGTAAAGATTCACCCCTGTACAGTTGTCATGAATGTTGAAATTAGCTACAGAGAGTTTATTTCTGCTGTAAAGTTAAGCATTTTAACATACTATGAGGATTGACTTGCTCTTGTAGCCAGCCTCAAGTGGACATTAGAGGAACTGCAGTTTTTGCTATTTCTGTATTGGCTTTTTTTTGCCCCAGAGGTCGCTGCTTGATACAACCACAACGCGTGAAGCAAAATGTATAATCTGACTGTGCTGAAGTTATGTTTCTCTTTTATGCAATTGTAAATCTGCAGGTTTGGGGTGGACGTGTATGACTTTGGGAAGAGCTGGAGGAGTGGGCTGGCATTCCTAGCCATGATTAAGTCTTTGAACCCAGCCTTGGTTGACCTGAGGGAGAGTCTGTCCAGAGAGCCAAGAGAAAACATTCAGCTGGCCTTCACGATAGCCAGTCACAGTTTAGATATTCCACCTCTGCTGGAGCCTGAAGGTAAAGACTTACTGAGTAGAAAGGACTTCACATTGACACCTTTTCATCCACAAAGACAAATACCCTTCTGCCCACTTAGTGTAGGTGCTAGAGGTACGTAAGGTATAATGATACCACCAGGTCGTAGGAGTGAATTAAAAACACCTTGCAAACCAATTCATAAGTTGATCTTGCTAGAAATGAGCAACATTGCTGTGTGCCAGTGTGATTGTATTTTCAGTACCACACAAACTGGCCCTCCAACAGCAGGATGGCCTCTTCAGTAACAGTCCACCTTGCTAACGTGTGAAAACTGTCTATTCTTCTTCCGCAGATGTGTTGGGCACTTCACCAGATGAGCGGTCCATCATCACCTATGTGTCCATGTTCCTGATGGATTATTCAGGCACAGACAAGGTTAGTACGGCTCTGAATAGTTTGGCATTGTTGCTTTTCATCCTTATCGCTTAGAGTTAGATGATAAAATTAATACAATACTCATATCAGTCAGTTAAATATGAAGCTACCACCAGCCAGACGGAACAGACGGGGAGCTACAGAGTCATATAAACACCTTAAAAAACTGAAATATTGTACTGTGCTTTAATATCTAGGTGATGTATCAATCTTCCCATCTAACTCTCACTAATAAACTCTACATTACAGTATCATACAGCAGATCTTGGAGTTCTTGACATCCCAAATTTTGGATCGCTTGAGTCCGTCAGCTTTGGAGAGACCCTCGCTGATGACCCACAGGCCCAAGCTTTGCTCCAAGGCATGGAGAAGTCCAGTGAGCAGGGCCTGTGGAAACGATGGGCCAGAAGATCCTCAGGGAGCCCCCGCACCACCTCGCTTTCTGCACGTGAGGCCACGTCACCGTTCAATAAAAAGACAAGCAGGAGTCGGGGCATTTTACAGCCACCCAGTCCGCTGGACGCCGGCATTGGCAGCCCGGAGATCCGATCATGGATGGAGAAAGCGTCTGTGGAGCAGAGCTACAGCAAGCCAAGAGTGGATGAAAGTCACTTTTCTTTGAGCTCAGAGGAAGGAATCTACAACTTGTCAGCACTGGACTCAGACGAGGAAGAAGCCTACAGCTACATCCTGGATCTGAATAAAGAGGTTTTCCCACCGTATAATCAGCTGAAGAGACAAGTGCCAAGAGTTGAGGAGGAAACCGAGGAAGAATTGTTCCTGAACGGACAGCAGACTGAAGAGTCGGCACATGTGGAGATATTTGAGACGTTAAACGGCAGTGGATCTAAACATCAAGAGGGCTCACTGGAACAAAATGTTGATTCAGAAGTCAGGGCTCAGTCAGTCCTTCACAGGACGTTTGATAGGGACACAGATGAAAGTAGTTCCAGAGAGACGGCAAACGGCATAGCTGTGTTTGACGTGCAGCCAGAGGAAGACAGCACAGAGGAACGTAAAGATGAGACAGTTGTTCGAGGACAGAGTAATGATGATGGCAATCATTGTGAGGAAGAGAAGGAGGAGAGGACAGAAAATACTAGATTGGTGAAATGTGATCAAAGAGAGGCTCTGGTGGATGAAAGCGAGAACACAAAGCTTCTTGAAGCAGCTAGTTGGAAGACAGAGGTTGAGGATGACACTGATAGAGGGCTTTTTGAAAAATGTGGACAAGTGAGTGAAAAGAAAACAATGGTCCAGGACAGAATGTTAGGGACAGAAAACGAGGAAGGGGATAGTGTAAAAGAGGAAGACAGTCAGGAGAGTGTTGCGGGCTCAGAAAGCTTTAAGGTCGGAGTAAATGAAAAAAGACTAACTGACGAGGTTGTATGTGGGGCAAGATGGGCCGGAGCGACTCATGCAAAAGAAGAAAATAACGGGAAAGACGATGCCCCTGAAAAGGAAGATTTAACTTGTGAAGATGAAGACAGATACAGTGCTGAAGTCATGAATTCAGTGGATTCTGAAGCGGTGAGAACAGAAGAGGAGGAAGACGGGGAATTAAGGATTAAAAGACGTAAACTCACTGAGGAGACGGTGACAACAACAGGCCATCCCAACGAAACAGCCCAAAAAAATGACACTAATGGAGGTGTTAACGTCCGTGATGGTGATCGATGGACTCCTGCCTATGGTGCAGCTTCTCCATCATTCAGGTAGGTCATGGCATTGATGATGTACTACTGTGGCTCCCAACTGGTCCAGCCATGATGACCAGATTAGTTCAAGGTCACCACAGTTTAATACATTCAGCGTCATACTTGCGTTCGGCCATGTCATCGAGCTAGTTTGCTGTCTCAAGAAACTGCACACGTGAGTTTCAGAGCCACCGTTCTAGATGCCAATACCAGACCCTCAATCCAGGTGTAACCTCTTTCTCGGTGTCAGCTTACCGGCTCTGAACTGTAGTTGGGAACACGCTGGCTTTTTAACATTATTTTTAGCTTGGCTAGTCAGTAGCTGGTAACTAGCCTCTAGCGGCCTGGACCAGTCTGCAAAAGGAAGGATGGCGAGGCGTTCGGGTGCCGTTCACGCCCTGAGCTCATCTAGACACTTAATTCTACTGCTATCATCACTGGTTGCTGCGTGCGTCTTCACCATGACACCTGAGAGAGCTGCTTTCCTCCACACACACACACACTGAATGAAGCACACATCACAGCCTCACACCGCCCTTTAAAATGTGAGCCGGTAACACAAGACACACTGTAGGGTTTGTGCAAAAATGAAAATGCCTTTATTTTACATGGAAATATAGAAAAAAAAGACCAACACGTTGTGTCTCACGGGTCTTCATAAGGGTTGCATTGGTCTTTTTTATCTGTATTGCCATGTAAAATAAAGGCATTTTAATTTAGTTTAGTTTGTTTGTGTTATTGTGTGACTTTCAGAGTCGAACTAAGGTGGCATCCAGCAGTATGTCGGTTTATATGCAGCAACGACATCATGCAGAAGCCTACACAGGTCATGTGGAGAAACAGTTTTCAGAGGGGCATGGCAAATAGCATTTGGTGCTTAAATATAAGTACTTCAGCCAAACTTTAGATTTTTTGGATTTGAATACATCAGGAACACTTCTGAAAGCTACAGAATCACATAAAAACACTTTTATATGCTGTGTTTGACTGTGTTTGACTTTCTATTTCTTCATAATAAACATGACCATAAAATGCCTATTTCCAGTCTGAATCCATCACTCCTGTGTTTTATCTCCTCGCCAACAGAGCAGAGGGATTCACTCTTCAGTCTTCAGCCGCCTCTTGTGACATAACCCCATCAGAGCTGGAAATGCTCGTGGTCCTGTGGATGCTGCTCTTCTGCTGGTTCATCCTACCTCAGCTGAACTCCTGAGTCCCTCCTGCGGTGCTCCCTCCTTATTAAGATATGCTTATTAGCCCAGTTCCCACTAACGAGCCAAACAAGGACACTCAGGGCTGACTCTTTATCTGTGTCACTAAATTTCCCTCAAGGCAACATTTAATGATTGTGTTTGCTTTTTGGCTGCCAGCAGAAATAATTTGTCTTTTGGGTTATAGCTTCAGATAAAACACATGAATGCTGTTATCTCCATTATGACTCAGTTTGTCAGATACTTAGTCTCACACAACTCAAATTATCAGACATGTTTTTTTTTCTTCATGTCCAAAATTCTCTGTTTGATTTATTTTTCTGGCAGAAATACTCCTTTCAATTTCAGTTGACTTTATCGACCACATGGAGGCAGCGCAGCATCACAGCAGAGACTGTCTCAGACGACAGACTGTCTCTGCAGCATCCTGTCGACTGCTGAGAATCCCATCTGACCTGCTGTTTAATTAGAAGCTGTATTGACACGCCGAGATTAAGCAGATAATATTTAATGAGCACTTTGACATTTCGCACTCAGAACGTATACATTGTCATTGTTTTGATCAACAATGTCGACTTTTTACTTGACTTTTCTGTGACTATGAGATAAATAATAATTCGTACTCTCTTGTATTTTCTTGGTCCTTTCCATGAGGTCAAATCAGAAATCAGCCTGTGGGAATTAGTATTCAACATGTCAACATTTTTTCATTAAACACATGCAGCTATTCACATGAAATTTACACAAGACATTGGCATTAACTCAGTAAAATTGCACAGATAACAGAATCGTAACATTTCCAACCATAAAAATATATGTGCACATGTATATGTTTGGTTTTTTTTAAACAATCAAACATTTATATCGTTATTTCTGCTTTAAATAAAGCAAACAGGCATTAAAGAAACTTTATGAAATGATATAAAGAAGAAAAACAGACGTACAATCAACATTTTGTTTTTTTTCTTTAAATAAATTTGGTGTGATATTCTAACAACTGGTGGGTCGTGGTCCAAAAGTGGGTCGGTTATTTTTGACTGTTTCCCCACCACTGACGAGATATTCCGGCAATCCGTGTTGTCACTGTTGTAACATAGGGGGCGCTGTTACACATCTTGTGAAATAGAGCAGCACTAGCGTATCCATAAACAAATGAAGAAGACAATCTGCTGGAAGCCGGAAGGAGATGTTGCAGCTTGTGACTGCACGAAAATGCGGATGACGACGGGAAGCTTTGGAGATGTTGATGGACTCAGACACCGTCACTTCCTGTTTTGATCTACATTCTGAGTCTGATTTGGACGAAGAAGCAGTTTGGTGGGACGAAACGGGATCTCTATGGCGGTGACATTGACACACGGACAAGCCGACCACAGAGGAGGCAGAGACAACAGAATGAATGGATGAATGACTAAGGAGAAATCTGGACCAGTTGGGAACCACTGGTCTGACTCACGTCGTTCAAAACAATCTGACGCTAACCTCATAACACCTTTTCATCCTCAGAGGCCAAATTCATTTGTTACCACAGAACATTATGTACCCTGAGCCAACTTTGGGCCAATGCCCATAATGACTACACTCATTTATTTTAATGCTAATGTGCACCATTAACCTCGTGGCACCACCAACAGTTCAGTGCAGTTATAACTTGGTGCAGTGTTGAGACGCACTGGAAGAACAGTGGATCCCTCTGCATCGGTAATCTCTTGCAAAATCCCAGCACATGTCCGACGACTCATATCTCCAGTTGTCTGTCGTCTGTTGTTGGATTGAAATGTTAGGACTTCTTTCTCTGTGTAGTTTCACTGAATTAATATCAATGTCTGGTGTAAATTTCATGTCAATAGCTGCATTGCAAATAGGTTTAATGAAAGAAAATGTTGGCGTGTTGAACCCTTGTTTTCCCTCACTGTATATATCAGGCACATGTACGGTGTCTTTGTTACATCACCAGTGTGCACACAGTGAAACTAGAGCAAAATCTGAGTATGAGACCGTTGCATAAGTGTTCAAAATCCATGTTGACCAGAGTGCGTATTAAAGGGGGGAATGAGTGTGCCCTGTCCTCTCTGTCCACACACACACACTCACACACTCATTCATTGCTGCTGAATTTCTAAGAAACTGAAAAACATGCCGCTGTTGTTTGCTTGGAGCCCGACCCACGGGTCAAAAGCTCAGCCCCTGGAGATCGATGCGCTTTCAACACCACCACCAACCCCCGCACAAAGCCATGAGAAGAACACACTTCCCAAATCTGGAGGTCTTATGAGAGATCAACCTGCAGCGCCGAGCCAGGATGGCGAGAAAAGAAGCGGCGATGGCTGTTATGTATTCTTTTACATGTCTGGTGTTGCTAACGGGTCTCGCAGCAGATGAGTTGCTTCCACCAAAGCCTGAGAAACTCTTCAGCAGGCCTCTGCAAAAGGAACAAGAGGTCAATCAGCACCTCAACACATCAGCCCTAAACACAGCCTTGGCCTTTGAACTTTACCGCGACCTGGCAACCAGAACCGCCACTGAGCCCGAAGTCCAGCGACAGCCCAACATCTTGTTCTCGCCTCTGGGCTTGGCGTCAGCTCTGGCCCTGCTGTCCCGAGTGTCTGGGTCCGAGAGTCGGCGCCAGGCCCTGGAGGCACTGGGGCTGGCAGCCAACTCTACAGAGGAGAGCATTGGGGCCACCATATCGGCTCTTACTGATCTGCAGCGTCGCTTCACTGAACAGGAGGCAGGGGGTGGAGGCGGGGTCCAAAGGGCAGAGTCTGAGGCTGGACATGGAACAGAAGATGAGATTGGTGCCACGCCAGGGGTGGAAACTGGAGGGGCGGATGCTGGAAGCAGAGCTGATGTAGATGATGGGCCAGAGGGTAGGAATGGAACTGAGGATGGGGTTCATCCTGAGGGTCAGCTGAGAGTGTGGAGCAGCCTACATATTGACGGAAAACCCTCACTAGACTATGACAGCTTTTTGTCCAGGCCTCAGCACACTGAACCCTCCGCCCTCAACATCAGCTTTGACACGCTGATCAAAGACTTGGAAGCCTCTGACAAACTTGAACTTAACAATTATGTGTATTTCAAAGGTAGCGTCTCCTTGTATGGGTGATTAAACTATGCAGTTTTTATACGTATGTATCGTCAACACAAGTTGCCAAGTATTCCTGCACTTTAAAGCTGGGGAAGACAGTATAATTTTGGTGTCACTGGGCAAAAATTCTGCAATAAAATTTCAGCATATTGAAATTCAAGTGATCTGAGAGAAAAATTGGCTTCTGCACCTCCTCTTGGCTCCGTTTTTAGGCTTTAGAAAATCTAGCCTGTGGCGGTAGACTATGGCCAATGGCTGTTCTGCAAATCCAGATTCGCGTGCACGTCCCCTCACATAAAGTTCCAGTATTGGCAACTACTGCCTACACTGCAAAGCAACCAAAAAAGGAAGACAGACTTTCAAATAGAGAGTCAATAAACAAAACAAAACAGATGTCAGTATTGGGAAAGTGTTTCAGAAGTGTTTTAGCCATCTGCTAACTGGAACCAAGGCTACTGGCTGCTGCTTCAAGTAAATGTTTCTGGAGCTAACATTAGCTAGAGCCTAAAATCACAGTGTGTCTTCCACCTCGCTCACCGCCAGCAGCAAACTGAATCTGGATAGTGCAAACCCCAGGTTCGGGGGACCAGACAGTCCTGACTGCCGGCCAAATCAGCAAACTTTCTGTTGCTGCAGTTACACAGTTTAGACCATGCACTGCTGCTGGGCACCAACCAACTGTGACACCAAACGCCAGCCAAAGTTGAGCTGCTACAGCCATCTTTTCTGTGCTGGTGCCCGCTCTCCTCCCAGGGAAGCTGTCCACAGCAGCGGGGAGCAAGGTGGAGGAACCATAGGATGGCTCGCAGCTAATTCTTGTCTCATTCGTCTTCTGATAAACAGAGAGAGCAGGGCAAGGAGGGGCTGAGTGAATGTGTAAAATGCAGTTGTACAATTAATGGGAAACACATAATACTTACTATATGAGGCGTGTGCATGTGCTTGTGGTCACCTGGTGGGAGGGGCTTAGGACAGAGAGGGCAGACTGCAGGGGAGGGTGTGTTCCAGATTTCTGCCTACCCCAGCTTTAAGAGTATGAAAAATCAGACAGATCACTTTGCAAAAGACAAAACATTTTCAGTGCAGCACCGCCCACTGCACAGCATACTGAGCACCTGCTTCTTCATCAGTCATTGTTTTTTATGTAGAGCAGATGCTCTCTGGTGACAGTTGGTGGTAGTAAATTTACACAGCGGGTGCTTTTTATAGGTGTGCGACCTCTATCTTTGACAATTTATTGTCATATTTCACCCGTAACCTGTTCTCTTTATTAATGACACATAAATCAGGTCGTCAGCCGTTCGAGCGGCGCCACACAGTGCCACGGAGCTTCCAGCTGAATGCCACGACCAGCGTGGAGGTTGCCATGATGTTCAGGGACGACTCCTCTGAGGTGATGATGCTGTATGACACCAACTGCTCAGCCACGGTGGTGCAGCTGGCCTACACGGAGCGGCTGGCCTCACTGCTCCTGCTCCCCAAGGCCGAGCTGCAGCCCCTGGAGGACTGCCTCTCTGCCAGCCGCATGAGCTTCTGGCTCAGCAACCTGAAGCCGGGGTAGGTGGGGACGCCAAATTGTTGAACTGGAATCAGCTGCAAACCATGTCAAGTTAGCCTCTCACTCTTGCATGGACTTTTTGTTTCAGCAGCTTGAAGGATGAGTGGAAATGAAAAAAGGCCAGGCAACCCAGTCACCTGAATAAATGTTGGCATTGTACGTTTCTGCAACCACACATATGTTACATTTGTACATTATTATGTAGCAGATAAACTGAAACTTTACATTTCAACAATGCTGTGGTTAATGTGTGGTGAGATTTTGGCACAAAAACCACCTGGTCATGGTTAGGAATCGATCATGTTTTGGCTTAAAATACCAGCTTTTAGTGGTACAATACAAGCAGTAAACAGGGAAACATTTATGTCTTTGTAAAAAAAAGCTTTTTGTAGCACTATCCAGGCAAGAAACAATGTGATGTTGCAATATTTTGGTAAAGAAAAAGGGCCCCTTTCCATGGCACTATCCTGACAGGAAGCCTAAGCGCTGCCTTTGTAAAAAACAAACAAACAAACAAAAAAAACAAAGCAATGTTTTCGTACAAAAAAGGTCGCTTTTCACAGCAGTAGTCCAGAAACGCAGTGACGTCTCGGTTGAAACAACCGCATTCTGTGGCACAATCCCAACAGGTATGCAGCAGTTTCTTGGTATAAAACAAGTACTTTTTTGTGGCACTATCCCCAGAAATGCAGCAATGTTTTGGGAAAAAAATCAACAACCTTGCTTTCATGGCACAATTGACCTATGGCTAAGCCACGCCCCCTCCATAACTCAAACAAACTATCAACATTCAGTGAGCGGCGCTATGGCAGGTGTCACAGTACACGGCATTTCACAGGAGGCAACTGATGATTTTTGGGGACATAACGATCAGATGTCATTGAGAAGTAACCAAAAGGGCCTAAACTACGCATTGGAGGGATATATTCATCATTTTATTGTTGAGAAGCTCGATGAAAAGCTTAAATTACAAGCCAAAATTTACAGGTCACAGTGTTACGCTTGTGAACCGCATCTGGTTGCCGTCGCCATCAAAGACAACAAGTTAAAGTGCCACTGAAGTTAAAGTTTTTGGCTCAGAATATGAGAAAAAGATAACGGCCTTTTTACCATCTTTACCAAGAGTGTCTCTCCGTTAGTTTGGTGCTACAGTATTTACACTGAATCATTCAGCATAACGTTTGCCAACCTTTGTTATCTCTGCCATTACAGATAAGTTAATTGGCTCATCGCGTTTGAGGGCGGGACTTAGCCATAGGTCGATTCTGGTTGGAAACGCAGTGATGTCACATCAAAAAACACAACAGCATTTAGTTGCACTATCTTGATAGGAAACGCGGTAATGTCTCCATAAAAACCAACAGAATTTTGCGACACTATCCTGGCTGGAAACACAGCAATACCTAACCTAATTGTAATAAGCAACTGCTTTTTGCAGCGCTATCCTGACATGATACGCAGCAATGTCTCGGTAAAATCCCTGGTAGAACACAGTGACAGTCATTAAAAAATATCCACATGCGGTGGCTTAAAAGCTGCAACCAGTTTTGTTTTGTTCGTCTCAAACAGTCATCTGCAGCTTTACAGGTGTCTTGGCGAGGTGACACCACCATCACCTCACCAGTCAGCTCATACGCTTCGTCAATTCAGAAACGTACCACATTTTCTTCTGGTGACTGATGTGTTTTGGGCACGTTGAGGAACAAGTAGTGAAGCATGTGGTGGTATACATGGGTTTGAGTGCCTCCATGTACAGTACATGCCCTCCATAAAGGGTGTTTGCTTCCCCTGAGTGTACAGTATATCGATCCATGTCACGGCTCTGGTCCCCTGCAGTCACTCGCTTTCTGTTGTTGTGTAGCATGATGAATGATGCTGAGTAGATTCTAAGTCAGCAATAATTACTGCTCTCTACACATCAGTGAGCGAAAGCCTGCAGTGCGGGTCCCACGAGTTGTAACAAGACAACTTAGAGCAAATCCATTAAAACATTGATTGTTGTTTTCGCAGGCGGGCAGAAATCCGTTTCCCAAAGTTCCAACTAAGGAAATCCTACAGTTTAGAAAGCCTCCTGAGGAACTCTGGGGTATCGTCTGTTTTCTCAGACGCAGCCGACTTCTCAGGAATATCGCAGAAGACACTGAAACTCATCAAGGTTAAGAGAAAAGGTTTTTTCTATGTCATAATGAATTAGCATGAAACTTGCAGGCTTATTGCATGCTGAAGTCCTGTATTTCCTCAGATCTCTGTCTTCAATGCTCACATTCACTGTCTTTATTCTGTCTCCTGTCTCTGTGCCATTACTCAGGCTCCCCATGAGGTTATGCTGGAGGTGGAAGAGACCAAGTCAGAAGACGGGGGGAGACCTGACATCACGCTGGACTTCTTTGTCCCCCCGAGAATTACTTTCAACAGACCGTTCATGCTCATAATCTATGACGACCTCACAGGGCTCGTCCTGCTCATAGGGAGAATTATCGACCCTACAGATGTCTAGACTGGAGTCAACATCACACTCTCCTTTTCCTTTGCTATTGATTTTATACTGAATTCACTTACATTACCAGCCCAGTCTCCAGGAGAAAAAAGTATTGCATTGTACATTTCTGTTAACCACGAATATGTTACCTTTGTAAGTTTAATACATGCAATCTTTTGCCGCATTCCCAGTCAGGGAAGCGGCATGAAAAGCGATGTTTTTCACCAATACATTTCTGAGCTCCCAGCTGCAATAGTATCACAAAACTTTTTACAGAGACACTGCTGCATTTGTAATGGCTTTCTAGACTCCAAACAGGGGTGTTTTGTAGTGAGCCATCGCTGCATTTCCAGCAAGGATAGTGCCAAAAACAGGGGTTGCTTCTCACCAAGATATCGCTTGTTTCCTGCCGGGATAGTGCCATAAAAAGCAGTTGTTTTAACTGAGACATTACTTCCAGCAGTAAAGGGTTGTTTCTTACCAAGACAATGCTGGTTTGCTGCCAGGATAGTGCTATGAAAAACAGTTTTTACCCAGTGCTGCGTTCCCAGTGAGGAGTTTGCCCCCAAAACTGCAGAGTTTAAGCCAAAACATGGATGTAACACACATTAACCACAGCATTGTTGAAATGTAACAAACTTTCATTGCATTCGCTACATTATAATGTACAAATGTAACATATCCAGTTTGCAGACTTGTATGATGTCAACATTTATTCTGGTGATTGAGTTGACAAAACATAATTTCTATTTTCCCAGTATGGCTGATTGTTCTTGAGGAAAGAGATGCATTTCCAGCAATCTCACTTAACTTTCAGTGTGTTTTGTTTTACCTCCAAATAGGATGTTTTACAGTTCATTTCTCCATTTTCACAAAATGATGAAAAGACATTCAAATGGCAGTAATTTATCCCTGTGACTGGATGTCTGCTATTTTTGCAAAAACATAAAACCCTTTTCTTCCATTACAAATGCATTTCCTCTCTCCTTCTTTTCCACACCGTAACTCATTTCCTCCTTTAACATCAATTTATCGTCTTATGCAATTACCGGAAATTGCTTTGCGAGACCATCCAGGCTTATTCACCAACACAAGAAGAAAACTCAGACAAATAGTGTTACATTTTCACACTGCAGGAGAGCTTCAGGACATTTTTACCTCAGCATCATGTCCTGTTGACAATACTGAGCTGATCGAGGAGATGATGAATAGAGGATCGTTTGATGAATAGGACAACAGATCTATCACAAGTAACAGAAATGTCAGCCTATTAATCAAGAAGGGTCCCTCTGACTCCTTAAAAGCCCAGGTTTGAGAGCCGATAGGAGGAGTGAAGGCTCCCCAGAGGTGAGGTGCGTCACCTTTTCAGCAGAAATGGATGTTTACAGGTCAAACTTAGTCTGTTACTTCTTAGTCTGGAACTCTTCTCCAGCTATGCAATCTTAATTTTTATCTTTTTCTTCTTATCAATGATTATTGTCATTCAACACGGGAGGTATCTTCATAAGCCATTTTTGGCCTCTAAACTCTCCTGCACAATGTTTTAACTTTTAATTTCGTTTTCCTGTATTTTCTCTACATGTATGAGCAAATAAACTTCTTTATTATCAACTTCATAGTGAGGCTTTCAGTATTGGAATCAAGTAAGTCGTGAAAAGTAAGACGTGTCAGATTTAGACACTGCTGTGTTTTTTTCAGTGTTTCAGACACAAATTGAATCATTATTTATCGGATTGGACTCAGTGTTGGCAGATGATTATGAGTGAAGGATTCAGTTAGGAATCAAGGCCAAAAAAACCCTTAATCAGGACATCCTGAGTCGAAATATTTAATTGAACTATTTACTTCATATGTTGTAAAGTTAGTAAAGCTGTGTTTGCATTGAACCGTGTTCTGTGTTATTATGTTATTGTGGCGTTGTGTTTTGGCATGTGGGGAAAACCCACACAGATACAGGGGCCTCAAAGGCCTCACATGGCTGAACCATTAATATTGATGGATGGCTGTAGGTTTTTAAAATACTAGTTCATGCTATTCTACGCAAAAAACCCCATACCACTTATTTATGTCAGAACTGAAATGAAAATCAGAATGACTTTACGATCTGACAGGTTTGAACGACCAGTGATTTCTGGTGTGTCATTTGATTTCTTAAAGGATGTCATGATTAAAGCTGGGGTAGGCAGAAATCTGCAAAAGGCAAAAACTGGCAGAATTTGAGAACACACCCTCCCCTCGCAGCTCTCTGCCCTCTCTGTCCTAAGCTCCTCCCACCAGACAACCACGAGCATATGCGTGCACTTCATGCAGTAACCCAGTGTTTCCCATACACTGATTTATTTCATCTTATTTCATTGTAGAGTTGCATGCTGTGCATTGACTCAGCCCTTCCTTTCTACGCTCTACGTGACAGTGCTGGGTCTGACCTGCGTAACAGCAGCAACAGAAAGTTTGCAGCTCCAGCAGGGAGTCAGGGCTGTGCAGTCCAGGAGCTGGGGTTTGTGCTGGCTGGATTCAGGTTGGGTGCTGACTGGGGGTGAGTCTCTGCTCTCAGTACATTTACATGACTTTACAAAGAATGGATTTATTGTGTCAGTCCGATGAAAGCCGGACTTTTGATACACATTTAAAGACGTCAGTCCAGCTGAAATCATACAAAATCGAATTTCTCAAAGTGGGACTAACACACCAAGATCGTGTGATTGGGAGTCGAATTCCTCCTGCATGTTTAAAGTCAATCAGACCCAAACGGCCGAGCCGCTCTGAGCATGCTCCACAGTTTCTGCAAGTAGCACTGTCATTGCATCTCGCAGGTAAAGGGGCTCAAATTAGTGCGTTCACTCAGATGTTGTATTGCCATCACTGCTGATCACAGCTGGAGCCAATAAATACCCGATTACCGCAGAGACATTTGACCTGGGTGTGAATGTCGACTGTAACCTTTTCCATTACCGTATTTTCCGCACTATAAGGCGCATCGGATTATAAGGCATACCATCAATGAATGGCCTATATTAAAACTGTTTTCATGTATAGGGCGCACCGCATTATAAGGTGCATAGAATAGAAACTACTGTAGTGGCTGGGGTTGCGTTATGCATCCACTAGATGGAGCTGCGCTAAAGGGAATGTCAACAAAACAGTCAGATAAGTCAGTCAGTCAAACTTTATTAATAGAATACAAACCAACGTTCTGACAACTCCGTTCACTCCCAAAACAAGTTAGTGCATTCACAATACGGTACCGTACGTACCGGTAGCTCTTACCGGTATTTGCGCCGCCTTCGTTGAAAACAATGTATTTCCAACTCCATTTGTCACAGTTCAAAGCTACATGAACAGCTGTTTTATTTTTTTCCCCGAGGTAACGTCAGTGACACAGTATTATCTTTTACCAACAGCAAGGTACAACAGGTAGTGCAACTTTTTATCACGTAGTTAGTGCATTCACAAACGTGGAGGGGAACTTTTCCCTGATTCAGTAAACACGTAAAAGAAACAGTCTGATACCGCTACGGTACCGCTGTTACTTCGGCGACGCCCCCTGACTACGGTAGCCATAATTAACCAATATTGATCCATATATAAGGCGCATCGGATTATAAGGCGCACTGTCGGTTTTTGAGAAAATTAAAGGCTTTTATGTGCGCCTTATAGTGCGGAAAATACGGTACATTAAAGAGCCGATGTTAGCAGATATTTTTTTAGAAGTCCATCTTCCTTTTTTGGGTTTCTTTGCAGTGTAGGCAGTTGTTGCTAATGCTGGAAAAGTAACTTTCTCTGCAGGATTCTCCACCATTGAATCAGACTGTCACCATATGAAGGGACGTGCATCTGCATTTGTAGAGCAGCCAATAGGAGCACCCTCTCTCTGAAATGATCTGTGATTGGCTCACAGGTTAGCTCTTCTAAATCTTGAATTAAGACGGGCGCAGAGATCTAGTTTTCTCTCAGTCCACTTGAATAACAATATACTAAAGGTTTTTATGGGGTTTCTGCCCAGTGATGTCACAATAAACCCACGTACCCCAGCTTTAATGTTAACATGTGATGCAGTACAAAACACACATTTTTTTTTTCATAAAACGCTTCTCTTTTTTTAAAATGGTCTGTTATGTCACCAGTGGTGGACTCCACATGTTGTGCAGAGACAGTTGTGTTGCATCAGTGAAGATATCAGTGCAGATATCTCGGAGCACAGGACAGAGAGTCGGGGGTGCTCCTGGTTAATATTTGACCTGACCGTCAGCTGACTCTCACAGCTCGTGTATAAAAAGGGGACATTTCTGACAAACTGTCTGCAGCAAAGAGGACGTTAAAGGTAAGCATGGCACTTTATTGAAATATACTGATATATATAACTTGAAACGTTAGATGTATTAGACTTTCATTCATTGTGTGGAGCTTTTGAGAGGCTAAATCACTGTCCACTTGTAATTCCATTTAAAAGGAATGCTGCTGAGCCCATCCAGGGCCGTAATCACCTATTTAACATTGGGGGGACCCTTTTTAATGTACACCTTCTGTGATGCAACCTTCCAGGCGGGTTTGAGGGAGTTAATTTTTAGAAACTTAACACTAAATGACCATTTTAAACATTTAGAAACACACATCTTGGATCAGGGGTTTCCAAAGTTTTGAAGACAAAGTGCACACATTGATTTTAAAAACACAACAACTCTCTTTATTGACATTTCCAAGGTCCAAACAGATAACTTAATCATCCTTATATCTTTCCAAGCCTTCTGTGAGACACTGTGATAGCAGAGGGTAACGTAAAAATGGTTACAGTAGAAAATACAGATGCCAAAAAGGACCAGTAAAGTGAATGTAGATACAGGTATGAGCATAGCAAAACAAATACAACAAAGAAAACTGAACTTAATAAATAGGACCAGAATGTGCGGATGTGTCTTTGTAATACTCTAATTCAGTGGTTCCCAACTGGTCCAGCCACGGGGTCCAGAGTTGGTCATTAGTTTCAGGTCCATGCCATTTAATTCATCTGGCCTCATACTCGTGTTTGGCCAGGTTGTCGAGCTTCTTTGCTGTAACTGTCTGTTAGTCACTCAATCTAAAGGCTAATCTAAAGGATATTCACTGTACTGTACTGTGTTATTTACAGAAGTGGCCCCTTCAGAATGGACCCATGATCCAGTTTTGGACTGTGACCCACTAGCTGGGAACCACTGCTCTAATCATTTTACAGAAAAAAGGACGAGAAAACCATTAAGATTGAAAAGATCAAATAAATAAGAGAGGATTTTTTTTTTTTAAAGACAAGAATTCACTTTAAACAAATGAAGAACCTCCAGGCCTGATATGCTCCATCCAACTTTCCCATCTTTTCAAAAACTCGCAGTCTCATAGAAAAAAATAATCCTTTCCATCTTAAAGACGTCACATATAATGTTAATCCAATCACTGACTGTAGGTGTTACTGGTTTTAGCCACCTTCCAGTAATGGCTTTCCTGCCGGCTGCACTTTGGACTCAAAATAGATCTCTCTCATGACGGCTAACATTATCTAAAGGTAGAGCGTCCAAATATAGGGTCTCAATTTAAACACTTTTTGCAAAACTATATACTTAATAATAGGCAGGATCAGAATACGTGATGGTTGTATTGTCTCCAGCAGTTGGAACGTTTGATATATGACTCTGTTGAACTGGAGTAATAAAGAACCCAATGAACCGCAACAATACAACTTTGTAGTTCACATAATTTCTTCCATTCCTTTTCGGTTATACCTACGTTTCCTTCCTTTTCCCATTTTTGTTTTATATACAATGCCATTTGATAGTTGTAAGCCCCTAATAAGTCTTGAAATATTTTTTTGGTTTGAGTTCAAAACATAAGCCTCTATGAAGACTTTTAATAAAATATTATCCATGTACCTTTTTTTTTTTAAATTTATCTTCATTAATCGGTCAAGATGGTGCTGAACTTGAAGAAATCTGTAAAATCTCTGCTATTTAAGCCCCGCTGCATCTTCAGATTTTGAAAACTCATCATGAACCCAGTATGCTGTGAAGCCTTAAACCTTACATCTTATATTTTCATGCAAAATCTGGTTCATATGCACCATGACTTTTTTTAATGATATTTTTGTGGCATTTTTTTGTGACAAACTGGGTCGTGGCTTGACTGGATGGAAAGCTTGAGTGACAGAAATAATAATAATAATAAAAAAATAATGTCTTGGATTGTGTAACTTCTGCTTTGCAGTCTTCACAGAAGTGTTATCTGGCTTAGCTACGACCCAAACTAGATGTTGCCCAGTACAGTGGTGGTTTTTAAAAGGCCAATATAACAGTTTGAAACAGGAACATTTTTTTGACAGTGTCAGAAAGTGAAGTAATACATATAAATTTGGAACTGAACATCAAGCTAACTGTAAAACAAAAACTAGGAGGCCATAAATTTTATTTTATTGTGTTTTCTTAGCTCTGATTTTTCCTCAATTGCTACCTGAGATTCTCAGGTACACAGTGAAACTACCCTGACTTCATGTAAGGAGCCTCTCAGTGGTAAAAAAAAAAAAATCTAAATGTTATTTCAAACAAAATACTTTAAAGTGAAGCAAATGTATCTTTTTAAATACTTACAATACTTTTTAGATGAATCATTAAACATAAAAACAAGACTATAGGTTAGTGTATGGCAGGACTGAACATGAAACACTGGAGTTTTAAAACATTTGAACCCAGATACGGGGCGTCAGTGCATTCTTGCATTCGAGGTTCACTGTTGTGCTAAAGTTAAAGTTGATCGGTGCCCAGTTTTACGCACAGCACATGACAGCATGAATATAGTCAATACATTATTGGGCTGGACAGGTTGATACTTTTTGAATACTGGGGTAACTTGTACGCCCCAGAGCTCAACTAATCTCTTCTGATTTTCCCTGGCCAGGCTGTGACGATGCGTGGGATCTTTGCTAGTTGTGCACTCGCAACACTGCTGCTGGCTGCAGCCTGGGCAGACCACCACCACCACCATGACCACCATGACCACCACGACCACCATGACCACAGCCACGAGGGAGAGATGAGCTGCCACAAGCTCTCTCCTCCCAATGCTGACTTTGCCTTTGCCCTCTACAAAAATCTGAATGCCCACACTGCTGCCGGTAAGAACATCTTCTTCTCGCCACTGGGCATCTCCGCAGCCCTGTCCATGCTGTCTACAGGGGCCGGGGCTGAAACCCACCGCCAGCTGCTCTCCAGCTTGGGCTACAGCACCCTCACCCAGGCGCAGATCAACGAAGGATACGAGCATCTCTTCCACATGTATGGACACAGCCAGGAGGATCAGCAGCTGAATGTTGGTAACGCTGTGGCTGTGCGCTCTGGCTTCAATCCTCTGGAGAAGTTCCTGAACGACATCAAGCACTACTACTCTGGTGAGGTCTTCAAGGTCGACTTCACCAAACCTGCAGACGCTGCAGCTGAGATCAACAGATTCATTGCCACCAACACCCACGACATGATCAAAGACATGGTGAAGGACCTGGACCCTGATATGGCCATGGTGCTGATCAACTATATCTACTTTAAAGGTAGGAGGCGTGCAAGTACAGATCACTTCTGAAAGACAGCAGTTAATGCAGATAGCCAGTCGTTCTGTCAATGCATAGAGATGCAGCATTTACAAAAGTTTAGACGCCCATTAAACTGTTCAAGGAGTCTGACAGATATTAAAAGAACATCAGGCCGAGTTCGTGCAACATTTTAACAATTTTTGTCTCGTACAGGACAGTGGGAGAAACCCTTCGATGGGAACCTGACGCACAAGGAGGACTTCCATGTGGACGAAACCACAAAGGTTCAGGTGGACATGATGAGGAGGACGGGTCGCTACGACTTCTATCAGGACCTCGACAACCACACCACCGTCATTATGCTGCCCTACAAGGGAAACACCTCCATGATGATCGTCCTACCCGATGAAGGCAAGATGCAGGAGGTGGAGGGCTACATCAACAAGGACTACATCAGGCACTGGCATGACTCACTCTTCAGGAGGTGAGAGAGGAGTTTGATTTGTCTTGTCATATGTTGGGCCTTTATGCATAATCAGTGACTGGACTAAACGGAGGGAATGCAGAATAGATGAGGTGTCCTTATTATGTACAACTTGAGTTGAGTCAGCTGTATATTCCAGTGATTGTGACACCGGTGATGTTCTGTGTTTCTCAGTTCTGTGGATCTGTCCTTGCCAAAGTTTTCCATCTCTGCTGAGGCCTCGCTGGGCAGCACACTGACAGAAATGGGCATAACTGACGCTTTCGCAGACAACGCTGATTTCTCTGGCATCTCTAACGAGATCAAGCTCAAAGTCTCAAAGGTAGGATCAGCACAGCAAACATGCCCTTTACATGTTTGCTATGGGAGTTGACATGACAGTGCGTCATGGGGCAGGGTGTCCACGAGGATCAGACACTCACATTTAATACTTTAGACATTTGCATGATCATTTTGAACAAAATATTAGACAGATTTTTGACAAATCATGTTTTCCTTATTTAAGCATTGCAGGTAAGGGATGTTTTTTATTCATCAGAGATTGTTCTTGGTGACCCTCCCTGAAGCTACAGATGTTTTCCTTGAGCCTCCCTAAGTTACTGCCGGAAAATGCATGACCCTGCCTCCACCATAAACTAGTTATTAGATTTTTAAAACTTATACTCTGATGTTTGAAAGTTAAAAATTTAAAGTTGAAGTCCTGGAGTTGAAAAACAAATGAAAAAAACATCTTAAACAGTCTTTATATTTATGACCGATATCAGGAAAAATGGTGCCAAGAAATGAAGCTTAATGCTCTACTAGTCCATACCCATTAAGTACAGCATACTATACCATGACTACTATTCACTGTCTTATAGAAGCTCAGTTTTAGTAAGTTTTCCGACTTTTGCCAGGAAGGAACTTTAGATATTGGTCCCTAGATTATGTTCACCCAGTTTCATGCAGATCGCTCAAACTTCCTAGGAAGAGATCGACTTCAAGTGTTTTTCAAATAGTTCAAAATGGTGGAAAATCTTTAAACTGGAAGTTATGGGTTCTTGAAATGTGTTCCTCATGAGGAGAGGCATCTCTGTGCAGTTTCATGTCTCTACGACATACGGGGCATGAGATATGCCCATTCAAAGTTTGCAATTTCAATCGGTTGCTATAGCGCCCCCCTTTGGCCAATTGATGGAATATTGCTTCATTCGCATCCTCCCATAACCCTGAGTTTTCGTCATTATAGTAAAGTATAGTCAGATAAAAAAAAGGCTTCTTCTTGATTTTTATGGATACTCCTATTTGTGAAGGGTTAATATACCATTATGTACCATGCAACTTTTTATATTGTTTTTTGAGTTGTGTGCACTGCTATTTTTTATCAGGTTGTTCCATTAATGAACCCATCCCCTCCAATCCCCCTCCTCCAAGGTTGAGGAATTATGACAACAATGACGATAATAACAGCAACACGTATCAGCTAATAAGAGGAATAATGAATGAGATACACAGTGTAAAAAAGAAGGGAAGGAAAAAGGGATAAATATATTTATAACATAAATGAATAAAAAATAATAATCAATAATAAAATTAAATAAAAATAAAGGTATGGGCATTGCATATTTTGCCAGAATCGAAGATCCAACTGCTATATTTAATAATTCTCTCACCTAGGTATTTGTGCTGGGGAAAGGGAGGGCAGGCTCTTTATATAATTGATCAGGGACTGCCGGTTACTATAAAACTTGTTTGTCGATCCCCTTATGGAAAATTTGATCTTTTCCAACTCCAAAAAAGAACTTGTATCAAGTGGCCATGAAATAGGAGATAGGGGCAACAATTTCCTCCGTAATAAAAGTATTCTCTGACGGGCCATTAAAGAGGTGAATGAGATTATGTTTGCTTTTTTTTTGGACATATCTTTGCCCGCCTCTGGTACACCAAATATTGCTGTGGGGAAGGTTCTATTACTTGCTCTAATGTTACTGAAATAATTCAAGTGTCAGCCATACTCGGGTGTATCTTTGCAAGTATTTCTGTAATGTACTTCATGAGCTATTTTGAATGTATTAGCTGACATTTTGCACAAGATCGTCAGACATTATAATGCAACCTGGTCTCACTCTGAAGTCGTTGAAAAGCGGTCAACAACCAACATGCCCAGGGTACCTTGCACATCACATGTCACTGTGGAAAGTCAATGATCAAACGTTGGTATGTGACGAGGTCAGAGAGAGTGTGTTGGCATTCACGCTGCTCTAAGTCAGTCAAATGGGATTTAAATTGTTTCAAAGGAATTAGCTGATCTAACTTTACAAACTTCTGCAGATTACTCCACTTGTGTGGTGAAAAGTATTCAAGAGCCAGTTTCCAGCTCTCAGTATTAACATGATGGTTTTCTAGAACCGAATAGTCTTGGAACCTGCTGCAGTGTGAAATTATTCTGTAGATTAAAGACATGCAAGATACTAATGTAGTTTGCCAAGAAGTGCTTTATAAATAAATAGCGCGCAGTGCTGCTCTCTTCTCACCCTCAACAACTGCCATCAAACTTCCTCATACAATAAACAACCATGCGTTCTAAAGCCATCACGAGTTTTAAACTCAAGGGCGGAATGATAAACTGCATTGAGAGGTTTATGAGTAGAGACAGGAGAGTGCGTATAAATTATATCATCATCAGCTGATAAAAAGGTTGCCTGATCTATTTGCTTTCTAGAATTCAGAGTCTAAACTGCCTTATTTCTACAAAAAAAGAAATTTTTTGCTTTTTAGGACTGTTCATTAATGTTTTTTTTACCATCATCAGATCAGAGCACGAGGTTTTTATAAACTCTTATAGGGTCGACATCACAATAACGTCACTTTTTTATCAGCAGGTAAAGCTACCTCTCCCCCACAGGAGTCTTAAAATGTGTTTTTTAAAAAGTGTGCACCCCGACACTCAGAATGAGTATTTCTGAACGCACCACTCACATTCATCTTCCTCCACTGTCTAAAACAAGATGACAGAACTTGCTAGCTAGTGCTACCTTATGTCTGTGGAGAATTATTTTGCCTCCAGCTAAGCCCCACCCACCAAAAAACCTCATACTGTTTACTAATAGTAAAAGGGTCTGTCGCAAGATACTCTTTGAATTAGTGTCCCATTAAGGCAAGTAAAATTCACTTGAGTCACAGAGTTTAACAGTAATTTAAGATCAATTTCAGTTTGATGTACAGCACAGAACTCAAGATGCAAGTTATTAACTGCTTGGGCAACAGAGGGTGCTGTTGCATATAAAATAGCATCATCCGCATACAGATGAATTGCACTGTATGATAAACACTGTGAATAAAAATGGTCCCAGAATAGAACCTTGTGGCACATCTTTATTAACACCCATAAAACTAGACTGATAGCCATAAGCCATAATCAGTGTTTACTGCAGCTCACAACTCACACCAACGGCTGAATCTGCTCTGCTGTGAGTGTATTTGCTGGCTAAAGAATCATCTTGGCACAGGCTATTTACTGGCGTTTGCCAGCCTGTTGCTTATGTGGCATTTGAAGATGAGTGTAAACACAGCTGTTCTCAGCTTTCAATGTCCATTTATCCACCACAAACATTTTTGTCACGTCTCACCCCGTCAACAAAAATGAAACATAGATTTCATCTTAATTTTTATTATCAACATCTAATTTTAGCTCGTCACCATCTTGTTTTTGTCACAGAACAAAGGTCGTTGACAAAAATATTTTGTCATAGTTTTCATCAACAAAATTAACACTGGCAACAACAACTTGTGCTCTACTGCTAAGATCGTTTGAAAAACAATTACATGTTTGCTTTCCTTTTTAATCAAATCCAATAGATTCAACAGATCCACAGTATTGAAAGCCTTAGATAAATCAATACAAAGGATGGAACAGCCCTACTTGTTTTCTGATGCAGCATTCAAGACTTTTGATGTACCCATCACAGCACTAGGCCCCGGTCTCAAACCTGTTTGATAGGATTTTAAAATGGAGTGTTGTGATAAAAATGTTTTCACTTGATCACTTACTAAATGTTTCATTATTATGTATTAGGGTGTTGAGTGGGAGTGCGTTCCAGCCACAGTGTTGTTTGATTTGTTGCCAGATTTTCAAAGTGAACATTTTGAGACATTTTGAAGAGCTGCAGACTCTCTAACATGTTCATAACCTGCAAAGACCCTTTGTTAGCTGCCGTTTTCTAAGTCCTGCGCTCAAACTCTGCCTGCCTCCTCTTGTTTCCCCCCCAGGTGTCCCACCAGGCCGTGCTGAGCGTGGATGAAAAGGGAACAGAGGCAGCAGCCGCCACCACCATTGAGGTCATGCCCATGAGCATGCCCGAAACCATGACACTCAACAGGCCCTTCATGGTCTTTATCCTGGAGCACTCGACCAGGAGCGTCCTCTTCATGGGAAAGATCAATGACCCCACAGCCGTGTAAAGACACAGGGGGAATAATGAGGGGTTCATTTTCACACTGTAGTCGGTTTAAGCAGCTGCGGGACAAGAGCTCATTTTTACCTCAGCATCTGTGAGCCCTGTCGACATGTCACAGTGATATTAAGAGCATTGGGGAATGATGAATGGGGGATAGTTTGACGGATAAGACAACAGATCCATCATCAGAAATGTCAGTCTATTAATCTGCTTGCAGTCTGTCAGCGTAAGGCATTTATTACCATCTGTCATCTGAGCCTGGCTTGGTGTATAAATACCTACATGCATCATTATATATTGTGTCCAGCTGACTATATGATACAAATAATAAAAACATTAGTAGATATATCACTCGGACCATCTGCTCACACACACTGAGCTAACGTGCTATTGCTGTTTCAACATGTTGAAGTGAAATATTTTAATCTTGAGTTCATGGATCCAATCAATTTAACTGTATGATTTTCACAACACCAATAAATGCTGAATTACTGAGAAAAGGCACCAATGTTTGTCATTCTTTAAATGACTTGAAATAAGTTCTCCCTCACAGGCCGCTGACTCTGCAACGCCCTGTTTTCTAGACGTCCTCTGCGCCAGCGGTTCTTTACCCGTGTTGTGTTCACTGACTTTTGTTGCATCAGTAAACGCAGCCCTGACAAATGTCTCTTGGCACAGGACAGAAGACGAGGCTTGTTAATTTTTAATAGAACTGTCGGGTAACTCTTGGATCAATAGTTTTTTTAATGGTGAAGTTTCTGCCAAAGCTGCAGCAAAGACAACACAGACAGCAAGTGGCTTCTTATTGAAATACACTGAATATTTTATACATGTTTCGAGAACTTATATGTAAATCTCAGGTATTTGCACTGACACGTCGACATTTCTTTCATCTTTGGAGTCCGCTGTCATTGGGCGACTCCTCTTTCTCTTGATATACACATAAGGCAGACAGCACCACAGTTCAGGTGCATATGATACCAACAAGAATCAAAACAACTTCTAGTCGTGATAATTGACCTATGGCTAAGTCCCGCCCTCGGACGTGATGAGCCAATCACAGTGTGTATAGCCATTCCTATACACCTGGACATTCTCTGCCTGGACGTCCATTGAAATGCATTACAGAAAGTCAGTTTGGTTCGGTTTTATGCGCTTTTTCGGAGATTTGAAGTTTAAAAATGGTCAAACGGTGTGCATGGGGTACATGCAACTCTGACACAAGGTATCCTGAGAGGCTGGGCGACCAGGTGTATTTTTTACACTTTAAACCACATCTCAAGCCAGAAAAGTGTCTCCTTTGGATAAAGTTGTGTGGTAACGTTAGACCACAACATCAACTCAACGTGAATAAGACTAACAATGATGTCTACATCTGTTCTAAGGTAAGTCAACATTGTGTTTGAGGCAACTTATTGTCACTTTGCTGGAAAGAAAGATAAAGTTATCTTTAACATCTCTAGCTAATATTAGCTAAAGTTAGCCTAACGTTAGCTCCTAGCTGCGTTGTTCATCATGTGACCTTGTTTGCTGGGAGTTCATTAGCCTATTTTGTTCTAGTTTTGTACTTTGGTGATCTTACATCATTGTTAGCTGTTGTCCAAAGGGCTCTAGTTAAGCTGACGTTAACTTCTGGAGCTTAGCTTCATTAACTTATCTGTAATGGCAGAGATAACAAAATAGTAACTAGTTACCGTGAGTAGTTACTTCCAGGGTTCCTACACATTTGGAATTTCAAAATTCCATAATTTCCCACACCCTGATTTCCAGACTTCTCTGCATTTTTTTTTTCAGAGAATATGCGACATCTGAGTAAATATATCAGTGTATCATATTTCACATTATATTTAATTATTCTTAATAGGGGATTGTAGCCTAGTATTATCATGGCACGCAAATAAAAACTCAGGTAAGTTCAGTGTCTATGGGGTGCCGTTTGTTAAGTGGCTCACGCTGAAAATAACATCAACATTTTGCCACATTTAGCTTCAAACAGTGTTTAAAAAAGTGGTGTGAATTTTTAACGTCACCTTTTACCACATTTACAGCAATATTTGTAAATTTAGAAAATATATTATATAGTTAAATCTAAATATTAAATGTGGCACCTAAATGTTAAATGTTAAACTTAAATATTAAATCTAAATCTAAATGCTAAATCTAAATATTAAATCTAAATCTAAATGTTAAATCTAAATGCTAAATCTAAATGTTAGATCTAAATATTAAATCTAAATCTAAATGTTAAATGTTATTTAAATGTTAAAAGTATTTTAGAACAGTGGTAATAGTCTGGAAACATAAATATTTTTCCATACTTTATTTTTCATTTTACTGAGAAGTAACTTTCTAGTTATGCTAGTTATGTTTATATCAGCTGTCAACTTGTGATATTTGAGAAATTCTTGTTCGTTGTGTCGTTCACACAGTTTTACTTTAGAGGGACTTTAATTCCCTGAACGGCCTGACTCTTTAAGAAGATTTTAAAATGTCTTTTTGGGTAATTTATTCCACTGTGATGTTCCAAAGGAATTAATGTTTACTTGTTTATCATCTTAACAAAATGTATGTTTTGATGATACTGCTCAAGAGGGTACATTTGCTTCATGTTTTTGTCAAAGTACAACTGACTATCATCTTGCTCCAAACGAGGGCAGATTGATGACACCTGGGTCAAAGTGATGCCATTTCCACAGATCCTCCCTGGTTGGTCACAGCCGCCATGTGACAGGGTACAAAAGGTTTTGGGAAACAGCAGTGGTTTGTCTGTTTGTCACTCTGCAGGAGAATTTGTACTTTGGGGATTTTTCCTACCAGTTGTCTGCAGTGGTTGACCTCATGATTTTTTATGCCACCATGCCAGCATTAGCTATG
Source organism: Epinephelus cyanopodus (assembly GCA_026686955.1). NCBI lineage: Eukaryota > Metazoa > Chordata > Actinopteri > Perciformes > Serranidae > Epinephelus > Epinephelus cyanopodus. The sequence continues at coordinate 9,040,879 of CM048925.1, read as the reverse complement.
ACTGGAGGCATGATCCAGCTTCATAATGTTGCTGCTGGGGTCCTGACAAAAACTAGGAAGTGTGACCACATTACTCCAGTTCTAAAGAGAGAATTGATTTCAAAATATTGCTGCTTGTGTATAAATCATTCTGTGGCTCAGCGCTCAAATATATCTCTGACATGCTTGTGACATATGAACCTTTCAGGACCCTGAGGACACCTGGGGCTTTACTACTGAGTCAGAACAAAACATGGTGAAGCAGTGTTTTGATATCATGCAGCACAAACCTGAAATAACCTCACAGATAATGCCAGACAGCCTTGACTCTGAAAACTTTAAAGTCAAAGCTGAAAATGTTCCTATTTAACACCGCCTGCTCCATCCTCTAATGACTGCAACCTTATTCTTAAACTCCATTTTAAATAATTTTAACCAATCTTTTTATCTTTGCACCTCTTGTCTGCACTTTTGCTTTTTTTAATGGTGATTTTTTTTAACCATTCAGTAATTAATTCTACCCTCTATCTTTTTTCTCTTCACTCTTTTCTGAGCCCTTTATTATATCTTACATTTTATTGCTCTGTAAAGCACTTTCGCCTTGTGTATGAAATGTGCTTTACAACTTCACAATGTGAACACGATATCTCAAGAGCTCCTCCTTATATTTGACACAGTTGTCAAAGGTTAAGGTCGCTGTGACCTTGCATTCATCTCATTCTCATAAATGCAAAATCTCAAGAACAGCCTGAGAGATGTTTTTCAAATTGGGCACAAATGTTCACTTGAAAGGTCAAAGGTCAAGGCCAGTGTGACCTCACAAAATATGTTTTTGGCCATAACTCAGGAATTCATAGAATAATTATGACAAAACTTGTGACATCATCATGTTTTAACGTCATATCTCAGGAACAGAAGGGGAGACATTTGGTCAGATACTGAATTGGTGACTCTAATCTTGAAACTGTGCTGATTGTATAGATCTTCTGTGTGTGAAGCATCCATGTTTTTTTGTCCATGTTTTGTCACTGAGATAGAAACTGTAAGAGAAACTTGACCGGTGGGCGGAGTCATACAACCGGAGGGTGGTCCATGCTGGTCCATCCTTCCCTCTCTCACAACCAACCCTCCTAAATTACAACACTTACATTAAGTAGTGAAAAAGTTTGAGTTTTGGAATGTAGGTTGCATCGAACGATTCATTATTGCTAATAAAATTAATGTTAGTTATGAAACTAATGAGATGCTGTTGAAGTGGTTTTTCGCTGTATTTCTTCAAAACATTTGAGATGTAGAAATAGAAAGAGACCCTTGATTATTCTAGTTATTGTGCAACATGGCATTGTTCCCAAGTTGTCAAATACTGCCACTTGTTCAGGGATTTTGGATTTTGTCAGACAGTGATGTAAAAAGGCACCTTTCGCGGCGGTACAATATGCATCAGTTTATAATGCTGCCAGATGGTGTTAGTTTGAAATGCTGCCAGTAGCAATGTCAAATAAGGAGCAGGAAAGTCCCTATTGAGCAAGCAATGTTAGCTTGTTATGTGAATGATGAGCCAAATCATGCTTTTTCCAAACCAAGGCAAAGGCAAAGTAAGACAGTTTTATTTGTATTTCATATGCCAGGGCATTCAAAGTGCTTTTTCAGTGCAATAAAACATAATAAAGGGTACAGATTTACAAAAAATAAAAGGGGCTCAGAGACTTTAAGCTAATAACATGTCTGCACTCCCAGCATCCTTATTCATCAACATTAGGTCGGTCAGCATCTCATTATGGTATTGTTGGCAGAAGACTCACAGTGTTTTATCTTGTTTGTAGGCTGTGAATTAGAATATATCAAGGGTAGTTGGCACCATGTGACTTCTAGCCAAGACCTGTAGGTCACCATCACTGTCATCACCATCTTGATTGTTATGTGACCTGCAGTAACAGCCTACAAACACCACAGATTCAGCACAACTTTAGTCAAAAACATCTTAGATATTATTACTAATAAATTCTACTTGGGCTACGGGGCCCAGTCAGGCTCAGCCCGAATGAATGACAATGACATAAAGCCACCATCCTGTGGGCCAACTACCTGCAGGGACTGGCATTGGAGCCGATTGCATTGTGTGCCAGGCGGCAGGCACGGGCGGGGATTGACCCCTGCTGATAACTAGTCGACAGATAACTAGTGATGTTACGTGCCGCGCCGATGCTTCGAAGCGTGTGTCGAGTAATCCAGGAAGTGTTTCCGTGATGCGCGTATCGAGGCTTGTATCAGACGAGTGACGTCATTGATGATGTCCGAAGCCTCGCTGCCCGGCTGTAGCACGTGACTGGTTCAGGAAGTGGTTCAGATCTTGGTGCGTGGTTTTGACAGAAGTGACACAAAATACGAATATTACCCTTTTGCCATTATTATATTATATGACACTACACAACAATACAATATTTGGCCAAATGATTGATTTATACACACAGGATGCATTCACAAAACAATTACAGTTTATTATACATGTATTTGATACAGTATAGTCATAATATACTCACTAGAAAATACACTATATTGATAAAAAGAAAGTTATATGGTCATATATTTTTGTTTTATTATTATTATTATTATTAATAGTCATTCCCACAGCCATTACTGACACAAACACTGCAGATTACTTGGTTAGGATCACAGCTGCCTGTTTTACACACTTTGGCCAGCAGGTGGTTTTTAATAAATATATCAACTCCGATCAGTCTGTACAGAATTCAGGTTTAAATATCAACTTCTCATTAGGCCCACTCATTTCCTGTCTAAACAGCATCAACTTCCGGTATAAACTCTGCCCCATTAAAGTACAGATACAGGTACAGATGTTGGGAGTAACTGCTCAACCCTTATCATCAGGCGATCTGCCACTTTGGTGGCCAGAGAAAAAGCACAACAGAGATATGTCGTAACTACTGTAAAAGCAACACTATTGGCTGCAGAATCTTCTCTTTGATTGTCAGAGTTGATCAAATTCTAACCAATAACTATCAATAAAAAGATACACACAAAATATACTCATATTGAAAATATAAAAAACAATTTTAACTCTGGTCCAAATACCCTCACTTCTGGTGTTGAGTACTTAAGTACATGTTGACAAGGTGTCGGGCAAAAGGCAAGTATGTCTCAGGTAGGAGAAAATGCCAAAACACGGTACACCCACACCTGATGCACATTTCTCCTAAAAATGCTTCGGTGCAGTATTCAGAGCTCAGTGTATCCACACTTCATCATCGACTGAACATCAACCCCAGTCCAGTTGTTGGCAGTAATGTGCCTATAAGCTGGTTTAAGGACCGACATGTTTGTGTGCTGAATGGAGGACAGTTTGCTCAAGAAGATAACACATCACAAATACAAGAAGTGTTGAAACTGTTTGCGGTCTGAAATGGTCAGAAGTCTCTTTGGACAGAAAAGACCCAGTCTTGTTAATTATTAATAGATGTCTCAGCGGAATCTCTTCAACCTGCTGAATATAACAAACCTTCTGCCAAACTGCATCAGAGGACATTAATGGTAAGCGTAGACCTCTGTTGAAATATGTTGAATGTTTAATTTAAATAATGAGGACTGACATTGAAGTGACATTTGGAATTAGTGAAGTTTAGTAATGAAGTGTTTGCGGAGACAAAGTGTGTGTAACATTACGAGCGTACAGCTGTTAAGTTTAGATCATTAGTGTCTCTATGGACAAAGGTACTGAGTCTGTAGTTACTGTTGACATTATCAGTTTCATTCAGTATGTTACATACAGTGTTTTTAAAATTGTTCATCTCATTTAATTAAGATAAGACCATTTGTGTGTCCTGCTGAAAAGGTACATGTGCCATTTTCTTCTTGCTGATGAGGTTGTACATTATCTCATAGTATTTTCCGTTCATATGGACAGGCTGTGAAGATGCGTGGGATCTTTTGTGCACTCGCAGCACTGCTGCTGGCTGCAGCCTTGGCAGACCACCAACATGACCACCACGACCACCATGGCTCTGATCACAGCCACGAGGGAGAGCTGAGCTACCAAAAGCTGTCGTCTCCCAATGCTGACTTTGCCTTTTCCCTCTACAAAAGTCTGAATGCCCACACTGCTGCTGGAAAGAATATCTTCTACTCGCCGCTGGGCATCTCCACAGCCCTGTCCATGCTGTCTACAGGGGCCGGTGGTGAAACCCACAGCCAGCTGTTCTCCAGCTTGGGCTACAGCACCTTAAACCAGACTCAGGTCAATGAAGCATACGAGCATCTTTTCCACATGTATGGACACAGCCAGGAGGATCAGCAGCTGGATGTTGGTAACGCTGTGGCTGTGCGCTCTGACTTTACTCCTCTGGAGAAGTTCCTGAACGACATAAAGCACTACTACTCTGGTGAGGTCTTCAACGTTGACTTAACCAAACCTGCAGAGGCTGTAGCTGAGATCAACAGATTCATTGCTAATAAAACCCAGGACAAGATCAAAGACATGGTGAAGGACCTGGACCGTGATATGGCCATGGTGCTGATCAACTATGTCTACTTTAAAGGTAAGAAAAAAGGTCAAGTCCATGGGCCCTATTTAGATGGTCTAAAGCGGATGGCAGAGGGCACATATCAATGTCGCAAGTGTCATTGCTGTTTAGATGCAGGCGCAGTTGTCATTTTCCCACCCTGCGCCCTCGTCGTCTAACTAGCAAATGAACTTGCGCTTCTCTGGGTGTGTTGGTCTACAAATGAGGAGTGGTCAGGTGCAGTTTTGGCGCGTTGCTAGTTGGATGATGTAAAAAGCAAATGTGCCAGTGACCAACAAAAACCTGGTTTAAAGTCAACGATATTATTATATTTATATATATATATATATATATATATATATTATATATATTAATAATTATTAATATGTGTCTCTAGGCGGGTGCACAATGCGCTTGCACTCTACTCAGACACACACGGAGCAGCCACACATGTAAAAGATAACAAATAAAAATATGATTACAATGTGAAAGGTTATTAGTGTGCACATTAAAATATTTCTCAGAAACACGTCTCAATGGTCATTAATCAGAATGACCTAATTGCAATAATAATGATCATGATAATTTGTAATAATGACAAATGAAATTGTAAAATTATCTGACCAATCAATCATTTTTTTTGATTGAAAACTGTTATACTAGGCTACATTATATTATATTATTATATTGTTATTTGAGTGTAGAGAGGACACACATGCAAATAAGAGGCAGAGCACAGCTCTAGGAAACGTGAAAACAATTAACAAACGTGGGTGGGAGAGAAAACGCTGAACAGGTCCCAGCTGCAGGATCAGCACCTTGGGGAGCTCTGCGGCAGTCCTGACAGCTGTGCTCGGCTATATGATGAAAACAGGTTTGAATAATATTCCACAGATATTTAGAAAGATCTTTCTTGTATTAGCGATCCCACGCCTGCTTTACCTCGGGGAGCTTGGGTGCCTGTCTGCTGTCCCCGTAGATCTGGTTCTGACGGGCCTTCACCTCCCGCACGAGGAGATCCGTCTCCTCAGCTGTAAAACGCTCACTCTTTCCAGTTGGTAGGTCTGCCATCTAACTAGCTCTTTGCCATGCGCTCCAATCATGCCTCACAGTCTAAAAATGTCTGTCTAACTAGCAGGTGACTGGGACACGCCCATGCGCTGCACGTCTAGCGCTTCGCGTTTTAGACCATCTAAATAGGGCCCCATGTCTCGTCGTGTAGTTTACCAATAGGCAAAGACACAAACTCACCACATGTAAATAATGTAGACATGAAGCATGATGGCTGTAGGGATACATTTAAAAACAACTAAGAATAATAATTTGGGCTACATTATTGTCATCTTCCACTCTCCACTGCCTCGCACAGCACAGTGGAAATCACCCTTCAACAGTGACCTGACACACAAGGCAGACTTCCATGTGGACAAGACCACTAAAGTTAAGGTGGACATGATGATGAGGACGGGCTACTATGACACCTACTGGGATGTTGCCAAACACGTGACCGTCATCAAGCTGCCCTACAATGGCAACACCACCATGATGATCGTCCTGCCTGATGAAGGCAAGATGGAGGAGGTGGAGGGCTACATCAACATGGACCACGTCCGGCACTGGTGCCACTCAGCCTCCATGAGGTAAGAGGAATCTAATATTTATATATTTTAAATCATTGTTCTGGAGAGCACGATAAAGTGTTGATTGAATTTTATGTTTTTCATTTCCTTGAAGCAACAAGAAATGTGTTCATCACTTGAACATTTAAGCTAATAAGACAAACTGTAAGTTATCTGTATATTCTAGTGATTGCGACCCTGATTATGTTCTGTGTTTCTTAGATATGTGGATGTGTTCCTGCCAAAGTTTTCCATCTCTACTGACGCCTCCCTGAAAGACAGACTGCAAGAAATGGGTATAACCAACGCTTTTGAGGACAAGGCTGATTTCTCTGGCATGTCTGAAGAGTTCAAGATCAAAGTCTCAAAGGTAGGAGAGACAAACCTTTCTTCTTAGGTCCATTTTGCGAATTTAAATGTTTCGGAACAACAGTAGAATATGTCAACTCCACTGCATGGGCAGTAATTCAGGAACAACTGCAGATAAAGACCTCTAAGCTTTCTCCTGGTCCTGAGCTGTGTTTCAGACGATCTGTAAATCTGACTGCTGCCTTTTGTCCTCCTCTACAGGTGTCCCACAAGGCTATGCTGAGTGTCACTGAGAAGGGAACAGAGGCAGCAGCCGTCACCGTTGTAGAGTTGACATTGCATATGTTGCCACCATCAGTGAGAATTGACAGACCCTTCTTGGTCTTCATCATGGAGACCTCCACCAAGAGCATCCTCTTCATGGGCAAGGTCAACAACCCCACAGCCATGTAAAGATGAGAATGAGGAAACGAGAGTCATGGTCACAATTGTCAACAGTTAATCAATAGTGACAATAAATGTTAGTTGTGGCACCTATGAGAAGCTGATGGAGTGGTTCTTTGTCATTTTACTTTTGAGAAGATAAGAAAGAAGTTCCCTGAAAACAGAGAAAAGGTGATTTCATGCTATCCAGCTCACTGTCATATTTTTACAGGTAATAAAAACATGCATTGGTGTATGTACTGCACTACCAGCATCTGCCAACACCTTTAGCTAACTTGGGTGATGTTGTGTTAAATGATGCAAAATAAAGTATCATCATGAAAAACTGGTGTTTTATATGTTATTTTAAACTTGCAATCATTATTACTGTCAAGATGAATTATATTTATAAATGCCTGTATCATATCCCACACTTTATCATCTACTGCACAACACCAGTCCAGTTGTTGGCAGTTTGTTCCATAAGATAACAGATCACAAATAGCAGATATGTTGAAACTGTGTGCAGCCCTTCTGGCATATATCCATCATCATTTATGTCGTGTTGTGTGATTTGTGTTGTGAAATGAAGATATGCTGGCCAGAAAAGCCCAAATCTTGTTAATTTTTAATAGTCTCTTTCACTGGATGGTGAAAACATTCAATCGCTGCCAGGGTTAGGAAACATTTTAGCATGTTCCTTCCACCACCATCAAACCTCCAAAGGATCATCTTTAGGTGTCTTGAACTCCATGTAGGCTGCCACCTCATCCTCGGGCTGCAAGTTTTCATGGCTGGAGTCCTCCATGTCGGTGACCAATGTGATGACAGTGTCAATGGTTTGACCTGTGTCACTGACTTTCAAAATAAAAGGATTTGTGACTTGATAATATTGATTAAGATATCAAAATATTACACACATACTGCACATCTTTTTACTTTGTTCCATTCTGAAAAAGAGAAAATATATTTTTGTTGTCATGCTCTGCCTGCATGTGTAGTTCATTTTAACCCATGCCCGCACCCATGAATACATACGTATACATATTACTACCTGTTGCACAGCTTTGTGTGGGTTACCTATTGGTTTTTCGCCAGTTACCCGACCCTGTTCTGGACTTTGCTGTAAGGTATGCCAGAAGAAGATTTAGTATGTCCCAGTATGTAGGATGTCAAATGCAGGATGCCAAAAGCACCAAGATGTTCTACTACATCCTGTCAGATTTTGCCGTATTCAATGCAGCATGCTTTTCTGACTATTGTGACCCACAGTCCACTGGTGCAGGCATTGGCCAAAAGAGATGATGACTATTAGTCAATGTCTGTCACAGTCTCAACAATGGAGTTCCTTGTGGTCAGTGATGGTGGTGCGGCTCTGTCCCATTCAGCAGGACTCCCCTCCTCCTGATTACGGCCTTATTCTGTTTACGAGGTCATCCCCTTCGCAGTCAGTTGTGTTGCGTTCAAACAGAACTCATGAGCTGGGGTCCGTTTCACAAAGCAGGTTTAGTGAAAACTCTGAGTCTGTTAACCCTGAAATGAGGGAAACTCTGGGTTTTCCGTTTCAGAAAGGGAGGTAACTTAAACTAGAGAAAGCGGAGTAACTCCAGCCCGTTTCAGAAAGAGAGGTAACTGAAGCTCGGTGTCAGTTACTATGGCAACTGACTCTGTGAACCTAACCTGGTCGGGAGCAGGTTTTCTTCAATGAACCTCGAGTTTCTAGCTGTCTCCTCCCTCTTACGCCACACACGCAGCGTGATTTATTCATTCATTTATTTGTTTAGTGTCGCGCGGGTTTCAGCAAGTTTGATCATCTGTCCTCAAGGTAAAGTCGCATCCTAAAGTGTGTTCTAGTTCTAAATCTACTTTTTTCGACCATGGCATGTCCGTTCTTGGAGGACCCTGTGGACGAAGAGGCAGTGTTACTGAGGAGGGAGTTACGCATTCGTCAGGAGATTATTCACAGGCCCAGAATTGACGTATTATCATTTCCAGAACCTTTTTCTTTTTGAACGGTACCGTTTCACATCACAGTCCATCATTTATATCTGTAACTTCATCCGTCGTGACATAACCAACGTCACCAACCGTGGACGTGCACTTTCATCTACCCAGATTCTTTGTGTTGCTCTTTGTTTTTTTGCAGACGGGAGTTTTCTGTATAATATCGGAGATGCAGAATATACAGTGTATCACAAAAGTGAGTACACCCCTCGCATTTCTGCAGATATTTAAGTATATCTTTTCATGGGACAACACTGACAAAATGACACTTTGACACAATGAAAAGTAGTCTGTGTGCAGCTTATATAACAGAGTTAATTTATTTTCCCCTCAAAATAACTCAAAATATAGCCATTAATATCTAAACCCCTGGCAACAAAAGTGAGTACACCCCTAAGAAACTACACCCCTAAATGTCCAAATTGAGTACTGCTTGTCATTTTCCCTCCAAAATGTCATGTGACTCGTTAGTGTTACTAGGTCCAGGTGTGCATAGGGAGCAGGTGTGTTCAAATTTGTAGTGCTCTCTCACACTCTCTCATACTGGTCACTGAAAGTTCCAACATGGCACTACATGGCAAAGAACTCTCTGAGGATCTTAAAAGACGTATTGTTGCGCTACATGAAGATGGCCAAGGCTACAAGAAGATTGCCAACACCCTGAAACTGAGCTGCAGCACAGTGGCTAAATCATCCAGCGTTTTAAAAGAGCAGGGTCCACTCAGAACAGGCCTCGGGTTGGTCGTCCAAAGAAGCTGAGCGCACGTGCTGAGCGTCACATCCAAATGCTTTCTTTGAAAGATCGTCGCAGGAGTGCTGTCAGCATTGCTGCAGAGATTGAAGAGGTGGGGGGTAAGCCTGTTAGTGCTCAGACCATACGCCGCACTCTACATCAAATTGGTGTGCATGGCTGTCACCCCAGGAGGAAGCCTCTTCTGAAGACGGTACACAAGAAAGCCCGCAAACAGTTTGCTGAAGACATGTCAACAAAGCACATGGATTACTGGAACCATGTCTTATGGTCTGATGAGACGAAGATTAATTTGTTTGGTTCCGATGGTCTCAAGCATGTGTGGCGGCGACCAGGTGAGGAGTACAAAGATAAGTGTGTCATGCCTACAGTCAAGCATGGTGGTGGGAATGTCATGGTCTGGGGCTGCATGAGTGCTGTAGGTGTTGGAGAGTTACATTTCATTGAGGGAAACATGAACTCCAACATGTACTGTGAAATACTGCAGCAGAGCATGATCCCCTCCCTCCAGAAACTGGGTCGAGGGCAGTGTTCCAGCATGACAATGACCCCAAACACACCTCCAAGACGACCACTGCTTTACTGAAGAGGCTGAGGGTAAAGGTGATGGACTGGCCAAGCATGTCTCCAGACTTGAACCCAATAGAACATCTTTGGGGGATCCTCAAGCGGAAGGTGGAGGTGCGCAAAGTCTCAAATATCCGCCAGCTCCGCGACGTCGTCATGGAGGAGTGGAAGAGCATTCCAGTGGCAACCTGTGAAGCTCTGGTAAACTCCATGCCCAGGAGAGTAAAGGCAGTTCTGGATAATAATGGTGGCCACACAAAATATTGACAGTTGACATGTTGTATGTTAATATTGACAACTTTCACTAAGGGGTGTACTCACTTTTGTTGCCAGGGGTTTAGATATTAATGGCTATATTTTGAGTTATTTTGAGGGGAAAATAAATTAACTCTGTTATATAAGCTGCACACAGACTACTTTTCATTGTGTCAAAGTGTCATTTTGTCAGTGTTGTCCCATGAAAAGATATACTTAAATATCTGCAGAAATGCGAGGGGTGTACTCACTTTTGTGATACACTGTATCAGTAAGGCCACTGTCTGCAGAGCCGTGAGAAAAGTGTCCCTAGCTCTGAAATGTCTATTAAACTCTTTTGTTGTGTTCCCTGGACATAAACCTGTGAGGGCCATCAAGGAGGAGTTCCACAGGATTGCAGGTGAATGATGTCGAAATCAGTTAAAATTTATGATTATAAATCATATTCAGTTAATGACATGGTGCTGCAACCTCAGACTGGGATTAGTCATTTTAATTTCTTTTAGGATTTCCCGGTGTGATAGGCTGCACTGATGGAACCCACATTCCCGTCATTGCTCCTTCACAAAATGAAGGCGACTATGTGAATAGAAAGTCCATTCACAGCATTAATGTGCAGGTAGATTGACGGTCTCAAATGTCAGACTGCATCACACTGCAAAAACTCAAAATCATACCAAGAATATGTGTCTCCTTTCTAGTCAAAACAAATCACACCTAAAAGTAACTTGTTTTTAGACCATTTTCACTTGAAAAATAATTAGGTGGGATTGCATCTAAGTGAACTAAATTTTAGCTTTTGCACCATTCCACCTGTTTGCATCTGTAGCTTAACATTATTGTTATTGCATAAATGTAGAAAAATAAATTTAAACTCACACATTGACTCGAGCAGTAATTTTCTCCCACGCTGACTCCCGTTCCTTCGCTGCTGCAGCCGTGTTACTCTTCTTCCTGAAAACAGCTTCAAATTCGCTGTATGAGCGCATTAAAATATCCAACTCCAGAGGAGTAAAAAAATGTAGACCTTTCCTTGTAGCTTGTTGCCACGGTGAATCGTGGTATTGGGTCTCCATTGATGACGGCTTTTTAAAGTCGTGGTGCACGCGCTTAACTCAGAGTGAACAAACTCTGTGTTGATTGAACTGATTGAAATCACCTGTTCTGAAACCCGTAACCCAGAGTTTCCCATCTCAGAGTCACTCAACTCAGAGTTCAGGGTTACGCTCAGAGTTTGTTGAACCTCCTTTCTGAAATGGACCCCTGGTGTTTTTGACATTTGAAGTTGTGAACTCAGAGTTAATTCCAATAACAACATCATTAATAACGCAGGAGGGGAGCGTTCACATTTGCTCCTTTCGTGAACACAGTAAACATGACCCCATTTGAACACAGCAATGGTCTGTCCCAGTACCCACACTTCTCGTCTACACTGCTGAGGAAAGAACGGATCACAAATCACAGTGAAGTTAAAACTGGTTGGCAAAGGGGGCGCTACCAAGAAATATGTGTTATTATCGATTAGGTCTTATGTAAGTTTGTGCATGGTCAGAAATCTTTTAGGACAGAGGAGGCTGAACCTTGTTAATTTTTAATAAATGTGTCAGCTGACTCTCTTCGATCTCCTGATAAAGATGAACTTTCTACCAGACTGCACCAGAAGACGTTCATGGTAAGTACGGACCTCCACTGAAATGTGCTGAATGTTTTATATAAATGACAAGGACTGAACTTAAAGTGACATTTGGAATTAGTTAGTTCAGAGAATAATTGTTTAAAATGTGGAGACAAAATGTGTGTGTGAGATTTAAAGTGTAAAGCTGTTAAGATTAAACCATTAGTGTGTCCTGCTAAAAAGGTATTGAGTTTTCAGTTACTGCTGACTTTATCCTTTTCATCTGCAATGTTATAGCCTAAACAGTGTTTTAAAAGGGTTCCTGTCATTTAATTTTAATATTGTTTGCTCTGTTTTATTCTTGCTTATGATGTTATATATTATCAAATACAATATTGAACTAACATTTTCCGTTCATATGGACAGGCTGTAAAGATGCGTGGGATCTTTTGTGCACTCGCAGCACTGCTGCTGGCTGCAGCCTGGGCAGACCACCAACATGACCACCACGACCACCATGACCACCACGACCACCATGGCTCTGATCACAGCCACGAGGGAGAGCTGAGCCGCCACAAGCTGTCGTCTCCCAATGCTGACTTTGCCTTTGCCCTCTACAAAAGTCTGAATGCCCACACTGCTGCTGGAAAGAACATCTTTTACTCGCCGCTGGGCATCTCCACCGCCCTGTCCATGCTGTCTACAGGGGCCGGTGGTGAAACCCACAGTCAGCTGTTCTCCAGCTTGGGCTACAGCACCTTAAACCAGACTCAGGTCAATGAAGCATACGAGCATCTTTTCCACATGTTGGGACACAGCCACGAGGATCAGCAGCTGAATGTTGGTAACGCTGTGGCTGTGCGCTCTGGCTTCACTCCTCTGGAGAAGTTCCTGAACGATGTCAAGCACCACTACTCTGGTGAGGTCTTCGACGTCGACTTCACCAAACCTGCAGACGCTGTAGCTGAGATCAACAGATTCATTGCTAATAAAACCCACGACAAGATCAAAGACATGGTGAAGGACCTGGACCCTGATATGGCCATGGTGCTGATCAACTATGTCTACTTTAAAGGTAAGAAGAAAGGTCAAGTCCATGTCTCGTTGTGTAGGTTACCAACAGGCAAAGACACAAACTCACCACATGTTAATACTGTAAACATGAAGCACGTTGATTGTAAAAACAACGAAGAATAATAATTTGGGCTGACACATCCACATTATTGTCATCTTCCACTCTCCACTGCCTCGCACAGCACAGTGGAAATCACCTTTCCGCAGTGACCTGACAAGCAAGGCAGACTTCCATGTGGACAAGACCACTACAGTTCAGGTGGACATGATGATGAGGACGGGTCACTACGAAACCTACTGGGATGTTGCCAACCACACCACTGTCATCAAGCTGCCCTACAATGGTAGCACCACCATGATGATCGTCCTGCCTGATGAAGGCAAGATGGAGGAGGTGGAGGGCTACATCAGCATGGACCACCTCCGGCACTGGTGCCACTCAGCCTCCATGAGGTAAGAGGAATCTAATATATATATATATTTTAAATCCTTGTTCTGGAGAGCACGATAAAGTGTTGATTGAATTTTATGTTTTTCATTTCCTTGAAGCAACAAGAAATGTGTTCATCACTTGAACATTTAAGCTAATAAGACAAACTGTAAGTTATCTGTATATTCTAGTGATTGCGACCCTGATTATGTTCTGTGTTTCTTAGATATGTGGATGTGTTCCTGCCAAAGTTTTCCATCTCTACTGACGCCTCCCTGAAAGACAGACTGCAAGAAATGGGTATAACCAACGCTTTTGAGGACAGCGCTGATTTCTCTGGCATGTCTGAAGAGTTCAAGCTCAAAGTCTCAAAGGTAGGAGAGACAAACCTTTCTTCTTAGGTCCATTTTGGGAATTTAAATGCTTTGGAACAACAGTAGAATATGTCAACTCCACTGCATGGGCAGTAATTCAGCAACAACGGCAGAACAGAAAGACATATACCTCCAGAGGGTGCTGATAAAGACCTCTAAGCTTTCTCCTGGTCCTGAGCTGTGTTTCAGACGATCTGTAAATCTGACTGCTGCCTTTTGTCCTCCTCTACAGGTGTCCCACAAGGCCATGCTGAGTGTCACTGAGGAGGGAACAGAGGCAGCAGCCGTCACCATAACTGAGATGACACTGACAATGTTGCCACCATCAGTGAGAATTGACAGACCCTTCTTGGTCTTCATCATGGAGACCTCCACCAAGAGCATCCTCTTCATGGGCAAGGTCAACAACCCCACAGCCATGTAAAGATGAGAACGAGGAAATGAGAGTCATGGTCACAATTGTCAACAGTTAATCAGCAATGACAATAAATGTTAGTTGTGGCACCTATGAGAAGCTGATGGAGTGGTTCTTCGTCGTTTTACTTTTGAAAAGATAATAAAGAAGTTCTCTGAAACCAGAGAAAAGGTGATTTCATGCTATCCAGCTCACTGTCATATTTTTACAGGTAATAAAAACATGCATTGGTGTATGTACTGCACTACCAGCATCTGCCAACACCTTTAGCTAACTTGGGCGATGTTGTGTTAAATGATACAAAACAAAGTATCATCATGAAAAACTGGTGTTTTATATGTTACTTTAATCTCTCAACTTGAAATTATTATTACTGTCAAGATGAATTATATTTATAAATGCCCGTATCATATCCCACACTTTATCATCTGCTGCACAACACCAGTCCATTTGTTGGCAGTTTGTTCCATAAGATAACAGATCACAAATAGCAGATATGTTGAAACTGTGTGCAGCCTTTCTGGCATATATCCATCATCATTTATGTCGTGTTGTGTGATTTGTGTTGTGAAATGAAGATACGTTGGCCAGAAAAGTCCAAATCTTGTTAATTTTTAATGGATGTTTCACCTGACTCTCGATCTACTGATAAAGATGAACTTTCTACCATACTGCACCAGAAGACATTAATGGTAAGTTCGGACCTCCACTGAAATGTGCTGAATGTTTTATATTAGTTATGAGGACTCAACTTGAACTGACATGACTGACATACATCCATCACTGGCGTAACTCAGTCTCAATGAAGTAAGAGGAATCCAATATATTTTTAATCCTCGTCCTCTCGCTACATATCTTCATACAATGCTTTGTATTATGTAAATTAACAAACTAGTGCCCCAGGAAGGATGTAACGTACCTCAAGCAGGCAAGTAAAATGACTTTGGTTTGGGAAAATAAAAATGGTAATGAGGTGTCTTCAAATAAACTCTAAGTTCACTTGTGTTTGACCAATCCACCACCCCAACCTGCCTCCTTACATGGACTTTGGTCTTTTATGTGGGTTACACACAAATTGCTTGCCCGTGGTTACATGGGGTTATAAATGAATTGCGGTCCATTACTTTTCGTAGGTGTACATACCACAGTGTATGAGAACAGCCTGCCTCTTGTCATGAAGGAAATGTTGAATGGATTATACGTATTCAATTTACTTGAAACAAGTAATGTGTTAATGATTAGCACAGTTTAACTGAATTAAACAAGCCACAACTTAACTGCATATTCCAGTGATTGAGACCCTAAATATTGTTCTGTGTTTTTAAGTTATCTGAAGCTGTCCCTGCCAAGGTTTTCCATCTCTGGTGATGCTTCCCTGGAAAACACACTGCAAGAAATGGGTATTACTAATGCTTTTAGGGACAGCGCTGATTTTTCTGGCATGTCTGAAGTAGCCAAGCTCAAAGTCACAAAGATAGGAGAGACAAATATTTCTTCTCAGGTTCCTTTGGGGAATTTAAGTACTTACAAACAACATGGGAACATGTAAACTCCACTGCATGGGCAGTAGTTCAGGAAAAACTGCAGAACAGAAAGACGTACTTCCAGAGGATGCCGATAAGGAGTCTGAAGCTTTCTCCCAGACCAGATCTCTTACTGTGACTGCTGCCTTTTCTCCTCCACAGGTGTCCCACAAGGCTGGGCTGAGTGTCACTGAGATGGAAACAGAGCCAGCAACTGCCAACATTTTGGAGCCTTTGGCGTTACCATTCTCATTAAAAGTTATAATTCGTATATATCGATCCTGAAGTGCACGGGGGAGCCAATGCAGCGATTTTAAAACTGGTGTAATGTGCTCCCACCCTCTGGTCCTCGTCAGCACTAGTGCAGCTGAATTCTGTGATAATTGTAGATTTGAGATACTCTTTTTTTGGGAAGACTAGAGAGCAGGGCATTACAATAATCTAACCTACAGGAGATAAAAGCATGCATCAGCACCTCCGTACTGGCCTGAGAGAGAAACAGGCGGACTCTGGCTATATTCTTAAGGTGGTAGAAACCTACCTTTGTTATGTTTTTAATATGTGGAATAAAACAGAGCTCAAAGTCAAAAATCACACCCAGATTCTTTACAGATTGTGTTGGTTTAAAATCCTGTAGTTTTGGTAAAAGTTGCCCTCTCTGGCCTTCAGGGCCAATGACTAAATCCTCTGTTTTGTCCTGGTTGAGCTGCAGGAAATTCACTGCCATCCATGACTTTATGTCTAAAATGCAGTTATAAAGGGTATCAATTGGCCCTGTGTGATCAGGAGACACAGCGATGTACAGTTGCGTATCATCAGCATAAAAGCTCGGGTAAAAGCAATGATCCAGGTGTGTTGACAGTTAAAATCTGTTGAGATAAAAGACTGGATCTGATGTCATTGATTTTACTTCTGAACTGGTCTGCAAAGTCCTCGCAAAGGGAATTGGTTGCTGTCTTAGGTGATCTGTTAAAATTACTGTTTGTTAAAATATCAATTGTGGAGAAGAGGAATTTGGGATTGTTTTTATTGTCAGAGATTAGTTTTTTGAAGTGGGAAATTCTTGCCTGTTTGACTGCGTTATTGTAGGTTTTGAGATGTTGATGTAATATTTCGTAGTGGACTGTTAGTTTTGATTTTCTCCATCTCCTCTCAGCACTCCTGCAGTATCTTTTCAGCTGTTTGATTTCCTGATTTCTCCACAGGGGTGTATGTTTTGTTCTAATTGTTTTGATTAAAAGTGGAGCCACTGAGTCCAGCATTGACTTGAGTTTGTTGTTAAAATTGCCCACAATAAAATCACAAGGTGCTGGTAAAATCTCTGCAGGAGTGCTCTGTAAAATCTGGATAAAATTTGCAGCCACTTCAGAAGTTAGGTAGCGTTTCCTCACTGTTCTCACCGGGGGCCTCCTGTTGGTTAAAACTGGTGATGTTAAAAAACACACAAAAGTGGTCGGACACAGCCAGATCCACAATAGAGGACACACCCACGGACAGGCCATAGATTATGACCAGGTCCAGGTTGCGTCCTCTGCTGTGGGTCAGCTGCGTGATGTGTTGTTTAAAATCCAAACAGTTTAAGAGGTTTAAAAATTCTCTGGATACTGGGTCCAAGGTGTTGTCAGTGTGTAGATTAAAATCACCAGTTATTAAAATCCTGTTGTAGGTGGAGTGAATGATTGATAATAGTTCAGAGAATTCACTGATAAAAGAAGTGGAGTACTGGGGTGGTCTGTAAACCTTTATGCAAAGGATAGGAGAGCTGCTAAAAACAAGTGCATGATGCAAGAAATTTCATTTGAGGACATTATGGTTTTTGCTATTGATGCAGTTCCGCTTCCTCTTTTACCTCCTAACAGAGTATAAAAAGTTAAAATTTGGTGGGGAAGCCGCAGTGAGAACAACGCAGTGCCAGATTTGTTTAAAAGGGAGCGCACGTTCAGCACTGCCATTTTAATGTTTGTGCTGAACGTGCGCTCATCATGATGTTTCAAAGGGATGTTAAAAACACAGTTAGGTTTAAAAACATTCCTGGGTTTCAACTTTCTAAGTGCAATGATGGTCTTTATGGTGTGAATGTCCTGTGTTTCCGGTTACAGAGAAGGTGCTACTGAGGGAGAAGTGTGTGTGAGGTGCAACGTGTAGTGCAGGAGGGTGGAGGTGGGTGAGGGGTGGAGGGTCTGTGTGTGTGAACAGGAGGTGGCTGTGGTGCAGGATCAGACGGTCAGGTCAGTGTTAACTGATAAAAGCCATGATCCCTCCTGGTTTGGGTGAAGGCTGTGCCAGAGCTGGTTGGCAAAGGGGGCACTACTACTGGTTTATGAAATATGTGTTATTATCGATTAGGTCTTATGTAAGTTTGTGCATGGTCAGACATCTTTTAGGACAGAGGAGGTTGAACCTTGTTAATTTTTAATAAATGTGTCAGCTGACTCTCTTCAATCTCCTGATAAAGATGAACTTTCTACCAGACTGCACCAGAAGACGTTCATGGTAAGTACGGACCTCCACTGAAATGTGCTGAATGTTTTATATAAATGACAAGGACTGAACTTGAAGTGACATTTGGAATTAGTTTAGTTCAGAGAATAATTGTTTAAAATGTGGAGACAAAATGTGTGTGAGATTTAAAGTGTAAAGCTGTTAAGATTAAACCATTAGTGTGTCCTGCTAAAAAGGTATTGAGTTTTCAGTTACTGCTGACTTTATCCTTTTCATCTGCAATGTTATAGCCTAAACAGTGTTTTAAAAGGGTTCCTGTCATTTAATTTTAATATTGTTTGCTCTGTTTTATTCTTGCTTATGATGTTATATATTATCAAATACAATACTGAACTAACATTTTCCGTTCATATGGACAGGCTGTTAAGATGCGTGGGATCTTTTGTGCACTCGCAGCACTGCTGCTGGCTGCAGCCTGGGCAGACCACCAACATGACCACCACGACCACCATGACCACCACGACCACCATGGCTCTGATCACAGCCACGAGGGAGAGCTGAGCTGCCACAAGCTGTCGTCTCCCAATGCTGACTTTGCCTTTGCCCTCTACAAAACTCTAAATGCCCACACTGCTGCTGGAAAGAACATCTTTTACTCGCCGCTGGGCATCTCCACCGCCCTGTCCATGCTGTCTACAGGTGCCGGTGGTGAAACCCACAGCCAGCTGTTCTCCAGCTTGGGCTACAGCACCTTAAACCAGACTCAGGTCAATGAAGCATACGAGCATCTTTTCCACATGTTGGGACACAGCCACGAGGATCAGCAGCTGAATGTTGGTAACGCTGTGGCTGTGCGCTCTGGCTTCACTCCTCTGGAGAAGTTCCTGAACGATGTCAAGCACCACTACTCTGGTGAGGTCTTCGACGTCGACTTCACCAAACCTGCAGACGCTGTAGCTGAGATCAACAGATTCATTGCTAATAAAACCCACGACAAGATCAAAGACATGGTGAAGGACCTGGACCCTGATATGGCCATGGTGCTGATCAACTATGTCTACTTTAAAGGTAAGAAGAAAGGTCAAGTCCATGTCTCGTTGTGTAGGTTACCAACAGGCAAAGACACAAACTCACCACATGTTAATAATGTGAACATGAAGCACATTGATTGTAGTGCATACTACAACATTTAAAAACATTTAATAATTTGTACTGAAAGATCAACATAACTGTCATCTTCCACTCTCCACTGCCTTGTACAGCACAGTGGAAGTCACCTTTCTCAAGTGAATTTACAAGCAAGGACACCTTCTCTTTGAAGAAGAGCACTGAAGTCGAAGTGGACATGATGCTAAGGTTGGGTGACTACGAAACCTACTGGGATGTTGAGAACCACACCACTGTCATCAAGCTGCCCTACAATAGCAGCACCACCATGATGATCGTCCTGCCTGATGAAGACAAGATGGAGGAGGTGGAGGGCTACATCAACAAGGACTACATCCATCACTGGTGCAACTCAGCCTCCATGACGTAAGAGAAAGCTAACATATTTTTTAATCCTCATCTATTCATGATTGAGAAAAGCTTTACTGTAGTATATGTATTTAATTTACTTGAAACAACAAGGAAAGTGTTCATGATTAGCACGGTTTAACTGAATTAGACAAGCTGCAACTTAACTATATATTTCAGTGATTGTGACCCTGGTGATGTTCTGTGTATCTTAGATATGTGAGTCTGTTCCTGCCAAAGTTTTCCATCTCTACTGACACTTCCCTGGAAGACATACTGAAACACATGGGCATCACCAACGCTTTTGGGGACAGCGCTGATTTCTCTGGCATGTCTGAAGAGAAGCTCAAAGTCTCAAAGGTAGGAGAGACACACAATTCTTCTTAGGTCCATTTTGGGAATTTAAGTGCTAACAAACAACATGGGCACATGTCAACTCCAACTGCAGAACAGAGACATATACCTCCAGAGGATGCAGATAAAGACCTCTAAGCTTTCTCCTGGTCCTGAGCTGTGTTTCAGACGATCTGTCAATCTAACTGCTGCCTTTTCTCCTCCTCTACAGGTGACCCACAAGGCTATGCTGAGTGTCACTGAGGAGGGAACAGAGGCAGCAGCCGTCAACATTTTTGAGCTTATAACTGTATTGTTGCCACCAACAGTGAGAATTGACAGACCCTTCTTGGTCTTCATCATGGAGAACTCCACCAAGAGCATCCTCTTCATGGGCAAGATCAACAACCCCACAGCCGTGTAAAGATGAGAACGAGGAAACGAGAGTCAACGTCACTGGTGTTAACAGTTATTGATGAAAATAAATGGTGTGACACTCATGAGAAGCTGTTGGACCGATTCTTTGTCATTTTACTTTTGTGAGATACTGCAGGAGTTCCCTGACAATAGAAATAAAGTGATTTTACACTATCCAGCTGACTGTTGTAGAAAACACAGTTAATAAAAACATTGGTGGGGCGTTAGTGAATAAAGCAGGCGCCCCATGTATAAGGCTGTTGTTGCAGCGGCCCGCGTTCAACTCCAGCTTGTGGCCATTTGCTACAGCACCTTAAACCAGACTCACGCCAATGAAGCATACGAGCATCTTTTCCACATGTATGGACACAGCCAGGAGGATCAACAGCTGAATGTTGGTAACGCCGTGGCTGTGCGCTCTGGCTTCACTCCTCTGGAGAAGTTCCTGAATGATTGTGATCGCGTTGTGTAGTTTACCAAAAGGCAAAGACACAAACTCACCACATGTAAATGATGTAAACATGAAGCATGATGATTGTACATCATATTTCAGCATTTAAATACAAACAGTAATTTGACAATTAACCACTCAAAGCAGTATTTTCCTGCATCAGCAAGTAAGCTCATGTAGCCAACATTAACCAGCTAAAACAACAATATCACAATATATTTCATGTCAGTGTTGCTTCTAACGTGGTGATTTTCTTTTTGGCGCTAAAATTTTGACATGGGACACTGAGTTTGATGGATTTACTGTTTTACAGTTTATCAGGCACCAAAATGAGTAAAGACCAAGTGACTGATAGCAGCTTAGACTTTAGCCCTTGTTGCAACTTGAATTGAACCAGTGCCAACCCAAACCCTGAGATCGCAGTGTCTAACCCTTGTAACAACAGCAACAGAATCATTGCTGATCTGGCGGGGACTCTGGCCAGTCGAGAGGATGGTCTAAGATCAGACCCCTGATGCTTGATCTTGTTCTGGCTGATTTGAGTTGTTACAGGTTGTTAAGTGAATCTTCATCGCTGCTGTGCCACTGCTGTTAAATGCATATAAAGCAGTTATCTCACATGAACTCTGATATGAATTCTGAGAATCAAGTGCAGACATTGTCCAGAGTTTCTCTTTCACACATGTAGGACACAACAGGAGATTATCTGTGTCAGTCGTGTCATTACTGACAGGAAATACTACAAAATTTCCTGAATCTCATCATCTCTCCAGCGAGACATTTCCGTTGCAGTCTTCGTGTAAATGACCCTTCTTCTTCTTCACTCTAGGATGTTTGTTTTCTTCCGATTTAGCTTGAGTCTCATGTTGGAATCATCAACAACATTCTCTGGACATTTACCTGCTCTGTTTCCCAGGGTTGAGACAAGTTCCTGGATGAAATTAGTATCCGATAAAGATAATGTACTTTTTACGAGTATGAGTGTCATCCAACTGAAATGTGTCAATATCCATACTCATGATGAAGGTAAACTGTGGGTTGTGGTGGGTGCTGGTGGTTGGCCCTCTATTACTGCCAATAATACTGATTATTGATCATTCACACACCTACTATAAGTTATTTCATGTTCCACTCTGTCATTACGGATGCACTTGTAAAACTAGATGTGAGAACTTTGTGTTGTAGTTAGATTGTAATCCACAGTGATTAAGGCCATGGAAGCAGACAACAGATTTGCAAACTTGCTGAAAAATCTTTCAATTAATATTTGGCAAAGTCAGCAGCTCCCCCTACTGGCCACACAGAGAATCAATACATAAAACCTCAAAGAACAGCCCGTCATGTTTTACCCATCTATGGTTTTTAATCTGAAATGGTAGCAAATTCAGCTACAAGAGCAGTCTGGGGTTGAGTTACACTTAATATTCAAAGTGATATAGTACTAAGTGGGATACCGAATGTCATCTAGGCCAACAAAAAGCAACAAAAAACCCCCAATGATCTCAGAATGTTCTGCAGTACACTGAGCAATTACAAAGGCTGTTTTGTTGTGAACTTACCAGGTCGAGCTGAGGTTGCAGCAGACACAGAGGAGACAGTGGGCACAATGGATGGAGCAGAGGATGGAGATGGACCTAAGATGAAAAACATGTCCCTTGTCATATGATTATATCTTATATTAGTATATCTTAATGAGATAATTTGACTAGAAATTAAATATATATGGTGACATTTTTTCCCTCACCTGATACATTAGCCTTGGCTGAGCCTGAGGAGGTGGACTGCCCCTGGGCTGAGTCAGTGCCTCCTCCTAAATACTTTAACAGTGCTCCTGGGGAAGTTTCATATAACTTATGAGCATAATAGGGAGTTGATGTAAAAGGAATATGTTTATTTAATCACATAAATTACTACGCTCTGCAGCAAACAACATATCTCAAACTGTAAGTCAACTAAGTTAATTAATTTATGCAAAAACATGTTGCTAGCAAACGTCACTGTGTCTGTAATCAGCTAGTTGTTATTAAACATTTGCTATCAAACGTTGTTATCAGACACGTTGTGTTGATGCCATAAAGCGACCCAGAATATATACGCCGAGAATCAACTTATTCAAAGTAGGCTATTACACAAACACAAAAACGTTCGCTTGAATAGTTAGCTACCAGTTAAAAGAGAAATTTCTCTAGTTTTGAACTAACATTAACTAGCTAATTTGCAATATAGGCTCATTATTTTTTTCTTTTTTGAAGTTAATTGCTCTTGGGGGCCCCTAGTGGTCACGGGGCCCTAAGCAGGTGCTTAGTTTGCTTATGCATTGGGCCAGCTCTGTGTGTTTAATCTCTCAATGTTTAATCATTATTACTTTTAAGATGAATCATATTGACAAGTGGCTATATGATTTACAATACCAGTTACATCTTTCCCAGAATAAAAGTCTCATTACAAAAAATGGTGTTTTATATGTTATTTTAATTCCTTAACTTCAATCATCATTAATGTTAAGATGATAACCAAAGAGGGAGGCTGTATTTGTACATTTGAACAGGTCCTCCACCTGTGGAAAACTTTGAAAACGTCCTATTTTAAAGCAAAGAAGCATAATGGCACAAGCAGCTCCAGCCTTTCCAATTTTTTCATATTTTGATGTGATAAATGACATTAGGGCACAAGTATATTAGTAGAATATTCATTTTTATTCGCCATGTAAACATCTTACGAGGAACATTTTTGGAAAAAGAGGAAAAAAACAGACTATTTTGTTCTCACTACAAAGTGGTGTGTGGGTAGATCCAGCAAACATTGAATTTCACCGGGGAGAGAGGGACTTGCTTCCCAAATTAATGTAACGGCAAGCCCTGTTCTTTAATGCTAAACCCAACAACATGAATTTGTAGTGTATTTTGAAAACAGACAATGCACGTAACAGACTGAAGTTGAGTTGCTTATTTGGGCTTGCTCTCTAAACGTCACCTTCCTTTATATACATCCATCTAATAAGTTATTTAAACACATGATAGTATGTCGGACTGCAGTCGCTTCTTCTGGGCTTGTTTCCATAGCCCTGGTTGCTTGTTTCTCTCCGAAGATCTGGCAACACTGACAAGCTGGCAAGCAACAACAACAGTGGCGGCGTCCACAGGATCACAGGGAGCGCGTTGTGTTTGAACCCAGGCCCTGATTCACCACCGGGAAGAACATCCATGAATTAACGATGTGTCGTCTACATTTTGGTGACGTCACCACGTTATCTGGGGCTCTGTCGGCGAGGGCTCGGTGGAGAAATCTTGCGGTGTGCACACACAGGTTGTAACGCAGTTGGAGAGACTCCGGCTGACAGAAACAAACGTCACCAGGTATGAACACTCAAAAGATTACGATAGACTCCGCGACACAAAATCGGGGTGAAAATCGTGTAATGTGAACTAGGCTTAACACACCGAGGCAACACATTCTCGTCACATATTGACGTATTACAAAACCATACCAAGTTCTTTTTTTCTAAACCCAACCACGTGCTAAGGGAGGAAAAAATGTCAATTCACAGTATTGTACCAACATATTGCTTTTATTTTAAAGAGACTGTATGCAAACTGTACATTTCTTGTGCAAACAAAGTGTATTTTGAAAGCAGACAATGCATGTAACAGACACAGCGTCCCAGAACTTCACGTTGTGTCTGTGACGAGAATGTGTTGCCTTGCTCCATTGGTTGTTGACGTCCTGGGACACCATGTCAACTTCAGCCTGTTACATGCATTGTCTGTTTTCAAAATACACTTTGTATGGAAATGTACAGGAAATGCACCGCATTTACCCCAGATGCTGCTGAGCGCCATTAAACTATGACGGTGTCCAGCCATGTATCATGCTGGCGTGAAAGTGTCTGACGATGCAAGTCACTGACCAAGTGCCAGATTTCGATGACTGGTCATTGATTATACATTATATGTGGCCTGAGATAATCAGTCATTTTCAGGTCCCACCTTGTGATTTAACAGTTAAGTTTTATTTGGCCGATGACAGGATGTGTGTGACCAGATGGCCATCGGCCTCCGATAACTCCTCGCCTTTTGACCTGTCAACAGAAGAGTTGCCACCAGAGTGTTTACACAATAAGAACACTTTATCTCTCCTGTCAGCGCCCACGCAGCGACTTCTGTGAAGGACATGAGTAAGAAGTGTCTGAATCAGGAAGCTGAGTGGGCAGCTCTCTAGAAGTCTGTCCGGTCTGCTGCACAGAAACAGGAACAGTCCAACATGAACATTTTGGTAACGTCTCGTCCCGCTGACGAAAATGAAACATAGGTTTGGTTTTAGTTTTTATTGTCAAGATCAGTTTTTAGCTCGTCATCTTCTCATTTTCGTTATGGAAAAAAGTGGCTGATGACAAATGTTTTTGTTGTAGTGTCTGTCAACGAAATTAACCCTGCTTGGTTGTGATTTAATGAAACATTTATGGGGGAATAGTCTCGTGTGCAGACTCTGGACCTCAGCACCTGGATGTGCTTTTCTTAGCTTTCCCTACCATCATCTCCAGGAATGCCACAGTACAAAGTGGCTGATAGGCTGATAGTATTGTGGATTAAACAGACGGCCTGTGTATTTATAAAGGTGTCATCTCTGTATGTTAAATGTTGCAAAAGGCTGTCAATGCAATTTATATTTAATAACTTTTTTTTTAACTGCAGGTGATATGTAGCAGTTCAATTACAAAGGCGAAGTTAACTCTGCGGTGTCGTACGCTCTGGAAAACACTCAACATCATTTCTGAGCCTCCGCACAAAGATGTGTTTATTAGTGTCGAGCTCCACGACTCTCCCCTTCTCCTGGTGAAAGTCTCTCAGATCTCCCTGCTTTGGTTATTATTCCTGCCTGAAGAAGATCAAATGTGTGGAATGCATGCAAATCAAGACATGATGTGACACATTGTGAAATGGGCATCCATAATGCATGCTCCATCAAGCCGTGGGTGTGCGAGTCCTAATGCCTGTTATTTTAGTCTGCTGCTCTCTAATGCCTTCTGTCGGATGTGACGGGCGTCTCACCGCAGTGACACTAACAGACAGACAGACAGACAAGAGCAGGAACAGATATAAACAATGAACTGATGAGATGACCGGCTGTTCTCAGGTTCTTGTCATCACACCTTCCAGTTTTAACACATGAATGACACGTCAGAGACTGCTCCAGAAATTCTGTTTGCTCACATCAGCTGCTGTACGTTGTCTCCACACACCTATCATTTATTTTTTATTTCATAAGTATAGTGTAGAGATTCACTTTTTGAACGTGGTTGTAAACTAAAGTCATATTGACAGACAAGTTGTCTACTGGACATCCTTGAAGGACGTCGCAGCCATTATGGGCCTCAAAATTACTTTGATTAGTCTGTGTAAATTTACGTACACACCTGTATAATATTTTTATATTAACAGTGGCTCATATGACTAAGGTTATGTTAAAGGATCCCTCAAAGTGATGAGCCCACAGATAATCATCACCTGACTCGTTAGCATCACGAAGCCTTTCACTATCTTTCAGCTCACTGTGTCTCATTCATGAAATGTGAGCACTGAAAAGACTGGATTTGTGCGTATTTTGGCATTTATCAATACGTTAGTAGCTCTCATCTTTTCGTAGGTACTAACAAAATCTACACCTGCTTCTGACTGCTGGTAGTGCTTGTGTAAATAAGGAATGCACATAAATGTTTCTTGTTATTACTAGAAATGGTAATTTTAATTTAATTTTGCTCTGTTATGTTCACAATACGCAGGTGCCTTGAAATACGTGAGTTAAAGCAGCTGTGCGGAACTTTTTACCATTTATAAAACTGTCCCTAGTTCGTATCACCCCCCCTTGGAGATATTTATTTGAACCCAACAGCGACAAAAAAAGCCTTTCTCTATATGGCTATTTAGCGTAGCCTAGCTCGGGTCGGTCACAGCGGAAGTCAGCAAACCAGAATACAGCACCCGGAGGCGGAAGTAAGTCTGCACGCCTGCAGCGGCCCGCAGCCATTAAACCACAGAAGAAGAAGGAGCCGTGTTTACGGATAGGATTTAAGAAACAGGCTAAATGACATGTAGTAGGGAGTAGTGAATGATTTCAGACACATTGCACACAGTTGTTTGCGATCCGCCAATAAATTGAGAGAAGAAGAAGAGCCGCGTTTACAGAGAGTCATGGCGATGTCATGGCGGATAAAGAAGGAGCATCATCTAAAAGAAAAAGAACAGAAGAAGGCTAAACGGGACAGTGATAGGGCTCGAGCCCAAACAAGTGTAAACCTCAGTCGGGCATTCACCAAGTGGAGAGAGCTGAGAGATTTGACAGGTTTTAAAACTGATCTCGAGTCTGCCCTTTTCCTAATTGACAGGTATGTAATTTTTGTTTTTATTTAGAGAATATACCGCAACTTGTTAGACGTTGTTTCACTTCAATATATGACGACATGGAAGTTATAAGCAAGCTAAATGTAACGTTAGCTGATGTGAACCACTTTTGTCTAGTAATGCTACAAAATTATCTGTGACTGTGACCATGAACACAAATATACAGCAGGCAGTTTATAAGAAATTCAGAGCTACACCAGAACATTTGTGATTTTCCTCTCGCTCTCCAAAACAAATGCATGCGGTAATTGCCGGCTGCAGTCGGAATTTTACGACACCAGGCTGTGGGTGTCATACCGCTCCGACCAAAGGGGGCGCTATAATCAACGAAAACGTAAAGTTCCGCACAGCTGCTTTAAACACAAATAAAAAAATAACTTCAATCTCAGTGTCAGAAAAGTTTGTCTTTTTCTCTTTCTCTTTGTTTGTTCCATTTTCACAGGTCGACAGGATGCACCTATCCATACATAACCACCTCCATATACAGTGTGTCGGTCACTGACTATTCATGGGCAGTGCTTTATGCTATTTGCTGACTAACAAGAGCACACTGTCAGTTTGTGAGTGTTTGGCATTCATGGATATGTGCCTATGATCAAATGGGACATGGGAAATGTTTTTAGTGGGGTTGGGGAGAGTAACATTGTAATGCTTTAACATACATACCTAGACAAAAATGAGTTTTTGGATAAATAATGGACACGTCTTTCAATGTAAATGTTGCTTTACGTCTACTGAAAGTGTTAATAAGTGGAAGCAGAGAATGACTTGGCCAGCCTCATCAGGCAGCTGCTGACCTGAGGCATCGTTGGCTTGATTGAGCTCACCTGGACCTTCCAGGCTATAAAAGCTGCCTCGTGTGGTAACCTGCTCTCTCCAGCAGACATTCACCCTGCATCTCTGCAGTTTGGTTTTGCACCTTAAACGCCTTCACAGCACACTTTGCTGGCATCTGTGCATGGCTTTCATTGTTGACTTCACTGACCTACACACTCTGTTGTTCAATCAATCAATCCTACTGTTGTTTATTCAGGGAAACTGACTGAGCATTAAACTCTGTGACAGCAAGTTCACATTCAGTGGGTGAGAAGGATACAATCATATGACAGCAGCCACAATAAAATGATGGAAAAGTCCATGAAAACAAATAACTAGCAGCAGAGTCTATCAGGAATTATTAACAGCAATAAAAAACAGTAAAAAGACGAAAAAATAAAATCTGCCATACATGACAGAAACATAACAAAAAAATAGTAACGTAAAAAATGAAAACAAAAAAAAAATCATGTCTGTTAGTTAAAGCAGGAACACTGTAAAACAAGCACATCATCTAGCACACACTTTAAATGATCTAATGACACGTAACTGTCTAATTTAAATGCCTCTTGTAACTTGTTCCATTTATTCGGTGCAAAAAAACTAAAAGCTAATTTACTGAGCTCTGAACTGATCTGAGGAGTTTCAAGGGATACAAATTCCTGTGAGCGTGTGCCTGAAAAGGATTTGATTGTTGAAGTGAGGTAGAAGGGTAGAAGCTTTCCCAGCAGTGCCTCATAAACAAAAAGGAGGCAAAGTCTTTCCTTCATTTGAGTTCTTCTTAGTTTAACTAATCACTTTAGTTTTCTTGTGTGGACTTTCTCCCTGTCACATTCATCGAACCAGTTTGTGACACATACAAACTAAAAAAGGGATGTCAAGTCAGTGTTGTGTTTGCAGCTTGTTTAAGAACCTTGACCTCACCACTGTGACATGTTCACGTTTGCTCATGGACTTTCCACGTCCACAGATGGCGTCCAAGGTACCCTGGGTGTGTTGGTTGTTGACGTTCTGGGACGCCGTGTCAACTTCAGCCTGTTACACGCATTGTCTGTTTTCAAAATACACTTCTGTTTTCACAGGAAATGTACAGTTTGCATCCAGTCTCTTTCAAAATAAAAGCACTACGTTGGTACAACACAGCAAATTCACGTTTTTTTTTTCCTTCAACATCAAACACATGTGGTTGGCCTATGTCTGAGGTTCCCAATTGGTTAAGCCATCGGGCGAATTCGCTGTCTCAGTACTTCAAAATAAAAGCTCTGTGTCACAAATTCACTGTACTCAAAAATAATGTTTTGTTTTTTTTTTTTTTTTACAAACTTGGACCCACGTCCCACTTTTGGACCATGACCTACCAGTTGGGAACCAACACCAGTCCGCATGCTGAAGTATCCTTGGACACGATACTGAACCCTAAATTGCCCCCAAAGCTCCTGTCCCATCGGTGTATGAGTGTGTTTGAATGGTTACTGAGCAGCAGGTGGAACCATGTATGGTAGCCAGTGTATGAATGTGTGTGTGAGTGAGGGAATGTAACTCTGTAGTGTAAAAGCGCTTTGAGTGGTCAGAGGACTAGAAAGGCGCTCTACAAGTGCAGTCCACTGATGTTATGCCCAAATATTACTCTGTCAAACACATTTTATCAGGATCAGCAGATGAAGAATGAATGTACAGACGTCTCGGTGTAGCTGTTTGGTGAATGAAGTTATTTAAATGTACTCAGCTAAAGAAACAAGCAGGAACTGATGCTTCGATAGTTCAGCGCAAAACACAAGTTGTTACAACCATCAGTGAAGACAGATGCTGATAAGACACAGCACCGATCTATAGGCTTTCTCTCATCAGGTTATCATACAGTGACAACAGCTGATTTTTAACGATTTAATTAAGTTTTATCAGGAATCCACAGACCACTGAGAGAAGAGACTGTATTCTTCTTGCCAACAGTGTTTTCCATCAGTCCCCTTGTTACTGTAACAGTGCTGAAGAAACAACAGCCCACTTTGGGCAGCCTAGCAACTGCATTAAAACCCACGGAGAGACGCTGTTGGTTCTAGCTGTCAGAGGCATTTCTGAGTATTTTCTTTATGATTCTCTTCCTTGAACTTCACAATGATGGATGCATTTACAAAAGTAAGGCCATGAATACTTAGAGGCTTTCTTTCCTCCCGTGTCATTATTCCAAAATGCTCCTTGGAGGACAAAATGTGATTTCACAGCAACACTTGAGATGGGATTATTATTATGCTCCAAAAATCATAAATCAGTTTGAATAAGCTGAGATGAGATAAACCTTGTTGAGGCAGCAGAAAGGAGGGACAGATTCAAAGTATAGATCAGGTACTTTAAAAAGTACAATACTGTAAGAACTATAGACTGTATATAAAGATGGACGATATGGCAGCGCCCCGAAAGTGAAGCAGTACAGGTCATAAAGCCCAACCTCTCCATTTTAGTGGATGTGCTCGTGATCAGTGGTGCTTCTTACAATCGGTTGGTCACGTGTATGGGAAACTTGATACCGCAGAGATTGCTACCACGCAGACTCTGGCTCCAAATGACATCACCAGAGCAAGATGGCAGCGGCCGTATCTGGGATATTTCAGGGTGCTTTCACAAAAAAAGATATATCACTGCATTTTAGTTTCGGTTCGGTTCCTGTTCACGCTGACTTTTTGCAAATGAACCCGGAGGAATAAACACAAAGCTTTACCAAGTGAGAGGTAACTCGCTGATTGGACAGGTTTGGCATTTGTCATCTTGCGTCATCAGGACGCATGTGGGGAGGAAGTCAAATTCCAGTGACTGACAGAAGGTTGGTGCAGCAGCACTCGCGCGCTTCTAAAGTGTTCATATTTCTGTTGTTTAGTTTCACAGAAAATAGAGAAAGAACTACCACTTGCAAAAACTGCACAGCTCCAGATACATTACGTATTCTTTAAGTGCTAAATTCATGGTGAAAACAAGACAATGATGAGCTAGAACTAGATCTTGACCATAAAAAGCAAGACGAAATCTGTGTAATTATCATGACGAGACAGGACGTGACAAAAATACTACACTGAAAACCATGAAACAGCTGTGCTTGCATTATCTTCGAATGCCGCATGAGCGACAGGCTGATAAACTCCAGTAAATAGTCTGCGCCAGGATGTTTCGGTTGGTGCGAGTTGTGAGCTGTAGTTCAGCAGTAAATAATGAGCTGTTGTCACCACATCCCTAGGACCTAACTGACCCATTAAAAGCTTTACATAACTCGAACTTTGCAGATGAAGTTCTGTTTCTGCTTCTTAACAGTCAGATGTATATGTCAGAGTTTACAATGAACCTGGCGACAAATCCTAGTTTTCTCACATTAGTTATGTGTTGAGAGCATAAATAGAAAGATGTTGAGCTTTTCAAATGATGATCAGTAAGCGTGTGCTCGTAAATCAGCCCTTAAAGCTGTCACACACTGCTGGAGACATGACAGTTTGGAAACCCTACTTGGCAATAAACTTAAGTCTGATCCTGATTCAAACACAGAAACACTGATTATGGACTTTACAGTGAAGCGGAAAACATGTTGTGATCAGCAGGTACATTTTCTAAATGACTGAAGTGAAAACATTTGCATTTCCCAATGAGGGAGAAAGATTAGATTTTTTATTTTTGCAGATTATTTAAAGATGCTTTCCAACAGTTAGACACAGGCAGATGAACATTTACACAAACATCTGTTAACACTGTGAGAATGAAGAGGATAACTTGTCTTTACTCAGCAGGACACACACTCACACACTGACACCAGTAGGTGGCACTGTTGTGTCACGGGAGCAGAGCGGGGGTCCTTGCACCTTGCCATTGTTCACTTGGTGCTCTACTCATTTGAGTTAGTAATTTAGACCAAAATTAAAGCCCAGCCGCTCCTCCATTCATTGCTCTACTTTACACATCAAAGTCAAATGAGTTGAATGCTTGGAAGGTCATGGAAAGGCTCTTTGTCCTATCATCTGTTATCATCTGTGTGCTGGCTGCGCCACAGTCTCAGCCAGGGAAAACACATTAAAGGGGGAATCTACCCAAAAAAGACAGCGGCATTTTATTTTGTTCAATCAGCTTGGACAGTGTAAACAGGCGCAAAAAAACCAAGAGCCAAAGCTTTAATCTGTCTCTGCGGAGGAAAAAGAAAAATGTGGGCTTCTATCACAGATTAGCTCCTAATTTATTTTTGCAATAACAGTGAGATGGGGTTTACACAGATCTAGAGCTCACAGATCATACTTTAAAATTCTGTTTTAGGGTGTATTTCTCATTAAGAGGCACCCCAGCGGTTCCTCATTACACAAGTGTCAGTGATAAAATCCACTGAGTACACAAGTGGCACGGACCTGACATAATGTGTGGGTATCACCTCGTTAAATGTGCATCAAAGTCGACGCAGAAGAAGAGGCACGAGCTCGGTGAAAGAAAGAGGCCGCTCCTGCATCAAAGACAGACAATAAGGAAACTGATAATGTGTATTATTCATGGCTGCCGCACAGCGTGAAGATGTAAAGTCCTTTCATGCTGAAGCCTCTGTGGCAGAAAGGGGATAAAACAAAGACACAGTCTCCACATTTAAGAGCAGCCTTAAGACTTTCTTCATTTGGCCTTTTCCCTTATTCGTGTGGCTTGCTTGGTTTGGTTTGACTCGGCATGTCAGCCCAGTGTGGCAAGGATTTGCGTCTTCATTAAAGCAGACCTACCAGCTTGAAAGTGTGTCTTCTGCTCAGAGTTGTGTCTGGTTTTCTGAAGGGTACTTTCAGTTCCAAAGGTACCATACCGAAAGTGTTTGGAGGAAACAAGGCTTGTTGTCCGAACTCTTCATCGAACATCTCACTGTAGCTGTTTCTGCTATTACTCTTTCTTGCAGTATTAGTAGAAGGAAAGCTGCTAATTCAGTGATGAACACATTTTATTTCCCATAGATTTCTTAACTAAAAAAAACAACCTTTATTTTGTTATGTAAAAGCTTTTATTGTAAAGCACCAAATTAGGAAATGTTGAGTTTTCATCAGCAGTAACTTAACACGACTTCTAATACAGCAAAATTAAGCAGATATCTGAAGTAAAAACAGGATACAGGACAGAACCTGAACTCCAAACCACATGGTTTCAGAGAAGCCACTGACTCAATTCCACTAATTCGGTGATAAACCATTTCATCTCCTATAGATCCCTCCTCAGTTGCTCATCTTAAAGGTTTGTTTTCGCCTCCACGTCGGTGACAGCCATGTCTGGAGGCACTGTGTTTTGGGGTTTTCTGTCACATTCTTGTGAACAGGATATCTCAAGAATGCCTTCACAGATTGTTTTATTTCCAAGTTTGGCACAAATGTCCACTTGGACTCAGCGATGAACTGATTAGATTTTGGTAGTCATAGGTCAAGGGTCAAGGACACTGTGACCTCGTCTGTGTCATTCTCGTGAACGCGATATCTCAAGAACGCCTTGAGTGAATTTCTTCAAATTTGGCACAAACGTCCACTTGGACTTTACGATGAAATGATTACATTTTTTCGGTCAAATGTCAAATTCACTGTGACCTTGCATCCATCTCCTTCTGAAGAACGCAACATCTCAACAACACCTTCAGGGAATTTCTTCAAATTTGGCACAAACGCCCACTTTAAAGTCAAGGATGAACTGATTAGATTTGTGGTAAAAGGTCACCGAGACCTCACACAATATTTTTGGTCATAACTCAGAAACTCTTATGTTAATTATGACAAAATTTCACAAAAACATCTAATAGGATACAATAATGAAGTGATTGCACTTTATATCCAAAAGGTCAAAGGTCAGCTTGACTGTGACATCGTCATGTTTTAACGTCATATCTCAGGAACAGAAGGTCAGATACTGAATTGGTGACTCTAATCTTGAAACTGTGCTGATTGTATAGATCTTGTGTGTGTGTGTGTGTGTGTGTGTGTGTGTGTGTGTGTGTGTGTGAAGCGTCCATGTTTTCACTGACATGGATGGAAGCTATAACTGCAGCCTGACTGCTGCACGGAAGCGTTCAACTGCGACGTGGTAATTCTAGTTCCTTATCTGCTGCAAGGGTCCAAGGACAGAGGGATGTCATATGCTGTAAAGCCTCCTGAGGAAAACTGTGATTTATTATACTGAGCTTTATAAATAACATTGTTTAAATGCTTTCTCACAGCAACTCGTGCTGACAGTCAAAAGCATATCAATCACTAACTGCGCTGACCTACCTGTCTGTGCCCACACACACACCGCAACTGTTTGTAAAGCTACCCTGAGTGACGATGGCTGCCGTCATGTGTTTGAACGTGTTGTGCAACGCTGTGACCCTAAAATCCGAGCCTGTCTTTGCTGTTGACAAATAGGATTAGACGTAACGCGTTTCAACGGAGAACCCGCTGTGTTGGAGGATTGACTGCCTCTGTATCTCAGATGTACTGTATCAAACCAGGTCAGTGGTAAGACAGCAGCTGTGTTTCATTATTATTCCCTTGTCATATCACATCAACCCCACGGAATCACACGGCTCTCCCCGCGTTCTTGATACATGTGTTGACTGTTTTTTTTACACCTGCAGGTCTGAGGTGTGTGGCACTGTGTGGCTGATCCATCACTTCTAATGCGTAGTGAAATTGCTGCTGGCCTGTTAGGGACATCCACACACACACACACACACACACACACACACACATATATATATATATACCACTCCACCACCTACAACCTGTCTGATGGGGGCAATCAGTAAAGATTTACAGGATCATAAAAGATACACTGCAGGTGTAGAAATAAGCAGCCCAAATAAACTTCCTTTCCCTGGAGTGTTGTCATGCGCATCAATGTGTCTGTAGAGCTGAGACGTTCCTGTTGAATTATTTGGTAACAGCACTTTAAAGCTACACTTGGTAACTTCTATGACAATAACTTTTCATCATGTTTGTTGAAACTGTCACAACATCCACACAGAGGTACACGAGACAGAAAAAAATCTGGTTCCCTCTCCTCCTTGAAGTGCTTCTAACGCCTGGTTCACACTGCACAGTATCAGCCCGGTTCTAGCCTGATGCAGCGACGTACGGTGTTCCTTTATATCCTCCATTATGAAGAAAGATTATTTGCTTATTTGCTAGCTTGATGCTAATGGCAGTACCCAGGGGGTTGATCAAGTGCCTCTGCTGTTTCACTCCATCACTTTCCTTTGTTACTCTCTGTGTTAACGTCCCCACAGGAAATATAAATGAAACCGGGGTGTTGTTGTTGTGCAGTTGTCCACGGCAACAGATTGTTCTGTTGTCCTATTGGTCAAAGTGACGGATGTGACGGGAGAAGTTGTGAGTGTCAAAAAGAAAATCAAACATGCTACACTTTCTGTCGGGATGTCATGAGGCGTCCCAAACATGACGATGGTTGTCATCTACTATGACACACGACATGAGATGAAACAATGGATTATTGCGTACAACACTCATTATTGTTGGTGATCCGAGCCACAGTACGACGCTGCATCAGGCTAGAATCAGGCTGTAGTGGTTACAGAAAATGAATAAATGAATGAATAAATTGAATACTCTCTGCAATGTTCACATATGCAGTTTGCAAATAACTTCATCAGCTAACGTTATGAAGCAAAAACCGTCAGATCCATGTAGAGCAGCTAAGTTACAGCCAGCTAGCTAACCTTAGCTTAATGTGCGGTTAGCTCATTGGTCAGTTGCTCTGCATTGCTCGGCTAGTAGAAAGCACTTTGTTTACAGGATATTCATCCCATTTAGTTTATATTCCCTGTATTTTAAAAAACATGATTTATCAGGTATAACATATTTCTTTAATATTTCATGGGATTCAAAATAAAATAGGGCATCACACAAAAGCACAGTCATTAAATAAAACATAGCCATAAAAAATACTGAAATGGTCCCCATTCAAAAGTTTGCACAACCTGAGTTCTTAATAGTTTGTATTGCCCCATTTGGCATCAATGACAGCTTGCAGTCTTTTGTGATAGTTGTGGATGAGGTGGTGAGGCTGCCCATTCTTCTTGGCAAAGTGCCTCCAGATCCCATAAATTCTTGGTATTCTTGCATGAACTGCAAGTTTAAGATCTTCGCAAAGTGGCTTAATGGTATTGAGGTCAGGAGACTGTGATGGCCACTCAGAGCCTTCCCTTTTTACTGCTGTCGCCACACAAGGTTCGACTTGGCCTTGTACTTTGAATCACTGTCATGTTGGTAGATCCGAGGGCTTTACATGTGCAGCCTTCAGACTGATGAATGCAAACCGTCTAGTATTTTCTGCTTAATTTACTCTGCCATCAGTTTGACAAAATTCCTTGTGCTGCTGTGGACCACCCAACTCATAGCTAATGTTTGCTAATCTCTAGTCTCTTTAAACAGGCAAACCCCGGAGATCTTGCCTCCGGAAGAAGAGCGGAAGAGCCTTGGTTTCTGGTTGTAGGCTGTTTGTAGTCCGCATGATATTGACCAATCACGTTTGAGCCGGCTGCAGTTGTTGCCTGGTTAAACGCTCCATGTGGTGAACTAACGAGGCGGGACATAATTGGCGTCACTGCAAACTCTGAGTCCATCGCAATGGTTCAGCATATTCACTTATATATAAATGGAATTCGCCTCCTCTGTCCAAATCAAACTGGAATGCCAAAAAATCGGCTGTATCGCCGTCTGCCGGAAGTCAGACGCGAAATACAGCCGATGGCTTTCGAGAATGGCTAATCGCCAACTTAGCATTAACATAAGTGACAAGACGCAGCTTTCCCATGACCCTAACCTCAACCGCCTCTCTTTTATTGTAACACTTCATAGCTAGTTAATCACTACGTTAGTATTAACATAAGATGTAGCCTTCCTATTACCCTTACCCTTACCTTAAGCACCTCTCTTGCAAACTAATAATTCTTAGCTAGCTAATTGATAATTTGACCAGCAACCATCCATTTTTATGGAGGGGACAATGTATAAAAACAGTGATGTTTTGCTCTACCGCTGGCATCTGAAAAAGTCAAGCTATGGTTCCATTACAAATGTTTATGTTAATATCGGCTGTTCCTAACACTATGCATAGCCACTAATGTGGCATATGGATGTGAATATTAATGTAAGTGTGCTCTGAATGTGATGATTCAAATGCTTTTGTTT
The DNA here is from genome assembly GCA_026686955.1 of Epinephelus cyanopodus. Classification (NCBI taxonomy): domain Eukaryota; kingdom Metazoa; phylum Chordata; class Actinopteri; order Perciformes; family Serranidae; genus Epinephelus; species Epinephelus cyanopodus. Next base: position 9,003,485 of record CM048925.1, on the reverse strand, counting down.
TTAAGAAATCTGTTGTCTCTGTTGTGAAGCAAACTTTTCCCTCCAGATTGCACCATTAATTCATGAATAACTGGAATTAATGGTGCAATCTGGAGGAAAAAGTTTGGTAGGATGGTGCTCGACTTCACTTGAGGGAACACAAAAATGGTAATTAATGGTAACGTAATCAGGAGGCAACGAAGCCTTCCTCTTAACAGCACAGTATGATGCACCACTTCACCAGAGGAGACACAAAAATAGTCGCTGATATGTAACAAGTCATGATTAATAATTGCTAATGAGTCATTTCACACCTTATTTACAGTTAAATATAGGTAAAGGTGTTAATATGCAGACGCAGTTCTCTTAATGAAATCTACACCGGTGTCATTAGATGCAGCATATAGTGTAATGATGTAGAAAATATGGTATTTTAACATTGTAACATAGTTTTTAAGTTATGATATACTTCTGATAAATTACTGATCATGGTTTAAAGACCATGATTGATTAAATATGACTTATTGATACTAATAGCTTCATACTTTTTTAAAGATATAATATATCATGATATACATGTGCTCAGGATGAGCTCATTGTCTTTCTACTGACTAAACAGCTGTTAGGTTCACAGCTGTTAGGTTTTCTTATGCATGATGCATTACAGTGACAGTTTTGGGGGTAAAACTTGTTATATGCATTATTTTATTCAATCATTCAAGTGTTAATATCAAACTTAAAGTCATTTGTTTAAAGGAGTGGTTTGACATATTTGGTGAGTGTGATTTTTTTTTATTTCTTTCTGAGCTTGCTGCGCACGTGTGATTTCAAGAGGGCAGGGTGGCAGTCAATCATTTTTTTAATGTAGCCAATCTCCTGTCAGTCAAAAATGTATCAGTTTTTAATTCAGCCAGTCATCTTACAGTATTGGAAGCAGTAACTATGGACTATTTTTTAACTATTTTCATGCCCCTGCCTTTCTCCCCGCTGGCCATAACCATAACAACACCGACAACCCAGGATTTCTAGTGAATCGAGCATGTGCAGACGTAACTGAATATTCTGGTACGGGGCATTTTCTGATTAAGGTGTATACATGACACATTATTCTAGTTAAAACAGGTATATGCCCGGAATATTCTCCAATCGGAATATGACCTTAATCGGGTTATGCACGTGTTTACATGACACGTGTGCAACCGGAATATTGAGGATATTCCGAATAATACAGGAATATGGTGTGCATGTAAATGTAGTCAATGGCAACCAGAAAGAAGTATCTATGAGCCAATGGTTGCATGATGGCTTCTCATTCAGAATGAAATAAATCTGAATGAAATCATTCAGAATTAAAGTTTTTCCAGGTAGTTTACATGAGAAATATTCATTCCCAATGAGGGTTTACACAGGAGATCAGTTTAATCGCCATTATTCGGCTCCGCGCAAGGTTTGGGGCAGGGAAGGTTTCTGATTGGATAGGGGGTGGGGCGGCACTGTAGTCCTCGCTCCGGATAACAAGGTGCTTGACGCCGCCGTTCTTAGTGCCTTTTTCGGGCTTGTTTTGCTTATATTCTTGAAGCAGCAGTACGACAACAACCTTGTGCTGCTAATGCTTCGTCTGTTGAGGAGGAGAAGGGAGGTAGAAGGTCGAAGAAGGGAGATAGAAGACCGTGCTGTGGTGAATGGAAACCAGTGAGTGCAACGAGTCTGACTGCTCTATCTCAGCCCGTTGCTATGCACGCTGTATATGTCATCGCGCCAGAAGGGCAAGGAAACGAGCATGTGCAGAAAGACCGTAATGGCTGGAATCGGGTAGGAGGTGTATACAAGACAGAAAAATTCTTTAATTCAGGTTCTGAAAAGGAATATTCCACCCCTGTACACCCGATTCGATTTTCTTTTGGGTTGGCTGTTTTCATTCGGGTTGAGGTGTTTACAAGGAGCATTTCTGTTCGGGTAGGGCTTCTAACCTGAATGTGAAATGAATACATGGCTCCATGTAAACGCACGTATTGTCTGTTTGATAATCTAAACAAAAAACATGTTTCCTTATGGTGGTCCTCCCAAAATGAACATGCTATATTCTGTAATGATAAATGATTAAGGAGTTGACAGGAAATCCTAATACTTTCACTTTAAATAAGTAATTACAACTTGACGACTTTAATCCTGCCTGTGGTGCTTTTGGATTTGAAAATAAGGGAAATTTTTCGGCGCCCACCGCAAGTCGGCGGACCCGCTGTCGACACTAACCTCGCGACAACTGCCACCCAGGCTACTGCAGGTGGCAGTTCTCGCAAGGCTAGTGACAGAGTTCAGTTTGGAGAGGCAGAGGAATTTTTTTTTTTTTTTAAATATTATAATACGAGAGATTTACGGGAAAATACTAATACGGGAGGACGGTGGGAAAGAGGGGTAAAATACGGTAGTTTCCTGGCCAAAACGGGAGACTTGACAGCTATGGGTGCTCATTTGTGAATCGTTAGCCCCCCCGCGACGCTCATTGGTTGATTTTTATTTTAAATGAGAAACTACTGTTTCAGGTCACGATGCCAGACCACGATAAGACGACTTGAACTTAGTGGGACGGGCGGATTCAAAGGTCTGGACCCAGACAAGTTTTTAACTGCAATGAGCCGTAGTTTTATAGCTGTCCTGGATGAATGTGCTGTGGGCTTGTAGATTTGTGTGATGCTGCTGAATGTAAATGAATGTTTTCAGTGTGCGGTTATTGTTGTCTGTGGACCTGCCTGCAGATGGAAATGAGCTAACAGCTAAATCAGGCATAAATCATCTCATTTTGAGATGAATGTTTCTTTGTGCATGGTCCTTGTTTAATAAAGAGTAATGATGATGATAATAATAATAACAGTAATGTGACAGCCAGTGGAGCCTCCAGGACGTCATTGCACCCAGCCATGAAATATTGCAGCACCTGTGGTTCACACCTGATTTAAAGTTAAATATTCAGTGAGGAAGTGGGTCACGATGCAGCATCGCGGAACGGACTCCACGATAGAAAAAACACTTCAAACAGTGGGCCTCATGCAGCAACACTCTCTTATGTTGCACCTTTATTTTCTGTCAACTCTGGATGCACCAAATGTTATTAACCATCCAAATGGTGTGCTGAAGGATGAATCCCACTTGATCATAGGTAATCTTTGAGCATGGGTAACACCCCCTGAACTTGATATAATGGCAGGTATTGTGCGTGTGCATAGACCCAAGAATTGGAGAGATGCCACCACAGAAAGGCTGGAAGAAAAAGAAGAACTTCAGCAGTGGTGAAATTGACCTAAACAAAAACAACAACAACAAAAAAACGATAAAACATTTGCCGTGTCAGCAGCAGTGGTGGAAGAAGTATTCAGATCCTTTGCTTCAGCAGAAGAACTAATACGACACGGCACTGAAAATGAGATATCTGTCTCTCATCTTGGTCGGTGTGCTTTTGACCACTTGTAAAATCTTCTCTTACTTAAGAGAAGAGCAAAAATAAAAAGAAACACAGGTGAATCTCAGAAATCACTGGGCCTTATTCACTAATAGTTTTACTCGTTTATTCAGAAGACAGATTCACAACGTCTTCTTAACGGCAGAATTGTTCTCACCTGTGTTCTCACCAGCGATGAATCCCATTGTCCTCCTAAGCTGACAATGCGTGCCAGTTGATCCTAATTAGCACAGGTAAATGCCCTGCAAATCCCCATAAAGGGGTATGAGACTGCAGAGCTGGTGCACACAGGGAGACTGAAGAAGAAGAAAGCTGAGAGAATTACGTCAAGAATGCACGACTGAAAGTCTAAAGATGGCGGAGCACCAGACTCCTCTGCAGAGAGTAAATGCCAGACGAGCTGTCGTGGTCAGCAGGGTCAGGAGTGGATTTAAAATCACACAAAAAAGATGCATGTGATGCTAAAAATACATGTGAATCAACCACCTGACCTGCAAACCAACTCTATGCATTAGGTTAAGTGGGTTTTATGAAGGAATATCTTCTTTAGAATAGTTAGTGAAGGAGGCCCAGTGGGTTCTAACAAAATAAGAACAAATCATAGATACGAACAAAACTAAGGACATTTGTTTGTATGTTGTTTCTTGCATGTTGTTTCTCGTATTTTACATCACTGAGCCAATAAGCTCATTTCAGTTGATTTGACACGCTGCATGTTTGAGTCTATCGTCTCACCTCAGCTTCACTCTGTGCTTCACTGACAAACTTCAAGGCATCTGCTCAGAAACAAGAAGCTGAGGTCAGGTCACGTCCACATCTGTCTCTCCTGTCAACAGTCTGCCCTCTAGTGGCTGCCAGACGGCATCTACAGCTGCAATAAATTATGAAAGAGTCCCTTCGCTCTGCACCTGCAGTAAACTGTTACATTACCGCTGTGTCCAGAGGCACACCGAGGAAATACACACTGAGATGCAGAGCTGTAAAAGACTGCAGTTGCTGGTTTGACCCTCAACACTGTGAATGTACACAGTTGCAGCTTTGACCCTGCAGTGTTTCCACAGCACAGTAAAAACAGCTCAGGCGTGCTTTCACATTCAGCTGAAATGTGGAGGGAGTCGGCGTCAAACAGGGGAGTGTCATCGCCGTCCAGCCGCCTCAGGACCAAACTTCATCCCTTCTTCACCTCTCACCTCTGTACTCCTCACTGATTTCTATATGAAAACTGAATCTGTGCTCTTGGATAATGTGGAGCTGCAGCCTCGCACAGAGATGCAGATAAGCTACTGTGCGAGGCGGCGACATGATGAATAGACAAAACCGATCTTGTTCTCGTGGCTGAGAGTGGACTATAATCAAGATGAATGTTTGTTTCTGATTGCTCGCCGCCGCCGCCGTCGAAAACTCTGAGACGGAGCTGAGTTCGTGACGGAGAGGGGGAAGTCGGGCAGTGACACAGAGGGGGGAGAGGGAGAGAATCAATGGATCATCTATTATGTCCAGTGCTTAATGAAAAGGCTCTGCTGCAGATGAAATAAAGTGCTGCCAAAAGGAAGTCTTCAGAGGCCTCGTGTGCCTTTAGCTTGATGTCATGATCAGTTTAATACTCCGGCTGCTTGTCCTCCGCTATTGATCCGCTGCTTAATGGCTTTTCTTGCACAGGCATCATTCAAACTGAACTTTATTGCTGTTGTTTTTCTTCTCCTCCATTCCTTCTGACACCACTTATCCATTCGGGCACTAAAATGTTATCCATCTATCCATCCATCCCTCTGTCTATCGATCTATCTATGGACGAACGTATATGGACACACCTCTCCATATTCATGGGGGAGACCTTCTCCTTAAAAAATGTGTATATATATACATGTATACATATTTGTGTGTGTGTGTGTGTGGTGTGTGTGTGTGTGTGTGTCCATAAGGAGGTAGTGAGGTGGATGATGGGAGGTGAACAAAGTGCATGACCACTTGACCTCTGAAAACCAGACACCAGGGTTCAGGCCCTGCCAGTGACTCGCTTTGGGCTGCAGTGGTTAAGATCGTACTTCTGGTTAATCATGGAAGAATAAACATGTTCAGTGTTTTAAAAAGCCTCAAAAATCAGTTTCCTCATTCACTTTCTTACGATGAGCGATTGGATCCGAAATGAAACACAGTTATCTATGGGGTGCCATTTGTAAAGTGGCTCACGCTGAAAATAACATCAACATTTTGCCACATTTAGCTTTAAACAATGTTTAAAAAAGTGTTGTGACTTTTTTAACATCACCTTTTACCACATTTACAGCAATAACTTAGAAATATATTAAATAGTTAAATCTAAATATTTAATATGGCACTTAAATGTTAAATGTTATATCTAAATATTAAATCTAAATTTAAATCTAAACGTTAAATCTAAATATTAAATCTAAATCTAAATCTAAATGTTAAATCTAAATATTAAATCTAAATCTAAATCTAAATATTAAATCTAAATGCTAAATCTAAATCTAAATGTCAAATCTAAATGTTCTGGGTGAAACTATTTAGTGTTTAACGTTTAACCTGCATGTCTTTGGACTGTGGGAGGAAGCAGGAGCACCTGGAGGAAACCCACACTGACTACATGAAAATTTCACACAAACAGGCTCCCCCACCCCAGGTTCAAACCAGGAACCATCTAGTTGTGAGGCAACAATGCTAACCACTGCACCATCATGCCACCTAAGGTGAAACTGCGGGGCATGAACATGATGAAGGGGGAACATGACAGAAAAAAACAGTTTTCTCTGCCGTTTTTTTTTTTCACAGGTTTGAGTTTCAGATCAAAGACTTTTTTGTCCACAAAAAACTTTCAAATTTTTTGCTCAAATTTGGAAAAAAACTGGCGTTGCACAAGATAATCCGTCTACCTAACAGGTGTTGCCCATCAGCAGGCTGATTAAACAGCATCATTACCACACAGGTGTGACTTGGGGTGGTCACAGAACTAACGTGCAGTTTTTTAACTTGGAAAAAAAAGACGTTCATCAGACACCCTGAACTCTGGATTTCACAGGACGAATTCTTTGTCACATAGGAGTCTTACGTGAAGAGAGCACTGAAAGTAAACAGCTTTCCACTCAAGCTGGTTACAACAGTGACCCGCAGTCAGGTGAAGACCCTGCTGAGGACGACGAGCATGCAGATGAGCCTCCCTGAGATGGTGTCTGACAGTTTGTGCGCAAAGTCTGTTTGTGCAACTAGCTTTTGAATCAGCCGTCTGGGAGGCTGCACTCAGACCATCTTGCAAGTGAAGGAGCTGGAGTGTAGACACAATAGTTCCTACATGAAACTGCTCATGTCTGTGGATTTTATCGAGAAGCTTGGGTCAGGATCTCTGGAAGGAGACGTTGCTGTTGAGTTTCTCATGTGTGGTTTTTGTTTGGTGCTGTGAGCGCCACAACCTGAGGGCCGTCTGGTTCCATTATATCTGAGAGAAGACAGACACCCCTACGAACGATATCTCCAACACTCGACTACAGGTAAGAGGAGAAACGTGCATTTTGTCACTGCTGCTTTAAAGGTTCGGCGTGACAGATTTAGGGGGATTTAGTGACATCTAATGGTGAGGAATGCAGATTGCAACCAGCTGAAACGTCTCCTGGTTAGAATTCCTTCAGTTTTCATTGTTCAGGAGGTTTTTATCTGGAGCTAGATTTTCATCAGAGGTCTCTTCCTCTGCTAAACAGACATTTCAGTAAGGAGTCTTTGCTCAGGAGTGATCTAGGAAAGTTCTCAGAGCAGCTCTGAGCAAGGAAGGGACAGAAACTTGTACCCTAGTGAGAAGGCGTGGTCGACCCTGTTGCTAGGTGTGATGCTTTCTGTTAACAGATGTGATTGGTTGTCACAGACACACCCCTGTGAGCCTGCAAGTGGAAATGAAATGAACTGCCGACTGTGAAAGGGCTGTCATTGTTACTGTGATCACTGCTGATGGAAGGTTGAGACAGACTTCACTGCTGCACTGTTGCACTTTTCCAGTTTTCCAAATATCTCTGTTGTGATGATTTTATGTCTGGCGTTCTATCGTTAGGTGGGAAATGTGTGTGTGTGTATCACTAAAGACATCAACGGCACATATTCTCCCCACATGATCTAATCTGCAGCATATCATTTACTCACTGTCATCCAGCGTTTGGAGAATATTTCTCTGAACTCTGTTCCCACCATTTTCTCCTGTTTTATAAACTCTTAAGCCTCTTCAAAGTCCTCCTCTCTGCTCCTAACATTTTTTCACTTTAGAAGCTCTTTTGAAGTCTAACATGCTCTGTGAATAACTTGTATCCTTTCAAGGACCCAGTCTTAACTTTAAAGGGAAAATTCTAAGAAAACGTCACAATTCAATTTCATCACAAGGAGCAAGTCTTGGCGCTAGGAAGCTTTGTGAATACGGCCCCTGACGTTCAGGATTTTACTGGGAGCATAATATCGGCAGAGGTCTTTTTCTCTCCAAAACAAGTGGACCAGATGATATAAACTGGTAAAAAAAAACTGGCTGACTGAAAAAATTTGGAGTCAGTGTTTGGTTTGTCCATTCTGGGCTACTGTAGAAACATGGCGGTGCAACATGGTGGTCTCTACAAATGAGGACCTGCTCCCTGTGTAGATATAAATGACAATGGATATAAATGACTCATTCCGAAGTAAAACACCATTATTATTTTCATGTGATTATACACTAAAGAAAACATACTTCATAAATGTTATATTTCACTTCTGTGACTATATCCCCCTGAATCCTACAGAAGCGTATTGCATTCACTTGACAATTTAAAAAAAAAAAAAAAAAAACTGTTTTATTGAGTGATTTTTTTTTCTGTTTTTTGGTGTAATTTTTTCTGTATTTCGGTGTAATTTTTTTCTGTTTTTTTTTTTTTTCTGGTGTAATTTGGTGTAATTATTTTTCTTCTGTTTTTCGTGGTAATTTTTTTTCCTGTTTTTTGTGGTAATTTTTTTTTGTTTGTTTTCCGGTGTAATTCTTTTTCTTCATTTTCTGTTTTTCGATGTATTTTTTTTTTTTCTGTTTTTCAGGGTAAGTATTTTTTTTCTGAGTTAGGAGAGTAATAGAACAACAGATGCTTTCATTCCTTTTGAGAGCTTGATATAATGGAAGCAAACATGACCTGCTTGTTTAGTTTCATCCAGTTTTACTTTGCTTTGGGGCTGAGACACTGGGAGATGCTCTTGTCTTTAAGTCATACAGATGGTGTTATCATTAGTTTGCTGACTTTATGCAGGCACCTTAAGACTTTGCGGTTGTTCAGACGAAAAGCCCATTCAGATCTGCTGGACACTGCAGGGTTTCTCCAGAATCAAGAAAGGAATGAAAGCATTTGTTGTTCTATTGCTTTCTTAACTCAGAAAAAATACCCTGAAAAACAAAAAACCCCAACAAAAAACAGAAACAAAATTACTCAATAAAACAGATTTTTTTTTTTTTATTTCTCAAGTGGATGCAATACGCGTCTGTAGAATCCCACACAATGGACCTCCTAAGACAGTGTCTATTTTGCACAAAGGTCTGCAAAGAAATATTTTTCTCTCAGAAATGAAAATTATAATAATTCCTGCAGCAAGATTCCATAATTTTGTTTCAGAGGAGTGAAGGCTTAGAGTTTACTGCCGATGGTTTTATTAATGGGGTTTTCAACAATCACACATGGTGTAATGTTGGATTGTCCGTTTGACCACATCTATCTATCTGTGAATCAGATTTATAAGTTGATGTCGCACAGTATATAAATACATATGTCTGTTAGCTGCAGCACGAGCCCATAAATCTGTTACGTCTTGGCTTCAGCGGATCTCAGATGTCGTAGAGTGATGGCGCATTGCGTCCTTGTTAAAGTGCTCTCGGCGGTTTATGTGTCCACCGGCTCTGTGAACCGCGGCCCTGGGATTTATAACACCTCATTACCAAGCTATCATAAAGGTCTCGTGTTTATAAATGTTAATGCCCGTGATTTATATTTAATGTCATCTATATGTCGCAGTTGAAAGGTGTGTTAATGAGGAGGGGGGGGTGATGACAGGCGGAGATGTCAGATGAGAAGAACACTGTGAGGAAATGAAAAATGAATTTCCTGCGATGACTTTTACTCCTCCATCTTATTGTTCCTCACTTCCTGCTCGGCAATTTGTCACGACAGCTGCTTGTCCCATGTGGCGTATCTGCAATCAATTAATTATGGATATCTCTCCTTTAGCCACAGTCTGATCTGTCACTTTCTTTTGTGCCAGTTTGTGGGCGCTGCAGCTGATTCCTTGTTATGGTGATTAATAATTTGATGTACAGAACAGCGAGCTTGTGTGTGTGTGTGTGTGTGTGTGTGTGTGTGTGTGTGTGTGTGTGTGTGTGTGTGTGTGTGTGTGTGTATCCCACTTCAGATTGCATACTCACAGATACACTGATGATATCTGTCTGTGGAGGAGATAAAAAAAAAAAAAAAAAAAAACGGAGGGAGAGTCCCTCCCTCTGCTCCTCTCCTCAGGAGGTGACACACTTCCACATCAAAGCTGAATTGTGGCTTATTAGTGCGGCAGAGTGAGACCGGTGGTACGGTTCAAACGCTCGTTCTCACTTTCAATTACACTTTTGGAGATAGATTCATATTTATATCTGGGAGAAATGTGATCATCAAAGCAAACAAAGCAGCAGTGCGCTCCCCCTCCTCTCCCTCCGCGGCTCAGACGAGAGTTAGAGCTCCTGATTTGAGCCAAACGATTGAATTTCATCACTGCACATATAAATGAAATTCTTATCCACTTACTCCGGATAAATCTGATATTCTCACATGGCTCTGCGTGAACAAGAACCTGGTTTTAATGATGAGGCCTTTGATAGCTTCTGCGACGATCCCAAGGTTGCTGAAAGTTTGGATCAGATGGACCTGATAGGCAGGAAACGCAGCGGAAACCAATCTGTGGCTAAAACAAGCTGATTTCCTGAAGCAGAACAGGTAATGTGTTCCAGATCCCTGGCAATAGATGTCATTTCAACGGCGATTTGACCTTCTGGCATCGCCGCTTTTTACTTGCCTCCAAATCTGGCTTGACCGACAGGAATTGCATTCTGGATTTTGGCTTTGAATCACACAGCTCTGATTGATCTGTGGCGCTCGCCTCTGCCACATCTTGCTGTTTGTAACACCCATCCAAAATTCAAATTTGGGCAACAGAGCAGAGGCTGGGTTGAGCTGAGGGGAGGAAGCAGCAGCAAACACAGCCCAGATATTCCTCTCTGTAAAGCCATACTATGCAGGACTTTCCTTAAAAACAATATACACACTCAAACAGCAGTAATCTTCACTTATGACCCACTCTCAGTGTGTGACGGTGTGTTTATCTGCAGAGACTTTGACCTCTGCTCAGACTTTCTATTTTCTTATTTTGCTGTGTTTAGGCCGTTCAGCGCTCAGGTGAGATCTGGGATAAAAAGTAGTGACCAGGCGCCAGAGTGTGAGCAACACACATCCAAGACAAAGCTACGAAAACAATCTGTAACGAGCCTAATTTTTTAAAACCACCATCTGTTTCAAAACCTTTTTTCACCGCTTTGATGCCAAAACTAACAAGGCTGCAAACATTTCATAACAATTAACACACATTTAAAACTGATCGTTCCAGTCACGTGCCACCGCCATGTAATGTGCCGAGAGCTTGAGGTCATTTTAGGTAAGTCTGTGACATAAGGTTCTTCAAAACTGCCACCAAGAAACATTTAAAGGTCCAGTGTGTCGGATTAAGACACTGTTTTGGCAGAAATGGAACATAATGTAAGAAGTATGTTTTCTTTAGTGTATAATCAGTGTTTTTTTTTCCTTACCTTAGAATCAACCATTCATATCTACACAGGGAGCAGGTCCTCGTTTATGGAGATCACCATGTTGTGCCGCCATGTTTCAGTAAACTTTCACCAGTTTAAGGCCCTGATCACACAGGAAGTGTTTCAGCAGCTGCAGGCGGCTTTCTGCGATTGTTTGTAATGAGAATGAAGCTTTTTCTGTCCGTTGTTTTTGCATCCCCTCCCTGTACACTCCCCTATTTAAATATGCAAATCATATTTAAATGTTTTTGGCACGCTGTCCTCCGGCATCAATACCAAACGCAAGAGGAGTGAGTGGGAGAGTGTGTGTGTAGTGAGGCCGTCAATGCTGTGGGGTCAGAAAAGCGTATGCACGCAGAATTAAAAAAAGAAGTGGTGTGACATTAAAGGCTAAGTTCGGTTTTTTGACACCTGGGCCTTATTTTTAGGAATAAATACCCTCGTAGACTCACCCAGACGATTTTGGTGGAGCTCGGAGCCGTTTTCGAGCAATTTAGATCCATCCGACGGCGTCTTCTCTCATGCCATAGAAGCGGACGGGGCCAGACATCGAAGCCCCTAAATTAGACATTATCTGCTGCGAAACTCGCTCATTTCACCTACATTTTATAAATGAATGGCCAGTGTTATCACCATGTCAGCTCAACTTCCTTGTTATGGTCATCCGGGGCTTTACAACGATGGGTCACTTTTGGTGACGTCATAGACGTGCGCCGCAGGAGCGCAGCTGAGTTCCGCCGGCGCTAGGCTAGGCTATACAGCTACACAGCTATTCTTGTGCAACATGACAGAATATTTATCCGATGTAGAAGTGTCTGATGACGACTCTGAGTATGATGGATGCCCGTATCGTTTTGAGCCAGAATACACCGACAAGGAGCTATTTGAAAGGAGGATGCAGAGGGAAAGAGCCGAACAGCTGGCCAGAGAACAAGCGACCACTGCACGTCCACGAATGGGGGCTAACTGGTGGTGTTGTGAACACTGCACGCCACAGACAACAGAAGAGCCTTTGCTGCTCAGAGTGGGACTTGAGACCAGAGAAAACACGTATTGATGCCCCCCAAATACGTGTCTCACTACACTGGAAGATTTTTCTGCCATGACAAACCGGGCTGTGGTAGAGACTTTTTTTTCATGTCCCGAGAGTCAACTGGCAGACGCAGCCGAAGCCAGCAGGACCGAACGGACAACTTTCGATAGAGTAAGTAGCCCATACATGCAAAAAGGGTATATTTTCTATGAGTGTTTGCTTTATAAATAAATAACGGTCGAAACAAACTGACAATTAGTTTTGGAGAAAGCATATGACTACTTGTAAGTGTGCGCTAACAATGCAGACCCGTGATGATTGCAGCTCGAGTCACAATTTATTGCCTGCAGAGAATAACCATATCATATGCATTGCGAGTTAGTTTTTCAAAAACTAGCATGGACTAGAGTAAATTATATTGCGTTACAGTGCAGTATTCTTTGCAGGAATGTATTTTTAGAAGGCTACTCCTGCTCAGACATAGGTCGTGAAGATAGCTATTCATTTTATACAAGGAGCTTTATACGCTGGCCGACGTGCACTGGTTATCGACCAATATTATTACATCTTCAAAAGAAATGCATTACCTCCGCTGCGTCTGTTTTGCCCTCTGAAACAATCAGGATGGCATTCCTCCTGAGGTACTGACGCTGAGCTTCCTGGCCTTTTATCTTTGTCGTCTTCGTAATGAAGTCTTGTGGAGCGAAGTGAGCGCTGCAGACCCGGTGACTGACCCTCCTCAGTTCTTCCATAGGAATATTCGGGTCCATTTTCAGGACAACAAGCAGAGCTTTAGTAACTCCGGGTTTTTCAAAGGAAGCCTGTGGAATGTGAACTCTGTCCACCTAGTCATTTTGTTTGGACAAAGTGGAAAAACGCAATGACAAACCATGTTTGTACCCGTGTAGCTCCTAGCCTAGCGCCGGCTGGACTGCGCTCCTGCGGCGCACGTCAATGACGTCACCAAAAGTGACCCATCGTTGTAAAGCCCCGGATGACCATAACAAGGAAGTTGAGCGGACATGGTGATAACACTGGCCATTCATTTATAAAATGTAGGTGAAATGAGCGAGTTTCGCAGCAGATAATGTCTAATTTAGGGGCTTCGATGTCTGGCCCCGTCCGCTTCTATGGCATGAGAGAAGACGCCGTCGGATGGATCTAAATTGCTCGAAAACGGCTCCGAGCTCCACCAAAATCGTCTGGGTGAGTCTACGAGCGTATTTATTCCTAAAAATAAGGCCCAGGTGTCAAAAAACCGAACTTAGCCTTTAAGGTGGACGTGAAGCGGAGGACGGCTGCCCACCGCCGACGTGTGGCCAAAACAGGTGGGGAGACAGGAGAGGAGGAGCTCAGCTGTGGGTAACACTGCTCTCTCTGGGAAAAGGTGAGCCTGATTAAGAATTCACACTTTACGGTACTTTACACGCCGAGACAATCAGGGGCTTGTTCGAAAGCTCTGAAGCAAGTCACTAACTTTAACCACTGACTAGTACTGACGCTGTGAAGACAGGATAATATTTGGGGGCGCACATGCTCAGTGCGCATCAGGGGGATTATATTTGGACAATTAAACAAATAAATTATTTACTCGCCAAGAAGCCGCCCATCACGCAGCGTGCCAGCTAGTAGTCTGTTCCCAACCATGCTGTTACTCAATATGTATGAATCGTGTGCTTCAACAGGGTTTTAACATGTTTGCCTTGTGGCCAACAAAGAAACTAAAATTTCAAAGCAGCATTAATTTATTTACTGGCCTCTTGGGTGCAGAGGGGAAATGGATGAAAAAGAAAAAAGGATGAGAAGAAGCACCAACGTGTTATCGCCTCATAAAGTTTGTGTTTTGTCCACAAAGAATTGCTTATTTTTTGAATTGTGTTTCTGGCCTCCTAAAAGATTTAACTCCATTATTCCCCTTCTTTTAGCTCTGTTTTTGGTCTCTGCCATCTCCTGAGGGAAAGTCTGTCACTTCAGCTGCTAGTTGCTAATTTATGATGTCATTGTGTGGTAGAGTACAGTGGGTTAACTCTTTTTTACCAAAAACATCTGCTGAGGCTAACAGGAAACTGCAGAGCTGGGTGGTGTTTGTCTTTGGACCTCATCTCCATTTGATCCATTGTTAATATAAAAAAAATATTGATCGGTGTGGCTTTAAGTAACTTTCACATTTGGCACCAGCACTCAGCCGCCGTGGTTGCCACTTGGATGAACCTCCCCAGTCCTTCACTCCAAGTTATTTCAGAGTGATTTTCTCCCCTCAGTCTGGCGTCGGGATCCAAAAATCTCCCACAGTGACTGCATATACATTCCTGTATGGTGTGAGCGTTCCAACTGCTTATCAAGTTTAGATGGAGATAGGACAAAAACACCTCGAGTTTAACCCTTTGCTTCTGGAAAATATTTCAGAAAAGCAGCGAGTTTGCGTCACACATTGGTTTCATCTGATTTTCACTGAGAGTCAAGTAAACCCCAGACAGACCGCAGTGATGGACTGACTGTGTTCAGCAATAACAGAATGAGAAGGTGTGAGGTTTGTGAGCGACACTGACTATGTTTGCATGAACACTAATATTCCAAATATAACATTGTTCTAAATGTTATAAGGGTCGCACATTATTCTGAATGAAGCATTCTTCTGATTAAGATGTGGGATATGTCGATGGGCTATTATTCAGGATTTCGGAGCATTCTTTGGACATGTATACATCACACATGCCTTTCAGTCAGGGTTTCTATGGCAGTTTGTGACACAGTCTCAGCTCTGTGTGTTGCACAAATGCTAAGGGCGTTGTCATCCATGTGGGGCGCCACAAATGAGGGAAGACGAAAAAACAACATGTTTACCTTTTACTAATTTTTACTAATACTACACTACTACTATTTTAAAATATTACAAAAGACCACAACAACATAACTACACAGTAAAGCTTACTTAATTATAGAGAAACCTTTTTTCCGTGCCCTCGTGAAGTTATCCGACACCACATGAAGCCTGAAACACCACTGGACTTTTTTGCTTCATGCTGCACTGAGCAACATTCATAGGAATGAACAGGGCTCTGCCTCAAACACTGTATCCCATTCTCTTCCTTTTTCAGTACCAGACCAATAGTAGCCTCGTGCCACCAGGCTCTTCACGTATGGCGAAGAGCTTGGTTTCCATTCACTCTGAATTTTGTCTGGATTCTGGTTTCGGTCTAGAGAGCGGATCCAGAATTCACCAAATTCACCACACTAAAACTTTAAATTCTGGCGCACCATTGATTTACAATAACAGAAGAAGGTTAACTTAATGGCTTGGGGCTTTTCTTGTAAATTATATTCTTTAGATTAAAAAGTTTCGGGGCATC
The DNA here is from genome assembly GCA_026686955.1 of Epinephelus cyanopodus. Lineage (NCBI taxonomy): Eukaryota > Metazoa > Chordata > Actinopteri > Perciformes > Serranidae > Epinephelus > Epinephelus cyanopodus. The sequence continues at coordinate 8,987,817 of CM048925.1, read as the reverse complement.
TGTGGCTCAGTGGTAGAGCAGGCGCCCCATGTGCAAGGCTGTTGCTGCAGTGGCCCGGGTTCGAATCCAGCCTGTGGCCCTTTCCTGCATGTCATCCCCCCTCACACTTACCTGTCCTGTCCATTAAAGGCAAAATGCCCTAAAAAATATCTTAAAAAAAAAAGTTTCAAGCATTTTTATTAGCTTGGTTCCGGTTCCTAACCAAAGTGGCCACTAAACGGCCCCAGACTAGACCATTAGTGATGTTGTAAGCTAACATTAGCAACCTGTGCTCCTGTGTGCGCTGCCAGTCTGCACTGATATTAGACGAGCACTAACAAGTGCAGCAACTCCACTGCTGGATTTAAGTTACATGTCATGTGCCATGTGTCATTTTTTATAAAGAAAAAGACCATGAAACATTGTAATGACTTTAAAGTAAGATAATATCGAGATTCCTGAAAAACTTATGCACACTAGAAAAATAATTTTCCAGGCCTGGAAATGGTTTAAATTCACAGAATGTTTTAGAAAAGTTTTAAATTTATATTGTTTTGGCTTTTGTTTAAAAGTGTGAAAAACCAAAACACGTCTCAAATTCAAAATACATTCTTTTTATTTCTAATTTAAACTCTAGTGCTGCGTTATGTGACCGTTGAAGCCACTGAAGGTACAGTGATCAAATTAAATCTTTTAAATTACAAAGGCTTAGGTTCAGGCAAGGTTGCAGAATGATTGTTAGACATGTCCATAAAACAAATGTTTGTTAACAAGAAATAAACGCACAGGATCTTTGGTTTTCTGTTTCCAAAAATGGGTCCAGTCTTGAGGTTTTGTGAAGTACCTGTAAATGCTGCTCTGGTCTGTTGGCATGGCCAGGTAATTGTCTCATGAGTGAGTAAAGTTATAATAAGGTTTTTAAATTAATTTGTAAAAATGTGTGGAAACCCTGTAATATGATGGTTATAGTAATTTTTTAAATCTTTATCAATAAAGAAAAGAAAATAAAACTTCCTCTCTATCCCAACAAGAATCGATGTAAGGGCAATTACACCAAACTACACTGAAAAAAATATTGATTTTAGCTCTTCATACAGAGTCAGATGACTTAAGCAGTGTAGTGCTGTGAGTGTTTTGGGAATCGAGCCACTAAGTATGTTTGCTGTTGCTAGTTGAACCTGAGCAGTGTTTATCTCTTGGACGAAGCAGCCCTGCATGTCGCTGTTGTTTCAGCCCTGCAAGGTGTTTGTGTTTGTGTGTTCATGTATTCCTGCGATAAAGCAATGCTGCGCGGTGGACAAGGTGTGCAGTGTTGGACGAGCTGCTGAACAACCAGGGGGTGAATGGGCCCTGAAGTCCTTGTGTCAGCACATGCAGCAGCCTCCAGTCTCCAGAGGGGCTCTTCACGTGATCGCCAGCGGCGTTATTTTGTTCCTTTTGATGCAAAACCTTTGTTACCTGACAGCAGTTTTCAACGTCCCTCCTTTTTCTTGGGGAATATCTTGATTCAAACAGGGGAAGCAGATTTAACTGGAGCACACATGCATGTCTTTGTAGAACTGGATTATTTTGGAGAAGCTGAATTTTTTTTTTTTTTTTTTTTGTGAAGTGGTAAATCATGAATAAAAGATGAGGCTGGAGTTTTGCTATCGCAGTGCAGTGCTGGCGCTGAATAACAAAAAGCTGGATCACTTCAAATTTCTACAAATGCCATTCACATCACATCCCACTGCATTTTACAAAAGCACAACTTACTCTTGGCTTGTGTTTATATTGTTGGGTACCCAAAACCCTTAAAATCCCACAGCCGATATCAATAGAACAATGGGGCCAATCTATACCATGAAAAGCAAACTTTCCAACGCTCGCTGGTATCCCTGCTGTTGTCATGGCAACCGTGACCAGTGATACACCAATGTGCTGTGTGGAAGGGGAGGGAAACAGACCCAAAACAGCCGACGAACAATTCACCATCAGCCGGTTAATTAAAGACTAAAAAGACGAGCGAGGCGGAAATAAAAACAGGTTTCACATATGGCCCTTTTCCCCCCACTAACATCCCCGGATCATAACGCGTAGCTGAAAAGCACAACCAGAGAGCCATTCTAAACATAATGCGTCATCAGAGGGCGCGTGTGGGAGAATATTTCATGGATAATTGAGCCGGTGTGATGCTGGGCAGTGTCATCGTCAGGGGAGAGATAGGCGAAGGGCTCCGGAGGAGAACAATCAGAGAGGCTTAACAAGCTCTCACTGGCTTCTCACATCAGCGTGATTAAAACAAGTTGTTGGAACAGGCAGCTCTTCTGAACCTTTCAGAGAAACACAAGAGCAGCACAGTTTCACTGGGCGGCTCTTTTCTAAACACCAGGACGTGGTCATTTTCAGGCTTTCAACAACAACATGAAAATTGTGTGTTCATGTTGAAATTGCAGTTGTTTTGTTTATTGCCATCGCCCAGAAATGTCCTCTGTGCTTTTCACCAGCTCAGAAACACAAATTCAGCTCATGAATATAATCTGGCTCACAAGCGCTGATTCTACAGGTTGTCTCTGTCGAAATCCTGGATCCACAAGAAAGTAGCCTGACAGGATGTAAAGCTGCTGATGTAAGTCGGCATTGGCCGCTTAGCTTGCACCAGTTTCACACCGCACGTGGAAGCCACTTGATTTGTTAACTGTCATGCAGCTGCTTGTCAGTAGTCTGTGGGCTGTTCACACCACAAGCACATTTCTCTGAGTTTCCAAAAATCATGTTTGTTGCGTAACATTGTGTAAATATGTCACGTGAGTGTGCGATGACCTTGAGTAAATTATGTAATGTGGAGTTAAAACAACATAGAATTTGGTTTTGTACGAGACAAGGACTGGGGTCTCTGGGGTCTGCCTATTGTTCCAACCATGTGAAACCCATCGTTCCGAAGTCCCATTGTTCTGAAATCCTCATGATGCCCCGTGGTTAAGGTCTGGTTAGGTTTAGGTACAAAAACCACTTGGTTAGGGTCAGGAAAAGATCACGGTGCAGGTTAAAATGAAAAAGAAAGTGGCAAACACATAAGCCGTGAGCCTGCTCTGCCTCACGCCTTTCCCAGCTGACAATGAGCCAGTCGCACATCTTTTTCACACATTTTTCACACTGATGAAAAATTTGATTTTCTATGGGTTTCGCTCTTTTGGGGGAGAAAAAAAGAGAAAAGGTTCTGTAGTGCCTAATACAATATTTCAAATAAGTCGACACTGCCTCGTGTCTCACCTACATGTACAAAAATTGGTAACATCCCAAGAAGTCAAGAAAATTTGACATTTTGAATTTAAATTGCCATTTTCAGGGGTCGTACTTTAACAAATTCCTCCAAGAATTTTAATTTGTTTGACTTCAAATTTTGTCTGAATCATCTAAAGACCTTGAAATCAACGTTTGAATCAAAGCTTGAGTTTTTGTCAAACTGTGTAATAATGGCGAGGCGTCACACTTCCATGTTTCGCCACTGAACAGGAAGTGGTTTTTAACTCCAGCATACATGGTCCAATTTGCCCCAAACGTCACGTTTAATGTCTGTCCCGCCCTGAACACATCCACATGCAATTATAGTTTAGTGCCGCCTACTGGCAACACAAAAATACATATTTATGTTTTCGTTTACCTCTCCATCAGGTTGACCAGGTCCACCTTAAATTAGCCCAGAATAATCGAAACACCTCGATGATGCTTTCAGATAGAAATTGAGACTTTTTGCTAAACACTCTATGATGGATGTAGCTTCTTATTCCTGTGTGTGGTGTCTGAGTTTCACAGACATGAACTGCCACATCTGCACGTCGGCAGGTGTGTGTTTAAGGGCCCATTCATCGCGGCTTGCAGCTTTAATTTGAAATTGTTCTTTATTTTGAAATATGTATTTTTAATTTTATTATTGTTATTTTTGTTCTATACCACAAGAGGAACTGGAAAATGAGCAGTCCAAAACCAAGAGGTTCAAGATCCTGATGCAGCAGGACGCACGCTTCCTTTACAGACGCACAACAGCATTAACTTAGAGGAAAAGTCATGTTACCAGCTGCCGGTCTCACATAAGTGATGCTCACACACACAGTCCTGCGTGTGTATGTTCCCAGTCCATCTCAAATTTTTGCACTTATTATTTTCTTTGGCTTAAATTGAACTTGGTGGGTGGTAATTTGATTACATTCATATTTGGCGACGAGGTTTTTGTTTTGACTGCTCAACCTCGTATCATATGATAATGTGACATATTAGTGCAGTTTGTGGGCATATGAACGTGTCCTCTGTGAGCTCGCTTTACATTTTCTTGGCTTAAAACGATCAAGTGTTTGAATCATTATATAGTCTGTAGATTATCAGCCTACACAAAGTGATGTGTGCCAAAGCGAAACAATATACTGTTGTTGGTTGTTGAAATGAGGGGCAGCTAGTGTGTGACAAAGAAAAATGAATGACAGTAAAATATAAAGCAAACATGAAAACAGGAATGAAGACAGCACATGTCAGATGACTGATTGTTTGCGTAGACAAAGCCAACAAACCCTTTTTTGAATACATGAGAAGAAAATAAATCACAAGGCATGAATTATGCAAATCTAGGAAATTCTTTTAGTTTATTCATCTGGGAGAGAAGAGAGATTATTTTGTGGAATCAGAAGTTTTCTTTGCTACACACAGGGTGTAACAAATCGCACTCTGATCATGTGTTAGTGTTTGCTACAGGGCTAATCAGTCACTGATCCCCTAACTGTAGATTCACTCAAGGGTCTGCAGAGGAAACATCTTTTTTTCTGCAGAGCTGCAACGTGTGAGGCCTCAATATCCAGTGGAGGGTACAGAGTCCAGCAAAGAGTCTGTCGGTGGAATCGCGGTCAAAGAGATGAGTGAGGAGGCGAGAAACGCTGATGTTTTTAAGCACGGATAATATCTCTGAGCTTTGGGAGGGAATCAATGCCAATCCCCCAATTTGCTTACAAGGATTTGTTTCCACTGGATGCCTCGTACACTTAAACGCCTCGGGATGTGATTTTAAAGAGGATCCTTGACATTTTGATTTTTTTAGTTGGCTACAGGCTGTGGACTTTCTCAACTGTGAGAAAGCATGCGTTGGCTCTTAAGTTTCTCTGTAATGTCTTTCTGGAGCACATTATTTATTTCCTACAGCCCGAGCGTCCACTGAGAATGGAGCGATATGTGGACAGTCAACGGGCTGAGAGAAAGTTGGCTGCGACTGAGGATTTCATGCTCTTTGTCTTTCAACAGTCAGTCAGAGTTCTGCGCTCCCATGTTTCCCTCGTGATGTGATTTTCATGGACAATAGTTTTGCCTGGCGGGTGCAAAATAAATGACAGGTTGATTACAGCCATTCAAAGAGTCCCAGTTTTTCAGCTCTTGATGAGAGACTGCGGAGTTTAACCTCTAACTATGAAAAATAATGGAGAAGAAGTGCATTCATCACCGGGGTCAGGGAGAGCTCTGCTGCTATTTCAGATAGTTTCTGTGTGACCTGCTGTAATTCATGCTTGGTAGCCGTGGTTAAAGCTAAAATAACTACAACACAAATATGTAATTTGACTGGTATGATTTTGTATTTGTTAAAGATCCGTCTGTACCTGCACTGCTGTTTTTTCTTAGTCACAATACTTTTAACTGTAGAATTATTCCATGACAACTTTTTTCAAGGGACTCGTTTTCAGTGCTGAGCATTCTCATTCCTAGGTCATCAGACAGTGATGTTTTGTTATGCCCCCTTGGCAACTTATACCAATGCACAAGGGACACTTTAGCATCTGTGTGAATTGCACATCTGGGCGAAAGCAACCTTGTCTTATTTTGAAGATGCTGAAAACCAACGCTTGGTCAGTGACTTCCGGCATCAGGCAACAACGACAAAGCAGTCCTTTCTCGTCGGCATGATACACAGCTGGTTGCTGTTATTGTTAAACGGCACCAGGCAGCGTCCGAAGGAAACGCTGCGGGACAACAATGAAAGTTAAAGCAGCGGAAATCCGAGTAGGGTGGGTGGGAAGGGTGGTGGATGGATCCAACAACCACCAACTTTCACCCAGGAGGCCAGTGTTCACTTCCTGTTAGATTGTAAAGTCAAACCATGTTCTTTTTTCTAAACTCAAGCACATGTTTTTGTTGCTGAAGGAAAAAAAACAATGCAAACGGTACATTTCCTGTAAAAACAGAAGGGTATTTTGAAAACAGACAATCCATGTAAGTCAACAACCAACACACCCAGGGTTCCTCTGGAGTCCATGACCAAACATTGATATGTGACGAGGTCAGAGTGAGCATCTGTTGGTAAAATCAGGCTGTTCTCAAGCACTATTCGTTTCCTTTAAAAACTACTGCATCAAAATTCACACATTTCCCACGTAATGATGAGCCAACGAATAATGCATAACCCATGTATTTTGGAAGGCTGTGATCACGTGACCAAAGCACTTACGGGAGTGAAGAAGAAAGCAGGCCTGAGCGGCCCAGTTAGGAGGCAGGTTGGGGCTGTGGATGGGTTTCAAAATATGTTTGGAACCGCATGAACTTTGAGTAATTTTAATGTACGTAGTCACCATGTTTCTTTTCCTAACCCTAACCACAGTAACTTTGTCAGTTATGTGACTTTATGTTCAGTATCTTATGTCATTTAAGGGGAACTAATTTGTAGGATATCACACAAACTGTTTACCAACACCTTGGGTGAAAAACTTGATTTAAAATAAGTGTATCTGTTACAGGGTTACGGTTAGACGTAACGTGACATAAATTTGGCTTTATTTTGTGATATTTTATGGTGTTTCTGTGTCATAAACAACATCAGCTATCATAATCATGCCTGATTTTAATAAGGCACAATGTTTGAAGCTGGCTGTGTTGTTTGATCACTGATAGTGCTGTTTTGAAGCTGAGTGACTGACTTGTCATTTGGAGCTCCGCCTGGATCTTTTCATGGTAAAAACACTGTAGAATGGTCATACTTTGAGCAGTCTTCTTCAAATTTGAAACAAATGTTCATTGATAGTGTGCCTACAGCCCCACAGTGTCATTTACCTGCTCAGATGAAGCCACAGACAGTTATTCATCCTGAAAATCATTTTTTATTTTATTTTAGGCAAAATCTTCAATTTTTTACTGATTTCAGAGGCCCATTACTCTGTCTCTGTATCACCTAGAGTGTTTCTGACACTTTCACAAGAAACTTCAGAGAGTTTTCTTTCTGGCAAGACCTCATGCATGCATGTAGTCAGAGCGGTTCAGAAGCTACAGTCATTTTAATTTGGATATGTCATTTTAGGCATTTTTGCTACAAAATGGGGCAGACAATGTGAAGATTCTGCACAATTCACAAATATTTCCCAATGTTTGGACCCATGTTTTACATTTTGAATTTCCTTTTGGTGAAAGTGTTCTCTGATCTTACCTCAGCAAAAATATGAAGAAATTTCAAAATCAAATTGTTTGGTTTGCAAGTCAGTTTTTCTTATCATACTAAATTTAGTCTTTGAACAAACAGGGCTACTTATTAATTATATTTTGGAAAGAAACAGTCTCATGTGCTCAAAGACTAAACATGGTGGGATAAGAAAACGGCTCAGAGGTATGAAAAATCAAAATGACGTCATTTCATAAACACGTTAGCATTTTTTTTTTTCAAAAATCCAGACTTTGACTAATGATAAGTGATGTTTTTTTTTTGTTTGTTTTTTTGTTGCATGTCATCTAAAAATTTCAAGGTTGTTCTGTCACACACTTGCCAAAAGTATGTCCGAACCAGATTTTGAGGCTTTTGACCAATCAGAACAAATGTTGTGGCATTCTTGCTCCTCATACTAAATATAGTCTTTTGGGCACAAATGGAAAAGTCAGAAAAATCAGTCTCTTCCTCTCTGTGCCCTGCACATACAGGAAAGAAAGAATAGAAATAGACTGAAATATTGTCTGAAACGAACATGACTCTGAAACAATGTACAATTGATCGGCGCTGCTGGAGATCAGCCAGAACAGCTCTGAGGGAACCTTCAGTGTGAACGCTGCTGTCTTTTTCTCTCACACTGGATTGAAGCAACGACCGGAAGGGTGACTTTCTCCTTTTGAGGTTTCACAAGGGAAAGGTCTCGGATGCTCACTAGCTGAGGAGCTCCCCTTCAAAGAAACTCAATTTTCACTTTAAAAGGCAGACTGATCCACCACCCTCTCGCGTCGCCCTTCTCTCTCCTCCCTTTTCTCCTCTGCTCTCCTCCTGTGTCCGCCGAGTTGTTCCCCCTCAGCCTGGACGAAGGACGATTACACAAATCTGTCACCCAGGAAATCCCGACACTTTATTTCCTCTCAGACAAAGAGCCAGTGATAGGTGATGAGTTTGTAGCTGCCGGGGGATTTGACAGACTCTGGGGGAATAATAAAGCAATTTCAGCCTGCCAGAAAAGTCGGAGGAAGGAGAGGGGAAAACACACACAAGGAGATATAAATCACTCTTGTGATAGCTACAGTTTTTCGGTGGAGAAATGAGACAGTTAAATTGTACAGAGAGATGAGTGGCCTGACCAGAGCGTAACTGTGGTGTAGAAATTACACAGTGGCCAAATAAAGATGTATTGTAAAGGGCCAGCACTCAGAAATACAGGTTCTATGTGAGGGCTGGCGTTATTAACAACCTGTGGTTTTATTTTTATGTCCACCCACTGACACATCGTGAGGCGGAGCAGAAATGTACGGACAATACATGAAAACTAATAACGTGGTATACAGTAAATTTCTTATATAACACACAAAATATTTATTTGTGAAGGATGGAGGATTAAATATATATATATTGTACACTGTATGTACACAGGAGTAGATGCATAAAATATATACTAGAAGCTTCGTATCAAAATGTGTGTGCAGATACAAACAGGAACAGGTTCTTCTTTCAGTGAGTGCGTTTACATGGACAGTTTAATTCCCTTTTCATTCAGAATGAAAGTTCATTCCTATTAAAAGTGATCTTGTAAACACCTAATTCAGAATGAACGTGGCCAATACGATTGAAAATTCAATCCAATGTAAGGGGCTGGAATATTCGGTTTCTAATTCCGAGTGAAAGAATTTCTCGCACTTGTACTCATTCCTCTTTAAGTTCATTCTGGTCTTTCTGCGCATGCTCGTTTCCTTGCCCTTCTGGCGCGATGATGTATATAGCGCGTGCGCGACAAGATGGCAGCTTCTAAAAACAAGAGAGATGTTCCCGAGCGGTCTTCTACCTCCCTTCTCCTCCTCAACAGCCTGAAAAAGGCACTAAGAACGGCGTCGTCAAACATCTTGTTATCTAGAACGAGGACTACAGTGTTTTGTTCCGGTAAATGTAAACACGTAACATATACCTTAAAAGAAGACAATGAGGATATTAACTTGTCTCATATAGATCACAGGCCCTTGAACTGAATCAAACAGACCTCAGGGCTCTTATGCAATCGTTTCTGATTTCCTTTATTTTTTAGGCTGGTTTTGTGGATTTTGAGGTAAACATTGTGCCTGGAGCACGTCATGTATTAATGATACTCATTATCTGGGGAGGCTGGAGGGAGATATGCATCCAAACACAAACCCTGAAAAGTGTAGGGTTGGCTCAACACATTCTCACTCCAACTGCATCACATATTGGCGTTTGCTCATGGACTCTCCACGTCCACATATGACGTCCAAGGTTTCCCCCTGACGCCCTCTATGCCTGTGCCCTTCTCTCTGGAATCACTTTGTCATTTTTCCAAAAATTGTAGTGCAGTTAGTTACAGTGTGGACTCCATGCTCGCTACGATAGCTTGACTGACCATCACAAAGGGACGGGGCTCAGCGGAGGGTCAGTTCAGTTGTTAGTCGTTTTGCATCCGTACATTTGTCCGCGCAGTGTTGGTGAAAATAACACATTCAGAAGGATGACAGTGATGCAGGAACTGAAGTAAACAAAACCCAGTCTGCAGCATTTTAGTGACAAAATGTCACTGTCGATTTTTACTACTGTTTCTGTGTCCGAGGAAAAAGTTCCCAAGAGTTTTTCTTGTTCAGCATTTGGCATAAAAAAATGCGAAAATAAATGATTTATTTCAGTCACACTACTGTTAGTAAACAGTAAATTGAAAAAATATATTTATTATTTGAAATGAATTGTATGGTATGAGCTTTTAATTGCAGTGTATTGTATCATTACAAATTTTGGATCACGGACTGTGTATTGAGATGCATATTCAATCCCCTGAGGGAAAGACACACACACACACACACACACACACACACACACACACACACACACACACGAAATACATTTAAATATATTACATTTACAGCACATATTTAAAACATTGTATATAGTTGAATATATGAAACATTTAAATGTACAATACGAGTCATACATTTTTATAAAAATGTACATATTTTCCGCAAGTGAAGGTAAATGTGAGAAGTGCCATATTATTCTAAGCGATTGCCTCTCGGCACATATTTGTACAGTGAAGGCAGCAGATGCTTTGCATTGCTAAGTTGAATACAACAGGTGAATCATTATGCATTTTTGCAGTTGGGACAGCGAAAGAAAATATTACCAAAATAACATTTCTGACTCTACACAACACAACATGGGGTGATTATCATATATCACTGTAGACAAAACAAAACAGCGTATCTCATTACAGTGCAGCTCTCTGCCTCTCTGCTGCAGGGAGCATCCAGCAAATGTGAGTCGCTTCAGTCAGAGGAGACACAAGACAACTTTCTCACTTCCTGCTGTAAATCCACAGATACACAGTTCTTTCTGTCTCACAGCGATATTTCACAATGACAGCAGCAACTACGATGAACCGCCCCTGAGCTTTTCATGTCGTCTTTTCCCCTGACGTGCCATCCATCATTAACTGTCACGTTATGACGTTCCAGCACACAAAAAGAGTGTTTTTCTTTCCCGCTCATCAGTCGGCATTACAGAATTTTCAACTTAAGCTTTAACTGCCCAAATTACCTGCTGTGTTGTATGTGGGGGCTGCGTGGCAACAGCAGGCTTGTTGTTTGATTACAGAAACTGTGTGCTCTTTATTATGGTAATGTGCGCCTTTCAAAACCAGCACCTTGTAACCTTTGCACTCAGAGTGCATTAAATTCTTTTGAGATGCTTCTTTAATGGCAAAGCACACTGCATAATCAGCTGCTGGTTGACATTTAAAACATGAAAATTGCAAACTGGAGTGCTGTGTGTGTCCACTGGGTAAGTGGTGGATGGGGCCAGCATCTGCTGAGAAATGATCTTAAGCTGCATGCTGGAGGCAGGATGCTTAAAGTGGCTCTCCCATTTATAGACGGCAGCACTTTGGCTTTATTTGACGGTTCACAGCAAAGAGAGGCAGAAGGAAATGTTGGCATCGTACGTTTCTGCAAAACAGGATACATTACATATCTTATCAGCGGTTCTAAAGTGACAGTAAATGAGCTGACTCCATCATCTGGAGGTGGAGGGGATGGCAAGATGTCTGCTAAGCTGCAAACCAAACAAGCAAAGAAATCGGCTAATTTTTAGCGACTCATTGCTGTGTTTGCGACGGCTTTTTCAGCATCAAATATTAGTGTTATTTAGTGACCTGTTGCTGCTTTTCCACTTGTGAGATTGCCACAAAAAGCAAGTGTTTTTTACAGTGTAGGGCCACAAAAAGTGGTTATTTTGTACTGAAACAGCTTTGCATTTCCAGCTGGGATTGTGCCAGGAAAAGTGATCCTTTTTTACTGAGACATTGCGGAAGATGGCGGCGCCAACGTATGGCTGCAGCTGTGCTCGCTTCTGCATTTGTAGTTTTTGCAGGTATAGGCTCCCTGCTGAGCTTGTACAAACAAGAATTTCACCCAGGTTACTTGTAACTTGTTGTGACAATAAAGTTTGATTCTGATTCTGATTCTCAGCCAGGTTAGTGCTACAAAATGTGGTGGTATTTTACCGAGGCATTGTTGCATTTCAAGTGGGAATAGTGCCCCGAAAAGCTGTTGTTTATACTGCAACATCTCTGCGTCTCCACTGGGAATAGTGCTGTGAAAAGTGGTTGTATATGACTGCGACATCTCTGCATTTCAAGAGGAGATAGTGCCACAAAAAGTGTTTCTTTTTAGTGAGACATTGCTGCATTTCTAGTCAGGTTTGTGCCATAAAAAGTGGTGACTTTTTACCAAGGCATCACTGTGTTTCCTGCAGGGATAGTGCCATGAAAAGCTGTTGCATTGTAGCGAGACATTGCTTCGTTTCTGGCGGACTGATGCAACAAAAGCTGTTGTTTTTTTTATGGAGACATGTCTGTATTTCCAGCTGAGATAAATTCATGAAAGCTGTTCATAGTTACAGAGACACTGTTGCATTTCCTGTCAGGATAGTGCCACAAAAAGTATTTTGTGACTGAGACATTGCTGCGTTTCCAGTCGAAAAGCTGTTGCTCTTTATTATTATAATAATAATCTTTATTTATAAAGCGCTTTTCGTATGTCCAGTCGATTGGTGCCAGAAAAAGTGATTGTGGTTTACCAAGCTTTTGTATTGTTTCCAGTCAGAATAGCGTCACAAAATGTGACATCTTTGCGTTTCCAGCCAGGATTGATCCATCAAAGAGATTATTTCTTACAGAGACATTGCTGTGTTTCTACTTGACTGGTGCCATGAAAAGTCCTGGCCGGGATCGTACTCTAAAAACCTGATTTTTTTTTTACTGTTTTGAACAGCATTGTGCCCCGAAAACCAGGTATTCTAAGCTAAAACAAGATCTTTCCTCCTACATAAACCACTGTATTGTTCAATCACATTCAATGTAACCGCTGCATAATACTATACAGGTGTAACACATCTGTAGTTTGCAGAAATGGACAATGCCAATGTTGCAGTTCGCTGTGAAGAAGGGCAGAAAATGGAGTGCGACTAGAGAGTTCAGCCTCTTCTCATGATGATATAAAGTGATGCAGCTTCATGGATGGAGAACGGGCTGTGTCCTGATTTCTATGCAATGCAGGTTTGTACTTACAAATTGGAGGACGCGGGGGGATGGAGCTGGTTTGATTAAGAGTGGTGCAGTGAGTAATGCTCACACGCGCACACACATCACACACACACAAACAAACCCAGCCTACAATCCCCTTCACACACATCGTCTCACTCTTACGATTCCACTCTGCTGCGCCTCACCACACAGTGCAGAGCTCTGGTTCAACAACTCCCTCTGTGGGGAGCCAGGGAGGCTGCTTCAGCCCAGCCAACCATTGGAAACTCATTATTACAGTACTAAGTGATGGATCATTTCCAAATGATCTCCACGTACACCTCAACAATTAAGCCACCAGCAAGGCAATTACAGATCGGCAATATAGCGGTGGGACACTGATGTATTGCCGGGCTTTAACCTTTGGGCTAGCGGACAGATTACACTTATTAAGCCGCAGCGTTATTGGGCCTATAAAAATCATTGTGCAGCCATATCAGCCCATAACTGCAGAGTGGACATTCTTCTTGCTGGAGGACTGTGCTGGTACAGGAGCTGGTGAAAGTGGTGTGAGAGGAGAGGAGAGGAGAGGAGAGGAGAGGAGGGGTCAGACAAGTCTCTGCCTGTTGATAATAAAACTGAATTCATCTTTTTATTCTGCCAACATTTTGTTGTCATACATTTTGTGTCATGATCTCAGGCACGTGACCTCACTACAAAGATGCCATTTTTAGCCCAACACTTTTTCTGTCCACTCTCACTTGGACTCCACCAGAGGGTCAAACAAACCAGACTTTCAGCTGAGAGACTGCTGTTCATGTCCCATGTGAAACCAAAAGTCAGTGTTGTTTTCACATAAAGTTACAAAGTTTACATACAGTTATTGGACACTGATGCCAGCCACGTGATGTATTTAGGTAACGTTATGTGTCCTGTGATAGTCTGGCGACCTGTCCGGGGTGTATCCGCCTCTCCCCCGATGTCAGCTGGGATAGACTCCAGCACTGTATGGCATTGTACATCTCTGCAAACCAAGAATGCATTACATTTGTACATTACAATGTAGGGAGTACGTTCAAGCTTTTCATGTTTCAACAACACTGTGGTCGACTTGTTTAGACATAAAACCACTTGGTTGTGGTCACAATCAAGGCTGAAAACGCATCAGTGTATCAGTAAAGGTGAGAATGTGTCCCACATGTTGCTGCATACATCCAAGCTTGTTGCCTAAAAGAAGCTTTAAACGCAGCAGTGACTCGCTGAAACAGCTGTTTTTATTTTTATTTGTCTCATTTGTACGTTATTATGTCACGGATATGTTGAAACTTCACGTATCTTTATGTTTCAACAATGCTGTGGTGAACGTGTGGTTATGTCAAGGTACAAAAACCACTTGTTTAGGTGTGCAGAAGGTCATGTTTTGGTTTAAAATACTCACTTTTGGTGGCACAATCCCGCCTGGAAATCCAGCAATGTCTTGGGGAAAAAAACATCCGCTTTTCATGGCACTATCACCGGTGGAAACACAGTGACAAGTAACTAAAAAACACTCTCTGGGGCTGAAAAGTCGCTAGAAACACAGCAGTGACTTGTGCCAACATTATCTTCTGCAGACTGGGCTGAATTGTCAGTGGTCACACATAGTCAGTACCCTGACGTTGGTATTTGCAGCTGATATTTCGGTTTTATTTTCTATTGTTAAATTAAAAAGAAGAAGCAGCGGTGAGGCTTCTGCAGTGATGTGGGCGCTGCGCCGTCTTGGTGAAGAGGGAGCTGAGGAGAAAGCAAAGCTTTCAATTTACTGGTCCATCGACGTCCCAACCCTCACCTATAGTTATGAATTCAGGGTAGTGACCTAAAGAATGAGATCACGGATTCAAGCGGTGGAAATGAGTTTCCTCTGTGGGGTGTCTGGGCTCAGCCTTAGAGATAGGGTGAGGAGCTTGGACATCTGGAGGGAGCTCAGAGTAGAGCCGCTGCTCCTTCGCGTTGAAAGGGGCCAGTTGAGGTGGCTCAGGCATCTGATCATGATCCTCCTGGGCGCCTCCTGCTGGAGGTGTTTCGGGCACGTCCCACTGGTAGGAGGCAGAACCCAGAACATGCTGGACGGATTATATATCTCGTCTGGCCTGGGACACCTTGGGGTCCCCCAGGATGAGCTGGAAAGTGTTGCTGGAGAGAGGGACGTCTGGGGTGCTTTGCTTGGCCTGCTGCCCCCGCGACCCGGCCCCGGATAAGCGGATGAAAATGACACGAAAAGTATTTTGTGATAGAAATGTTTGGTGTGATGGTTTGACTGTGGTGTCATTTTACAAACGTGCTGTATTTGTCTTTTCATCTTCTGTTAATGTCTGTGTGAGCTGTTTCCGAAAAGTAAACTGCGAAGGCAACAATGTGCCAAAGCAATCAAGAAAAACTGTGATACAGGTGATTTTGCCTCGCAGAAGCTGCAGACTCTCGATGCTGTTAAACACAGACACCATAAATCATCGGGGCTTCGGGCAAATGATTCTGTTGTATTGAAACAAACTCTGCCAACTGTTTTCTTTCTTCCTTCTCCGAGATTCATGTTCTTTAAACAATCAAAAGTCATATCCATTTTACATTTCCACAGGAAAAGAATGTTGGCTGCCAAAGCATAACTTGCATTTTATCTAGTGTGACACTAACGTGTAGGCTAACTCACATAAAGCTGTCAGCTGAAACTTGAGGTGACAAGATGATGGGAGAGAAATCAGTTTAAATCGGGTGGATGAGCAATGAATCCATGCACACTGGGAAAAAAAAAAAAAAAGAAACACAAGAACAGTGAGTTATGCGATGTAAAAAGGGAAGAGAGTGAAAGAGAAAAGATGGAAATAAACTGACAAGTTTTTCCACAGTAATGAGGACAGATTGATTCAAAGCCACGTGCTGCTAAGGTCCTTAATTAACTGCCTCTGTGTACTGTCGAGGCAAAGTTATGAGTTTGACAGCAGCTCCTTTCTCCTTCTTCCTCTAGTCCCTCCTCCTCTTTCTCTTCCCGCTGATCTTTCATTAAAAACACCCACACATGCTCTGTTACTGGAAACATCTAGGAATATATGAAGAATGCAATATTTGAAATATCTGGGGAACAGGTGGGAATGTCAATTTTTTACAGTGCGAGGAAGACTACCTCTTGTTCTCAGTTACATCATTGTGCAAAGTGTGTTTTACTGAGATAACATTCCCAGGTCTTTCATAGGCGGCGAAGACTTTGTTCGCAGCCAAAAGGATAGATAATTAAAATATTAATGCTGTTGGGTTTGAGAGACAGTTACTTAAGACATTCTGCATTTACGTGTGAAACTGCACATTGGACTTTTTTAGGAGTTAGGAGTTTCTATAATGAATTCTTTTGTTTCGAGAAGATTATTCCAATCAAATTCTCCACACTGATCATTAAAGTTTCACTATGTTTAATTTGATGAATTTAAGGAATATGAATGCAGAACATGAGGGCCATAACTACAGTGGAGAACAGACCACAATGAACCTTTCTTGTTAAATAAAAAGGGCAAACTGAAACGTCTTTTTACTGCACGAGTATTAAGGCTCATTTCAGCGTGTTCTCATTCTGAACTGAATACAGTCCATCTGATGCTGGTTTTGTTTCATCACTGTAGCCAGTATCCCACTGTCACTATCCTCATTCAGATTTTAAGAAGCTACAAATTATATTCAGCCACAAAATAAGTCTGAAAAGCTGCAAATCAGATCAGAAGCACAGAGAGTTGTTGACTAGAGATGATACACCGTCTCATCGTGGTCACTTCCTGTCAACGTTACAGATCAGAAGCACAGAGAGTTGTTGACTAGAGATGATACACCTTCTCATCGTAGTCACTTCCTGTCTTTTTGATAGTGTTGGGGCGTTGTTGATTTTGAAAATCAATCCTCTGTGTAGGAGCTCCAAACTGCTGGTAGTCTCAAGGTGTGTTCAGGTGAAAAGAAACAAACGTTCACCTCACATCATTGGGGTCAAATGTGGACGCTGGAGAATTTGTGTGTATTTGCTCCCAAACAGCCATTGTACCAACTGTGTATTAGCTGTACGATAGTTAGCGTCTGATACAGTATGTGGTGTGATTGTTCAGCTCGGCCTTGGCCTCTGACTGAACAGTGATAGTAAATATATTAACATTCTATCTGAATAAAAGTGACCTAAATAGGTTCATCTTCTGCAGAAACATTTACTTTGAAGGTTTTGTCTCTCTCTAGATGCTCCACAGGGTTCTATCCTTGGGCCTATGCTTTTTTCATTATATATGTTACCACTCGGGTCAGTTATAGCCACATACAATCTATCTTTTCACTGCAACTGAAATCTGGGGGTAATTTTTGACAACCATTTGAAATTTAATAAACAAATTGATAATGTTAAGACAAGCTTTTTCCAACTACGTCTTTTAGCCAGAGTTAAAACATTTTTAAGCCGTCATGACCTTGAAAAAGCTATTCATGCTTTTATTAGTTCTAGACTCGACCACTGCAATGCACTGAATATTGGCGTCTCCCAGTCTGCTGTTAGCCGCCTTCAACTTGTGCAAAATGCAGCTGCCTGCCTTTTAACTAACACTAACAGACGAGAGCACATTACTTGTGTCCTTTATTCCCTCCACTGGCTCCCAGTTTGTTTTAGAATTGATTTTAAACTTTTAATGTTTGTTTTTAAAGCTCTTAATGGCCTCGCCCCATCTTATTTATCTGAGATGCTAACTGTCCGTGAGCATGGCAGGACTCTGAGGTCCTTTAACCAACTCTTGCTGGAAGAGCCCAGGTCTAAATACAAACAGTGGGGTGACCAAGCCCACTGACATACGTCTTGCCTCTGACCTGAGCCTCTTCAAATCTAAACTTAAAACTTATTTATTTATTTTATTTTACTGTTTTATCCTTTTATTTGTTGTTTTTAATTCACGAATCTGTTGTGTGTTGTGTTTTTAATTGTTTTTTAATCTCTTGTGAAGCACTTTGATTCACTTGTGGTCACTGTAAAGTGCTATATAAATAAAGTACATGACGTGACATGACATGATGCTTTGGCCTCCTCTCTAATTGGTCTGAAAACAAAAACTGGTTTCAGCCTGTTGAGGCATCGAGCAGCCGAACAAGATTTCAATTTACAGAAAAATGTTTGCGAGTGACAATGCTTACAGTCGCCGAGTTATTCAGTGAAATAGAAAGATACAGAAAGATAACATAATGGACCCAGACCTTCAGTGTAAACAATAACAGCAGTTTTAGTGCAAAGTTGCAATTATTTTTCCATTTGAATAGCTGAGCATTTATGAAATACTGTCCTCCGAAATCCTCGGTGACAATAGCACTATATTCAGGGACCCACCTTGCTTTATACATAGTTTGAACAGAAGCAGATAATTCACTACTCAAGGTCATGGTCTAAGTGAGCGCCGTGGTGCATTGAAAAGGCTTTTATGCTTATCAGAATTAGAGTTTCTGCACAAACAAACTGTACATTCCACACTCAGGAGACTTCTGTTGTTTCTATTTTGTCTGTGTTACTCATGCAGGACTGCTGGGTGAGCAGAAGACATTCAGTCGATACAGCACAGGATGTACAATACAGGTGAGAAACAAGAGCGGCTGTTCTGTGTGTCCTGTTTAATAGTAACATACTGTACGGATGAGAATACAGAATCATTCCAGCAAGCATCAGGCCCAATTGTTGTTTCACCGTGTTAGCAGCACGGCTCTGTGGATGATGCTTCAGTCCCTCCAGGGTTCTGCAGGCTGTTTTTGGATAGTTTGGTCTGAAATGTTGGTTTTCACAGCAGCATTTCAAAAACACTGCAATGCATGTTGCAGGAGCAAGTGAAAATTGCAAAAATATCTGCAATGCCTTCTCAGATTTGGAGCATTTATTAGCATGGTGTGCAGGATAATGAGAAATGTGAGAAGTCTTGGACCCCTTAAGAACGGTGATAAGTCCATAGTTGAGTAGGGTAGAGAGCAGATATAAAATGTGACAGTAGCATCCTGATTGGCTGATAAGAGATCACGGCGAAGTTTGATTGGAAAACCAGAAGAGAGAACACCCAGAGTCAGGTGATTAGGGGAAAGCAGTTAAACAGTCCCAACAAATTTGAATGTGTGAATATGAGTGAACAACTAAGACACAGACAGAAATGTCTATTGAGGAGCTACTGAAAATACTTCCAGAAACCCTACATTAATAAGATTGTTTCCCCCCTTAAGACAACATAGGTGACATTTATGTACATTTATAGCAGTCTGTGGTGTCAGTAACCGTTCAAAAATTGCACTCAAGGTCAGGAGTATCATTTACTACCAGACCCGTAAGCCTCAGGTGAATTAGGCCAACTGCTGGCTCTTAAATATGTTTAAACTACAGGAAAATGTCAGTGACACATTCATGTTCCTTCAGCTCAGGTCCTGGTTGGCTATCGAGGCCATAGCAACAGTATTGGAAGCTCCCAGGAGCTCGCCTCTATTTTGGCCTCTGGCTGGTTGGTTTGTTAACATGCAGAACAGGAAAAATTATGGATGATATGTAGAGAAATATGTATGTTTGAAAGAATACAATGATAGTTGGTGGATATCTACGGCTGTAATAATGTGGACTAAATTTTACTCAATTTAGATCATCTAGAACTTTGAGAGTGTGTGAGAAATGAAATGGGAGCTGTGTAAACTGTGATTTAGTCTAGATAACATCGATTTGCAGATTATGATAAAGGTGAGTTATGGCTGTTTTTTTTTTTGTTTTTGTTTTTTTTGTCAGACGGAAGTTTATCGAGCCTGCTGTGGTGGTTGTATCTTGAAATGGTCAACAGTTGCCGCACTGTGAGGAGCGAGGAGCGTAACTTTCAAACGCTTGGGGGCGCAGTATTCTTTTATATACCTACCTAGACTCGGTGACGTCTATGGTCGTTGCTCGTTCATTGTTTGTTTATCTTCCGGCTTTGCTCTAGTCACAGTGAAGATGGCAACCGAGAGAGAAAGACTGTCGCTGGAGCTCGAAATGATCGACACTGAACAACAAATGCTCTTATTACATTATTACATCCATCTTTTAATCAAAACTCAAAACACAACCCGATCACAATGGAGACTTTTGAAAATGGCGGTGTCAGCCTTAGCTCGATTTTGTGGTTAGTGCAAGGGTGTCAAACCGAGCGGCAACTTCTGGGGCTGTAAAATGAAGCCTGAACAGAAGCCAGAAGCCAGTCAGTCCAAACTGACCTCCACGTTAAAATGTTAAATTTTACAGCAGAAATAAACATGTTTACAACCTGCGTAACGTTAGCGAGGTGAGCTAGCAGTAGATGCACGCTTCCCTCTGCGCAGTGATACAAATGGTGGGATAGGTCGGTATAAAGAAAATAGTCCTACATGACACTGCTCACAACAAGGTCTGTGGATTATCTTAAGAGACGGGGTCATGAGACACTGATGTAAAGTTTTTTAAATTTAACTTTTTGGTGCTTTGAGCACCACAAGCTGAGTGCCATTTATTTCTATGATATTGCAGAGAAGGCAGACATCTCTATGATCGATATCTCAAACACTCTGCAACTCACACCAAAACAACCTCGATCGATAAATAGCACTACAGGTAAGAGAGAAAAAATGTGTAATTTCCATTTTGGGGTGAGCTGTCTCTTTAAGTGCAGCTTTTAAATCTGACAAGCAGCACTTGAGAACAAAAGCAGCTTATCTTTGTGTTTAACACCCTGGTTGAGCTGGAAATTACCGGTAATAGTTTTGGCCAATCAAGACACAAGCATCAGAGAAAAAAGAAGTGTGGCAAACACAGATAATGAGAGCTCCCTGTAGCCCTCTCTGGCTCTGTAGTGGAAGCCAGGCTATTGATTACAGCTCTGTGGGAGTGCATTGATTTTTATCTCGGAGTGAGTGAGAGGACTGAATCGTCTCCGCAGAGGGAGGGACGGTTAAACTTCAGCAGCAAAGGGACAGTGAATGGAAATAGGGTCAGGCTTGACTAAGTGAGTGAGTAAGCCATTTGCTTTTCCTGAATCACGTTTAGCACTTATACCACCATAACACCACTTCTTAGGCTCCTATTTACTGATCCTTGTCTAATGTGTAATGATAATTGCAGCACTTCTTCCTGCAAAGATTTTCTTTTTTTTTGTCCTGAGAGTGGCTTAGTTACATTTTTACACATCTGTTGGCATCTAATCTGCTGCTGTGTGGAGGAAATCTGATTGTTCTGTGTGTCTGACACAAGTGTACAACATGTTCGGGAACAAATGTATGAATTAAACATGGTTTCCCAATTACCCTGACAGAAATGCACGTTTCTCACACATGAAAATTCACGTATAGGCACATAGGATGCTCAGATATTTCCCATGTGAAATGTAAGACATAGCATGTAAAAAATTCAAATGTAATACATCATGCAAAACATTAAAGTACATACTCTCACTGGCCACTTTATTAGGCACACCTTGCTTGTACCGTTTGATCCCCTTTGCCTTCAGAACTGCCGTAATTCTTGGTGTCATAGATTCAACAAGGTGCTGGCAACCGTCCATATTGACATGATGACATCACAAAGTGGTGCTGCAGATTTGTCGGCTGCACATCCATGATTAGAGTCTCCCATTTCGCCACAAGGTGCTCTATTGGACTGAGATCTGGTGACTGTGGAGGCCACTGGAGTACAGTGAACTCATCGTCATGTTTGAGATGATGTGAGCTTTGTGACATGGTGCGTTATCCTGCTGGAAGTAGCCATCAGAAGATGGTACACTGTGGTCATAAAGGGATGGACACGTCAGCAGCAATACTCAGGTAGGCTGTGGTGTTTAAATGATGCTCAGTTGGTACTAAGAAAATCTCCCCCACACCATTACACCACCAGCAGCAGCCTGAAGCATTGATACAAGGCAGGATGGATCCATGCTTTCCAACAGTCACTTAAATCACCTTTCTTCATCTCATCTTATATCATCTTCTTCTTCATTTCTTCAGCAGCTCGTCTTCACCATGTCTACCTGCCTACATGCATTGAGTTGCTGCCACGTCTATTTGTGTTAACGAGCAGTTGAACAGGTGTACCTAATAAAATGGCGGTAAGTGAATATATGAAGGGGTTTCAGACATTTTACTCTGCCTTGAAAAGCTGGATAGACTGCTGTGCGAAATACTGTAGTAGGTTTTTCACTGAGATTAATAGAGTGGTACCTGATTGAGTCCTAAAACCTGAAAATGAGTTAGAATTTTACCACTCACAGTTCCCTCGTTTCGAAGTCAATGGGTTTTTGGTTAGCCGGCTGAAATAAGGTCTGAGGTTAACACAAGCTGAGGACACTTTCACATTTTGTTCTACATCATAAAATATGCCCACTTGGGAATCTTTAAGCTTTTATGTGTCTTACATGAATACATGATGCAGTGTTAAGAGGCTGACCTCAATTCACACCTTTCCGTGAGACCAGACGGGGCCTCTTGCTGCTAGCCGACACAAACAAGCTGAAGAAACCTTAATGCACAGCACATCATAACATCCACTGTTTTGCCCCAAAAGCGGCACATTCTTTCTCTGACAGATCGCCCCCTTGTAAATGAATCATCAGAGTGAGCGATGAGTTTGTGAGTGAGCTGCCTGGATGGATGGATTGATGGAGGGAGGGAAGATAACTGAGAGAAATATTGTCTGATGACCCTGGAGGAGATAAGCGCAGCCGAGAGGCTATCAAATGATGACTTTCTGAGCTCCAAACCAACGGCCTGCATGCTGAAGTGGAGAGGGAGGGAGAGGAGGGGAAGGAGAGGGAAAGTAAATCAGGAAGCAGAATGAGAGGGCGGATGTCGATGGCAGCCAGCTAACTGGATTAGCATGTGTAATAACACCAGCAAAGGTTAATGTTTGCAGATGCAGAGAGGCTAATGCAGGGCCATGCTCCATAATAGAAAGGACAGGTCAATGGGACTGGTTAATAGTCAAACTAAATGGCTTGTGATGATTACAGCCTGAGATATTCTCTACTGTATGTCTCTCAAACAGCATGGCTCCTGAATATTGACATACTGAAGACGATCTTTTAACTCAGTGGAGGGTAATGGAAATGAACAAAGGCGGTTAATGAGGTATTGGTTCACCATCACCAAATATAGTTCTAAATATTGGAGTGACAATATTTTGGGATTTCTGTGGTATTCCTGCACCTAACCTGTCATTTCAATGTCTGAGATAAAAGTTACTGAAGAGGTCTCAAGACTAGCAAGCTGGCTAAGAAAACTTGTTAGCCTATTAGCTTAGCGTAGCCACTAATGGGACAGTGAGTTCACAGTTTATTCAAGGGGCATATTTTTTACTATTGACTTCTGTCTGAAGTGGATGGTACAACACAACTAATGAGCTAAAAGTAGCTTCCTGTATTTTGGACTCTCTGGCTGTCCATTAGTGTTCAGTGGTGCAAATTCACATGTCACAGTTAACAAACTGATTTTTAACATTTTGACGTGTTGAGCAGTTTTGCCAACTCTTTTCCGGTAAAAGTAGCTAGCAGTAGCTTGGATAAAGTCTTACGCTCTTTTCCATATTGAAAATGTCATCACACATTGGGTGTAGCGAGGGAAAGATCAAAAGGAGCCATGTAATAGCGAAGCAAATAAAGAAATCTACCAGACAGTAATTTCATATATGAGAGACACCACCACCTGTCAGACGGCCCTTTGAAAAAGGAAACTGACACCATTACACTGTGCCAGCCCAGTCTCATTCCAAAGTCATCAAAGACCGCTGCTTTATCAGTAATTCCGGTATCAGACACCTGGTGGCGCCACCTTTCATGACTGTATGATACACTGCCGGGTGGCATCAGTTGCGGCCAGATCCATCCTTTTGCAGTGCGTCAAGTCGAAACACTGCTGGTAATGGGGTAACATAAGGAGGGCAGGTGAATGGGTCCAACAAACCCTGGACTTTCAACCGGGATCCTGGTGTTTGCTTCCTGTATGTGGAGCCAAACCATGATGTCTATTTCTACACCTAACCACTTTTGTGCTTTTGTTGACGTCCTGGTGTTGGTTGCAGCATCCTGGAACGTCAACAGCAGACGTAGGAGGAGGATACCTAGCGCATAATATGTAGCCTTGAAAGTGGCACTGACAAAGCGGCAGCATGTACGAACTTTGGATGAGAACACTTTGATCACACTCTCCCCTCCGTTTGTGTTATTGTGTTACTTTTGGAACCAACCCAACTTTGCCAGTTCAGTTCTCTGCTTCTCCAAACTTTAGAAGATCAGTAACACAATCCTCAATGAAGGCAGCATCATTACTGCGGCGCAGTCAGTCGTGCTCCAGGCCCAGCCGGCCCAGTCTCTGCCACGGACGGTGCTTACTCAGAGCAACATGCATGGAAATGAAACACAACACCATAAAAGCCCAGTCCAAATTAAATGCCCAGTCCCTTTTACTAACCCGGTGTGGCTACACATTTTGACAAATAAATGTCTGGCTCAATTAGACACCTGGTCTTGTTGCCAGGCAGTTAATTTTTTTTATAGAAGCTCTTCAGAAATAAACAGACAGATTGATTGTATTTTGGATCTTAACAGTTTTGTGTCAAAGGAATAAAGGCCTGGGCCATAATTGAAGTTTTAAAGTATATTTTAATACATTTCTCGCTTTTTCGGTGATGGTCTGAGTAGTTGCTAAATTTATTTTTCGAGAAATAACATTGCTGGGAGGGTGTGAAAAGACCTGCTGACTGACTGACTGACATCGCCATCCATAGAGCCCAAAGTACCCAAAACTATCACTACTAATAGCACTAATATTGTAGAGTATTGTAAAATAATCCACAGAGCCTCTCTCCTCTGTCACTTACACTGTCACACTCGCTGACTTTATAAACAGCCATTAAATATATTTTTCATTATCATCAAAGTGAGTATTATGTGTGATGTTTTATTAATTCGGAGACAAATTTTATTGCTCAAAAGCATCTTTACTTTGAATATATTCAATTACTTTGGCTCTAAGGCAGTCCCTCCATTTCTCAGGCTGTGTGTTCACGAGGCTTTTGTTGAACTTAATCAATGTGGCTCGTAGCTTTCAGGAAATGATGGGGAGGCGGTCAAGATGAATAGGCCTGACACACTCAATTTAGAGCCCATCAGCAAGTGGTAGTGTTAAGCAGGGTGAGAATTATTTCAGAGCACTGTCTTCACAAATCCAGCTTGTTCATTAGAGTGTTTCAGGATCATTTAACCTAAGAAAGTAATCAGTTTTTCTAATAAATGATATCGGAGTCTGTGGCACTTTAAAAGTTCGGTTTGGTTTTCTGGATTCTAGACGTCTTTGGACTGCATCTTTGCCAATGTTCAGAGTTCTTTAAGACTGTTTTGTCCAAGTGTTTGTGGTAAATAAGAAACAGAAAAACACCCAGATGTCTGTTTATTTCTCTCCACTTGATAATTGGCCCTTGATCTATTGCTCAGTGAAGCATTTAAGTCTTGGATTGAGATTTTCTTGCATACTGGGTGACAATTGTCTCACAAGAGAATCAATTAACAATTATCAGAGATAAGATCAAATATCTGCTTACTTTTAAGTGATAAAGAAGAGTGACTACTTTTATACGAAGGGAAAAGGCTCACAGGTTTGCTCCAATCCTCAAGTTAAGAAGTAAGAGAAAGATATTTCTGTGTTTGTCTCGCGCTCAGATGTCATTTAGAAAAGCAGCAGTCGATGTGCCTCAGCTTTATTAATGGTTTCATGGCTATCCAAGTGTTACTAAGATTAGGGTAACACCCAGGTGCTCAAGTGCATTATATAATATTCTCCATAGTAACCAGCACACTAGGCAATTAATAAGGAAGTAACTGCTAATTCATTAAGCAGAGGTTCCTCAAACCGCTTTTCCACTGCACAAAAACCACTAATATTTGGCTTTTGTATTTAATGGGAAAGGTTACAATCGGTGTTTATTCCCAGGAACAAATGACTCTGTAGTAGTCGAGAGTATTTATTAGCTCCACCTCAATTAGCTCCAAATGGCAGTGATGGAAATACAACACCTGAGTGGATGCGCTAATTTTAACCCCTTTGTCGGCACAATGCAATGACTCTCAGCCACAAAATACCATCCAAGCAGTGCTCGAACATCGTTTCAAATTTAGTCCGCACCGACTTTAAGGGAGAGACTGAATAAATAAGAGATATCAAAAAAGAAGCTACTGCCATAACACGTTCACTGGCCTCCATAATGCCTTCTACTGTTAACTAACCTGTTTTCCAGCCTTTCTGTGATGCCAAAAGGAAAAAAATAACAACATCAAAAAAACAATAAGCCATACTTGTCTACTGTAGAGCCATGTATACAGCTCTGGTCTACTGGCAGTCACCAGTCTATCACCTAATGAGTCTTTCTGGTTGTAAAAAATGTGAAAATTAGAGTGAAAAAAGGCCAGAAGTTATTCTTAATAAAGACATATGCAGATGATGACGTACAGTGTTCACTCCCCTTTTAGCTCTTTAGTTTAGTTTTAGGTCTCCACCACCTCCTTAGCAGCAAAAAGTTCCACTTTGTTCAACAGCCAGTTGCTGACCTTGAGTGTCATAGGTGCTCGGCAGGTAGTGTCAGGTGGATTTTGAATGGGTTTTTTTACTGAAAATTGCTGCCTGACCAATGTGAAAATGAAGCTGATACAGGGATAGATGGTAATATTTTAAGCAATGGTCCTAAGGGCCACAAAGCCCCTAAATTTCATGGCCAAAGTACTTCTTTCCTTACTCAGTGGTCCATGAGGAGGCAGGTTACGGTGATAGATGGGTCAAAACACACAGGACTTTACCAAGGAGACCAACTCCATCTCACCTCGAAGTTGCTAAAAACCAACACTTGGTCAGTGACTTCCAGCATCAGACACTGACAAAAAAAGCTGTCCTTTCACTTTGGCATGACACGCAGCCGGTCGCCATTATGGTGCCTAGCGGCATCAGGGGGAAACATAGTAGGGGGACAATGAAAGTTAAGGCAGCAGAAGTGCAAGTAGGGCAGATGGGAGGGGTGGTGGATGGTCCAGCGACCTCGGACTTTCACTCTTGAGGCCGGTGTTCACTTCCAGTAAGACTGTAAAGCCAAACCCTGTTCTGTTTTCCTAAACCAAACCACACGCTTTTGTTGTGTCGTACTGACATAGTGTTCTTATTTTGAAAGAGACTGTGTATGCAAATGGGCCATTCCTTGTGAAAACAGAAGTGTATTTTGAAAACAGACAATGCATGTAACAAGCTGAAGTTGGTACAGAATCCCCAGAACGCAGGGCGCTAATTCGTAGGGTATCACACAAACTGTTGTATGAGGCTACGTTGCATCGATATGTTGCATGTTGTTTACAGTAAGTGTCTTCTATAGAAGGGGAGAACTGAGGGGGGGAAGCTGGTTTTAAAACAGCAACTTGTTGGAAATATCTCAAAACCATTTCACACTTAATCTCCTGTAATTAGAATTTTTCTTCGAGTCTTTTGTTTAAGTTGGGCATGAGCACTGTTCTGCGATTTATAGGACCTGTACTGGAGCCCATTTGGTATGTTGGGTGTAGAAAAAAACATAATGCTTTTCAATGTGGAGTTAAATAAAATACTCCACTTGGAACATAATTTAGTTTATTATTCCAATATACAGTTAAAGCTCACAAGTGTGTGTGTGTGTGTGTGTGTGTGTGTGTGTGTGTGTTGGGACATACTATTTTATATAGTGTGGTGTGCCAGCACCAGGATGAGGACTGGCAGGAGCTGGCAGGAACAATCCTCCTAATCCTATTAGGGAGAAATACAAATATGTGGATGTGAATTTTTATCAGCTCATTGTTAGAGCTCCAATTTTCATTAAATACCTCCTAAATATACAATACACCAAGGCAGCTGCAATTTACTGTATAGTTTTAAGACCATCTTTTATGAGGGCTCATATTATATTCATATAAAACACACTGCACATGTATGTGTCCAATATATTCAGTGTATATTGAAAATTTGGAAATTACACTTGAAAGCAAACAATAGGAAATTGTGTACACAGAGCGTGACGGTACAGGGAGGATGAAATTGCTTTTAGAAGGCTGGCATGGTGACTTAGACAGAAGGAAAAAGAAATGAAAAGGAAGGATGAAAGGAAGGAAGGAAGGAATAAAGAAGCAATGAAAGAAGGGGGGAAAAAACACCCATGACAGTAAATTGGTGAGTGAGCGACAGTGTGTGTATTTCCCACCGAGGCTTGGCGGCAGGCAGCCGGAGCCGCTTGACGGATGGAGCTTTTAATTGACTCCATCGGCGTGGGACGAGCGCCGGCCAATCATCAGAAGAGCTGATGCAAAACAACCGAGGGCTTTTGTTTCCAACAGAAGGGCCTCCATTAGACCAGATAATAGGCCAAGCTGTTGATATCTCTCTGCCCTCTATCGTGTCTGCTGAAGGTAGACACGCTATCTCACACACCCATCCAGATGTTTTTCAATTGGCCCGTCTTTCATTTCTCCTGACATATCTGCTGCCAGAGTGCTTCGGATAAGTTTGGCCTTCTTTCTCATTTATCTGATAAAAATCAACACCAACAGAGTCATTACAACAAGGTAAAGGTCCAGTCTGTAGAATTCAGGGGAATCTAATGGCAGAAATGTTATATAGTATTTATTACTACGTTTTCTTAAGTGTACAATCACCTGAAAATTAAAACTGTTATGCTTTCGTTAACTCAGAACTTCAGTGGCACTTTAACTTGTTGTCTTTGATGGCGACGGCAACCAGATGCGCTTCACAAGCGTAACACTGTGACCTGTAAATTTTGGCTTGTAATTTAAGCTTTTCTCAACAATGAAATGATGAATATATCCCTCCAATGCGTAGTTTAGGCCCTTTTGGTTACTTCTCAATGACATCTGATCGTTATGTCCCCAAAAATCATCAGTTGCCTCCTGTGAAATGCCGTGTACTGTGACACCTGCCATAGCGCCGCTCACTGAATGTTGATAGTTTGTCCGAGTGCGTGGAGGGGGCGGGGCTTAGCCATAGGTCAATTACGTGATGACGGAGAGGACAGAAGCCAAAGCTTACTGCTGTAAAAAGAATGAATGCTCCAGCTCTGATGGTTATTATATTTGATCTATTTAAACAGGATCATGCAAACAAAGATCTCTTTTTAAAAGGGTTGAATCACCAGATCCATTTGTTTTGCAGAGGAACAGACCTCTGCAGAAAACTTTGCTCCCGGTGAAAACCTTTTGATTGTCTGGGTCTTAGTTTATTAGAGAAAAAAGGTGAGCACGTTAGCAGGTGGTGGGCTAGCAGCTGGCATTTTCAAGTTTCTACCAGTTGAAATCACCTGGTCCATTTGTTCTTGTGAGGAGGAGACCTCTGCGAAAAAGCTGACTCTCCTGGTAACAACCTGCAATCTGCAGTCTGCAATCCTCACCTCTAGAGGCCACTAAATCCCCATCAACAGTGCACACTGAACCTTTAATGCAGACATCCTCTGGTCACACTGTATTCACACATAAAGCACATACTTCACTGTGGAGATAAGAGAACAGATATTAGTAGATACTAGTCCAGCTCTTTTTAATAGACGCAACACAAAAAAGATCAAAGCAACACTCTGACGCCATGAATTCTCAAATACTGTTTTTTATTCTCTTTAGCTCAAGAAAAAGTCGGGCTTTGTTTAAAAGAGGCTATTGTTAGAGACAAGCCTTTATTCATATTTTGCCTTTTATTAAGAGGCATATTTTAGTTTGTACCTTTGATAATCTGATCCTGTTCACTTTGCTCATTTTATCAACAGTAGAAAAGGAACCAGGCAACATCATATTTCACAAAGGACATATGCAAGTAAGCAGAAATGATCAGTGCATGTATGAGATCACTGACAGCACATCCCTCTTAGGTATATATTTGAGATACAAATAATAGAGCATAAATTAAAGCTGCTTTAACAACAGATTGTTCAGATGACTATGGGTGAAAGAGGGAGCTCGTATTGACAACCCCACAGAGAGTTATCGGCCGGCTCTGCAGCTCTGCAGAGCTTGTCAGTGTCTTTTCAGTGTCATTGTTTTCCTTTGCTGCAGCGACTTCGCTGTTTTGATTCACTCTTACTGCTCTCGCCAGCTTTGTTTCCAGCATCAGCAGCGGCAGGCAGCTGTTTTCAGCACAAAGAAAGCTCTGATAAACTCACTGTACATAATCTGCCCACCACCAAATGGCAGATAGGAACAAGACAAGGAGATACCAGATCAGGCAAAACAGGCAAATATGGTGTGACACAGTATACAATTACAGAGAACATTCATAGGCAGCCACAACTGCAAAAGGGAACTTATAGTACTACTGCATGTGTGGAAAAAGTTGTGTTAAGTCTAAAAGTCTCAGGGCTGCATGTTTAAAAGTTTAAGTTGGGCTGTGGATTCAAAAAGACCTCTGTAGCCCACTCCTCATCCCTGCCTGAGGCTCGCGGTTAGAGTCTAACACATCTCAATTGCCAAATGAGCTGTTGGTGACTGAGTTGCATTGTGAGTAATGTAGGCAGCAGGTTTTGACAAGCTTGAAGAATTTTACTAAAATGGAGGGTGTCAACCAGGTCTCGTTCTGAAGTCGTCGAATACCGGCACTTGGTCAGTGACTTCTGGTGTCAGACACTGACGAAAGAAACCATCCTTTCACGTCCACATGACACGCAGCTGGTCTCTGTTATTGTTACGCTCGGCTTCGTCAGGGGGAAACGCAGCCAGACAAAAACATGAGTTAAGAGAGTGTAAGTCTGAGAAGGGTGGGCAGGAGGAGCCAAACCTGGGCTGCGGTCGAATAGTCTTTTTTTGCTTACGAAGGTTCCTAACTGAGTGAAATGACCCGGAAGTATCTCAGTGGCAGCCATGATAAGAGCTGCTCGAATTCTCTAAACTTTAAGGAAAGGTGCTTCAATGCTTCCTTTCTAATCTCCTTTAGCATAAGGTACACTTGACCATCCTTTACGAAAGGAAAGGAGATAATTCCGTCCCACAAGACCTTGCGGCGGCATTTAACCATTCACAAACTCAAATGATTAAGAAAGAAAAAGATCAACATGATTAAAAAAGAAAGGAGATCACCATGTGAGTTGTTGTTGTTTATGAAGCATTATACATCTCAGGCCATAACTTGTTCATATGCTATATGTTTTGAGCTATGTGTTAAACTTTGACTATGAACATTTCGCTACTATTGGTGCATCGTCTGTCCACAGCTTTGTTTAACTTGTTTTATAACAGGATAAACAAATATATAAGGCATTACTTTAATTTTCAGATTTTTGTGTGATGAGAAAAAACGGAAATCCACGTGATTTTCCTGTTCTGTTTTCTTCTTCAAATTGGTAATTGAAATAGAAATGAAACCAAAACCAGAAACTTGCATGTTTTTTGCCTTTATTGTTATTTCTATTATCTGCCCTTACTGCATCTCAAAACATTGGCATTGGCTATGCTTATGGCCTGGATGGATGGATGGATGATGGATAGCCAAGAAATCAGTCATATTCCGAATGCAAATGCTCTTTCCGAAACTGATTTTCAAGTGATTTTTCAGGTTTCTTGCATCAAACACTGCTGCCCGCTCTCCGGCCGCACTTGCACAATTGTGTAATTCGCTGTAGGACAAAAGCTTGAAATGAACGTTTTTATTGAAAATATGTCACTGTCTTCATTTATATGTATAATTTCACTAGCAGCAAACACATTTTAAAGGAGATGCTGTCAAGTCTTTTTACGCGCGCTGTCCGTAGTGCTGAAATCCCCACACCCAGCTGCACTCGCACAACACGTATCCTCGGGGTTGTATGTGTTGTCCCCCACTCCAGTCAGACAGACCACTGATAATCTGGCTTCTGGTCGGAGTAAATATATTAAATGCATTTATAAAACGAAAAGGTGAAATCAGTTAATCTGATTGTTTCTTAACTGTGTTAGATTTAAGAAAAGAAACATGTGAGGACGTTCCTTAAAATGACTCCGTTCGGGGCGTCGGTAGCTTAGTGGATAGTGCCGGCGCCCCATGTATAGAGGTGACGCCTCGCTGCAGCGGTTGCGAGTTCGACTCCGGCTTGCAACCCTTTGCTGCATGTCGTCCCCCCACTCTCTCTATCTCCCCATTTCACACTGTCCTGTATATTAAAGGCAAAAAAGCCCAAAAATATAATCTTAAAAAAAAAAAAAAGACTCCGTTCACACGGATCCGAACATGTGACTCTTGGGGAAAGTCCTGGGCGGACTCCAACCTGCCTCCTTACAACACTTGGGACTGCTTCCTTTTTGTACTGCCATCAGCACATTGGTCACGTGATCGCAGCCTTTCGAAATACTTGGGATATGAAATTGGGTGCACTGCTTTTCGTAGAAAAACGTGAAAAATTTCTGAGGACATCCTGATTGGTTAAGGTTGAGTGTCAGGGTAAAACTTTCAGAGGTAGAGTAAAAGGTACAGTAGAGCAGGTCATCCGCTCACCATCCCAAAAATAAATCTGCATTCCGAACAGCCATGTTATGAACATACACTGCGAGAGAAAAGAATAAAAAATATTACATCTCTGGTCCTGCTGCATCGATTTTAATCAGTCCACTGTGATTCCAGCAGTGTTATACTAGTCCAATGCTACATCGGTGAAGCACTGTTTCAAAGCTCCTGTCCTTCATGGCAGCAAGTGTTTAATAATCATTTTATATAATTTCCCAGTGGATCTCAGGGTTTACACAACAGAGGACACCACTGATATTCTGAGTGGGGGACAAGTGTCTCCTGTCCACATGCATCCTGACTCCTTTTTCCTTTTTTTTTTTTTTTATCTTATCCCAGATCCTGTTTCCAAGACGCTCGGACTCCACTCGATCCTGTTCCCAGTGCGAGGTGATATTGTGCACCTGCTTTTCAACAAAATCCTGCAATGGATTGTCAAGTAATTTCGCACAAGCCTCCCTTGACAAAAAAAGAATCGATAGTACTTCCCCTTCTCTCTCTTAATCTCCAACCCACCTGCCCACAAGAAATGAGCACACACTCCCAAAATTGTGTCCAACACTGTATAATGGAGCAACCTATTGACAGGTTGCACCACAATGTTGGCTGCTTTCAGTGTGTGAATGTACAGGCACTAATGAACTCACAGAGCAGATTTTGAGCGTGATTGAAGTCACATGAGGTTTCTTCCTGGGGCGTTTCAGTAGTGTTACCCTTTGATTAAAGCAATCTCAGAGTCTCCCTTACTGATAGTCTGATGAATCACTGCAACACGTACCACTGGAGTGCGACAAGTCAGGATAAATCATGGAAAAGAATTTAATATATTGGCTGTGACATTTAAATCAACGTTAGAGAAGACCTTCGGGGTATTTTGAGGAGAAATTAGCAGAGGAACAAAGAGAGTTATTCTGTTAATAATGTGCATACGCTATGGAAAAAAGATGTTCAGTATCAATTAGGAATGTGCTAGTGCCAAGTGACAGCGTGTTGAAGCGAGTCCTTACAGAAGTTGAATCTCGATAAACCTCCAGAGCCCGTCTCCCTCGGCACCGACTGGATCTGTAAAACTCGCTGCCTTTATTATTCCCCAGTCAGACGTGTTTGCTTTTTGTCAACTGCTGCAATGGTGACAATTGTGAATGCATGTGAAATTTACACACCATGTGATTGTGGACTTGCAGTGTGTAATTGTGTGGGAAGGCGGTGCTATTTGATAATTAAAGCCAGGATATACATCTGCTGAATGCTACAGAATCATATTGAGATAATTAAAATGATCAGACGCATGCTTAGCTTTGTTCGAGTTGTTTCACCAGTGCTCTGCCGCTAATTGTATATCTTAATAAGATGAGGAAAGATGCTCCCGAAAGAATAAAGTCAATTTACTGTAAATTAAAAATATGATTTTAGTACGTGCAGGATGATAATGTTGTGGGGAAAAAAATTGGTACAGTATCCAATTTTGCTGTTATAGCACAAAATTGAAAGGCTTGTAAAGGAGCATTTTTGCCCCACCATTAGGTCAGGATGCTCTCTGCCCAGGGCGAGAAGCCCCTGAGCTCAAAACAAGCTATCTAGTTAACTAAAACAAACTAACTAACATGATAATTCAAGAATGCCGTGAGGGGATTTCTTTAAATTTGGCACAAACGTCCACTTGGCCTCAACAGTGAACTAATTTGTTTTTGGTGGTTATAGGTAAAAGGTCAAGATCACTGTGACCTTCTCTGCCTCGTACTTGTGAACGTGAAATCTCAATTATGCCTTGAGGGAGTTGCTTTAAATTTGACACAAATGTCCACTTGGACTGAAGAATAAACTGATAAGAATTCTGTGGTCGAAGGTCAAAGGTCAAGGTCAGTGGTTCATCACAGGCACGGATAAGAACAAAAATATAATTTTCATTCAAACAATGCCACCAACACATCATGGGTAGTATAGTATATACATCTATAATAAAAATTATAGTAGGTATTACTGTGACATGAAAAATACTTAATACTGATGTTTAAAATGCCACCTATAGGGCCACAACAGTGAACAACAGACTTACCTGGTGATATTTAAAAAACAAAAAGGATGCAATCTTCTTTGACCTTTCTCTCTTTAGAAAACCACCTTTGGCGAGAGTTACAGACGCCCCTTTGCAGTGCTCGTTTATGAGGTGACAGCCTCAGTTTGTAGTTTAGCTAACGGGAAATAAATTTTGCAGTTTACAATAACAAAGAAACAGAATCCTCATTTTGTAATTGAGGACAAAAACGGAGGCATGGAGGTTGTCGTGACAGCACATTTACTGTTTTACTGTCACATGAATGGTGCACGTGGTTCATTGTTTTGTTTAATGTACATTTTAAGTGCGCTAATAAATTTCGAACAACAAATGCAGTTATAGCTTTTTGACATTGCCAGGTCATAAGAAATGTAATTTCAGTCGAATTAACACACCAACAGAACACAACAGAGAACAGAGCGGTGCAGAGGGAACATTTAAGCCAGCATTATGCAATCACGCTCACACAAGAGATGGTGCACAGTCAAGGAATTAGTCCCTCAAATTTATTTATTCATTTCCTTCAAAGAGGCAATTTAACGCATGACTTAATCCATCTTTGCGATGTCGCTGAAACGCCTGCTGCCCTGCGTGACACGAGCTGCATATTTGGGCCACAGATAAAATACCCAGAGCCAGAAATATTGGATCGCTGCAGAACAGACAAGAGGAGTAGCAGAGGGAGGAGGAGGAGGAGGAGGAGGAGGTGGGTCGCAGATGCTAAGCCTGGCAATCTCTCTTTCAATCTGCAGCCGTATATTGGCCACTTTAGAGACAGACACATTTTATTCGCACATGACCCACGTGTGAGTAAAAATATAAGTGAGTTTGAAACTCCGCAGCGAAGGGGAGAGATTTTCTTGTGGGTGCTCAACCTGCACTGATCCACTGAAGGCGTCTG
Organism: Epinephelus cyanopodus; assembly: GCA_026686955.1. NCBI lineage: Eukaryota > Metazoa > Chordata > Actinopteri > Perciformes > Serranidae > Epinephelus > Epinephelus cyanopodus. The sequence continues at coordinate 8,952,368 of CM048925.1, read as the reverse complement.
ATAGGCCAGACGGACCAATCAGAGTGCCAAAATCAGAGGAATGTTCATAGCTTATCAGGCCCTGTTGTCATTGGGCCCAGTGGCACGGCTCGCTGTGAGCTGACTGTAATGGGCTGCGAGGACAACTTAGCTGGAAGGAGATTGGCTTGTTGCGGCGCCCACTGAGAGGAAAAAGAAACTGGGTTCACACAGATTGTAATGTCCGCTGGTGAGCAGAGCATCTGCGGGGTATTACATGAAGGTTAAATAAAAAACAGAGAGTACACAGAAGCCATCCTCCTCACTTCAGTGGCGGAAATCTTGTTATTGTGGCGGTGCGTGCATGCAAATAGGATTACATTCATCTGATAAGCAAAATGAAGCTAATAATCTCACTACTTCATGAGAGTACAACACAAAATCTTTTTCTCATCATTCATCGCAAACATCAAAGACATCTTTATGCCTCTGTGGCGGTGATAGCTGCAGCCAGAGGCATTATGTTTGCAGGTTGTCCATCCGTCTGTCCTTCCCGTCTCATTCTTGTGAATGCAACAACTCAAGAACCACTTGAGGGAATTTCTTCAAATTTCGCACAAAGGTCCATTTGGATTCAACCATGAACTTATTAGATTTCAGTGGTCATGGGTCAGAAGTCAAGGTCACTGTGACCTCTTCTGTCTCATTTTCATCGACGCAATATCTCAAAAAAACTTAAAGGATTTTCTTCAAATATCCTTGGACTATCACTGTGACCTTGCATCCGTCTCATTCTTGTAAACACAATATCTCCAAAACACTTTGAAGAACTTTTCAAATTTGGCTCAAACATCCACTTGGACTCAACAGTGAACTGCTTTGATTTCAGTCGTCATGGGTCAATAGTCAAGTTCACTGTGATCTCTTCAGTTCCATTCTCATCAACACAATATCTCAAGAACCACTTGAGGGAATCTCTTCAAATTTGGCACAAACGTTCACTTGGACTTAAGGTGAACTAATTAGATTTTGGTTGTCAGAGGTCAAGGGTCACGAAACCTCGGGCCTGTCTCATTCTCCTGAACATAATATCTCAAGAACACTGAAGGAATTTCTTCATATTTGGCATTTGGCATATCCACTCTGACTCAATGAAAAACTGAATCTGATGGTCAAAGGTCACTGTGACCTTGCATTGGTCTCATTGTCATGAATGGGATATCTCAAGAAAGCCCTGAGGAAATTTCCTGAAATATGGCACAAATGTCCATGTCTTGGACTCAGGAATGAACTGATTAGAATTTACTGGTCAAAGGTCAAAGTGACCTCACAAAACATGTTTTGGCCATAACTCAAGAGTTCATATGCTAATTATGACAAAATCTGACAATATGACAAGTGTCTAATAGGAGAAAGTGATGAAGTGATGACAGTTTATATCCAAAGGGTCAAAGGTCAACTTCACTGCGACATCATAATGTTGTGCACTTTTCTGGCAATAATTCATCGTCATATCTCAGGAACAGAAGACATTTGGTCAGATACTGAATTGGTGACTCTAATCTTGAAGCTGTGCTGATTGTATAGATCCTCTGTGTGTGAAGCATCCATGTTTTCACAAACATGATTGTAAACTATAATTGCAACTGGTTGGCAAAGTCATACAACAGCGAGACGGTAATTCTAGTTACAATTACTATGTTCATATAGATGATGACAGAGGTGATGGTGATGATAATGATGATGGCTTTGATTGCGGTGGTAAAATATTTCACGCCGGCTCATCAGCGCGTTCATTTAATCCTCCTCCAGTTGATCGGGGCCGAGCAAAAAGCAGGAACTGGTGGAGAAACAGTAGCAGCAGCTGCAACATTAAGTAAACACCGGCGGATGCACATCGGGTTTACGAGCCTTCCAAAATTAAAACTCCCCACTGCCTCTCTAATCTCCCCTCCTCTCTGTGCTAACCACCGCAGGACAGGAGGGAGAGCGTTGTTTTGTAAAAGTTTTGTCTGAACATCCTCCCTGTTAATGGGCAAATAAAATGTTTGTGCACTTCAAGCTCCCTGGGACTGCTCGTCTGCTGAAGCTCACATGAAGACACTGTTCGACTGCTTAGGTGACCCAATTATGCACAGAGAACGCCTTGTGAATTAACTCCAGCACCATCTGCGATGACAGAACCAGTTTTATGAGCGCGTGCAGGGAAAAGCCTCCATGCTTTGAGCTTAATTATTTTCTGTGACATCCCTGTTTTTTACTAGACCTACAGGAAGACGCTGTAAAGTTCATTGCTCTTCATTAGTAGATTTTTGTAGAGAATGAATGTAGATGTTTTCTACAATTAAATGAGGCAACAAAAGCAGTTATTTGACTCCTCAGATTCACGCAGCCTCTATCTCTCATTTCTAGTGCTCCACACAGCCATTATGGGAACTGTGTAATAATATACCAAACAGCCTTGTTTGACGGCCATGTGATCACAAGTTTATCAAATGGGTTTTAAAAGGACAAAATCATGCAGGGCCATACATTTTTATGACTTTTTCTGCTTATTAATACTTTACAAAAACAGTTATACAACCTATATTACACCCATATTGCCTTCTAGTTTCCACTTTTAATGCATTTTAAGGTAATAAAATAGAGAGACATTTAGGGTTGGGTACCAAACACGGTACTTTTATGGGTACCGACTGAGTTGTGAGCACTGCCTATTATTTTAATGGTTAATTAGCGTTGCTGAAAATTTGCCGTTGGACCGAATATCCCCAAAACAGATGGCCATTGCTCCAAATTCCCTGCAGTTAGACAACCCAGTTGCCACAAAAAAATGTTCACATTGTACATTTCTGAAAACCAGAGAAACAAACATATGTCAACAAGGCTGTGGCGAACATGTGGTCAAGTTTGGATACAAAAACCAATTAGCTATGTTTAGGAAAGGTCATGTATTGGCTTAAAATGCCCATGTATGGGTACAAAATTCGCCAGAAAAACAGGAATGGGTAGCTAAAACACTGGATCCATTTCAGTGGTCATTGGTCAGAATTCAAGGTTACTGTGACCTTGTCTATCTTATTCTCATTTACACAATATCTCAAGAACCACTTGAGGGAATTTCTTCAAATTTGGCACAAATGTCCACTTGGACTCAACGATGAACTTTTTAGCTTTTAGTGGTCAAAGGTCAAGGGTCACCATGACCTTCCGCCTGTCTCATTCTTGTGAATGCAAGACCACTGAAGGAATTTCTTTATATTTGGCACAAGAATTCACTTGGACTTAATGAGGAATTGTAAAAATTTGGTGGTCAGAGGTCAAAGTGACCTTGCATTGGTCACATTCTCATGAACGCATTATCTCAAGAAGGCCTTGAGGAAATTTCCTCAAATTTGGTACAAACATCCACTTGGACCCAAGGATGAACTGAATAGAATTTGGTTAAGGTCAGTGTGACTGACTGACAAGAACATATTTTTGGCCCTAATTCCAGAATTCATACACTAGTTAATACAAAATTTCACACAAATGTCCAATAGGAAAGGGATGAAGTCATATTTTATATCCAAAAGGTTGACTGTGACATCATCATGTTTTAACGTCATATCTCAGGAACAGCAGGGGAGACATTTGGTCAGATCCTGAATTGGTGACTCTAATCTTGAAACTGTGCTGATTGTATAGCTCTTCTGTGTATGAAGCATCCATGTTTTCACTGACATGGATGGAGACTGTTAGTGCAACTTGACTTGTGAGCAGAGGTGTGCAACCCCCAAAGGCAATTCTAGTTTATCAGTATATTTTGAGTACATTTGAAGGTCAAGGTCACTGTGACCTTGCGGCCGTCTCATTCTTGTGAATGACATATGTCATAAAGGCCTTGAGAGAGTTTCCTCAAATTCTGTACATAAGTCCACTTAGACTTAATGATGAACTAATTAGAATTTGGTGGTCAAAGGTCAAGGCTACTGTGACCTAATTATTGTGACCGCCATATCTCAAGAACACTTAAAAGGAATTTCTTTAAATTTGGCTGAAAGATCCACTTGGACTCGAGGATGAACTAATTAGAGTTTGGTGGTCAAAGGTCAAGGTCACTGTGACCTTTTCTGATTCATTCTATAACATGATATCTCAAGAAAAACTTGAGGGAATTTCTTCAAATCTGACACAAACATCTTCTTGGACTCAACAATGGAATGATGAGAATGTGGTAGAACAAAGGTAACAAGGACTGTGCACCAATCTTATTCTCATGAACATAATATCTCAAGAATTTCTTCATGTTTTGCACAAATTTCCGCTCAGACTCTACAAGGAACTGAATATAATTTGATGGTCTAAGGTCAATGTGACTTCATAAAAACTATCTTTTAGACATAACTCCAGAAATCAAACACTTGTTATGAATGTTATGTGAAGTGATATTTTATATCCAAAAGGTCAAAGGATAGCTTCACTGTGACAGCATTATGCTCTGCAAAACAATTTTCTGGCCATAATTCAACACCACAACTGAGGAACAGAAGGGGAGACATTTGGTCAGATACTGAATCCTGATCTTGAAACTGTGCTGATTGATCTTTTGCGTCCATGCTTTCACAGAAATGGATGACTGTAAGTGCAACTTGACTGTTGAGCAGAGAAACACAACAGCAAAAGCAATTCTAATTTATCAATATACTTTCGGCATATTTGAATCTTGGGTGTGTTCCCCCAGTATATTTTAATTACTGCCATGTCAGACAATACAGGAGCATCAATGAAGTTATGCCTCAGTTGTTTTGAATTCTCGTTGCAATAGAAACGCAGTAGCAGTATATATTCATGTTGCTCTGTCACAGAAAATGACATGCATCACAAATTATGACAATTATTACAAAAACAACATTTAAAATCTGGAATGAGTCTCATGTGAAAATGTTATTAGTCATGCCTTTGCCCTAGAAAGCACTAAATCCTCTGGGATTTGGCATATTTTGCAAATATTATATAATGTCCTAATAATAATGACGCTAATGCCCTCATTATGCTCTTATCATCTGCTTATGATGTGTTATAATCCCTTTTCACCTCGAGCCAAGTGTTACTGATGTGTTCATTAGTTGGCCGCTTAATTCGACCTCGAAGACCAAACAGAATGAGGATCCATGAACTAAAATGACTGTGTTAATAACCAATTGATCCGCTGCAGGTTTTTTACTGCTGAGCCTCAAGGACAGCGGCGGCAGACAGCTCGTTCCTTTTGCTCTCTTTTTCTTAGATCTCTAATGAATTCTCGAGCTCTTTGTCATCACTGGTGAAAATCTTCCTCACCACATCTCCCCAGCGGACCAGTAAAGTCAGCGGTGAGGAATGCACACGCCAGCCAGGTTGCCTCCCTTCCTCTCTGCACGGTAAAAATTTAATGGAACCAAACATGCCATCCATCCATTTCAGCAGCTGAGGAGCAGGCAAATTGCAATCACCTTCTCCGCGCCTGCTCTCTGAAGAGACTGGAAGCTACAGCAAAACACACTTTCATCTCGCTGTCATGGTGCACGGAACAACACACAGGCTTCATAAAAACCTTGTACACTGTAACCTGATTTAATGCAGCTTGTGGCACATTGCCACCTGCCTGCTTTAAAATGTTGTTGGACTAGATTCGTGTTTCGATTCAAAAGACAGGAAGAACACACAATAGCGAGTCTAAACGCTGCTCCGAGCTGTGAAAAAAAGATTCGCCGCTCAGAGTGGAAACAGAACAGTACATGTTTTTTGACAGAAAAGTTTGAGGCAATTTCTTGTAACCGGCAGTAGACATGACTCAGGGGTCTGCAGTGAATTGTTAATATCTCAGCTCACTCTGCATCCCATCTGCTGATGCCTCCCTGTTCCTCCAAAAAGACACTGTGATGTTCATCTTGGATCACAGACGTACACTGAAAGGCTCCATGCAGGGAGAATATCACAGGAATCACTAGACACTGGCTCAACAAACTTTTATAGCTCATGGTCGGGTGGATTGATGTATTCTTCCGAAGCAACATCACTCTCACGGCTCTCCAAAGACTGATGGAAGTTTGTAATATATATTTCCTTCCACTAATGTCTCCCTTGACTGACTAAACGTCACAGGAGAAGAAGAGAGAATGAGGCAAGAACTACACTGAAGCACTTCTACAGGCATTCTTTCTTTAAATCCCTTCCAGCTGTATTAACAGCAGCACAGTTCAGTAACAGTGATGGGCTAAGTAAGCAGTTCTTAGAGTCGGCTGATTGCTTGTCGATCTATCGCGCTCCATTGGGGACCGGGTTTCCTCCCGGGAGAAAGATGGTGTTTATGAAAATGTGCGGAGAGCTTCTCTTTTGTCAGGATGTGCATTTACTTGTCAGCTGTTAAAAAGGGAACTTTCAAACCCCGTTAAAATGCAAAACATAGACATACAGTGTGTCGTGAGAGTGGGTCAAGGGGAAAGCATTAGCGGTGAATGTAAAGCATTTTTCTGCAGTCCTCATCCATCATGCTCCACAAAGAGGGGATTCTCTAAACGTATTCATTGCAAAAACTGTCGGGCAGACGGGTGAGCTGCACCCGGCAGGGCCGAACAAAGGCAGGGGGTAATACAGAAATAGAAGAATAACAAAAAAAATAAAAGGAGAGTAATACACCACCTGAGTATTCCACCAACCACGGGGCTGCCTGCTAAGTCACATCATCTCTCTGATGCCTTTTCAATGTCACACTTCATGCTTTCGCACATTCCTCGCCTTCTAAAGCCGCCGTTATTTCTGTCAAACATGCTCAAAGTGGTGATGCGCTATCTCTGCACGTCGACTCACTTTCTCTGACATCTATTGTACTGTTGTGAATATACACTGTAATGAAAGGGATCTTTGTGAATCACAGGTGACATATTTAACATCAAGTGTGAATATGAATGAATGTTACCAAGCTGAGAACACCAAAGCTTTATTATGCACAGAGCCTCAGGAGCTGTGTGAGCTGAACAATCACACTTTCAGTTTAACTATGCAGCTTTGTCGCTTCTGTACTTTTCTGAAGGCAGGAATTCGAATAGAGTACTTTATATTGTGCTTCTGCTTTTGCTTAAAGAAGTATTAGTCTTTTCATAAAACTGGGCTGTCTGTGCTGTAGACAAGTGCAGATACGTTTGAAACTGGTGCGACATGACCAGAGAAAACCGAGGAAAAGGGAGTGTGGATTTTTCTGATGCTCAAGAGGTTAAAAAAAAACTACAACTACCAGAATGCACAGCGCCACACCAGACCAATAAACACTCCCGCTGGTAATGCAATGCAAACTTAAATTTCTGAAACAAAGACGGCTGGTTGGTAACAAACAATCTTGTCTTCCAGTTAAATACAGTAAACTAAGACATGTTTCTGAACACATTTGAGGTGAGGAATAGCTATTCAGAAACAGAATCTTGGTTTATAAGCAAAAAGGGGGCCTAAACGTACCCGATATTAAATACTGCTACTGAGCAGCACAACTGAGGACCCCAATAGCATGGATACCAAATTATAGAGATACAAGTTGGATAAATGTAAAGCAAAATTCATGCCCCAACATCTTCCTGGAGGGACTGCCACTCCAAAGCCAAGCGAAATGGAGAAAATTAAAAACAGATAATGAGTGGGTCAAATTCTTCTTCTATTCCATATCCAGAATGTTAAAGATGGCAGCTACTCCTTAATTTTTACCTTGTAAAATAGGCAGATAAAGGGCTAATCATCAGCAGCAACTAAATTAGTTTGACTGCATTGTTCTCTATTGCACTGCCCGAGCTGCCTTCAAGAGATGCAGCGTGATGCAGCTCGCAATTTTGAGCAAAACATTCGTTAGAAGCCCCATTTCTATTTATTTCTGACATTCGTGTTGAAAGTGCTGCAGTGTACAAAGAATGTCTGATCCACAAGGTTAAAATGTGGAGTTATCTTTATGATACCTCCTCATTTTACTACAAAACCTAAATCAGTTGGCATCTGGCTGGAGGGAGATCACCAGGGAGCTGAATGTTCTGGTAAGAATTGTGTGGGATGCTCAGCAGAGCCAGCTTGTTTTACAAAGTAGAGATGCAGGTATGATATAGTGTATGAGCTACAACAATGATATCTATACGTTACCCAGGATAGTATTGTTGTGAATATTAATAAGAACGTACGTACTGTGCTGAGTGGTTTGAGTTCCATGTCTAACGGTTCCAGTGTGGACGGAGATTGTCCAAAGTAATGTAATGCGGCATGATAGTCAGGCCCTGGTTGCTGTTAGGACACGGTATGTCACCTGGTTGCTACCATTTTCCCGAGTACCGACCTCACCTGTGTGCTGTGACCAGGAACGTCCTGAGCAAAGTGATACAAAAAGAAAATAGCAAAAGTAACAAAGATATATTAACCCAAACCATGATCCTTTTCCTAAACCTAACCTAACTTGTGGGGGCAGGGTTGTAGTGTGGTTTGTTGAAGTACCAGAGCACACTGCGTTATGTGTCGCACACACACGGTTTAATTGACCTATGGCTAAGCCCCGCCCCCTCCACTCACTCGGACAAACTATCAACATTCAGTGAGCGGCGCTATGGCAGGTGTCACAGTACACGACATTTCACAGGAGGCAACTGATGATTTTTGGGGACATAACGATCAGATGTCATTGAGAAGTAACCAAAAACGCTTAAATTACAAGCCAAAATTTACAGGTCACAGTGTTACGCTTGTGAACCGCATCTGGTTGCCGTCACCATCAAAGACAAGAAGTTAAAGTGCCACTGAAGTTAAGGTTTTTGGCTCAGAATATGAGAAAAGGATAACGGCCTTTTTACCATCTTTACCAAGAGTGTCTCTCCGTTAGTTTGGTGCTACAGTATTTCCTGAATCATTCAGCATAACGTTTGCCAACCTTTGGTCTGACGTTACCACACAACTTTATCCAAAGGAGACACTTTTCTCGCTTGAGATGTGGTTTAAAGTGTAAAAATACACCTGGTCGCCCAGCCTCTCAGGATACCTTGTGTCAGAGTTGCATGTACCCCATGCACACCATTTTCAAATCTCCGAAAAGGCTCATAAAACCGAACAAAACTGACTTTCTGTAATGCATTTCAATGGACGTCCAGGCAGAGAATGTCCGTGACAAGTTTTCATACATAGTTACATTGGTGACATAACCTTAGAAATAAGCAACAATTGAAGTTACATCATCGTGAACGTTTACCTTCTTTGTCGTCTGCTGCCTGTCCATCATGACTAGGAGCAGCAGTAGCTCAGTCTGTAGCGACCTGGCTTTGTTAACTGCAGGGTCACTGTTTCATGTCCCTGTATGGATCATGTATGAGAGGTGCCAGGTTACCTCTTGTCCTTGTCTTGTCTGGTCCTGTTTGTGCATGTATATGTCAACAGAGTGAAAAAAATTCATTTCCTCAGGGATCAATGAAGTGCATCTTCTTCTTCTTAATAGGCTGAGAAAAACAAAACATGGAATGTTTTCTTGAATGTTCTTCAGCGTATGAATCAATCAACGCCCCTGAAATGTCAATATGACAACTTTGAAGATTACATTGTTTTTATTGGCTTTCTTACATGACTTATGTGTGTACTTTAGTGATGACTGGATCTGCAATTACTGAAAAAAATATTTAATTTTTACATGTCAGTGTCGTGCGGCAACGCTCCAGCAGCGCTACACCTCTGGGTGGGGGCGTTAATTTAAGAAATGCTCGTGTGGTTTGCATGAGAGGAGAGAAACAAACATTTGTGGTCATATGGGTTGGAGGACTCGAATGGTGCCTAAATGTTGCTCTTTCCTTTTATAACAGAATCAGTCTTCATGTAAAAAACATCTGCGTCCTTGTGTTATTTCTGACGGGTAATAACTTGATAGAATGGCACAGCGCCGTTCATTTGATATCCCGCTGATCACAAGTGCTCATATGACTCTACTCTCAGGCAGCACCCCTGCTGAGCCGCAGACCTTAAAACTGTCACATTATTTAATATTTATAAGAGGATTCAGATTTGTCAGTTTATTGGGAATCCATCTGCAGGAGCTCATATTACACAGGCTCTTATAGTTGTGTGTGTATCAAGAGTTACACTCACACTGGACAAAACACCACCACGTATGATTATGTCACAGTTGACAGGGCACAGTTGTATGTAGCCGCCATTTACTGTTTATATGTTGATTCGTCGGAGAAGGGCTTATCTCTGTTTGTTTGTGTCTTCACATCTGCTGCAGTGTGAAGCAGAATCGCTTTTTCACTCTCCTCCTCGCTGCTTTACTGTCTGTCTCTCCTGAACCTCGGAGGACTCGGCTGTTCCAATCAGAGAGCGGAGGAGCGCCGGATCCTAAAGCTCCAAACCTGATGGGACTTACAGTCTCAACACAATCACACAGAGCCGCTGCCTTAATAACTCCTCCTCAACCGTCTCTCTATAACGTCGGCTAATTCCAAAATGTGTTCAGTCATGGATGAAGTATATTTTTTGAGACTGTCCCCGGTAGGTACTGAGATTAAAGACAACATCAAATGCATGGACGGTCAGGCAGGCACAGCTGATTCCAAACACTCAACACACACACACACACACACGGACACACTCCCTCCAATCCTCATCAGCCACACAGCTGTGTGATTTGATAAAATAGTTGGCAGAACCCCGCGGCTGACCTTTCCATCCGTGCTTAACACGTCCGCTCTATGAGCAACCTACCGCACGTAACCAGGCAACGCCGCCTCTGATGAGATCTGAGCTCCGGCCATTGAGTTTCTCACAAGCTTAGAGATGTGCTGAATGTATGTGTGAGTGTGTGTGTCTGTGTGTGTGTGTGCATCACTGATGTTTCTGTTTTGGTAATTGTGGAAGGTGCCTGCTGGGGATTGAGGTCCTTTGAGGCTCCACAAACTGCCCGCAGAGGCCCAAATGATTTTATCTGCAGGCCTTATATCAGCACAGATGCAGCCGACACTTTTCCACAGTTTAGTTAAGTTTTCACAGAACCAAGGGACCCTCCTTCACTTACCAGAGCAGGGGGGTGGCCGGGGTGTTTGACCCTCCACGAAGCTACAAATATCTTTCCTTTAGCCTCCCTGAGTGACTGGCGGACAGTGCACGACCCTCCCTCCACCATAAATCAGTTATTAGATCTCAAACGTACCCCTTGACGTGTGAAAGTCAAAGGCATAGTTTGGATGTTTTGAAATGGGGTTGTATGGGGTAACTATCTATAATCTGTGAATTAAATACAGTAGATGGCGGTCGGCATGCTCCCTGTTTGGAGACGCAGGCTGGAGTATAACACGGAAGCTCAGCAACGTACTGATGTGGAGGGGGGTAGGCAAAAAAATGTTTTTTAGCCACCCAAAAAAATCAGTATCAGTTTCAGTGCACACTATTCACCTTATTTTTTCACTATATCACCGTTTTAGACTAATCTGATGTTTGTAAAGTCTATAAACACAATGACTGAACAAACACTACTATTTCCATGTGCACATTTTGTAATTAATAACATGGTTATTGTAGATTAGCTGGGCTAACCGTTAGCTGTTAGCCGTTAGCGGTGTCTGTAATAACTCAATAACTCAATAACCTGAATAAATACCACACATAGCAACACGATCAGAGTCAATCCGCGCATCACTACGGCTTATTAGTCAACTCACTCAATAAAAACAAGCTTTTTTGGTTCATAGTTTTTGATTGACGTGCGATTTATTCGCATTTGGAGGGAATTATTTTTACTGGCAATTACCGGATAACGGAAACGTGGGCACAGTTATCTATATAAAATACACAAACTAACTAACTAACTAACTAACTGATTGACTAACATAAACAATTGAAAATTGAAAAACATTAGCTTGCACCGTTAGCTCCGGTAAGGGAAAGCATGAGGAAAGCGGCTGACCGAAAGTCACGCACAAAAACACGGAAGTTGATCACTATTTACTTCCGTGTTTGAAAATAAGGTGGATATTGAGAATATTTTAACGGCCTTAGGGTGCGATCACACAGAAATGAGATGCTGGAAACGTGGATGCTTCAAAGACGCTTGAAATGCTGGAAGCGCTTATTCAATGTGCACTAGACCAAAAAAAAAAAAACAGCAAGGAGCGACTCCTGTCATCTCTCCTTGAATCTAGTGTTTCCCTCAAAGACAGTAGAGACAGTAGCTTACATGAAACTGCTGTCAAATCAAATCCAGTTTTGTTTATATAGCACTTTTCATACATAAAAATGCAGCACAAAAACTGTGAACTATGAAGTAAGGTCACCAGCCCTCTCACATATCCCACTGTCTGAAAGTTAACTAGCTACGATGGCTAGCTAGCTAGCATATTATTGTTGTCGTCAATTACATTGTACTCACCAGACAGATTCATTGCGCTGCTCGCACAGCTCCATGCGTGTCCCTCCTGTGTTTGTTCGAGTACTGAGGTGTGTGTGTGTGTTGTATAGTTCATCAAAATCAAATACTGTCAGGATAAATTTCTCGTTTTCGGATTGCATTGTGTTGTCTGTTGCTCGTCACTGCTGTAACTGCCACAACAAAACAGCAAGGACGATTTGATTGGCTGCTGGACCAATGACGACAATGACGAATGGTGCTAGTGGCGTCTGACGCTCAAAAAGTTGAAAATATTTTAACTTTCTAAAAAGACGCTTGGACGCTGGTCAGACGCGTCTCTAGCGTCTCATTTCCGTGTGATCGCCCCTTTACTTTTCCATCAGACCACCTGTTTTGATGGGGAAGTCATTATCGGCTTCAGTTCGCCATTTATGCTCTTGTTAAGCTCCCAGACTCCATTGAGAAAAACTGTAATTTTAGCTTGCTGAACACAGAAGCTGCTGGTCTACCGCTGCCCTTATCAGTTAGTTATTTTCTGTTATTGAAAGACTTTGGCGACTCCAAACTGACCCTTTTAAACACCAAAGTCACACAATAAGACAAACAAAATAACTGTTCGCAGCAGCAGTAGACCAGCAGCTGCAGTGTTCAGCAATGTAAAATCACTGTTTTTCTCAGTGGAGTCTGGCCCATGAAGAGAGCGATGTAACAGCTTCACTTTCCCGTTAGTAATCACTTTTGACAGCAGGGCAAAGCAGTAAAAACATTCTTAATGTAGCGAACACTTGAATTTCTGTTTTAGGTGGCTGAAGTATGTTTTGTTGCTGCCCCCTTTCACAGCAGTATGTTGCTTAATAATAAAAATAGGACAAGAGTAACCTGGTGACATCATTCATATCATGAAAGACGACGGGGTGATTATTCATGGACCAACGTGTAGTTTATCAAGCAAGATTTTAAGACTCCACAATCGTCTAATCTGACATAGCGACTGTTGGAACAGACAGAAATGTGTAGTTGACACGTCTCCCCCTTTTTGCACCACCTCTCTTCCCTTGATAATAATGAACAGTCCCTAAACGGATGATGCTGTTGCAGCTTTAAATGAATCCATGTTTTTGATTCTCCATCTCTGATGTTGCAAAAACAGCCTGATCGGCCAAATGAATTCAGGTCCCAGAGCTTCCTCCTTTTTTCCTGAGCTGAACTTTCTACTCCTCTGATACTCTTGCCAAGTTTTCTTTTACCCACAGAGCCCAACCCTCTCATCATCTCTGTATTTTTAAGAGCTTTACAGTTTTACAGTTATCCCAAGTTGGTGCAGAAGGAACGGATTAAAAGAAGATGGCGAGAGGGAAAAATCCAGAAGAGAAAGATGGAGATTCAGACAGTTGGACGGAGGCAGATCACTCCAATTCCCACTTAAGTTTTAATACCTTTTAAGCAATACACATACAGTGACGGATGCAGACAGTGTTTCTCACTTTTAAAACTCTTGAAATGAATTCAGATGGATGGCAATGCAGTGCAGGTTGGAGGCATTAATCTCCTTTAGCAGCAGAATATTACTTTCATATTAAAACAGGAGGACATGTGAAACAGCAGCTGGTGGGAATTCGCCATATGACTTCTTGCTTTTAGATATTCTTCAGCTACTTGGTGGAAACGGTGTGAAGGAGGTGTATTTCACTGAAAGAGGGGATCAACAGTCATCTGCAGCGGGCCTCGGCCCCGGACAACTGCAGTCCGTGACAGCTCTTTGCTGGACGGTCAGGTCGTGATATGCTGCCTGCAGTGTGGGACGTGCTGTTATGACACTGAGGGGAGACAAAATGTGAGTGACAAAGTCTGCTCTCGACCTGATGACGACTACGAGCGCGATGTCTCATGCAGAGGTATTATTTGTCCTGCAGGACACTCCAGCCTGAGCGTGTGTTTGTGTGTGTGGGTTATGATGCAGCCTTTCAAAGCCGCAGCCAAAATAACATAAGAAATGTCAAACACGTCTCGCCTTTAGTCAACTGTTCTTTTTGTCGAGAGGTTTATTCATATTTCTCAGAGGGAAACGCAAACAAGACACAAACATGTAATTTTTTTAATTACCTCCATTGCAACCTGACATAAGACGCACAGCAGCTGAGAGTACAGACACGACAATCGCCTCTGTAGTGTAACATGTGGACTGTCGCCGCTTTTCACACACTATCATTTTAAATGCCTCGTAATGCAGGCATCGGTTGACACGCTGCTATATTTGCTGTTTACACTGGCACTGGCTGTTGGCTGTGGAGACGTCAGAACAAAACCCCACAGATTGTATTTGTGATTAGCAGCTGACTGCAGATCATATTTACAGCTAATTTAATATGCAGTGGATGCAGCATACAGCTGGCAGCACATCATACGTCTGGACCCTTCGTACATCATCTCGGCTGAATTCTAAACACAGAAAATTCAGGCTATTTTCATTTTTCATTGACTTATACTCACTGACCAAACTGACACCACTGAACAGGGATCAGTCTGAAGATTATTTTCCTAGTTAATTTTAGAAGAATATCACAGTCCCCTGAACTGATTGCAGAGTGATCCAGAAGATCACCTGTCGGGCAGGCTGTGGGAGGGGGCCGACTCCTCAGTTAGAACTGAGAGCAGCTCGGTTCATTTTCCCTCTGGGTCAATCACAGTGTGATGACGCCCTGTCTCAAGGCTTAAGTGAGGTGGAAAAAAAAGCACACCCAGGCCATTCTGAGCCTTCCTCAACTGAAGGCAGACCTCATGTTGGCCAGAAATATAGCTGGCTGGAAACTTTGGTTGCTGTGCCATTTTGAGACTCTTTTTGTTGTCTCTTGCCTTTTCTGCTTGAGGCTGATTTTGTGCTTTCTGAAACCTCGGTGTTGGGAATATTAAAGAACACCTTCCACAAGGTTTCCTGCATCAGAGGTCCTTGTGTTTTTCGTGCAAGTTTTTCGATTGCCCAACGATCCCCGAATGCTCTTAGGCTTTTATTTCCCCACTGTTTTAGTTATTAGTTTTATTGGAACACGATAAACCCCAACCTTCATATGCAACCCCAATTCCAAAAATGTTAACCTGCATGTCTTTGGACTGTGGGAGGAAGCCGGAGCGCCTGGAGGAAACCCACGCTGACACGGGGAGAACATGCAAACTCTGCACTGAAGGCCTTCCCCACCCCGGGGTTCAAACCAGGAAACCTCTTGCTGTGAGGCGATCATGCTTACCACTGCAGCACTGTGCCATCCCAAATCCATTTAGTCTTATATTCAACTGAATACAGTCCACAGACTACACTCAGTGTTTGGGAACTGAGGACACTAACTGTTAAAGTTTTAAAAGTGAAATCTTTCCCGTTCTTGTTTGATATCCAACTTCAGTGTCTCAACAGTCCGGGGTCGACGCGTCATAATGTTCCACACATGTTCAGCGGGAGACAGGTGTGGACTGTAGGCAGGTCAGTCTGGTACCTACACGTCACAATGTGTCTCATTGGCCTACTTTACTACATGGTTCAAGTGACCCAATATTTTCCTCTCAAGCGGCACAGATCAGATCTGTAACATGAACGTGTAAACAGGAAAAAAAACGCATGATATCGGATATTGTCAGATCAGATTCAGGCCTCCTTCATATGTGGAAATATATCGGATAAGAATCAGATATCTGCCAATACATCGGTAATCTAAACAGATAGATCGGTTATTTCCTGGCAATCCACGTCATATATCATGAATAATGCGACGACAGCGCATTTTGATGACGTGCTCATGAGCGAGGGAAAGGAAGGAAGGCCGAATAATCTCGCTGGAATAACCAGGGACGTCCCTGAAAAAGATGTCGTCTGGATGGCAGCATATGTTGCTCCAAAACCTGTATGTACCTTTTGAGCATTCATGGAGCCTGCACAAATGTGAAATTACCCATGATGCACCTCCATACTATCACCAATGCTGGCTTTGAACTTTGAGCTGGTAACAATCTGGATGGTCCTGCAGGACACGAGTCAGACCACTCTGTGTTTCTGAGCCCATGTAGTAATATACCTTATACATTTGTTATTGTCTCTAGTGCAGTGCCATTCGAGGGGTCAAAGGTCACTGGCATTCAATGTTGGTTTTCTGCCTTAACCCTTATGTGCAGAGATGTCTCCTGATTCTCTGAATATTTTTGATGGTATTAAGGATTGTAGATATTGAATCACTATTTTTTTTCGCAGTTGTGCATCGAGAAACACTGAAGTCAAACCTTTGGACTAATTTGCAGTTTTTCACAAAATAGCGGTCCTTGTTCATGAGCAACTGAGTCATTCAGGATGCCCCTTTTATATCTATTAAACTTTTGTTAGCTGTTGTATTTTCCAGATGTTCTGTTGCCCCTGTCCCAACTTTTTTGGAACATGTTGCAGACATGAAATTCAGAAAAGGTATACATATTACAAAATAATAAAGTTTATCAGTTTGAATATTAAATATCTTGTCTGTCGACTGTATTCAATTGAATAAAGATTAGAGGGAATGCAAAGCATTGCATTCTGTTGTTATTTATATTTTACAGCCTCCCATCTGTTTAGGAATTGGGGGTTTCTAAACATTTGTTTATGATCGAACAGGCATGTGTTTATTATTGAAAACACATTTGTTTATTATTAAATGTGTGTTTATTATTGAGAGGCATTTGTTTTATTATTGAAAATGTTTGTTTATTTTTGAAAACGCATTGGTTTTTGTTTATTAAAGATAACATTCGTTATTTTTCAAAAAACATTTATCAAAGAAACATTTGTTTACTATTGAAAACATTTGTTTACCGAAACCACATTTGTTTATCGATCATTAGTTCACTATGGAGAAAACATTTGTTTAATATTAAAGAGGCATTTATTTATTATGAAAATATATTTGTTTACTATTGAAGAGGCAGTTTGCTCTCTCCTCTTCCTCCTCTCACTCTTTAGCTGGAACTTGTGCCACTCGGCACAAGCTGTTATGTTACAAAGTCTGTCGCATGGCACATTCACACAGTCTGATTGACTTACATTTAAAATTTCATCCCGGGCAATATTTGAAACATTCAGGGCTTGAGCCCACCATAATATTCTGGTGATGACGATGACATCCACTGATAAAAATATTGATAATGTAGCTTCAATATAAATATGGAGCCCTCCCTGTGAGCACTGTTACACCTGAATAACTCACCCTGCATTATTCCTGCTCTGGCTGGCCTCCATCTTGAATCAGCATGGCTGTGCACAGGGAACTCGCTCATTAACTTCTTTTCTGGCTCAAACTCTGCTTTGGAAACAAACTCTCAACTTATTGGATTTTCAGCTGCTCACACTGAGAACAGTCTCTGAGTAAGTGGCCTTAATTAATGTCCATTTAAATAATGCCAGCTTATAACAGGAGTTTGCAAAGTAGCAGTATCACACACACACACACACACACACACACACTTCATTGGCTGTAATATGATAATGTGTAATGTGCTCTTCTTCATTATGCAGTCATTCTTAGGTTTGCCCAACAAATGGACTCTGAATGCAAATGGCCGTGCTCGTTGTGGTGTTCAAATGCCAGCCATGAATAGGTCGTTCATCGTGCTGTGATGACGTGGTGAGTGTTGCTGAAGGGAGGCCAGAAAGACTATTGCTGAAACTTTTCACTTGTTTCCATGGCGAGTATCCGGAGATAGCTGTGCAGCAGTTAGCTCGTCCTTAACACTGTGGCAGTGTTTGAAGGGACTTAGGTACCACGCAACTGTTTTCTGGTGTGGCCAGCTTCACCTTGAGATTGGTCTCGTTTTGAAGGTCTCAGTCTTGTCTGGGATTCCACCACATCATCATCATCATCATCATCATTACATCACTACTATAACGGGATGTACAGTAAAACGTCCTGCTTCAAACGCACCCAATAACTTGACACATTTCTAAATTGAAGTTTGTGTTTGTGGTAATATCTGTCACCCCTCCCTGCCCCCCCTCTTCACTCGCATTCCAAGAAAGTGAATGTAGGAGACAGGCGAGGAAGATGTGGCTGTGTGGGAGGAGATGTCAATCAAATCTATGGTAACAAAATTTGGCTCCCTAAATCACAGAGTTTATCTGCCAAACAGCATGTAAAAGAAAACACACGACGGTTTAAATTTTGCGATGCAACGCTGACCGAGCTGACTCGGACCACGTCCAACTTTATTGGCACTAGTGCAAGTGATGCTAGCAAAGCACTGAAAACATTTGTTTATTATTGAAAACATCCATCCATTTCCGTCCGCTTATCTGAAGAGGGTCGCGGGGACAGCAGGCTGAGCAAAGTACTCCAGACGTCCCTCTCGCCAGCGACGCTTTCCAGCTCCTTCTGGGGAATCCCGAGGCGTTCCCAGGCCAGACGAGATATGTAATCCCTTCGGCATCTTCTGGGTCTACCTCGAGGCCTCCTACCAGTGGGACGTGCCCGGAGGATCCTGATCAAATGCCCGAACCACCTCAACTGGCCCCTTTCAATGTGAAGGAGCAGCGGCTCTACTCCAAGCTCCCTCCGGATGTCCGAGCTCCTCACCCTGTCTCTAACGCTGAGCCCAGACACCCTTCAGAAGACACTCATTTCGGCCGCTAGTATCCAAAATGTCATTCTTTCCGTCACCACCAAAAACTCATGAGGATAAGTGAGGGTTGGGACGTAGATGGACCAGTAAGTCAAAAGCTTTGCCTTCTGGCTCAGCTCTGTCTTCACCATGATGAACAGATGCCGCTCCAAACCGAAAACAAATTTGTTTATTACCAAAGAAGCATTTGGTTTGCAATGTGACGCTAACCGAGATGGCTGGTACCATGTCAAACTTGTTTTTAAAGACGCATTGTTTATCTTTGAAAACATATTTATTATTGAAGAAGCATTTGTTTACTATGTATACATATACATATTTATACTATGCAGACATTTATATTTATTTTATTCATACAAATTTAGAGATCCGCTCAAAGTGCAGTCCTAACATTGCTCAACAAGTCTGTGGGTCAGAGTTCCTCACAGTAGAACTTTATGTGAAAACACAATGTGAATTGTCTGTATGAGCAAAAACTGATTTATGACTGACATTTTTCTGTTAAAAATTCCTGCCTAAGAACATTTAATATGTTCTTGCAGCCTCTCTTATGCAGCATTAACAAATGCAAACATGCAAAGTCTCCGTATTTGTTCTTGTCAGTCACAGAATAGGCCAAAATACAATTGACCTGCAACATCACCAGCCCCAAACAAGGCAATTTCGTCCACTAATGATGACACTGGTCTTTGTTTTTTCTTTGACAATCGATTAAGACCTCAATATTAAGAAGAACATCTAGTCCACACATGCTCAGCACCATCTGTTCTTCAGGTAAACCGCATTTAAGCATAAACCTTAGTGGAAATATCTCTCCTCATTTTACCCAATTTGTGTCTGTGATCTGCCACAATTCTCAGCCTCATCAACCTGTACTCGTACTTTTAACACCGCTCTCCTTTTTCCAGTTGCAGACGTCCTCTGGGTGAATTATAAAACCAAATGAGGGCCAGAGGAGCACTCATCTAAATTCTCTCCTCTTGATTGCAGCAGCCTGATGCACGAGTAGAGTGACTTAGAAATAGATGAGACCGCGCAGTGTTTGGTTACAGAACTCTACCGTCTTTCTCTCCCTTTGAAGGCACACAGGCCCTTCTCCGTGTTCAAGGATTTGCTGACCTACATCCTCAAAGTCAAATTTGCACTTAGAAGTGCTATCAGGGTATTTGACACTTCTTTAAAAATTTACAACTTATGCAGAAACCTTTCGCCCCAGCTTCCTCTGTGAAATGGTCCTGCTGCAGGTTTTTTGGCTGTGCCTTGGAGAGAGCCTCTGCAGGGCACCGGTTTACAGGAAGGAGTGACACAATCAATTTGCAGAGCAACTGACACAATCAGCGTCTACATAAATCATATCAGCACAGCCAGCCCCCCAGGCGCCTGCTGAGTTGACAGTTTCATGGCTCACCTCCAGAATGCAACCTGTCAATCAGCAGAGAGTGACAGATACCGGAGAGCAGGTACTCTACTCTGTCACACTGATAGCTCGAGCCATGGGGATTATTTTCAAAAGTGTGAAAGCTGTAATGATTTACAGATTACGCGCTTAAACCTGCAATCAGACCGTTGGATTTCAACTGTACACGATCAGAATGATAATCTGATGTCTTTCAGACGGTGGCACATTCTTCACAAGACTTTCATGCAATCAAACCCTGCTCTTGATCCTTTTTTAAATTCTTTTTTTGTTCTAGCCCGTGTTACACTGCCTTTTCAAGGTGGGAACGTGTCGCTTCGTCACTCTGTATAAAAGGTACAATCATGAAAAGGGGGGGGCAGAGTGGTTTCATCTTTAAGCTGGCACTGGAGGTGGTAACAGCCCTGAGATTACATCTGTGTAAAACAGACAACCAGCAGTACGGGTGTAATATTTTGATGATGTGTTCTGCGTGTGACCCACCGTGGGAGATTTAAAAAGAAGCTGATAGCAGTTGGCAGCTAACTAATCATGCCAGATTTGTTACATGCCTGAATCATAGATAGCATATAAAGATCAACAAAGTATCTCCACTTCCACCCTCCATACAAAAAAGCGGCCAAAATGTCCCGGATACCAGCGATGCCATCTTGTGCTGGTTACGTCATATGGACAACACATCAAACCCCCTTTTTATGACATCTAAAAACTAAACTAAAATTTATACCAGCTATGGTTGGAACAACTCAGGTTGTGTTTCAAAGCTTTTATTGGTGATTCCTCGTTATGGTTGTTGAGTACCATCCCAAACCAACTAGTGAGGAGTGGAAGTGAGTTATAAAACCCTCCAACAGTGAGTCTGCATCGATGCCAACTTACTGATCACCTGCAGCGCCGTATTGTGCTCGTCAAAGAAGACGCTCCCTACGAATAAAGTTGAGCAACTACCCTTACAAACCTAAACTGCTCAAAATAAGACAGATATTTACAGGCCCATTGTCATAAACGTTAACATCTTAAAGGTTACATTGAATAAAGGATAAAATATATCCTTCTCTAGCCTCCAGCAAACAGTCGAGTAAATTTGATTGTAGTGCTGCATATTCTGTGAGTGAAAGGTGAATAGATGTTTACAAAGAAAAGAAAAGAAATGCT
This sequence comes from Epinephelus cyanopodus, assembly GCA_026686955.1. Taxonomy (NCBI): domain Eukaryota; kingdom Metazoa; phylum Chordata; class Actinopteri; order Perciformes; family Serranidae; genus Epinephelus; species Epinephelus cyanopodus. The sequence goes on along the minus strand of CM048925.1, from coordinate 8,930,850 downwards.
ACCAAGGAAGCTTAAAAAATAACTTCTATTTAACACAGGGTGCTTCATTCAGCTGTGAATGTGGCTACAAACAGAGTTTAGGGTGGGTAGGGTCTGGTACATACTAGTTTGAGCCTGAAAATGAACATAAGATGTCCATCTGAAGACGTCTCCGCTTTGTATAACAAATGACTCAATGAATCGTCACCATTAAGTCAACAATCCAGTATGTGTTAAATATTCAGACTGTGCTGGACACGCTGTACTTTTAGCCACTCAATCTCTTCGACTCCGGCCATTTGCAGACACGCTCAGAAAGTTCAATAGATTGAGGCAGGTGGTGGAGGCGGACTTTAAAACACTTTGCCTGTGCATATCTGCCACCACGTAGGCCCTGCCTGCTGTTCTGACTGACGAGCTGACACAAGCCTCAGCACCCACTGGAGCGACACTTTCATGGCTCACTTTCACTCAGTGATACTGGGGCGAATTCAAGAAAATGTTCGTGATGTAATTTCTCTAATTCCCTTTCAGATACCTTGGTTAGAATATGCTGCTCAGCCCCTGTTTCACTCTGCTGATTCGTTCTGCCATCCTTGTTCAGCTGTAAGAGGATTGCTATTTATAGAGCAAACATATAAGTGACATTTGAAGAATTACAGCCAACATCTGCTTCTAAGTTTTCATTATAAAACGGATGTTGGACTGACTTTGATGTACTCATGTGCATAAACCACAGTGCCAATCAAAATCATGCATGTTGTGTTATTTTTATGATCATTTGCATGAGATTCAGTAGCGAGAGACATAATTGGATCTTCCACTTGAGGACCACAATGTAGAAAAACTCTGTGACAAGCAAGTCTCAGAAATAAGATCAGAAAGCAGAAATACTTTAGTGATCCCCCGGGGGAAATTGGGACACGTTAGTTGCTCTTGTAATGTATACAGGCAGAGAAATGATAAGAAATGTCTGTAAAAATCAGGAGTATGCAAGAAAAAAAGTGCGTTATGCAACAGAATAAATATGTAGAAGATGTAAGATATGTTTAATAACAAATACGAGATATTAGAAATATGTACTAATATGTTGGGTTGTAACGATCCATCAGTCGGGATCAATATATATTGATTAAATGATGATGATTCAATATCATCAATGCAAAGGGAGAACATTGATCCATATCACCATCTTTTGTTTACACCTTTATTTTGAAATTCTCAGCAGCAGGCAGACAGCAGAAATTCAACTTGTTCAAATTGTTTATTAAAACCAGTATGAATATTACTTGCAGAAAAATTAGGCTTTGAATAACATACTGATTAAAAATCAGAATGACATCTGACAGGCAGCATCACAGAGAGAGCGTTATAACACTCATGCTCCTCCCACTTGGCCATTTTTTTCCCCAAAAACACAATATACAGTTTCATTGCTATGTGGATGACACCCAGCTCTATCTCTCCATAGATGACTTCAACGCAACATCACTCAGTGTCGTAACAATGGCCACGCCCCCTTTTGGGTGAAAGTTTTGAACTCGATCGAGAGATGCTAGTCGCGGCTAGGAGCTCATAATGCCGAAAAGTTGCTGCGTTGTTCACTGCACAACAAAAACAAAAAACAAAACAAAACAGAATTGCAATTTTCTTTGCTCCCAGGTAGAGTGAAGAATGGGGAACGAAGAAATCTGTGGCTCACAGCCATCAAACACTAGGGTAAAGATGGAAAGCTGTGGGATCCAGTCAGTCACTACACCTACGTCTGTGGCAGGCACTTCATCACAGGTTAGTTGGCTAACATTAGCTAGCTAAAGTCAGTTGATCTCAACAATAACATGACATGTTCAAAGCCAAGAACTTAATTCTAACGAATGTTAAATAATGAATCAATTGAATTATTGAATTGAATTAATTGAATGAATGAACTGACAGGGTCATTCGTCCACACAGAGGCTGGCAGCTGAAAAGGGCACACACCTCCTATCATTTTCACTTTCTCGTCATACTCGTTGTAAACTCTCTCCTTAGCAAGTAGCCTGACTGGCCATTTCATCAGAAGGAGAAAGACTCAACTGATTTTTTTTTTATTTACACTTTATATGCGTGAAGAGCTCTGCCGCCAGTCAAAATCCCATGTTTCTATCACTTATGACATCACCAGCACACGTCCCACTGTAGTCCTGTTGAAGTCATGTATACTGACAAAAGCTGAACATTTATATTTGTATGTACGATCTATACAGGTAAATAACATTAGCTGAAGTGGGTAGCCAACAATCAGTTTTATACATAAACTGCTTGGCAACCAGACCAGGCTTCTAATTGAAACAGGCCTTTATTTGTCAATGTATAATCAGACAAGCTGACAAGCAAAATAAAATTGTTTTGTCTATGAACCTTGACAGTTCTTACTTCAGGGCTTTAAGCCAGATGATTGTTATGTGTTATGAAACAGATGATGGTTTGGGTTAAAATGAGAAGATTTTTTTCATGAAGGACTTTCTGGAAAAAGCCCTGCTGATTAACGTATAGTGATTAACGCAAGGTGGCAGCTTTTCTGTAACTGACTGTGTTAAATTATCTTATGATATTGTCTCATCGGATCGAAATCGTATCTTAGCAGACTTTGTTATATCAGCAAATGATCCAGGGATTTACACCCCTACTAATATATGTATCTTGCTACAAGTAATTAATACAATTATATCTAATCATGACACCATCTCGCAGAATGATTACAAATGTAAGGCTTAAGTAGATTGTTCACATCCAATCAACTCTCCAGCAACCAACAGGAGCCAGAGCTTCAACTGGTGTGACAATTTGGCGGCACTCCTTCGAGACACTGGGCTGCCAATCAACCTGCTCACACAGGTAATGGATCTGTGCTCCCTCTCACACACAGACACAAACACACACTCACACTGACACCTCCTCACCTGCCAATCCATCGTGACAGACAGGTTTGAAACACACTCCCTGTCACAGCGGAGGCAGCGGCTCAGGTAGATAGCAGCAGGAGCGAGAATGTGCAGAAACAATTGGGACGATTTCTTTGTCCTCGGCAGCACCCCGTCATGATTACAATGTTTTACAAAATGGCTGGGAACCAGAGAGAGAAACAGCGTGGTCCGTCAACTCTCTTCCGTGCTGCTGCAGCTCTGCCGGAGTGTTGTCGCTGCAGGACCCTGCTCACAGATACCCTATGGAGAACCATGTCAGCATAAACACAATGCATTATTTATGTTCAGCACCCTCCGAGACTTGTTCTCATTCCTATAGACAATAGCTGCTTTTCCATCCAAGCAGTTTATGCAAATTGTGATGTCACAAATTAGAAAGGCAGAATGGAAATGGAATATTTTAGTGATGATTAAAAAAATGGTGATTTTTTTTTTTTTATGTTGTATTAAAACCTTTATTGTTTACCCAAAAAAAGTCTGACCACACTTCCCAACAGTGCTAAGTGTGTCGTTGAGATATGACGATGAATAATTCGCAGAACAGTGTTTTATTCAGAACATTATGACATCACAGTGAAGTTGACCTTTGACCTTTTGGATGTAAAATGTCATCACTTAATTATTTTATCCTGTTAGACATTTGTGAGTAACTCTGTGATAATTTGTATATGAATTTTTGAGTTATGGCCAAAAACATGTTTCATGAGGTCACAGTGACCTTGAGGTTTGACTACTATCTAATCAAATCATTTTTGAATCCAAGTGGACATTTGTGCCAAATTTTAAGAAATTCCCTCTCCTGAGGTTTTGGGTTCACAACAATGCCACGGACGAGGTCATCGTGATCTTTGTACGTCAAATTCTAACACTGCGTCCTAACTGGATGAGAGCGTCAGACTATTGCACCACATCACGTTACATCGGACGCTCTCTGTCCGCCCTGGATCCACTAAATATAGAACTCCACCGTGTCATGTAAACAAACCACCATCATATCATACCACCATCTTCACTTCGTAAAACTAGCTAGCTTGCTAGCATCCTACACGATTCTTACCAGAAATGTTCAGCTTCCTGTTGATCTCTCTCCAGCCAGATGCCAACTGATTTAGGTTTTGGTGGTGAAATAAGGAGGTATCCTGAAAGTCATTCCTCATTTAAACCTCGTGAATCAGCCATATGTCGTCCATTGCAGCACTTCCAATGTGAGCAATCGAATAAAAATCAAAACAAGCTGTCCGACTAAAGTTCAGCTCAAAGCGGCCCGCTACATCGCGCTCCATTGTGTCACTCGCTAGCAGTTATGCCACTCCAGTCGAAAGCAATGCAATCAAACTGACATGCCGATAGGATGTAATGTAAGCAGTTACTCGATGAGCCCAAGTGGATTTTTGTGCTCAATTTGAAGAAAATTCCATCAAGGACTTCTTGAGATATGTTCACAAAAATTACATGGATGCAAGGTCACAGTGACTCTGACCTTTCACCATCAAAATCTAATCAGTTCATGCTTGATTCCAAGTTGGCGTTTATAAGAATTTTGAAGAAATTCCCTCAAGATGTTCTTGAGATTTAACATTCACGAGACAGAAAGACAAGGTCACAGTGACCTTGACCTTTGACCACAGAATTAATCAGTTAACACTGAGTCCAAATGGATGTACGTGCCAAATGTGAGGAAATTTCCTGGAGGCCTTCTTGAGATATTCTGTTCATGCAACAGATGTAAGGTCGCAGTGACCTTTGACAACCAAACTCTGATCAGTTCATCACTGAGTCCAAGTGGACACGTGCCAAATTTGAAAATATTCCCTCGAGGCATTCTGAAGATACTGTGTACAGGAGAACAGGACAGACAGGCAGACAGACAGACCCCATAACTGTCGCTGGTGCAGCGGCATAAACACAATGGAAAAAGTCAGAGTCAAAATTTAATTTTACAAATGAATCATAAAATGTGTTTAATGACTTCATGTTATCACTCTGCCTTAAAGCAATTAATAAATTGGTCTGATCTTTTCTAATCATTAAAATTATGTTTTTGTAATAACTTTACTAATGTGTTTATTTCAATTCATTTGTCTGCTGCTCTCACTGGATATTTAATAAATGAGCTGTCCCACGCTCTCACTTATGCAGCAGTCAATAAATCCACTGCAGGAGCTCACATCAGCTGTTGACCAGCATGTTAGGTTAAATTTAGCCTCTCACTAATTAATTTGCAATTAAGCTACAACTATAAAGTCCTGAAGAAATCCCAGTTTCTGCGTCCTTGACAGACATATCAATTAAGGCCATTGTATGTCTTTAGGGTGCGGTGATGTTAAACTGGCCCTACAGGACTGTCTTTAATTAACCACTAGAAAAGTAGCTCGACCGTAATGAGCTTGCTGGTGTAAAGACAGAGAGGCGCTTTGTGGTGACACACTAATGTGAACAGATTTGTTGTTTGGACAGGCAGTAGAACTCCAGTTCATAACATTTCCACTGACATGTTGTTTTACTATAGAAAAAGTTATATTTCAAGAAGCAGCAGAAAAATGACATTTATTTGATGTAATAAATGTTGTTTTGACATGTGACCACCTGAGTTGAATGGAAAACACATCGAATGCTGGCTTCTTTCAACTATGACCAAGATCCTTTCAAAACTTAACAAAGCTGTGTGAATTTTCATTCTCAACCTTGGAAAAAGTAGTTTCGTGACTAAAGTTTGAGATTATTTTGTCAGAGGTTGTTGAGTTTTTAACTGCATCTCATGCTCGATCAGTGAGTTTTACGTTATCAGACTTTTTTGTTGCATTTTAATCCACAGAAAATGGGGTTGCGTCGTCACGCTACGCACACAGAACATATATGCTAATAATATGTTCAGTATGTCTAATACAAGTGTTTTTAATCATAGAGCAAAAAGTGGTTTATAGCAGGAATGAGTTGTGTGCAAGACGCAGCACAACAGAAAACTCCATGTCACGTATTTATGGTGAAGGATGAGGATGAGTTGAGGACTCTTACAGCCTGAGGACAGAAGCTGCTCTGTAGTCTGATGGTACTCCAGAATATACTTCTGTATCACTCTCCTGACAGCAGCGGGGTGAACAGGCTGTGGCTTCGGTCTGTCTTTGAGTCTCCATTGACATCTGCATGTACTGTACCTCTCTGATATCACAGTGCTCAGTAGATGATACCAGTGATGTTCTGGGAGGCTTTAAACACGAGCTGCAGATCTCATGGCAGTTTGTAATGTTTCCAGTAATGGTTAGGGTGATTTCTTACCAGGGAACGTTTTGGGCGAATCACAACTGTTTATGTAATATGGGGCATTTTTGAGATAAACGGTTCTTCTCAATCAAGATGCTTCCTTGGTAGCTGGGTCCTTCCAGGTCGCGTCCTACAGAGGCCAAGCTTCTTTCTCATACTTGGTGAACATACACTGGAACAGGCTAGCAAGCGCCCAAGTGTGCGTCATTGAAGAGGCCCTACCCTGCCTTCAATTCAAATCATGTGCAAAGCATTGTGGGCGCTTCCTGCCAGCTGCGGACACACACATGCATACTTAAACATTCTCTGAAGGAATTAATCCATCCTTGGTAGAATTCAAAGGATCCATGACATTGGAACAATCCTTCAGCAGGATTTGATGATGTAACCTCCTTGAAATTCAGCTATTTGTGGATCCTTCCTTGTCTTTGAGAAGCATCAGACAACTGTTAAAGAGGAGCGCCCTTGAGGCATTTTCAACCAAGATGGCACATGCTGATGTGGAACTCTCTGAAGCTGCCGTTGCATCAATAATAATAATGATTAAAAAATAAATAAATAAAATAAAATGGACGTTCTATTTTTGCCGAAGGAAGACCAATCTACTGCATTTAAAGTCTGTTGAGAAGAAAGATGTAAAGCTCATCTCTGTTCGCTGTACTCCGTTTACATTTTTCCTTTGTTAAGGCTTAACTTTTCCTGGCTACTTTGTACAAATTCCTGCCCTAATGTCCTGTGAACTGGGCGGACCTGGTCACTAGTTGCTTAGTGCTACGCCACATGTTAATAACACCCCCTAGAAACTGGAAATGAACAGAGAGGTCACAAACTAATTTGCATTTGTGATTTGGTTTGGCTACGTTTTCTTTTAATGCTTATTAAAAGGTAACAAGAACTTGGCCGAGGAAGTTTTCCTTTTTATGTTTCCTTGAGAAACATAAATATTTCTAAAGGAAGGATTCAGTCCTTGGTAGAATTCAAAGGATCCTCAACATTATAGAAATCCTTCAAAAGATACAGTGACATAGCCTTCTTGATATTCAGCCATTGAAGGATCTTTGCTTGACTTTGTGAGGCTCCAGACGACTGTATAGAGGAGCCTTGACAGAGGCATTTTCGAAAACAACCAAGATGGCTGACACTGATGTGCTCTCTGTTGAACTCTCTGAATCAGCTGAATTTAAAGTCTGTTGAGAAGAAAAATATACCCCACACACTTTATGCTAAGCCCTACCTCAATGTGCTGTGAACTGGGGGGACCTGGTCAGTGGTCGCTTACAGTGCTACACCACATTTGAATAAAAATTGAGCTTAGAGGTTCCAGACTAATTCTGCATTTGTAATTTGATCTGGTGATGTTTTCCACTGATCCTCAGTAAAAGCTAACAAGAATTTGGCTGAGGAATTTTGCCTCTTAAAGTTTTCTTAACAAACACAGACATTTCTGTGAGAGATGTGCGAGGACCATAACGGGTTATCTCTGATGCTGATTCTCTAAAGCTCGGCTCAAACTTCAGGGACTGTTTATCACTGATGCCACCCTCCAGACGATCAAATGAGAAATCTGATCTGGGACCTTGATCGGTACCCAGATTATCTGGTAATAGGCTTACAGCTCCGGTCCTGAACTGCTCACAGATTCATGAGGTCCAATCCGATCATTTCAAACACGTATCACAACAATGAGTTAAAATCTGGATGATTACAAATTACATCAGTACAGAGCAGCTGATTGTGTTGCCAGGCCAAGGTGAACATTGTAGCCCTTGAGGCTAACGTTAGTTAGCATACTACTGTTGACAGATATTAAAACTGACAGCTGAAATCTCACCTCCAGTTCTCCCTGAAGAAAAGACAACCCATGTTGATGTTTAGCCTCATTTAACCTGTTTTTTTCTCCCTGCAAAGCATTATTAACAATACAGCAAGTTGTCGCACTACGTCAGCCTCTGTTTCATTTACATCTGTTTCCCCATGAGATCAGGTGAGACGGTGATTTCACGCTTCCTCTGGCATGATAATCTTTATAATATCCTGTGAGTGATGTGACATTATTTCCAAATCTTGTAATGTTTGCATGTTTGAGATTTGAGAGAGGAAGATCTGTGAACTTTCTCCTGATGTGTGTGATGCAACCTGATTTTTAAAATTGGCTAGGACTTCAAAACTCTGGCAGTGTGAGCCTGGCTGAAAACTGTTCACTTGCTCTGCCTCGGCCCCACTGATGTAGACACTGCTATTTGTTTTTACCTCCTTTATTTCCTACAGCCCTTTGTCGTAAGTGCTAATATCGTAGGCAACTGGACTTGCTTGCGTTTCTTGAAGACGTTTCACCTCTCATCCAAAAATCTTCTTCAGTTCTAAATGACTGGTACGAAGTTGCAGGCTATAAACCCTGTGTGGGTGGGTATGGATGAGAGACGAAACGTCTTCAAGAAACACAAGCAAGTCCAGTTGCCTACGATATTAGCACTTACGATTACCATGACCTGGATGACTGAGAATCTTCACCGACAAATCAGCCCTTTGGTTGTTATGTGTTGAGCAGTAGGTTGGTCTTGGTGCACCACTCTGGAAGACTTTCCTTGAGATAGGAAGTCTTGTCGTTGTTTGAAATCTGGCCATTGATGGCGGTGTCCAGACTCCTCTCCATGTTGGGGGCTGCAGTCATTGGTGCAGGCTACAGTGTCAACAGGAAGGGTCTGAGCGCGCAGCCTTGAGGGGCTCCAGTGTTCACAAAGGTATACAAGAGCGCGCACACCCAGACACTGAACGCTAGTTGCTGGAAAGGGGTCATGCAAAAGACAGAAAAATGAGTCCACACACCGCACTGGCAATATTCAACTTACGGCCCAGGGTGCCAGGTGGCCCGCCGACCATTTTCTATTCCACAGTGAAAATAATGAAATTAACAATGAGGGGTTTTTTTTATTTCTATTTAAGAAGCATCAAAATACAGCTTCTTTACAAATCCAAAAAAAAAAAAAAAAAAAACTGAAAAAGGAGGATTCCCCAGACCCCCCGTCAGAGGTCTAGGCTAGGCCCCACATTTGATTTTTTATTTTCATGGAATATGTAACGTTAGCCAACTTAGCTTCTTTTGTAGCTCGTATTAGCCCAATGCTAACATTAGCTTCTCTGTCGGTGTACTGCAGGATGCGCATTCAAGTTTGTGGTGGCGTGGCTTTGGACGGAGGAGGGTGGTGGAGCTTAGAGGTGGTGCCACTTTCAAATCTTGCTAGCTTTCCAACATTACCAACTATAGCCTTAAATTACCACAGAAGTCACGTTTCAAGCTTCACGCTCCTCAGAGACTTGAGTTGGGAACTGAAGGGTCGTCTGTTCAAGTCCCTGTTCGGACCAAATAAGGAGCGTGGACTGGTGCCAGTTCACCTGAACTGACAACATACACGTCGGCAGCGCTTTATTAACAATGACAATGGCATAACGTGGCAATAATATCCCATCCTCCACTCGGAGGGGAAGGAGCTCCCGGACATCATTGTCCTCTGAACTTATGGACATTTACAGCCACTGTTCTTCTTCTTTGAGTTAGCTGCTAACTGCTAGCAGCTACTTTTTTAATCTCCCGTGGTGGGTTGCATACATAACATGTTGTCAAAACATTTCACCCATCCTGCCCATGGTCCCGTCCTGTTGGCTGTTCTGTTAGTACAGACACATTTCAGCGCTGTTACTACCTCCTGTGGCGTGGATTAAAACTGAAAAAGGAGCTTGAAAATGAGTTGGGTTGTTTAGAGCTGACTGTAAAGCTAACGAATTCATTCAGGCCACAGACTGTATAATAAAGAGAGATGACACAACAGCTTCCAGAAAGTGAAGCCAAAACATCTGCATCGCCCCCTGATGGCTGGCTGCAGGACAGTTCATGAATCTCACCCCCTCCGTGTTAGCGAATGGAATATGGGCCAAACTAGAACAGCAAAAAAAAGATGGTTTCCGTCATTCCGATCATCATATTCTGTCTATGATTCAGGCATGTAACAAATCTGGCATGATTAGGACATGATTATAGGAAACATATGCTTGGGATAAACTTACAGTGTGACCTACTGTAACTTTAAAGTGCTACAGAAAAGTCAAAGAAGACATTAATGCTGCACTCTCCCTCTTCTGAAACATCCCCCAGAGTATAAACACTATTAGCATAGTAAATAAGGTGATGACAAAAGCTGCATGCCCATTTGGATGAATATCAGCCTCTGACCTTGCGACTGGACGACTGGCTCCTCTGCCACGTCTCATCGTACTTCCTCTCGCCTCACTTTCTTTCTCTCACTCTGACTGTGGCCTGAGAGGCAGCATGGCTGAGGTTAATACCTATTTATTGCTCTGCATATACACTCTGGGGCCTCATGGTTTCGTAATTAAAGCTTGTCCTGCATCAGATGAAGATATGGAAATATCATTATTACTTCTCGGATGAAGAGATACAGAAAAACAGCAGCTTTTTGCTTCCTCCCGGGCTGCAGCTCATTTGTAAGCAAGGGGAGGAATTACGCGGAGCCTTAATACATCTAAATAAGTTTTCAGATGTTCGGTTGGCCTGAGGTGCACTTGATTTATTTGGCAGGCCAGATTTTCAAAAGTAATTGTGAACATTAAGTTATGATGATTAAAAAAAGGCCTTTTAAATTAATCATATTTCAGAGCTCATCATATAAAGTTACTTCTTTCACAATGAAGGTCTATAGAAAGAAGATTTTTAATGGACCTGGAAGTGTAAATTCCATGGTTTGGCCATGATTGGCTTCAAAGCCCAGTGCTGTTCCTGCAGGTATGTCGCTACCTTTTTACTAAGTCCTGACCTCATCTGAACGTTGGTGTTGTCTGAGGGCTACATGCCCAGGTACATCCACCAACACAGCAAAATAAGAACATAATAAAACACAGGCAGAGGGCAGAGTGTCTGCAGATAAACACCGCCACACACTGAGCGTGGGTCATAAGTGATGGTTGAGAGGGATTACTGCTGTATGAGTCTGTACATTGTTTTTCAGGAAAATCCCGCAGTGTGTACCTTTAAGGATCTCCGCTCAGTGGGTTAGTCCTTTTAACCTGAGACTCACCCTGTGTCCAAAGAGATGACACTTGTCCCTGAAACAAGTTTCACACGGAGTTTTACTTTGGATTTTCTTGACTGACTCTGTTTCCTCCCTCCCCCTTTTAACGGACCTGACAGAAGACAAATGGCGTCCTGATCCAATCCCATCCATCAGAAAACAGCAAACAACTGTTAACAGAAATCGCACACCTTTAAATATGAATACCTTTGATTTATGCGTCTGTACTCGGTGGATTAATGTGATTACAGTTATTAAACCTGCAGGATAATGAGTTATGGAAATTCCAGCTCATGAAAGCTTCAGCAGACGGCCTATTAAACATCATTCATAATCAGCTCCTTAGTATACAGATAGGATAGATTTGTGCCCTCACACACCGTCATACCAGATGGCTAATATTTGGCAAGCAGCAATGGGGTGACAGGAGGTAAATTAGACCATTGACATATTGACATTAATATTGGCACAAATAATTGCAAGGAAACCTATGGCTTAAAAAGATAATCAGAGTAATCATATCATACATGGCATATGTTAAATGGACCTTCTTTCTGGAGCTGACAGTATATGAGCTGCCCCAAGTGTAGAAGAAAAATCCCATTATTGGATTATGTTTATGAAGTGCCACTCATTCTTGACTAAAGCCTGAAAAGAGCCTGAAATGCATTTGCTAAATGGCCTCAACAGACAGCAACACAAAAACATTCCCATTTACGAGGACGGTAATTCAGCTGCAAAATCACTATCTTCCTGTCACGTTCGAGGCGTTCTATTGAGTTTTCAAAGTGTGCGGATAATGTACATGAAATATACATGTCAAATGGGTTTCGAACGAGAAAGCTGTCAAACTGCAGAGCGGTCATGAATACTAAACCTTCTGCTCATCACAATGAGATTCTGTAATTAACTGGTAAATGCAGAGAGCACGCGTTGACCAAGACAATGTTATTTTTACCTCATGAGCTGAAGCCTGACATTTTGCATGATGAGTTTGATTTGAGTTTGTGTAATAGGCTACGAAACTGCACAGACATATATATGATCACATTACGAGAATGTTATAATTTACCTTCATCCAATGCTCATTCTTACTGAATAGCAGAGTTGGGTTACTTTAAAAGTAATCAAAGTACTTTACTGCGTTACTCCCTGAGAAAAGTAACTCAAGCACCTTAAAGTACTTTTGAGTATTCTACATTTCCTATTGGGCGATGGACCACATTTTATTGTCACCAAAATTAAAGTTATGGACCACTTGCCCTTCACTGAGATCCAGTTTTCCCATCACAGCCGTCACTTTGACCAGTAGAAACACAGAACGATCTGCTGCTGTAGACACTGTATGACAACAACACCCCAGCGTTTTTAATATTTCCTCTAGGGATGTTAGCACACAGAGTAAAAGGGGGAAATGATGGTGTGAAACAGCAGAGACACTTTGTCAACCCGCTGAGTTAACGTTACTGTATTAGCATCAAGCTAGCAAACAATGGTACATCCTCACGGTCGGACATAAAGTAATAACATTAACAAATAGCGGCGGGGCTTTTACTCACCACAACTGCAGAGGCTCCAAGCTTCATTTGAAACAAAGTACATTATAGACGGTCTGTTATTTATTAATGCCTCTGTGTGTTTATATATAATTACTTTTTATCCGCACTCATTTTATCGCGCTGTCATTTCAAACTCAACACTTCCTGAACTTGTTTCAAACTAAAAGCCCCTTATAACCTCGGCCTCGGCCACTGCAACCCGAGTCACACGATTGCAGCCTTTTAAAATACGTGGGATATGTACGAATTGTGGCTGCACTGCTTTTCATGGGAAAACATACGTTGTGCTCTGTAACAACCTCCTGTTCTATTTTCATGTTTCACTTCATTTCCACCAAGACAATTAACACTGACAAACCTTTACCTAGAGACAGCTCAGATTAATTTATTTTCTATTTTGAAGGTAGTTCAACCACAAACCATGCTCTAGTATTTAATTAATAAGTACAAGGTGAAAATATGTTTTAAATATAATTTATAGTGTGAGCAGCTTCCCTTGATGATGAATAGAAACAGTAGTAATAAGAGGTGAACGCAGACGAGTTCTGGTTTAAATTAGACTACAGATATTTTTGTAAAATCAGTTAGAGATGGAGATTTTCTCTTTTACCTGCGGAGTGAATGTTGTACATCACCTGACGGTGCATCTGTATTATTTTCATGGGGTTTTAGACAGTAGAAATGTTCACATTTATACCATCAGACAACAAATTATTTCAGTTCTGTTTCCTCTCTCCTGCATAAAGACGGAAAAATGTTTGTGTTTTTAACTTGACACGCTCAAAAATAGATATGTGAAGACAAGATATTCATTTTGAACATCTGCGGCCGTGTATAAAGAGAAGTGTGTCTCCACGTGGTGTCAGTCTGTATGCAAATACAACTTCATTAGTTTTGGAGATCAGGAGATTGAGGTGAGGGTACAGTGTGTTATAATAGAATGGGAGGCAGATGACAGTCCTATTTCCTTTGAGACTTTCCTGTTCACTGTCTTCTATTATATTAAACCGAATCAATTATCCCAAAGGCTGCATGCTATAATAGGAAGCTGGGTGGGCATTTTTAAACAGAGCAGCCTGGCTTCTCAAATCCAAACACGCCGTGTGCGATTACAGTGATGAGGGCATTGAAATCTTGTAATTGAGACATGCAACATTATGATTGCAAACTGATTGAATATAATTAGCCGTGGCTTTTACTTTGTTTGCTTGCTTCCTTTAATTAAGAGATTTTTCTTTTCACTTGGTCAGCGTAGATTCACATTATGCAGGGATGTTTGATAAGTGATTAGCCCGGTAAGGCCCACTAAGATAATTAATCGTCCAATTGTACAAAAGTGTGCTGTGGTTGCCAAGTGGCCTTGCCCCTCACACTGCTTCACAGTGACTGCGCTGTAAATAACCAGCCCGCTCACCAGAGGTAGATGTTGGCGTTGTGTGTTCCTTCAAACCACGGATATGTTTAATTTGTACGTTTCATACACATCATGTCAACTTTTCTAAAATGACGTGGTTTTGATTGCATATACAAGAGCTGACTTGTCATCAAGATGGCTGCCAAGCTGCAGACCGCTGTTTAAGAACAACGGACAACAAAAATGGGAGACACTGGAAGCAATTTCGAGACATAACTGTGCCAGCAAAAGAGGGTGGGCCACAAAAAGCAAGTTTAGTAAAACAACAGTGGCATTGTTGTGTTTTTTGCATGACACCAGCAGCATTTCCAACCATAATTGTGCCACCAAAAGTGTGTCTTCTTTAGCGAGACACTGGCAGTATTTGCAGCAAAAGTTGTGCCACCAAATACATGTAATGTTTTGGTGTGACATTTCTAAAACCAATTGTGCCACAGAAAGCAGGTGCTTTTTAATCAGCATCATCCCCAACTGTGATTGTACGAACAAAAGTGGGTATTCATCAGCAAGATATCAGCGGCATTTCTATTGGCAGCTGTGCCACCAAAAAGGAGTGTTTTTAGCTAGACATCATTTAGATACAGCATTTCAAGCCATATTTGTGCCAACAAAAGTGGGTGTTCTTCAGTAAGATATTAGCACTTTCAGGGTGAATTTTGCCACCAAAAGCTGTTACTTTTTACCTAGACATTGGCGGCATTTCCAGTGGCAATGGTGCCACCAAGAACACATGCTTTTTTTTTTCCAAAACCGACTGTGCTACTGAAAGTGGGTGTTTTTTTTAGGGCAACATTGGCGACATTTACAGAAATGTTTGGGGCACCAAAAGCAGGTTTTTCTTAGTGGAAGCCATGATTGTGCCCCCAAAACTGGGTATTCATGAACAAAACATCATGGCATTTCCAGCAGCAGCTTCGTCAACAAAAGCTGAAGATTTTTAGCGTGACATTTGCTGCATTTCCAACCCTAGTTATGCCAGCAAAAGCAGGAGTGTTTTCGCGAGACATCGGGGGCAGTTCCAGCAGCACTTGCACCACCAAAAGCATTTTGTTTTCACTGAGAAATCTGGGTATTTCCAATAGCGACTGTGCTGCCAAAAGCAGATGATTTTTAGCAACATATTTGCCAACCAATGCCAACCTTCATTGTACCACCAAAAACAGCTGGGATTGATTTTAAGTATGACATCAGCAGCATTTTCAGCTGTTATTGTGCCACCAACAGTGGGTCTTTTGAGCTGAAACATATTTTCCTAACCATAACCAAGTGGTTCTTCGGTCAAAAACTAACTGCACATTTGCCACAGCAGAGTTGCAGCGTTAAAAAATGTCATGATTCAATGTATCCACAACATAATATCATACAAATTTTACATGTGTGTGGTTTGCAGGAGCATTCAATGCCAGCTTGGTGTCGACATAACTCAAGAGTGTCAATGATGAATCCATAACTGGTGAAGAACAATGTTGCAGTGTTGACCTACAAAAAGGTGTTTTCACTAATGCGTTCAGTCATCGTGAAGTCATGCTAATGAGAGTCCCTGATAAGTAGGAGTGACATGAGCTCACCCAGGTTAATGTTTCTCTGACAGCTCCATGATGAGCTAGACCATAAATAGACGCTGTAGGTACATCTCTACATGTGACTACAGTATATACTCCCCTCTGAACTCTGCTGTGTCTTGACACATCTCTTGCACTTCCACAGCTCGCTCCCAGGCGCTCTGTCTGCCTGCCTGCTGTGAATATTAAGTCCATCGTGCTCTTGTGTCTCTGTGGGTGTGAGGCCTTGTCCTTGCAGAGCAGAGCACACTCCATCCCTGACAAGGGCTCCGCTTTTATCACCTGATGCCGTGAGAGCCAAATGAGGGTTCGGTCATGTTCAGCCATTTATCATCTGCGATCAGCGAGCAGCCACAGGGGCAGAAAGGACCTTGGCTGCGTGTACGCGCTCTCCCCCTGCCATTTGTTCTTAAAGTCGACCAGGTTTAGTGTCACTGTGGTCTGCTGCATTCACTGCGGGGAAAACAAACATCAACGTGGTGGCTTTGTTTATCCACAGCGGGGCTTGTGTCTGGGGCTTTTGTGTCTGCACACACTGTATCATGCACAAAATACTCGCTTCAAGGTAAAATAGATGATAATGATGAATGTTGCAAATATGGTTAGAGGAGCGTTAAATGGGGTGCTTATTTATTTTCTGTCTCGACATCCATTCTGTCTGCCAGCTGTAGTACAGGGCGTTCAGCTGAGAAATGTCTGCGACTTATAATGAAGCTAGAAATTTGTATAAAGCACAGAAAGTTATTAGCAAGTATCATTTGACAAGCAACAGTGCTGTTTTGTAAGATGTTCAAAACCCTTAAATTTAACTAGCTGAATAAACCCACAGAGCTCCAGCAACATGATTTGATGAATGTGTGCACAAAGCCACCTCATAGAGGCAGTGGTTGGTTTGCTGAGCCTGAACAAAGGGGAGGCTGGGAAGGTAAATTGAACGCTTTCCCTCAAATTTTCCCCAAAATAAGGGGGTGTGTACCTATCTCCATATTTGTGTTAACAACATGGTTGGTGTTCCCTTTCATCCACCTTGTTTCAGCCCCACTCCCTTTGTAATGGCTTGTTTGGACTCTCAGACCGTGTATTTGCTCTGTCCTGGCTGGTCGAGATGGCTGCAGCCGGTTTTATTCACTGTAGAAGGGTCGCACTTAACGCCCACTTTCATTATTTCCTGAGTGTGCTCTGGAGGATGTGCTGCTGTAGGTAAACAAGAAATGGTATGGAGGGATAGCATCTTAAACACAGTAATATTTGTAGAGACAGCTTTTTTAGCTTTTAGTGGAATAGCAGCTTTTAGATGCCATGAAATTCAGTAAAGACGTTTGTGTTGAACACTGTGAGCAACATCTTTCACATTGTCTCACTGAAATTTCAGTTATTATTGCTTTAGTCTTTGTTTTTTTTTTTTTGGGGGGGGGGGGGGTCCATAATTCATATTCTGTTCAAAAGATAACGAAAAAACAGCAACAAGTTAGAGGGAATAGTGATAAAGTGGTAAAACTTGTGGTAAAAAATGATCCACAGCCTCAGACAGATGCGCACAAGCGTGCCGTGTGCACAAGCCCTGTTGGTAGGCGATACTATATTTTTACATTTTTAACAATGCAAGTTAAAAGTTTTGATTTTTATTGATAACCTACATTTATCAACAACAAAAAGACTATATTTAGCACCAAAAAAAAAAAATATATATATATATAAAAAAAAAATAATAATAATAATAATAAAAAATAAAAAAAATAAAAAAAGTAAATAAAAAAACCCGAATATCAAATACCAAATTTTCATTACGAATACCCACCCATAGAAACAAAAATTCAAATATCCGAATATTTGGGTACAGCCCTATTGAGAAGTAACCAAAAGGGCCTAAACTACGCATTGGAGGGATATATTCATCATTTTATTGTTGAGAAGCTCGATGAAAAGCTTAAATTACAAGCCAAAATTTACAGGTCACAGTTTACGCTTGTGAACCGCATCTGGTTGCCGTCACCATCAAAGACAACAAGTTAAAGTGCCACTGAAGTTAAGGTTTTTGGCTCAGAATATGAGAAAAGGATAACGGCCTTTTTACCATCTTTACCAAGAGTGCCTCTCCGTTAGTTTGGTGCTACAGTATTTACACTGACCCTCCATCTCCAGACGCATCGTAGTCTCATAGAACAGTTCGTATGAATGCATGTCACGAATGATGTTAACTCCTTATTGTACAGTTACGTAATTGGTGTAAAGTTACAGAGGTTAGGTTTAGGAAAAGAAACATGGAAAGGACTTACCGTATGTTGACTCAAAGTTCACATGGCTCTGAACTCAGACTCCAGGGGCAAGTCCCAGGTGAAAGTTTGTTTTTCGTGACCCATCCACCACCCCAGCCTGCCTCCTTACAAGCTCTTGGGACTGCTCCCCTGGTCACATGATCGCAGCCTTTTGAAATAAAAAGGATATGTATGAATTTGGGTGCATTGCTTTTCATACAAAAACATGAATAATTTGTGAGAGCAGCCTGGCAGATGACATAGTCAGCTCATACACTACATCACTTAAGAAACAATATGATACGTATGAAATGTACAAATGTAACATATCAGTGGTTTGCAGAAATGTATGATGCCAACATTTTCTTGTGAAGATATTTGATCAGTTATCTTTGTTACTGCCATAAAATGTGTTTTTGCAATTGCCCCCATTTTGAATAGACAGAAGATGTTCTCTGTTGGTCCAGCCTCGTGTGTTTAACCCGGTTTCACTCCTTAGTCATTGTATTCCTCAACCCAACCAGGTGCATGGCTGAAGGTAACCACGTGTTTGTTGTTGAAGGAAAAGAAACTTTAATACGTGTGGTTCCAATGTACCAGTGTAGTGCTTTCATTTTGAAAGAGACTGTATGCAAACTGTACATTTCCTGTGGAGACAGAAGTGTATTTTTAAAGCAGGCAATGCATGAAACAGGCTGAAGTTGGCACGGCATCACAGAACGTCACCAGCCAAAGCACTTAGGGTACCTTGCACGTCGTATCACGCTGTGGAAAGTGAGCGACTGTCGGTGAGACCCCAGGTTGTGCTTTTCACAGTACATCAGGACTCAAACACAAGGCATTGCATGGCGTTTGAAACAAAGGCCTCCGTGTCATGTCTTCCGCAGAGGACCAGGTCCGGCTTTTTATGCCTCTTTATATAATTGCTTCAGAATTTTCAATGCAAAGTTCACAGAGAACCCTGGCGTACCTGATTATACATTACTGGTTTCCTTTTGTGTGTGAACTGTGTGATTTCTCCTCAGCACAAAAAGCCGAGTCAAACTTGTTTTCCTAACTTTTCATTTGAATACTTACACCAGAGTCAACATATCATTCATAATCATGTTTTGCTAACGTACATAAGTATTTTTAGCCGCCACCTCCTCCGTCTGCACCCCTTTAGAATTCTAATAACAAAAGCCTGATGATTTATTCCTGCTCCTTTTGTAGTGCTCTCGTCTCTGCTACCTGTCTCCAGGAGAGAGGAGTGATGCAATAGGCTGATATCAACATCTGTGCCTCTGTGAAGACGGCGCTGCCCAGATAAGATGCCCACAGTGTGCAGAGGAGGCTGTACTGTGGGGAGAGATATACAGCACCGACGGATAAAGAGAATAGCATGAATCGAAGTGGCTGCTGCAGGAGTCGCATGGGTAGTAACATTAGAATGACCTCAACAGATAAAAGGCGCCTCGACACACGGAACCACTTCCTAGTGAGACCCAGAGCAGCGCTGTATACATTATGGATGCTGTTTGTTGGAAACTGTGGCCTTTGACTTGTGTAATAACAATAGTCTCCTTTTCTTGAAACTGTGTCATCCATTATAAATCCCACTCAGACAAACTGGCAGGAATGTATATAACATCAGGTGCCTTGGAATTAGAAATGGCTTTAAACATTGGACCTTTCGTGAGCAAAAGTATACTTCATATGATGTTGCTTTTTTCTACTTAGAATTTTCTGCTTGAATAAAAAGAAGTACCATATACTGTATATACATTCTTATTACAATACAAGTCATAACAAGCTAAAGGTGCCCTCAGACTCGGCGTACTATAAGCGGAGCGGACTCCGTGAGGAATGTCCACAGTCATTCGGGCTTCCATAGTCGAGCGTACGTCTGTGTTGTAGTTTCCTGTAAAAATGTCCGTGAAAAAACCCTGCGATGTGAAAAATACATGCTGAGCAGTCTTGTGTGTGACACTGGTGCGCAGAGCGGAGTCCACACCGTCGTAAAATCTGACTTTTGTGTGCACAGGGCTTGCGGGCATCCACTTTTAGTCCAGACAGACCTCCGCGGAGTCGCCCGAGTATGTTTGGGCCATAAGGCAGCAATGGCCAGCTCCAATGTCTTTGATGCATTTAGGTAGCTCATCAAAATAAGTCTTTGTAGACTGACCGAGACGGCAGGGTCAGTTAATGAATTTGTAGGGTTAGATAAATGCAAAAGGTTTTTGCAACCTTGTTCGAAAAATAGCGTCTGTGTTCGTGTTACCCAAAATCAACAGTCCCTCACGGATGAATTACCAGCACCCTGACAAAAACAGCGTGTCCTAACAAACTGAACAAATTTATGCCCTGCAACTGACGTTACATACAGAGGCTGTACATTTACAGAGGCTGTACATTTACAGAGGCTGGGCTCAAGCAAGTAGTTATGTTGGTTAGTTTTAGGAGAAGGAACATAATGACCAGTGTTGGGCAGTAACTTGTTACAATAACAGTAACCATGTAAGTAGTCATACGAAAGCTTTTTTCACTACGAAAAACACGCCCTCAAACCTCCGGTCTACACAACACAGTCTGACTTCGACCTCGTCACATATTGACGTGCTTGCTCATGGACTTTCCACGACCCCATATGACATGCAAGGTACGCTGGGTGCATTGGTTGCTGACGTTCTGGGACAACATTTCCTGTGTAACGTGGAAAGTCCATGAGCAAACGCTGATTTGTGATGAGGTTGGAGTGAGAATGTGTCGGCAATCGTGAACAGGAAAAATGCTAAGTAATCTTGCTTAACCAGGCGGACTGCATTTTGAAAGACAGCTGCATCCACTTAAAATTGGTCCATGTGCCACTTTTCCCCCTCCAGGCCAGACTCTGGACATGCTTATGTTACTGTATTTGGGGGCTCCCTTCACATTTTGGATTTCTGAAATGACATACTTAGGATTTTTGGTTTAATGTCTCAAATTAAGCACAAGCTTAAGAGACTTTCATTTTTTGTTCTACGACATTAAATATGTCAGTAAATACCCCACTTGTGAATTTGAAGCTAAAAGGCAATTACTTACAAGTGGCTGAGCGAGACTACAGAGGTTGTATCAAACATCATCACACCAAACACAGCAGCTCATCCTCTCACTGGTGTTTCTTTACAGCCATGTTGTGTTTATACTTGAGCTCTTGCAAACTATTTCAATTCAAACTTTTCCAGTTGATACAGCCATGACCACTGACTAGATCAGGTCAGGCTAAGAGGAAAGGCTTTTGCAGAAGAGGTAGTACTCCAGAATCCAACAGGAAAATCCCAAAGGCTCTTTGATGAGGGAACCAGGTGCTGACTCCTGGGTCGGCTTTCAAATAAAAGTCATCCATGCACCGTTCTATAACTGCACATGGAAACAGCATACGAGCAGAGAAAACACAATCACCATGGGAAACTTAGACACTATAAATAATGTTACTGACAATGCACAGAGTTAATTAAAAATTCCAGTTAAATGAACTTCGGCCTCTAGGTGAACTCCAGAGGGAGTCGCTGCAGCATCAGATGTGCTGGTTCTTGTTGTAGTCCATATAAGCTGACAGCTGAGAGTAAAGATGGAGCTATCAAACCTTTCTTATAGCTATTTTTCTCCCTTATATTAGTCTTGTGAGTTACTGTTTACAGTGTTTTACTGTTAAGGGAAAAAGAGTCCAAAACAAACTGACGAAAAGCAGCTGTAATTCATACTAAATATACTTGTTGTGGTGCCTGAGCAGCGGTGAAGTTTGTTTCTCTGTCTGGTCGCAGGGGGTGGCCCAGAATTCCTCGCAGGTTTCTTGTCTGGCCCGTGATTCTCCTACAGGAAGCGTGCTGCGACACAGACGCACTTGTCATAGCTGGTGGTGGCTCATCAATAAGGTCGCGGAGCAGCGACACAGATGCTGGCTGAGGTCTCCGTCCCGGAGAGATGAGCTAATCACAGTCTCTGTGGGGAACAGCGGGGGAGCAGTCTGTCTTCTGATGCTCGATCTGCATACTCACACACAGAACGCGCGCATATACGCTCCTGCACAGTCATGCAAGTAAACAGCAGACACGAGGCAGACAGCCCTCCACAGGCGCACGCATAAACATGTCAGGAAGTAATGCAGGAGCATGTGTGTTATCACCTTCCCTGCTGTGTCACTCCCATTTGGCTGCTACTGTGTTTGCCCAAACCCAAAAGAGACTGTCTTAGTTAGTGGATATGCATACAGAGCGTTTGTGGGCAAATTGTCTCTACATTTACAAACATGTGTTAATCTTGTACTTTCACAAGTTGGAGCAAAGTATGATAAATGTGCAACTTTTTCTAAGACTAGAGGAAGAGAAACGAGTGCATTTGCAATGGTGAGGAGATGAAATGCAAATATCTCATTTAGCCCACTCCAGACACACAAACCCAGCATCAGAGAACGAGTGGCGAAGAGCACCGACTGTTGCTGTTGTCTTGTCTTTACTTCAAAATCCAAAATATTTCCACACAGTTGATGATATGTATCGATGTTTTTTTTAATGTTATTGACTAATTCTACTTAGAACATGGCACAATTATATACTTGTTTCTGAATGGTCAATCAACAAAATTCTGCAATGTTTATTTCTTGAGGTATCACCGCTATTTTTCAATAGTCACCGGCTCATTATACATTATCCCTTACATAGGGAACAATCCCATATATAGATTTGATATATGATAAAATGTCCAATCAGATGATTTGAGAGGCGGGCCTTCTGTGGCGGTAACGATGAGAAGTTTGCAGTTGTTAAACAATGCAGGAGAAACTGGTGATGCTCAGTTGCCTCGCAGGACGAACGGACTCCTTCTAATTAGTATTCGTTTTTTCAATAGATAGCAGGTCCCAAGTCATCCTGAAATATGCCTGTAAATGTCCATCATGGAGGAGAAGCTCCTGGACCAACTGGTGCTACTCCCCATGATCCAGCCTCTTTTTTAGTCTCATGTCCCCACACAGATCTCTGCTCATCTGCTGACAGCCTCTCACCCTCAACCAGAGCTACACACAGCACCCTCGGCCTCAACATGTCAGGAACACTGTCAAACAAATTAAATAAATAAACGGTAGATTGATTACACGGCAAGGTTAGGGTAAGGAGGTGATAGGTGGTTGCCTGGCAACACCCCATGATTTGCAACCTGTGAAATGCTTTCTGTGTGATCAGGGCTCATTACACTGCATCCAGAAAACATTAAGACCTGTTTTTAAAAGTCTTCATCAATAACATTCTTATTAATACAATTTTAATCAACACAGTGAATGTCAGTTGATACGAAATCAAAATTGCATTTTATATCTTACGACCTTGATGTTCTGGCATGTGGCCGTTATGTCTTCAAAGGCCGCTGCGGACAGACTGGCCTTTCCCCTGAAGTTACGCAATTTCAACCTTTCAATATTGTAAACAATTGCGAGCAGGTCTGAGATATATTCACCAAAATGTTTAATCATTTAAATGCTGTGATTTAGTGCTCACTGTATGATCAGTATTTTGGTAATCTTCAAAAGAATTTCACAAGGTTGACTTGAAAGGTTTAGAATTTAATGAACAAATTCCAAAGAAGCTAACGTTCTGTGCAGTGCAGCAGGTCACAGGCAAAATGTCACATTCAAAACCATTATCTACATTAATTATCTTCTAAATGGCTTCCCATTTTATTACCATGGCTGCTCGGACTTTATCCTTTCTTTGTCTTTGTTTTGCAGTTCAGGATTTTTCAATTAATTTCTTTTCAGTGGAGGGTTAGCCTTTCAGCTGAGTAGGATGCTACTAGGTCTAAAAGTCAGAGCATGCACTGACCTGCTGAGATGTTTAGTTCCCTCGTGTCTTTGTACAGTTTGACCACAGCAGCCCACATTCAGCCATCACGGCGCTGGACCGAATCCTCGTTTATGCTTCAAAAAATCCATCTTATAATTTCCTCAGCTGAGCGGTCAACAAAGCTCGTGTCCCATGAAAACATTTATGCGAGGCCTGATCCAGGATACACAGGCTTCTCTGTTGTATCAGTGTGTGTAAACCAAATTAGAGGGAGTGTAAAGGTATAAAGTGACAAAACACACATTCACACAATGTGATCCAATCAGCAGTAAAACACTCCCAAGCGTGAACATGCTGTTAAGACGACACTCAAAGAAAATACAGTCTTTATAAAAGCTAGAGAACGGCAGATAAGGCTGTTCAGTAACATCACACACGGATGCACGTAAAAACACACACACTTGAGAGTGTTTTTGGCTGCGTCTCATAAGCCTCGTCACTCATCAAAATGTAATACTGCACAATGCAAGGAGAGAGCGTTTTCTTCAGAGCACGAGGGCCAAGGAAGTTCATGCAATTTTTAGGGAATGAAATTGAGTTTGCAAAAAATGAAAGATTCATTTTGACTTATTTATATTAGCCTTGGATATATGGAGTGAGTCATTCTTTAAGCTTATGATTCATCAAACAGACACAACTATGTATGAACCCAACCTGGAGCAGCAGCTCTCATATTTCAGCGCTGACTCATGGCGAAGTGACGGAAGCTCATTAGTCTTACCTTATGACAAATGTCTGGCCAAGAGAGCCACACTCAGTTATTGAACACTTTACCTGCTTGCTGTGATCAATACTTAATTACACCAGCTTTTCCTGGGTTTTGGTGGATTATTGGTTGGAGGAAAAGGCTTGTTTGAGAGGCGAGAGCGACCAGCAGGCTTATAAAGACAGAAACTGCTGGAGTGATCAGTAACCATGCATCATTACTCCGCAGTCGATGGTAACAAAGTGTCCTGAATCATGCTTAACGACATTAGAGGCAGGGAATAGGGAGGAACAGCAGATGCTTAGTTTGTTAGCCAGGACACTGCTGATGTAACTGTGTTAGTCTGGCTTCCATAGTGCTGTAATGTGCCTGGCAAAAAAAGCCGACAAGACGATTAATAATCCTGGTTCAAAACGTATGTTTCTGTTTACAGCCTGAAAGTTGCTCTCGGGAACTTGTAATTGATAAAAAGAGGCAAAGAATTGATGTGTCACCTTGTTGACCTCAGAATGTTCGATGGAGAAACACTGAAGAACACTGTTCCATTAGAGTTTGAGTATACTGAAATGCACCATTAATCCATGTGCCTTGGCTATACGTGGAATTAATTCTAATTGCAAAAGGCCACTGCCCACAAGGCCATTCAGATACATTGAGCCACAGCCAGTGATGGCCAGTCTCGATCATTTTTAGCCATGCGAGCTGCATGGCTTTAGGCAGCACATTCTCACTCCAGCCTTGTTACAGATTGATGACTACGCATGGACTTTCCATGCTGAGATATGATGTGTAAGGTACCTCGCGTACGTTGGTTGTTGATGTTGTGGGACTTGCTTCTGTTTCTCTTCTCATCGACTGAGCTGAACTGACAGAGTGATTTCATTTACCTATAGGCCATGCCGTCTCCTACGCCTATACGATGTGCCAAATAGATGGAAGGGGTGACGATTGCTAACGGTGTGGAACACATGGGGTAACAGATGCTTACAGACGGCTTGACACTGACTAATGGCTGACCATCGGTTTGGGGTGTCAGAGCCCTCACGGTCCTCAAGTCGCAACATGCGATTGATAGTTCTAGTCTTGGGTGAAAAGTCTTGACAACATTGATTCCCTTGAAATTTGTACCAGATGTTTATGTTGCTCAAAGTATGAATTCCTATGTCAACACTTCAACTTGTCAAATACCAACACTTAGTCAGTGGCCCTATAGCACCAGTTTTGGACGTGTTAGGGACAACGTGAGTTACTGCACATTACATGCATAGTGTCTTTTCAAAATAAATTTCCAAAGCAGGTTAACTTAGTTTGAACTCAATGACCAGAATAAATGTTGACATTGTATGTTTCTGCAAACCATGTAACCATGTAACATTTGTATATTATTATGTAGTGGATTCATTGAAACTTTAGGTATTAACAATGCTGTGGTTAACGTGTGGTTAGCGTTAGGCACAATAACCACTTCGGATCAAGGTTTGTCTTAAAACACCCACTGTTGACACAATTGGGCTGGAAACATCCAGTTATGTTGTTTGTTGGTCTCGAACAGTCATCTGTAGCTTGGCAGCCATCTCGCCAAGGTGTCAGGTCATCAAGCATCCCCATCACCTTTCTATGACAATGTCAGCCTCATGTACCTGAAATAAGATCTGTGCCACTTTAGAGACATTGATATAATATATATTTATAAGGAACATTTATGCAACAAGAGTACAGAAAGAGCATAGTTTGGGTTTGTCATGTGACATAGATCATACTACATTACATCGTTATAATAAATCAGCGTTGACTTTTGGTTTTAAACAGGACACAAGCAGTGGTCCCTGGGTGAAAGTCCTGTTTGTTTGACCCATCCATCCATGTCAACCTTCTCCCTACACTGACTTTCTTGCTCTTTATACATCAGGTACATCATTGGTATTTGATGAGTTGGGAGAAAAAACAGGCTGGACGTTGACAATTGTGGGCTCTAGAGAAATACGTCAACTATTGAATGGATTTCCATTGAAATTCGGTGGATATATTAATGTCCTCCTCAAGATAAATAACTCTGGTAATCCCTGATATTTTATCTACCACCAACATCCGGTCAATATTTCCATTTAGAGCTCAAACAATTACTTCATAAAGACTGTTTGAATAAAGGATTATTTGTTGGGATCATTTTTACAGTTTATGGTTCCAGCTTGTCAAATATGAAAATGTGTCTGAAAGAAGCTATTAAAAGACATTACTTTGGGTCCTAGGGAACTATTTTCAGATGTTTTGACGACCAAACTAATTAACATTTGGCCAAGAAATAACCAAATACCTTCAAAAGTAATGACATTCCCATCAGCCTCAGCTCTACCTTGTATGTAATGTTAATTAGCAAATGTTAGCATTGTGATTGTGAAGCACATGAGCATTCAGTCAAGCCTCACAGAGCTGCTGGGTTTGGCTGTGGACTCTCTTTGCTCTGCACGTCCGTCTCCATAAATTAAAAATGCTTTGAGACATGGCCGCGCCCTCCACATTAAAATAATGTGCTGCGAGACTTCAATTAACTCCACAGTTACCTCAAGAAGTGCTCAACCTTGAAAATCTGTCACATTCTGAGTTTATATTCTGAACCCTGCGCATAATGTACTTGATGTGAGTGCGCCTCCCAACTCCCTGTGAAAAACAGCCCCGCTAAATTTGAACAAATCACCACTTAAAGACATGCTCGAGTAGAGATTATCCCTCCCATCACCTATCCTTTCTTCCTCTCTTTTCTCAAGGACAGAGGCAGGTGCTAATAAGACTCATTTAGCACAATGCAGCAAATGAGGGCTCAACAGAATGCAAAGATAATGAGATAATGAGATAATAAGATTGCTTTGAAGTAGATAAACATCTAGTAAATATCACTGGCTGTCACAGGTGTTTTCGCACCGAGCGTGTTTAATCGGCACTCATCAATATTCACAATGCAAAAGGTTCGTCCTTTGGAGTTTAAACAAGGGCGAAAAGATGTGGCTGTTGGGTGAAAACACTCCACTGTATATCCTGTGGAGCATTTCAGGGAAATGAAATCAGAAAAATATGTCTGTCCAAACAATCCTTATTAGTATTTCTAGTAGCGAGCCATAGGAGGCTAACTTCTCAGATGCTTTCACCGTGTGTTCAGGAGACTGTCGGTATGATGCATGTGCTTTTAGCCAGACCAGCTATGTGTTCATCAAAGGGAATAAACAAAGATCCTTTTGGTCTTGGCAAATGGATTGGCTGATGTCAGAAACACGATGCCGTTGCTATTAGCCAACGGCTAAACATCTACGCCTGGATCAGATCAATTATAGATTAAAGACTTTAGTTTGTTTGCTTGTTTTCTTGACAGTTCCCTCCCTCAACGATGTGATTGATTTTAATATAAAAAAGTGTAGATTCAAACAATGTGTGTTCGTGCATGTGTCTGTGTGGCCTTGAAGCAGCATGTTGGCAGGTGTAGATAGATGTAGTGTTTGGAAAGCAAATTAATAGGTGAACAGCTAAATGCCAGCAAATATGGACTGAAGCAGAACATTACCTGAGATAAAAACATGTCGGTAACTTTGGAAATGATTTACATCATCTGAAATGATCTGTTTTCACTTGAACTTTAACATAGAAGCTGACATTATTTCGAGGTTCCTGTGGGATGGGAGTCAGTTTCGCTATTCATCCTGTGACTGGGACGGGACAGGAGAAAAATCAACAGGAGCGGGTGGGCCATCACATAACATTACTGAGCTAATAATCTGAAGTCAGCAGCTTTTAGTTTGTTCCCGCAGATCACAGGTAATATGCCGATAAGAATAAGCACACGTGTTGATGTTTTAGTCAACATTTTAAGGAGGGTTTAAGATATTATGTTTGCAATTGTGATGCTAATTTCTGTGTTAATAGAAATTAATCAGGACAGACAGGTGAATGAAGTAGAGGTAATTGTTTAACAGATTACAGGTGTATATACATATCAACAGATCATATGTGCTGATTAAGATTTGAAAGACTGAATGATACAGGGAGATTTTGCAATTGAGGTGCGTCTGCGCTGAGCAGTAGCAAGATAAAACCCCCACGGAGTCCAGACATTGGTGGTGGTGGCCGATGACTCTGCTGAGACTGATGGCTGATGAAGCTGAGGAATGTGCGAGGAACTGCAGCATGAACGTACTAAAGGGAGACAGAATTATATTTACAAAGACAGCAGCAAGATGATAGGCTAGTCAAGAAGGCGTGTCAGTGTCCTATAACCTGAGTCACCGTGATATCACACCAACAACAATCACTTTGGTTAAAAGAACTGGCAGTGCAACTCATCTGATGTTTCCGTTGTGTTTATTTACTGTACTGTGTTGCTTTGTTGTTGTATTTGATAAACCAAGCTGTGTGTTATACCTTGTATTGTCCAGCCGACCAGCGACGTATCACCGTGTCACCGACGTGACACCAAGAAAGGTTTTGTCCAGCTACGTTACAAACCGATACCACTTGGCACGGTATTATACCACCACAAAAGATTTCCGAATGAGAACGGACTGGACATATTCACGTCAAGTTACGCAACAAACATACTTATTTTAACCCAAAACGTGATCTTTTATCTGGAGCTCACCGAGTTTTGTTGTTGCCTAAACCGAACCGCAAGCTTTTCACAGCACTAACCATGTGTTACAGTGTGTTTCAGCTCTGTGACATCCAAAAAAAAAACAGCTGTGCAGAATTTGAATATTAATGTAGAGCTCAGATCCTCAACATTATGGATGAAGCAACCTGGTCTCACTCCGAAGTTGCTGAATACTGCCGTCTGGTCAGTGACTTCTGGCGTCAGACACCAATGAAAACATCAGTCATGATATGTGGCCGGTTGCCGTTATTCTGAAAAGGTAGCCTACAGTGTCAGGGGGAAATGCAGATGGGCAACAATGTTGGGTAAAGGCGCAAAAGTGTGATTAGGTTGGGCTGGAGGGGTGATGGATGGTTCCAACAACCACCGCTCTTCACCCAGTTGGCCAGTGATCGCTTGCCATATGAATGTAAAGCCAAACCTTGGGGTTTCTTTCTAAATCCAACCACATGCTTTTGCTGTTGAAGGAAAAAAACATCAATAAGTAGTGTTGTACCAACATAGTGCTTTTATTTTGAAAGAGACTGTATGCAAACTGTACATTTCCTGTGAAAATAGAAGTGTATCTTGAAAACAGACGATGCATGTAACAGGCTGAAGTTGACAAGGCGTCCCAGAACGTCAAGACAACACACCCAGGGTACCTTGGACGTCATATGTGGACGTGGTCAGGCCATGACCAAACAACAATATGTGACAAGTCAGATTGAGAATGTGTTGTATGACGCTTCATGACTACTGGGCACAGCTCTACGCTCAACACCAGCACAGCTAACACTGGACTGATGGCACGTCCCCCACCTCACTGAGCATTCCTGGAGAAACATACGAAGCAGTCAGCTCCTAGCAAGTC
Organism: Epinephelus cyanopodus; assembly: GCA_026686955.1. NCBI lineage: Eukaryota > Metazoa > Chordata > Actinopteri > Perciformes > Serranidae > Epinephelus > Epinephelus cyanopodus. The sequence continues at coordinate 8,900,717 of CM048925.1, read as the reverse complement.
AATAGATTTTTAGCAACCATGGCTACGCTTGTCAGCTTTAGCTGATTGCCTGACATACCTCCTCAGTGTGTCTTGGCTCATCTACAGTTGTCAGTTTTCCAGACGTGGCTGTTGAAGCCATGCCCCTGGCCGTTCACTTAATTCCCTGTACAGCCTGTCTTTTTTTTTTTTTTTTTTTTTCATACCTGGACTCTGGCCAGGTCTGTCAGTCGTGATGTCTCCATTGCCCAGAGTGACTCTGTCTATCTGGCTCTGGCCTTGGTGCATTAGATTTTTCTCTCTCTGTCCCTCTACCTCCCTCCCGGGTCCCTGACCTCTCTTTATTTCTCTCTCACTACCCCCCCCTCCTCCTGCTATTCAATCTTTTCCTCTTTCATCCCACTCTATTTTGCCACTCAACCCACAACCTTCTTTTTCCTCTCTGAACTTCTGCAGCACTCCCAGAGGTGCTGTAGCCGAACAGCCAGCAGTGCCATATCAGACACTGTCAGACATATGGAGGAATGCAGTGCCCCAAAGCTGGGTAGCTTCACCTCAGCAGCAAAGCACCGACGATGCATAACTGATAAAGACATTATGGGGCTACGGTAAATTTGTCGCAAGCGACATAAAACACTCGCCACGGCAGCTTGGACAGAAGAGGTTGCTTTCTATAAAGATCAGACTCAGTCAGATCGGGCCTCAGCCTCTCTGTATTCTCTCTCACAGTAGCCGGCCTGATGCAAATCGATAAAGTAATTTTCCCCCAGACTTGTCGTAATTAACAATCTGCCATGTGCGCTCAGGGGAACTTGTGCATTTGAATAGACGCGACTTCCAGCTGCTACTGAGACGCCTGTGATTTAAGAAGTTAAAGTCAGGAAGACGAGAGGAGCTGTATATGAGTAAGCATTTAACACTACCCACACACACTCTTTAGCAATGCTTGTTATAGAATCTGTCTCCTTAAAAGTGATTCCAGCTGACATTAAGTGCTAACGTCTGTATTTAAGTGCAGTGTGGGTTGTTTTTTAGATGAGGACATTAAATCCCTTCAAGAAACAAATTACCCTTTTAATTAACCAAAAATCGTTTCCTGGAACTCATCATTTAGGTTCTGAAATATGGAGGATTGCATTTGTCAGACTCATCTTGTCACCCATGAAATGAAAAGAGGATGCCAATTTTATATCTGGGCTTTTCTATGTAATGTAATGTACAGCATTCGTAAGGCAGAGTAATAACAGGTCAGGCTTTCAAGCATTTTCCAGGGTGTTATGTAAAAATTTTGAACTTGAAAAAAATGCATCTCTATATGTTCTTGTCATCCAGCATCCAGTAAGTGATCATTTCATGCATGATAATTAAGCAATATCACACTCAAGGTCGTGATGTTGTACTGTATATGGTCACGGCTGTGATTCGGTTATAGACAAGACAATTACAGCCGTGACGATATACAGTACAACGTCAGCAGTTCAACAACAGCTTAAACATCAATGCTGAGTATGGAAATGTTAACAAAAGGTGATGAAATAAATTATTTTAAGTATGTTATGTAGAAAGTCCGCGAAAGAAAAACAGTTCCCCCAGTCTGTTGCCAGGCAACGCAGCACACACGCCAGGAACTCACAAGCTCCTTTGTGTTTACATTGATCTGCAGCTGTGTAACTTCGTCCAGTTCGGCTCATGAAACGTTGGCAAACCTGGATGTTGGCACAGCGGGATTCAAACACACCTGGAGGTCTGCACAGAGGAGTCCTGGCTTTCCTTTTCCTCGTCCTCTCCTGACGACCACTCATAATTTAATTCAAATGTAATTTTGGGGAAAATATCCATCTTCTTGGTGTAACGCTATAGTGTCAGTTTGCGTCAATGTAGCGAGTGTGACATATTTTCAGGTGACTATTTATAACACCTGTGAGCGGAGTGATTTTACTGTTACATGTCCCAGTGATGTCCAATCAAATTACTCGGTCGGAACTAACTGTTGTATAATACAGAATCAGGCCATAACATTATTGTTAATTGATATCAGTGGAGCTCAGGCGAGGTACGTAAACAAAATAAACTACAAATGAACTTTTTTAAAAATTCATGAATACTTTATTTTTATTTGGTATTTTTGCCATGCACAGATGCAGTGATGATTAGTAAATGATGTAAAAGGGTTGATCATGTGACAGCACCATAGAACGTATGGTCGCTGTTTCAACGCAAAATCTGGCACAAGGACCATTATAAGGTCATTATAATGTGCACCAGGGCTCATCCTAACTACGTATGCCATTGGTGGAGTTATATTACAATGAATACATTCCAGTTTTGTGTTTACTTTTTCCAGTAAAGTAGTGAATGTTTTGACAGTGATCACTGATCCCGGTAATGCTCTGTTACTTTGACAATTCAGAAGTTGATTTTTCTTCCGTCTTGGTGCAAGTTTGACAGAGAGTCCTGAGGGTCAATAGCAGTTTGTTCTGTCTACGTTGGGCAGATCAATCCTAAAATACCGACACTCTCGATACTATGTTTGAATTTTGAATACTGATCCTAGCATCAGTAGGATCGATACCAAATAAGGGATCAGTTTCTTTCTTCTACATCGTACCTATTTCATCCTGATGTCATATATTCCAGGAGGGTGGTAATGATGTAGTAGATTAGGGAACCCTCCCCCTGTAGTCTAGACCCTGGTATTGATGTTTAGATGAGATAAAGAGGGAGCTAAGAATCTGGATGTGAAGACGAGTGGGCTTTTGATGAGCTCGTCCTGGGCTCTGGGTAAGGTGACTGGAGGTGAATGAGGTGGAGGAGGACACAATGATTATGGCTGACAGGAGCAGAGACGGGAACAGATTTAAAGTTTGGCAGCAGCAACATGAATGGCTGAAGGCGTTCGTGGCAAAGTTTGATTGGCATATGAGCTGTGGGAGTGGGATAGAGAGAGAATTGTGAATGACTGTGGCATAAAGAAAGTCTCCCTGATTGAACTTTCACTGAGCTTCATTTGTATTTCAAGAGTAAACCTGTCTGCAAACAACGTTGTGTTGTCGTGAACACATCTAGTGCATGATCGCTTTGCTTCTCCGCTACTTTTGTGTTGTCTGCACTCAAACAACAACAGACTCAGCAGTGTCTTCTTAGTTTCACTTTCATCCAATGTTGGCACTAGGAGGACTGTAAGTTCTTCTCCCAGCCGTCGTGTTTACCACTGTGGGCTGACGCAGACCCTCAGTCGTACTATGAATAGAACCGGTGCATCCACATGACGTAGCTGTACGGGGTTGTACAAAGTGTAAATCATGTCAGAGCCTGACTAGTTTATTCCGACACATAACAGCAGTAATGGATTAATGAAAGAGGAGAGACGTGAGAAAGAGAACTTGGAGCCGCCTCAGCATCCAGACACCTGACACAGAGACGGAGTTCACTGACAGAGTCTGTTCACAGAGGCTGAGACAATGAATTTCCAGGTATACAGCTGCCTAGTACTGGTCAATGTTGCAGTTTCAGACTATAGTTGGTCATTATTAGCTGTTACTTAAAGGGACAGTGCACCCAAAAATGAAAACTCAGCCATAATCTACTCACCCATATGCCGAGGGAGGCTCAGGTGAAGTTTTAGAGTCCTCACAACACTTACGGAGATCCAAGAGGAGAGTGGGTAGCAACACAACTGCACCTAATGGAGGCTGACGGTGTCCCAGATTAAAACGTCCAAAAACACATAACTGAAACCACAAAATATCTCCATACTGCTCGTCCGTAGTGATCCAAGTGTCCTGAAGCCTCGACATAAAAAGTTGTTTGGAAAAACGTTGTAGAGTTGTTTTGGTTGTTTTTGGAGTTCGCTGTGTTCACACTTGCCCAAACGATCTGCACTTAGGGGGCAAACGAACTTGAGTTCAGCTGAACCGAATCAAACCTGGCAGATGTGAAAGCGCCCTTACGCAAATAATAGCCTGAACTATTAATGAAGGATTTACGGTATCTCTAACTCCAAAGTTTCTTACGTACAGGTCTCTTCATACTGCCAGCTAGCTTCCTACTGTACAGTTCAGTCAGGAGAGACTCATCCTGAGTGAACAGAACATTAATTTACATTTGCACACACATGAGAAATGTGAGCAGTGTTTTGGCAATTAGATCCCATCATGATGTCATGTTTAGAGACAGGTGAAGCGGTAGCAGAAAAGGGAAGCCACTGTGGAGTCTAGACGTTGCTTGTGATGATGAGATGAAGGGCGCTGAGGATCTGGATGCGAAGGGAAGTTGGTTTTTGATGATACCTAGCATGTAATATGGAAACGTGAAAGTCCACTGACAAAGCTGCGATATGTGACAACTTAAGATGAGAACATGTTGCAACTTTAGATCATCACAAGTCAGGTGCTGAAATGACTTCATGTCAAGTGAAACTAACGTTAGCAACAAGGATGATAGATAAAGTTTAGTGTCTCTCCATCAGCACCGGCCCCTTCTTTTGATGACATTAGTGTTTGAAGCAGTTTCAGCACCCTCTTGTTTCACCGCTAGTATTACAGAGAGAAACACTCATGAACATAAAAAGCAGCACAATCAAAGACAGTCTGAGGTGTTTGAGTTTTGGAATTAATGAAGGGAACGTTTATTGACATGTAATCAGTGTAATTATCCTGAAGAAGGCAAAGTGAATTCTAATCACTGCCAGCATAACTTTTCCAGCTGATCACCTTTATTTCCTCTGATTTCTCTCTTTACAGGCTCATCGTTCCAGAAAGACGGCTCTCCATTGATGAGGAATAAGTAGCCAGCAAACACAGCGGTCGTATTAGAGATGTGCCAAATATATACAGCACTTAACGTGCATTAAATATGCTCTTTGCTTCCAATACGCTGATGAGGTGAATCCAGGTAAATGCCATTATCCCTCACTGATTTGCCTTGATTAAATCCGTGCCAGTCACTCAGGGGGAGACACAGGCGAAGAGAGGGGGGAAGGATTTCAAAGCTCAGAGACGATTGTGCAAAAAGGAGCTTTACAGGAAGGTGTCCTCAATAATTTGTACACAGTGGCAATTTTAAACATTCAGAAAAATTATCAAGAAATGACAAATGATGAGATTTACCGCTCATACTAATCGACTGATGAATGAATACAGGCTGGAGGAGTTTTATATTCAGCAGTAAACACTTTCTACCATTTATCAGAATTTATGTGTTCAATCACGCTGATTTTGACCTTTTCTACGAATGTCGCTGTCCTCAGAACAGCTGCCCAGACGCCAGCACAGCTGTACCGAGGTAATGAAAGGACAGTAGCCAGCCAAACTGTCTTCACCTGGCTGAATAATAACAAACAAATCAATGGGCAGTCGGCCTCGTGACGTGTCCTATACAGGAAGGATTCAATGATAATTTGATTTATTGAGCTCTCATAGTAAATCTAAAATCCTGGCAGTTAAAGGTCCAGTGTGAAGGTTTTATAGTATATATTGGCAGAAGTAGAATATGATATAATCAGTCTGTTTTCTTTAGTGTATAATCAATTGAAAACAAGAATTGCCATGTTTTTGTTACCCGAGAATGAGCTGTTTATATCTGCATGAGGAGTTGGTCCTCGTCTAGGAAGATCGCCATGTTGCATCACAATCTGTCTACAATAGCCCAGAATAGACAAACCAAACACTGGCTCTAGATTGGGACATTCACTTTTACACAGTCTCAGGTTGGCCATCATTGTAAGCAGCCGCTCTACGACAGTCGTGTCAGAAAAACACTGAAAAACCAGACTCACAGTCGTTCTGAGAACACTCTCAGAGAGCTCCGACCTTAGCCTAAAAACTTTCAGTAAGAAGTTTTAGTTTAGCAGTGGTTTTGGAAAGTTCTCAGAGCAACTCTGAGCAAGGAAAGAACAGAAACTTTTACCTTAGTGAGGAGGTGTGGTTGACCCTGTTGCTAGGTGTGATGCTTTCTGTTAACAGATGTGATTGGTTGTCACAGACACACCCCTGTGAGCCTGCAAGGTGCGAGGACACCCAGTGGAAATGAAATGAACTGCTGCATTTTCCAAATATCTCAGTGTTGTGATCATTTTATTTCTGGCGTTATATCGTTAGGAAATGTGTAGGTATCTCTAATGACATCAACCACAAACATTCCTGCACAATCTATTCTGTAATTTCATTTACTCACTGTCATCCAGCATTCTGAGAATATTTCTCCAACCTCTTTTGCATTCTGGACACCGACTTCTGCACCTCTGCTCCTAAACATACGGATGTAACAGCATTTTACACCAGAAACTGGAAGTTAAAAACTGTACTGTTAATCACTAGACACAAAAAAGCCTGTGGTGGCGTGGTGCTGCAGTGGTTAACATTAGTGAGAGTTTGCATGTTCTCCCCGTGTCAGCGTGGGTTTCCTCCAGGTACTCCAGCTTCCTCCCACAGTCCAAAGACACGCAGGTTAACTGGTGACTCTAAATTGTCCGTAGGTGTGAATGTGAGTGTGAATGGTTGTCTGTCTGTATGTGTCAGCCCTGTGATAGTCTGGTGACCTGTCCAGGGATGGGCTCCAGGCATCCCGCGACCCCTAACAGGATAAGTGGATATAAAAAATGAATGAATAAACAATTTTTCAATGCCACAATGCTCCAGCAGTGCAAAATGGCACAGTGAAGGGCACACGGAAGGAGCTACGGAAACCCAGGAGGTACAGAAGAGGCAGCAAGTTCATTTTCACAGGAACAATTAAACATAACAGTAAATAAAAATAACTCACAGAGATAAAATTCACAAATATAGTTTATCAAGAAGAAATAATTAAGTGCACTTTAAACTTTGTTACACTTCTGATCCTGGGGGTGAGCAGTAAGTAATAAATGGGAAAGTTTAGACCTCAGTTTAATTAAACTTTTCTGCTGCAGCGACCAGACACTCACTTTACAGACTGAACCACCACAGTCAGCCTGTTTAGACACAGACAAGCTTGTGATGTACTGAATGTAAAGTGCAACCAGGTGGGACTTTTATTCCAGTCAGCCAGTTGAAGAAATTTGGATAGATGAAAGACATTTCGGGGTGAGCGATGGCTTTTCGCTTGTGGCATTGGTCACCCTGTCATCCCCTCCGGCTTTGCCTCTGTTTGCTCATTCACTGCAGGTCCTCTAAATAACTGGCGATGGGCTCAGCTGAGCGTTTATGGGAGATTTTGAGATGATGTGTGAAATAGAGGTTTTCACAGCCACCATAAAAATGGAGAGTCCAGGTGATCAGTCAAATTTATGTCAGCGTCGAATTGCATATTTCTCCCCTTCTGTGAAATGAACTCAGCACAACAACAACAACAACACAGAGGGAGGTGATGCCGTTAAAAGTCTGTTAAGAATACGAGGTTTCATTTGTTTGTTGGTCATAATGGGCTGCATGTAGACGCGTGCCACTAATAAGTCCATGAAATTATTTGTGGAGCCACAACTGGAGCAATAACTAACAGAGGCTGCACAGATCTGGTTTCATGTGGTCCCATTGGGAGTTATATGGCTATGAAATCTGAGCAATTGACTCCGGAGAGAGAACTGTGACTATATTGCCTCTGTTGATGTGTGTGTGTGTAGGTTTTTCTTGCACCGTCGACATGAAGGATGATGTGATCTACAGACAATCTTGAAATAACAACCTGTTCCACTCGGCAGCATGGCTGAAAAAAAAGCAAAGTTGTACCCTCTTTCAATCTCCATCTCCCGTTACTGTACGCGCACCGAGGGGCATTACCTTCCTGTTCTCGCTTCCTCTCTGTCTTTGTGTTGACCGTTGATTGGCAGTTTGATGGAGTGCAATACAACAGTGAGGAGAAATGAGATCTGACCGTGCGAGCATTCAATGCTTCACTGTCCGCGATTCTTGCCAGGGGAGGCAACAAACAACAAACAGATTCACCAAGACCAGGCAACCGGGCCAACATATAAACAAGATAAACAACGTCTCCAGGGGTAAACGAGAGGAGCCGAGGATGCAGGGAAGTGCTGTGTTTGTTCTCTGATCGATGCCATACATAGTGCATGAGTTCCCTAAGAACTACGGGTAAAAGTTGTTCACTTCTATATGAGAAAGTTCAGACAGAGAGAGATGAGCTATTGAGATGGGGGTTAAATAAAGGTAAAATATATGAGGCATTGTGTGAGGGAGTGAGAGAGAGCGGCAGAAAGAGTTTCTCATCTCGGATAATAAAATGTGATGTTCGCTCGGATCGATCCGCGGGTTCAGCCAGGCAAAGGCCAGGGACGGGCCCGCTTTAAGTAGGAAAATAAAGAGTGAAAACCAAAACATTTTGATTGAACCTCATATCCTTCCACAGAGGTTTGATTCCCCTCTGATAAACACCTATAAACCGGGGCTATTGCCGAGCTCTCAGAGAAAATTAAAAGACAAAATTGCCTTCATAAATATTAATCTATGTAAGGTGGAGGTTGTGCCCTTCACAATTATTCATGCTCTCTGAAGCGCATTTGCCAAGAGTAAACAGTATCCTCCTGTTTACCTAATGCAGAACATTCGGTAGGTGAGTGGGCATAACTGATGCCTTCATATTCTATTCTTGAGGATGTAATTAAACACAGTCGGGTATAGAACGCGCTCATCTCCCTCTTTCTGTCCTCGTCCTGACCGTTCACACGTACCTGCAGTACACCTCCTCACAATTACACTCTTAAATGTCTCTCCAGCAGCAGAGTCTCGGTTCACTTGGAATTAAAGGAAAGAGAAAGAAAGTTAATTTCACAGTATTTTGGCATGTTATTAACACTCTGGGGCCTGTGTGCGTACTGTAGATGGCCTCTGCTGCAGTGGGTTTGTTTTCGTGGGGGGTAATATATTATTAGCTGCTTGCTCAACTGTGACGGGATCATTAGCGAGCAGAAAATAAGCCGATGACACTTTGCTCGACGCCTCTACGTGCTGATATTGTCCATGAAGTATGGATTATAATTGTCTGTCCACTTTATCTTCTGTTTGTGCTCATTTATTCCACATTCAGGGGGTGCAATATGGATAAAATCTACTGTACAGATCAGCGGCGGTCCTTAAACATTTGGTGCACTCAGCCAGCCTACCCCACAAAAACAAACAAACAAAGGTTTATTAGCAAGATGCGAATAAACAACTGCTAACAATAAAAAATAAGATATGACCTGTTAATTTGCTTTCAGTAACATGTAGAAATGACCTTGTTCATAAGAATAAACAATAAAATAGTAAATGATGTTCAATTAGGGATGCATTGACTTTGAAATACTGGGCTGATACTGATACCAATGTTTGAAATAACAATGTCACCAATAGCTGATACCAGTGTTTATTTATGTTAGTGTTTCTTTTGTTTTTTGTTATTCATTCTGCAAAACATCTTTTTAAAAACCTTTTTATTGTTTATGATCCATCACAACTCCCTCTCTGATATGTATTTTATAGTGCTGTGAAAACATCAACACATTTCTCCTTCAAACAGCTGATTCATTCAAGTTTCTCTCCAAAAAACACATTTTGCAAGATGATATTGAACACACAATGAGAATGTTATAATTCACTTTCACCCAAGACTTATTTTTACTGAATAGAGCTTGAATGCTTCACAGTGTAAATCAGTGCAGCCTCCGTGAGCTGTTGGTGATAACTAGCTGCTAACTGCTAACAGCTAACTCAACTTGCTCTCCTCCTGCTGATCCTGTCAGTAGTGTCTTGGTAACTGAGTGGGCACCAGAGAGCTTTTGTCATTTTGACATGATAAGCACGGGCCAGTATGGCTCTGGTTGCCTTCATTGGTGGGGTTATTTAGGTTTTTTAGGATTAGGTATAATGAGTGAGACTAGTCGGGGTTTGCATAAGAATATCAGGGTAAGCCAGTTGGAGGCAGAGTCAGGTGAGTCATGTCTTCGCTTTAGCAGAAAAACAAGTTTCAACAAGGCCAGGCTGTCAGACCAATGGAGAATATGTCCATGCTTTGACTTTGTGGTCAGATATTTCATCACAATGACATTGCTCTGGTTGGCATTACGTGGCGTTCCAGACAGCAGACGTGTTGTGGTGACGTGTGACGACATGTGATAGTAGTCAGGGTTTAATCCCCGAAAATGAATGATTCTTCATGGACGTGCATTGGTGATTGTCAGAATGAAGGTGTGATGTTTGGAGCAGCTGAGTGGTGTGGTTGGTAAGTTACTGGACCTCAGTTCAAACATAGAAACATAGATGCTTCCAGTGTGCCGGGATATGAAAGGTGTGAAACATTAGGAAGCAGGGCCGACTGATTGCAGGCCATGAACCTTTCTAACTGCAGGGAGAGTGTGTATTTTTGGAGCAATGGGTGTTTGTTTTCAGGAAAACAGGCTTTCAGACAAACAGGCTTTTGGTCCAGTGGGACATCTTTTGGACTGTTGGAGAACTGGCATAATGGGTCTGTTGCAACAACGGCATGGCCCCAGAAAAGCATCATTTTGACCCAAACCACAAATGTGTTTCCTTAACCTCTACAAAGCACTTATTTTAACCCAACCCGTGATCTTTTACTAACCAAGCTGTCTTTGTGCCTTAACGCTGAGAAGTGTTGGATCATAAAACTAACTAACAGTTTTGGGAGGTGCTGACAAATGATGTCGCCCTGCCAAGAAGGACATCAGATCAGCTTCTGGAGGGCAGCACATTTTGTCATTTGAATCGCTGAAACACTCTAAGATGTAGCCAGCAATTGCGAGGGGTGAGACCAGGCTACCTTCCTTTCACTTCCAACCTGCTGTTGTTAGAGAGACATGCACATATTTACCATGTAGTGTTTATTGGATGTTTTCACGGCAGTATATCTCAGTATATTGATCTGTGTGTGTTTGCCTGTTTCTCAGAAGCATAGTTCAGACCCACACTCACCGAACCTGTTCACACTCCCCTCGCTCCTCTCCTCTTCCTGTCCATTCGGCGTTAGGAATCAGGGGCTAAGCTTTGCCCCGGTGGCTGGGCTCTGGGGAGCTGCTGGTCTACCTGTAGACAGCCACATCAGATCTTATTCCCTGCACAGGAACACAATCATACAGGGAGAGGGAGAGCGAGCTCCATGTGTGGAATACTGATGCAGGAACAGGGCATCTACAAGACGAGCTCAGAGAGGCTTGAGGAACACGGAGGCCAGGGAATGAATTCTTAAAGATACAGTCAGGAGGACTTAGCAATGTTCTTGGAGGCATCGGAGAAATAATAAGAATGCTGGAGGGTGGTATGAGATTGGGGGTGTGGTATAACTCAGCTGTAACTGAAAGAAAGTTTGGAGTTGAGAGCTTTGAAGGTCAGAGACGATTCTTTGACGTACGCCTTATTCAGACTGACGGCCCAAATCTGTTTATTGGCCTTTCTAGATTGTATCCAGATTGAGTTTAGAAAGTCTAAAAACAAACAACATTTCAAAGTGGTAAGAATCGGATTTCTACAGATGCATCTCAGTCCAGATGCTCCGATCGCTCAAATCAGATTTCAAAGTGTCCTTTGTGTCACTCACAATGTGATCCGCAACAACGTCAAATGAGTCAGAGTGACATAAGTGTTGAGCAGAAACCATGCTGTTACTAACAGAGCATTACCAGGAGATGCAGTGACTTAAACCAACGGCAAGTATGAAAAACAATAGCGTTACATGCAATTTGTTAAGTTATGAGTAGAGGAACAAAAGTCTGCTAGCCGCTAGACTAATTTATGCAGCGTAAACATGCTTAAATTAATAATGGGTGATAAGCAAGAAACAGTTGTCTTGTCTCTAACCCTTGACAGTTATTACTGAGCTGACTTTGATACTTTAGTGAAATTATCTTGTTGTTTTATGGTTGTTAAGAGAAGTTTGCCTTCGGGGCTTTACGCCAGATAGACCTCAAGTATCATGAAAAAGATGATGGTTTGAGTTAAAATAAAAAGATTTACTCCAGACAGAACTTTCTGTCAGATTAACTTATCTCATGCTGTTTTATATGGAGTCAGTGTAAAGAAATGTAAAACTTTTCTGCACTTAAGTAGTTACGATTATTTACTTTATTTATGTGGGATTTTTTTGTTTTATGGCCAAAACCAGAAAGGAAAGATGTGGTCGCTTCTCCTGTGCAGATAATACCTCCTATCAATCGAAGGTCTCTGAATTGAAATTGTATCATGGCACACTTCGTAATCTCGGCAATGTTGTATCGTTGTCCAAAGAATTGATATAATATCATATCATGATCAAACTGGTGATTTCCACCCCTACTATTGAAAGTGCCCCACAAATAACGTTACGTCCTTAACGTGCAGTTATTTAATTAACGTAAAGCTACAGAGGTTAGGTTTTGAAAAGTTAAGTCAAGTCAGGATTTATTTCTAGAGTACATTTAAAATGACAGCAGTCGACCAAAGTGCTGCACATGGGTGGGTTCAGAGTTAAAACAACACAACATAATAAAAATAGAATAGATGTAGAAAACAACGATGAGAAAACAGAGCATACTGTGCAAACATCAAAATAGCAATTTAAGAAGAAAGAAAAAGATCATCGTGCTCAGGCTGAATGATACGCCAGGTGGAAGAGAAAGGTTTTAGAGAGGATTTAAAAGTCTCTGTCACCTCGAGACTTTAGTCTGGTTTTTGGCACCACCGACAGTGGTTGGTCCGAAGACCTTAAGGTTCTGGTTGGGGTGTGGCGCAAAAGGAGCTCAACGGACCTGGAGCCAGTGGAGGGAGGCTAAAACTGCCGTGATGTGGTTGCGCTTTTTCTTGCCTGTGAGGAGGCGAGCAGCAGCGTACTGGATGAGCTGTAGACGGTTGAGGGAGGACTGATCCAGGTCAACATAAAGGGAGTTACAATAGTCTAATCTGGTGGTTATGAAGGCATGGATCACCCTTTCAAAGTCTGTAGCTGTGAAAAAGAAAAGCTAGATTTGACAACAGCACTGATCTGTTTGTCAAATTTGAATCGGCTATCAAAAATCACCCCGAGATTCATTACAGAGGAACGAATGTTGGGGTTCAGGAGGCTCAGGAAATCTGCGGAGCTGCCTGGGGAAATGTGGCCTCCAAACAGGATAACTTCTGTCTTGGACTCATTAAGATTTAAGAAATTAGTTACCGTGGTTAGATTTAGGAAAAGAAACACAGTGAGGATGTACCCTAAAAAGTCTCAAAGTTCGCACAGTTCCGAACAGGAGTCTCCAGGGGAAAGTCTGCATTTTTGTGACCCATTCTCAGTCCCAAAGTGCCTCCTTACAAGACCTCGGGAATGCTTCCTTATTAAGTCCATGATCGTAGCCTTTAAAAATGGATAGTTCGTAGTAAAATGTAGGAACATTTTATGAGAACAGCGTGCTGTGGTAGTGGGACAATCCCATGTGGCATTATATTGACAAATGCTTGCGATGACTGGTTCCAAAAATCCATACAAATGGTCATTTTCTTCTCAGTCTGGGTACAAAAATGATTAAATGCAGGAATTGTTTGACTGGAGAAGTCTGGATACTACTTTGCATGTGTTTATCTCGGTCAGTCCCTCAAAGGTATTGAGTCCTGTTACCCAGCCCATCTCTTATCCCTGAAATATGAGTTAAAATGAAATATGAACTCTGACTTTTCCTTCAACTGCGTCTATACAGTCACTCTTAAATCCTATATAAAGGTAGTATTAGCCCAAAGGATAGTAGAGGAAGACTTGTGGCCGGAAAGAGGCCAGTTCAGATCGAGACCATCTGGTAGCCTGAGAAGAGAAACTGAATGAGAAGCACTCTCTTTTCTCTCCACAGCTGACATTAATAAGCTCCATTTGCTCCCGAGGAGCTGTTCAGAAGCCAAAAGTTGAAGCCTGGTTGTGATGAGCAGCTCCAAGAATTTTACATGTAGAGCTGTGCAAGTGAGAATCAGGTTACAGCTGAAAAAAGACAACTCAGGCTGGGAAATCTTCCTTGGGTAAATAAACATTTTTAAAATACTGTAGTTAATTTGTGCTTGTATTACTCCACTAGGATTTCTCAGAGATTCTGTTTATGTCTCTCGTTTCAGGTTATTGGAATAGTTCATGCAGACTATACAGCAGTCAAAACACTGCAAGCCATTTTAGGTGAATTACAGTATTATTCTCATCTAATAGCTGGCTTAAAACGTTAATCATGCATGCTAATTCCTGGCTTAGTGTGCCTATGGATTAGAAGCCTATGTAATGTACAGTTAATCCCATATACACTGCATCGAAAATCCACCTAGAAGCGTTTCTCATCATCAAAATTTCCCTCTAATTATGTCTCCTGAGAGTTGCTCAACTCCTACTTGAGAGGGGTTCGTCTATACAGTATTCTCAGGTTGGCATGCATGTGGAATACAGAATACATGCCCTTGATCAAGCTCTCGGCTATTGCTTTTTTATCCGGATCCATAGATTGGAATTGATGGACGCTCTAATGCTTATTATGCAGCTGGTAATAGATTTTAATCCCACCACAGGGCAGGATATCTCTATCGCTTATTCCCTCCATATCAGTTCAGCCTCCTGCTCCCATACAGTCACATTCAATAACCACTCTGTCTATTTAAAGTTCAGTAAAGATATTCAAGAGCAATTTCCCAAACTGTGAACTCACAAACAATAGCTGAATCTTCTTTTAGTGGCTGTGTGTTCTTCTGTGCTTTGCTGAAATATTAATAACCTATTAATTATCGGGAAAGTGGGAGAAATGAGAGGGGTGAGAGACAGAGGGATTGAGGCCACACAGATCTGACAGAATACAAAGAGAAGTGGAAAAACAAGGCTGGAATTGGCTTCGTACTCTCCAACCCTGCAAATTCTCCGCAGAGACTCGTGATTGTTCTGCCCTTTTCAAAGCAGCCGCCTGTGGTCTCATTTCAGACTTCCTCTCATGGTTTGATCAAATCTAGAAATAAGCCCACTGTATTTCTGCTTCTGTTATTAGCAGACTGTATTAGCAGGCTTTCTAAAGTGACAGTTCTCATTTGGAATACTTCTGCCTTCCTGGACAATTAGAGAAAGTTGTACTTAACTCAGACAAGTTTATATAAGTACACCAGTGGAACCGATCCACAACTTCAGACCACTTTTAATACCAACATTTGTTTCTGCTGTGGCTCGAGGGATAGCAACTTCGGTCCGACTCTCGTCTAATTAGAGAATGTTACCACACTAACATGAGCTTATATGGTGGACGTGGTATACATGATACCAACTAAAAAGGAGCATTGTCATTGTTACCATGTTTACGTCAGTATTTAGACCAGATATCCAACACCCAGTGGTGTGAGATGGTTACAATGGGCGTATATATAGGGCCTTCTGTGGTGGTCACAACAAGTTCAGAGTTGGTAAACAATTGAGGAGAAACCGATGGTAGCTGTTGCTGGATACCCAGAGCTACGCAACTTTGCAAACCGCAGTTACAACTAGAGATGCACTGATCCGATATCTGGATCGAATCGGCCCCGATATCATCAAAATAGATGGATCGGGTATCGGAAAATGCAACAGATACCTGAGCTGATCTTTTCCCTTTAAATCTATTGCGACGCCAGCTGTGTCATATGTCATGGAGTGAAGTTGAGAATCTGCTGTGTGGAGGTATTTCACACTATTTCAACTGCTGTTGCGCAATTGTTTATTTCTGTTAAAAAATAAATAGTTCATCACTGCATTAATCTGTTTCTTCTTGTTTCATTTTATCTTACGAAAGAACTGTGTAGTCATGAATGCCTGATGCCTCTGGTATTTTCTGGTTTCTGGTTTCAGCAATGCGTCAATATTGCTGCCATCTTGGGGAGGTCACTGCCGGCTGGCTAGTACTGTTGCGTATGCAGATAAGTCATCAGCAATCTTGGCGTGCTGACTCAAAAGTCTCAAAGTGTAATTGGGTGGTGGTCCAAAATATTACAGCAAAGCAGAAAAACCCGACAGCACTCATTAATAAGTATAATACTTTTTAATATAGTGGATTGCACAGCAGCAGTCGAACGGACGCATTTCAGCTCATAGCCATCCTCAGCGTTAGGAAATGGCCACTTTAGAATGAAAATACAGACAGTACTTACTGACCCTTATGCCGACAAGAAGTCCAGTGTAGTTTTTAATCCACAAAACTCGTTTGGGTTTAGGGTTAGCTAGCTGGGATAACTTGAAATGCACGGAACCCACATTTTGAAAATGTAAAAAAAAAAAAATCTGCTAATGTGTTTCAAAAACGTCAGAACGGCTCGTCCGTCGTAACCCAAGTACCGTGAAGCCGGGGCATGCTAAATTGACTTGAAAAGACATAATTTACTTCACTTTAATAGCATCATTTCTCACCGTGGTCAGTTAGTCTGACTTGTGAACCAGCACCACCACTAGCCATCAGCTAGTCTTGCGCGAGTTGCCATGTAAACACAGCACTTGTTATCCTCTGATACCCCGAATGAGTTGTGTGGATTATTCACAAGTATCCACTGCCATATTAATAAACGATAGATTGATTACATGGGAAGGTTAGGGTAAGGAGGTCAACAATAAAAGGTGCAGCAAGCTTTTTTTTTTTTTTTTTCCACTGGTGGCATTCATTTAAAAAACAAAAACAGGCAGTACGATGTGCCTCCATGTGATCGGGGTCTTACTCTCAGCCTTGCTGCAAACAGGACACGTTACTTCCTGTGGTGATACTGAACATGGACGCAAATCTTAAGGGGCAGAATAATCCAGCATACTGTAAATGTAATTCCCTGGTATACTGAGCTGCGTTAAACAAGATATTCCAATCAGGAGCAAAGGCCAAGCACTCACATTTACTTTCTATATTGTAGGTCTAAGGAGAAAATGTTGTACTGTTTACTGCACCATTCTTAAGTTCCTGCCGTATGTGGTTGTTCAGCACAATAAGGGGGTGTGATGAAAAAAAAGTTTAACATGCAAAACAAAAGTTGAGCAAAAACATGATGCATCATCAAAGTTTGCTTTGGCCAGCAGCACATGTTGTGTATTTGTCTTAAAATACTTGTGTCAGGTGAACCAGATCTCGCAGGACTTGTTTCCCCTGCTGAACCACAGTGTGCAGGTGTCAGAGCTTCTAACAGAGGCTGGCACTATTTACTGTGTGCACTTTTGGTTACTGTGCAACTGTTGGTAAAACTTTGCTTTCTGGACGAACAAATCCTCTCCTCCAGGTGTGGTTTTATGTTCTCACTGATGCAATGTGGAGGTTTTTTCAGCTTGTGTGTGAAGGCAACGGGCACAAACTTTCCAGAAGGTCCAAAAGTTTTTTTGGTGATCCACCGAAGTTGATGTAAATTCAGGGAGTTTGTATGCAAAGTTGAGGTGAAGGAAGTGAATTATGTGCAGTTCCAGGATGACGGATGGAGTTTTTATGGACATTTATGGTTGCCGTGGAAGTATTATGCAGATTTGTGGTAAAAGAGGAGTTTTGGTGGTGACATTGTTTTTTTTATGCAAATCTGTCATGACTTAGAGTTTTTGTCTTGCAAATTTATGGTGGCACAGAGAATGATTATGCAAATTTGCAGTGAAAAGCAAACGATTTGGAAAGAAATTATTGATTTGGCCTTTAAATTTGTGATTTTTTTTGCCAAGCGGGTGCTTCTGTTTGCACATGCAGGGCATGAAAATAATGAAACTGTCAGCATACGTGTGCAAGATAAATTCCTGCTGACTTTATTAACGTTGTTAGTCAGTGAAGGCTGAGGCCAAAAATGCAAATAGTGTATCTCTTATAGGTTGCTATGGTGTATATATAGAGCTTGATTATCTGTTGTCCACCTTTGGCCTTTTGTTAGATCTAATGAATTTAAATTATCTCAGCATATTCCATAAGATGTACAATATATCTGCTACACCGAGTTCACTGATTTATATTCCTGCAGATATCCGCAGCGTCCTGTTTCTACCTTTTATTCCCTGAAGTCAATGTTTGAGGGCCGAGAAGAAGGTATTGACTTCATCACTAATACATATGCATTTTCTGACATTTCACAATGTACTGTCAGTGGTTCGGATCACTCCTAGGCTTCCATTTCTGTGGAGGCACGATCACAAGTGAAATGTGTTTTTTTTTTTTTTACCCCACACTTTTTCATAACACAAGTTTCTTATCACGTCCTGTCTAAGGCATTTATGCACAGTATTGGAAATGGATACACAGACGGCGCCTTGTGTCCGTAATCTGAGTTAAGTTTGTCTGTATTTTGTGTACGTTTTCTGAAAGCTTAGGAATATGGACACAACAGAGCAAATCGGTAGTAGGGTGAAAATAATTTTCTGTCTGCATTTAGCGATGATCCATTTGTCTGCTAACATTTTGAGAGCCTAGTTGAATTGATTTATCCCCATTTAAGTTAGAGGAGCACTAAACTGGAGGTTAACCGCTAAGCTCGCGAGAGTCTCTTGCGCGCCTCCTCTATGAGCCCCACAATGCGGAAGACGGATTTCACGGTCAGCAGATGTATTTTTTTGGGTTAACGATTGATAAATTCACATATCTGCATCATAAAATCCTGGGGCTAGTTTGCTTTCTTTCACAAAACAAACAAACCCCACCAGAGTCCGTTCGAAGCAGAATGAGACCCACCTTTTTAAGTGGTCTCGGTTCAGGTGTTCGGTCTGAATCAGGGTTGATTGATAGCTTTCACATCAGCCTAAAGGAAACATACTAACTGCACAAACGGACCTGAGTTTGCTTTTACAGAACCAAACTTTGCTTCTTAGTCTTAGCAGCAACAAGGTGTCAAGTCAAAACATTATAACCAGGTCTACATGCCTTCTGTTATGGGTACTGCTTTCTCATAACTATGGCTTCCTCAGTCCATGGATAACGCTCCCTGCGCCGCTCTGATATGCCGCTATTTGTTTTGCAATGACTCCCAATCTGTTTTCAGCTGCCTTGATTGCCCTATAATCATGTGCTACTCTCCTTGTTGTCGGACCAAGCAAAGAAATCTCTGGTCTTCTTTTTTCTGTATGTGAAGGAAAACCAATGAATGACCTGAAACGGTGCTAAAACGCTTGTGTGTACGTGGATCATTTCCATTTTCAAACATTTTATTAGTGTAGTTGTGGCCTCAGCCTCTGATTTAGATTGACGATAGGCACAGACAAGTTCGCGCAAGATCATTCACATCATAGAAACATATTCCATTTGATATCTTTTATATCCACTATAACTTTAAAACAGCACGTATATGAAAAGGGTCCTCATCAAAGATTCTCTCAGAGTTAGAGAGACGTTGCTCTTAATCTCCTGATTTGCTTCTCGTCTGTGAAGCAGCAAATGGGTGGAACAAAACACTCTGTCTTCTCCTCAGGATATTGCTGCTTGTAGAGCTAATCAGGTTGGAAATGATGGCAGTGTGTATGTGCGAGCAGGCAAACCCTCACAAGGACATGCTCGTCTGTTCGGCCCTTATCTCCCGTCCTCATTCAACCTCATCCATGCAACACATTAACCTCTCTGTCTGCCTCCGAGTTTTACATCCACTTTTAAAATGTGCTTAGAGTATCAAAAATGCATTCAGTGTACACATCTTATCTTGAAAAGAGGCTTGCTTCATTTGCACACTGATAAGTGCAGCATAATGTATGTACATCTCTGCAGGGTTTCCCACATGTTTGTTGGGTTCTTTCAGGCGAACAAGCATCATAAGCCGGTCCCTGCTGACCACATCGCTTCGTTTAACGGAGATTATAAAGGCATCACTGCCGATCATGAAGGTCATGTAACTCTGTAGCTCGACATCAAAAAGCATGCAAAATATTTTTCTCATTGTCCAGCAGCTCTTC
This sequence comes from Epinephelus cyanopodus, assembly GCA_026686955.1. Classification (NCBI taxonomy): domain Eukaryota; kingdom Metazoa; phylum Chordata; class Actinopteri; order Perciformes; family Serranidae; genus Epinephelus; species Epinephelus cyanopodus. The sequence continues at coordinate 8,880,944 of CM048925.1, read as the reverse complement.
TCTCTGCATAATAAAGCATGTTTCTACATTTCAGGACTTTGCATTTTAATGAACGCGTTTAATTATTTAGGTTTCCATTAGAGATGCACCAATCGACTTTTTCTTTTCCAATTCCGACACCCACACTCAAGGTTTTGCCTCGCTGCCCTTTTTTAATCAAAATGTAAAATCTGTAAAAGTCTGTGTCGAGCTGATTGAGACGTGTAAGCTAACATGGGATTTGAGAGAAGACGTGTTTAAGGCTTTTTATACTGTTTAGATGGTTTATGAAAGTGCTTTTTTATAACACATAAACCTCATTATGACAGTGGGTCTCATTCATGAAAAGCAAGTAAGTCTGTGTGTAGATTTGCATTTAAAAGCCTGCGCTACTAAAAACCTACTCCGGCTTCAGGAACACCGCGGGAAACTTTGATCGTAAACACGTGTGTATGATCATGAATGCCAATCCCTCGTAAAGTGACAGCGCGCTCCCGGTAATCAGCAATTAGCATAAATCCCCGCCCATGAATAGCCAATGACACCATATAAGGAGGTTGTAGGTGCATCCTGTCGACCTGTCAGTCATGGCGCAAACAAAGAAAGAGAGAGAAAGAAAAAAGATTTTTTCCGAAGCGGAGATCAAAATAATTTTGGGTGAAGTGGACTTAAGAAAAAACCTTTTATTTCCTTCAGTTAGTAGTGGTGTGACAGGGACAGAGGACCATGTCAGAGGTGAAGCGTAAATGGTTTGATATGAAACTGGAGGCAAAGAAACACATAAGCGCACAAAAATACAGCAGTCACCAAACAAACAGAAGATTCATTTGTGGGGTTTTGAATGAAGTGGGAACGGGAAACCAGAGATGTTTTGTGCGTAATGGATAAACTCTAAATCAGTGATGGCTGTAGAGCTGAATGTAGAGCTATTTAACACTTATTTTAACAAATGATACGGATAATATATAGCCTGCAGCAGTTTGTATGCATCGTCTTCAAATTATTTGAACCTTAATAGCCTAAAGCTCTGTTTTATACAACGTAGGCTAAATTAAACAATTTTCAAATCAGATTTATTCATTCAAATGATCAAAAAGCCACAAAACAAAAACCGTGCTGAGAGGCTGGGCGACCAGGTGTATTTTTACACTTTAAACCACATCTCAAGCAAGAAAAGTGTCTCCTTTGGATAAAGTTGTGTGGTAACGTTAGACCACAACATCAACTCAACGTGAATAAGATTAACAATGACGTCTACATCTGTTCTAAGGTAAGTCAACATTGTGTTTGAGGCAACATATTGTCACTTTGCTGGAAAGAAATATAAAGTTAACATAAACTTTAACATCTTTAGCTAAAGTTAGCCGAACGTTAGCTCCTAACTGCGTTGTTCATCATGTCACCTTGTTTGCTGGGAGTTCATTAGCATCTTATACAGATGCTGCAGGTGATGATACTGAAGGCACTGCCCACATAATCTAAAATACATATTTTTCTTCTTATCTGTAGTGCTATTTAACAATACAGATTATTTTGGTGCAACATGTCAAGTGCTGGAGATATTGGCTGCAGAGATATTGGCCTTCTCTCCAATATAATGAAACTAGATGGCCAACCGTATCACTGCACAGAAGGAAGTATGCATCAGTTACTAGCTCACTTTGTCACAGTGAGCTACACATGCCATCTTCTCAGCTTCCTCAGTAGCTTTCCACAAACTTTCTGTTGCTGCCGTTCCGCTCATCATTGCCACTAACAAAACTCTCTCTGTCTACAGTCGGCTTTGCAAAGGCGTGGCTGCTTCTCCTGTCAGAACTCCTGGTTTTGGATTTCCTGCTCGCCTGACATCGCCTTCTACCTGCATCACAACATGTTCACAACAAGGTCTGTGGATTATCTTGAGTAACCGGGTCATAATTTCTGGAAAGAGATGTTGCTGTTTATTTTTTCAAAGGTATTTTTTGGAGCAGAAGGCAGACATCTCTACAGCCGATGTCTCCATCACTCGGCAATTCACACCACAACAACACAGACTGATAAACGACGCTAAAGTTAAGAGGAAAACATGTGGGCGAGTTTTGTTTTAGGCGTGAATTCTCCCTGTAAGTCTTTGGAGAAGTTTTGGGGGTTGTCAAGGCTGCAGCGAAACACCATGGGAATACACCTGACTTTTTGGTGGTCTCATTGGTGGTCTTTTCTGCTTCATTATGACTTAAAGCCACCAGTCACTCTTCAAAAGGATCTTAAAACAGCGTCTGCCTCCGGTGATACTATTTTAAAGCTCACACTGTCACTGGGGAATGAACAAGCTGATGCACATTTACAGTCCCCTCCTCCGAGTGTCTGTGAAGATGAGACTGACCAGGGACATTTCCCACAGCGCCGTCCGATGTCAGATACGTGTATGCTAAGTGAGAACAAGTTGCCGAGCTGACGTGGGTCATTTCCCAGTCACTGAGTCAGCGGTATGTTCCCTCCTTTGCTTCTCACAGTCCTCTTACATTTGAATTTGCCCGTGAGGAAGCAGCAGGACAGATCTGTGATCAGACACTTATGACAAGATGGCCAGAAAGTGTTTAGTACGCATTATTCACAGAGGGTGGTTTGTTTCAGAAGTTGTAATTCCCAGAGGTGAGTAGTTGAGAATATAAAGTGAGATGGTGATGATCAGGCAGAGAAGAGGCTCAGCTAGTCTACCTTTTTAGCTGTTATGCGATTCTTATATTATGAAACATAATCCTGACAGTCTTTGTAATTTGATATATTGTCAAGATCATTTTAAAATTGATTTTGATAGGAAGAAGAAAGCAATGGGTAAAGCTAAAGGAGCAGTGTGTGAGATTTAAGAAGTGGCTTGTAGTGGTGAGGATTGCAGATTTCAACCAGCTGAACTTCTCCTGGTTAGAATTCCTTCAGTGTTCATTGTTCAGGAGGTTTTTACCAGGAGCTAAATTAGCCTCTCCAAAACAAACAGACCAGGTGATTAAAACCTGTTAAAACACTGCATAAAGCAGTTGTACCTTACAAATCAGTGAGTCTTCTTCACTGTATAGCATGTCGGAGATGGGTTGCTCGCCTCGTACCTGCTAACATGTGCTCACCTTAATTTGGATCCAGATATTTACCATGAGCTGAGGTCTCTTCCTCTCCAAAACAAATGGAAAAGGTGATGTGTGCTCACCATTTTGTCTGTTAACTTAAGATCCAGATGTTCAAGAGATTTTTACCAGAAGCTGAATTATCCACAAACAAACAGCTCCAGTGATTTCAACAAGAAAAACCACTGACTGAAGCAGAATGACGTTAAAAATCAGTGATTCTTCGATGCTGTTTGGCATGTTGGAAAAGTGCTGGCAGCCTCGTGCCTGCTAATGTGCCTCTTAACCTTATTTCTGATCCAGACATTCAGGAGGTCTTTATCGTGGGCAATTTTTTCCTCTCAAAAGCAAATGGACCTGATGATTTAAATGGATAAAAACACAAAAAACTGGGGTGCAGTTGTATGATGGCTTTTCATTCAGAATGAAATAAATCTGAATGAAATCATTTGGAATTAAAGTTTTTCCGGGTAGTTTACATGAGAAATATTCATTCCCAATGAGGTTTACACGGAGATCAGTTTAATCGCCTTTATTCGGGTCCGCGCAAGGTTTGGGGCAGGGAAGTTTTCTGATTGGACAGGGGGCGGGGCGGATGTGTCGTGTTTACATTTACCGGAAGAAAACACTGTAGTCCTCGCTCCAGATAACAAGGTGCTTGACAACGCCGTTCTTAGTGCCTTTTTCGGGCTTGTTTTGCTTATATTCTTGAAGCAGCAGTACGACAACAACCTTGTGCTGCCAATGCTTCGTCTGTTGAGGAGGAGAAGGGAGATAGAAAGTCGAAGAAGGGAGATAGAAGACCGTGCTTTGGCGAATGGAAACCAGTGAGTGCAACGAGTTCGACTGCTCTATCTCAGCCCATTGCTATGCCTGCTATACACGTCATCGTGCCAGAAGGGCAAGGAAACGAGCATGTGCAGAAAGACCGGAATGAACTTAAAGAGGTATGAGTGTATACAAGTGCGAGACATTCTTTCATTTGTTAGAAACGGAATATTCCAGCCCCTTACATCGGATTGAATTTTCAATCGCATTGGCCATTTTCATTCTGAATTAGGTGTTTACAAGATCACTTTTAATAGAAATGAACTTTCATTCCGAAAGAAAAGGGAATTAAACCGTCCATATAAACGCACTCAATGTTCTTCAGGTGCTGCTCATTGTGGAGGGGCTGCTGACTGTAGTGGCCTTTGTGAAAAGGTGAATGTCCCTATCAGTGATTCCTACCTTCAGGTGGTTGTACACCAAAGAAAACTTAGTTTTTACATTATATTCCATTTCTCCCCGTGTACCCCCCCTTAAATCCTACACACTGGACCTTTAATGTATATCTGTGTTACAACAGCAGGCAGCCATTCAAAGTAGAAAGTAAAGGCAACAGGATCCAAATATAAAAAGCAGTACATTTTTGTCATATATTTCTCAAAGGTACTGTATAATAATAGGGCACGCTGAGTTAGTTAACAAGCTCAAAAAGTCATTTTATCGCCATCGTGACTAACCGCGGTCGATGGAAGGTGTGAAATGAACGGGACAGGATTTGGAAGGCAGTTGCAGGCTCATTGAAAAGGTGTTGCTTTCATGGAACATGATTTCTCAGTGAGCGGAGTTCGTAGCATGTCAGAAAGAATTACATTACTTCCAAGGTGCTACTCACAAATGAATTCGTTAGTCACGCTCGCCTCTGGTTTTATTTCCCTTTGTGTGTTTCACACGTAAAGCGCGAGTAATTTGAAACACGTAGCTCTAAATAAATCTGCATTGTTACGGGGTCTATAGTCTGCAGAGAGGCAGTTTGCATGTAGTAATGAAATCATGTTGATGGCTGTGGTTTCCAGTATTTTATAACACTCCTCTACAAATGTTCTGTCTCTGAGTGCATCAGTGATTTACAGAAAATGTAAAATGGGACGACTGTTAAGGAGCCACTGAGTGATCGTGTAACGCAGGTTTAGATGCAGCCTTGTAGCTTTAAGCATCTCCGAACAAAAAATCAGTCACAAATTGAACCTTTCAGGCCTTGAAGAAAAACACATTTTACCCACTGTCTTTACTCGGAGAGCTACCCCTGTATCTGCTGATATTTACTTCGGCAGAGTGGAACCTGATGGATGGAGTTCACACAGAAAGGAGGAGAAATGTTTCAAATGAGCTAATGAAAAGATTGTTTTGACAAAAGTTTGGTGAAGTTTTGGACGCGTACGATAAAAGCGAACAGTCTGCTGCCCCTGTAGAAATCAGGATCCTTGCGCATTCTGGCAGGAAAATGCAGCTTTGCAGTGATGGTTTGCTGCTGTCACAACTAAAAGCTTTGGCACAGAATAAATCAATCTTTGATCGCTCGCACAGCTCATTAGATAATCCAGAAAAACAGGCTGCAGTCGCACAAATCGCTGCTTTATTTGTTGAACTCTGTAGATTTGCTGGTGGTGCGGGGGGGAATGTGGGGTGATGCTCCAAAGATGATTTCCCTGACTTGTACAAGGTCCCAAGTTAACAAGAGAGGCGCTGAAAGGGAAATTAGACAGTGACAGAGAAGATGCTTTGCTCTCCATGGAGACAGAGAGGGTTTACAACATTATTGCTGTGTGTGTGACATTCAGGGCCGGACTGCCAACTGGGCAAAGAGGGCAGAGAGGGCAACAGCCCTGCGGCCCCACAACTCCAGAAGCACAGAGGAGCTGCAGTGTTACTGTGCGTCGACTGGTTGGTGCTGAATTAATGTCAGTTTCCCCGCATCACTAAAGCACAATATCCACATGATAGAAGCCTTGAAATAGATCCTCCTGTATTATCTCATCTCCAGACCCTGTCCTGAAGAGCACGCTGTGATGAAACAACCTGGTCTAACTCATCGTGGAATACCAGCGCTTGGTCAGTGGCTTCTGGCGCCAGACGCAGACGAAAAAAGCAGTCTTTCCACATTGGCATCAAATGCTCTTTTCCTTTGAGTCCTAGGTTTCCCCAAAATAAAATCAGCTGCACAAAACACCCTTAAGTCTTCTTAAGGTTTCCGTAAAATGTTCACGTAAGTATTTTTGGTTTTCTCCTTGTCTTGGTCTTATACTTAAAGGATCCCTTGACCATTGTACAAAAGACCTTAGAAAGCAAAGCAAGGTAAATTCAACCGTAAGGTACCTCTGACTCTATCTTAACCACATCATAACCGAGTTTGAGGCGATAAATGAAAACACTAACACACTTTGAGAAGAGTTCTGTGACTAAGAGAAGCTGACAGATTTGCTTTTGATTTTACACTTCAGATTTGACTGAAATGTATGATTTACAAATTACCTTCCATTATTGTATTGCTTTTGAATTGTTCATCTGTGTAATACTCACAGGTGCAGCTGATGTTTTAATTCAATTTCAATTTTCCATTTTATTTATAAAGCACCAATATCACAAATCACAATTTTATTCCACAGGCTAGTTAATAACATGTCGGGCAGGAAATCCAAAGTGTGGGATCATTTTGAGAAGGTGAAGGACGAACCCAAGGTGATATATAAACTCATCTTCATTGGTCGACTACAAACATGACGTATCATCTGAAACATGGAAGTAGCTACATGCCCATTAGCCCACAGCGTCATTAACAGGCGGCTCGCTCAGTGTGTGACGTGCACTTGTAGATAAAATACAGGCCTATATTAATGAAGGTTCATTAGTACGGTTTTGTGTTTCTCTGTAATGTAGCACAGTGTTAACAATGTTACTGATACTATTCTTTCTCACACCTTCAACTCAAATCATTGTGTTGCCCCACACAAAATATACAGTTTATATAGTTAGAGAAATATCAAAGCATGTGGGCGGCCAGCTGATCAATGGCTCTAAATGACAACTGTTGTTCGACTAGGAAAATTCTTAGTCAGGGGCAGCCCCACTCGATGCCACGGAGAGCAGAGACTCATCCATTCCACAGACAAGGCTTCAGATCCTGACCCGATGCCTGTTTGTATTCTCAGTGATGTAATTCTTAGTGTAAACATGATGCTGAACATCACCTCACATGCAGAATTTTTTCCAGTATTATTCAGCCACTCATGATGTGGAGCATGCACAGTTGTAAAAGAGGCCGAAAAAGGAGGAATCAATTATCGGTAGGTGCAGTGTGGGCTGGCGCCAGTCAGGACCAATCACATCAGCTCGTCTCATTCCCCCTAAAAGCCGAGCGCTCCTCTCTGTGACAGCCCTGTTATGGATGAGGAGCCCGGCTGCGCCACGGCAACAAGAAATGGATGTCCTCATCATGGAGCTGCAGAGTTGAGAGGTGCAATTTTGTATCAGCTTTCAGTATCAGTTAATAATATAATAAAGCTCAATCAATGGCCGCATGGAGCATTATATAAATGTCCGTCTTCCCTGTGAGTTTAGAGAGCGCCGGCCTTGATGCTGCGACGCTCTGCTGTCTCTCATCACGGATAACACATCCAGGCCCTCAAATCCTTTTACCCCGTGGAAAATCAGCCTCGTTTGTTTACCTCCAGGGCTGAGTTATATCTAACAATCATTCGTCACAGGACACAGCGCCCTGTCTCTCCCTTTCATCTCGCTCCAGTTTGGCCTTGAAGTACGACCTGCATGTGATGCGCACGCACCCTCGCCTCGCTCCAACCCTCCGTAGACAAAACGCACAACAAACAGGCTTTTATTTTAACTCATTCTACCTCAGAGACACAAAGCATAAACATTTGGCTGTTGTGCCTCCCTTTGGTTTAGTATGCATGAGGTGATGGGGCTCGGCAAACCGCGCTCCAAGAACAGTCGACGAATCCGGAGAGGATGATTGTTCCCACTCACCTTTCGGCAGTGCAATTTTAGGGACATTAAATGAAGCGCCAATGCAGAATTCAGAGGAGATAATACGAAGCATTTGGATTGAAAGCAGCTTTTTTAACCCCTGTTTGCTTTTTTAAGTGCAGCCAGAGGAGAGTTTGGCTAATGTGTGATGTCCCTAATGCGGACATAATGGCAGAGCAGCGCTAATGTTGCTACGCCAACAGTGGAAATGTCACAGTTGACACACTCAGGCTTAGCCGAACTGTAATTAGCCTAAACACAAGCAGGACTACACCACAGAGGAGCGACATACAGCTGGGGAGAGAGGGAGCGTGATGCAATGTGGGGTGAAATAAAAAAGAGTGACAGAATGACAAATTCACGCCGAGACCGTTTCCGGCTCCTCTGGCGCTGATGCTGCCCGGCTCTTTTGTCAATCAAAGACTGAACAAAAGATGACTCATCAGTTTGCCACACCAAATTACCCCTGCTCTTTTGTAACCTCTTCCCTCCTCCTCCTCCTCCTCCTCATTCCACATTAACCCAAATTGCCTCCGCTTTGCAGTTCAACATGAACCAAATGACAAGCAGCACACAGCGCTTTGCCTCTTTTTCCAACTCATTTAACATTCAGCCGTGGAAATTAAATCAGGACAGTGGTTTTTTGACATTATTGTACCCTCGTAATGAACATAGCAATTAGGTAGTGAAAATTAATTTAGAGGAAAAAAAGGTTCTCCATTCAGATTTAAGACCCTGGAGCAGATTGTGGCTGTGATGGTGTTCTCTCGGTGTTATTAAGCATGTCACCACCGGGAGGCGCTCTTTCACACGCTCTCCTCCTCCTCGTGCACAGTGGCAGTGGAGTAATGCTGATTGATGTGCAGAGGCTTGGCCCTCTCTCAGCTGCTGGCGCTGGTAATTGCCTCCATCCTCCTCCTCCTCCTCCTCCCAGTACGAGGGAGCACAGTGAGAGAAAGAGAACATGTTTCCAGCCCTTCCAGCAGGACAGCACTCTTCCCCGAACCCCTCCAGAAACACTCACTGAAAATATTCAGCAGCCATCCACACTGGAGTTTGACATTTACCTCCAAATCTGACAGGACCTGACAGGAACTGATGAGCGGAGTCAGACTGGGATAAATTTCCCACTTTTCTTGCCCGGGTTTGGTGCAGGTCCTGCTGGGCCTGCTGGCCTCAGGTGTGGGGGAGAGTTGAACAGACATTTGTTGGTCTCACGTAGGTAAAACTTGAATTTTCAGGCCAAATTCGGGCTTCAATCTGTCAAAATAAAGCAGTTAATTAGGAAAATGTGTTGTCATGTGCCTCGTTGATCAGGGACGGGAATTAAGGCCACAGGAAAGCATGTTCACAAGTCACTTTGTCCAACTGTAACACAGAGCCAATGCTTTCATGCTCTCTCAAAACAAAGTTAAGGATAAAGGCTGTCGGTTGCAGAGATGGGTGGGGTTATAAACTGGAGCGGCTCATAAAAATGTGCAGCACCTGTGTGATAATGGACTTTTTGTCATTTGGAGATCTGTTACACACCTACTGGTCTTACTGCTCACCTAACAGATGGGACACTTGATGTTTTTCGGCTCCGCTCTGTTGTGTCAGAACTACAATAAATTCCTTTGAAATGATTCAGTGTCTGCACCAAAAAAAAAAAAAAGCCCCAAATTCAGCTTAGACAACTGTTATAAAGGAACAAAGTAGACCTCAATGGCTAACCCATTTCCTGCAGCTGCTTCACAGTTAAACCCTTAATGCTTCATGCTGATGATTTCTGTAGTTTCCTGTTCTGATTGGACACATTGGATTTTTGCTGTCAGGGAGGGATTTTGGCAGCGAGGGAAAACAGACAACAGAACAATCGTAAAAACTCTGTTTCATCTGACAGCTGTAATTCATTTTCAGATTAAGATTGTGTCTAGAAAACATAAAACAAACTTAAAATGATCCAGTACGATAAGTTCAACCAGCTCTCAGTATGTAGTAGCGCAGTTTCGCCTCATCTCGCTCTGATGCAACAGTGAAAACTCTGCACAGACTGCGTGGTGCAAGAAATGACATGTTACATGTTGCTTAATATTAAGGCAGATTTATACTGGTGCTTCAGCTCTACGCAGAGTCTACCCACGTGGCCCACGCTGTTGTGAGCATTAATACTTGTGCGGTTGTGTGTCTGTCACTCTGCAGTTACACCTTCAAAACACTAGTCGGCACAAGTACACAAATGGGCTTCATTATATCTCACAAGGTTCATACACAAAGCATTTTTCTTTTGCTCGACACTTTCCCCCCACAAATACAACATGCTAAATTAGCCTCGCGGCTAGTGGAGTTTTCCTTTACTCATATCAAGAACAGCTACATTCCACAAAGCTCAGCTCACAATGTTCATAGCTCAATTGTTGTGTTCACACCAAAAGCGATACATATTTTCACTTGCGTTAACTTGAATGCTAATTAACAAACTTCCACCTGTACATCCTCGGTATCAAACGTCCCCAGAGGATCTTGATGTGATTGACAACCACAGCGCAAGTTGATTGCTGGAGTTCAGATTTTTCAATTCCGTGACACAAAATCGCGCGACTCGCTTTGTTCACGCTGCTTCATTTGCGTACTTAGTGTCATTCGCATAGCGTGCACTGCGCCACCCAGTACGAATCTGCACCAAATCGCGACTTTACATTGCCATTGCCATGTTCATTCGCACATTCGGTGTGAACACATACTTAAAACGTTTTCCCCACAAATACAACATGCTAACGTTATTAGCACAAGCCTATGGCATTTAACATTGTGTAAATTAGCCTCCGGGCTAGCAGAGTTTTCCTCTACTCATACACACCCAGGAGACAACAGCAAAATTTAACCGAGGTAATGTTACAAAATTTGGCTCCATTGCAACTCGCAAGGTTGTCTTATAGTTTATCATGTATTCCAAACAAATACAACATGCTAATGTTATTAGCACAAGCCTATGGCATTTTACATTGTATAAATTAGCCTAGCAACAAGCAGAGATTTCATCTGCTCATATGAAGCCAGGATAAATCACACACAGGACTCAAATGATATTTTGTGGAGGCTCTATTGTCTTCACAAGCTACTGTTGAACTATAAACTATAAATAAAAGTAAATAAAAGCTTTGTTTACACTGAGGAAAATGGTTTTCAGCTTACGAACATAAACAGGAGGTCAGTCTCGCTGTGCCAGAGCCAAGAGGAGGCGCAGAAGTCTGATTTTCTCTCAGAACAATTGAATTACAATAAGCTTACAGTCTGGCATGGGATTTTCACCCCGTGATGCCAAAATGAAACTGCTTATTTATCTTACAGCACTTTGGTACTTTTACAATACAGGACTTGAATATTATTATGGGCAGGTATTACACCCACACTGTGTCAAATAATGCCAAGTATTTGATCGAGTACTTCCACGACTGGATTTTGGTATTAATCAGAGAATATGGCAAGACAGGTTCATGTATAAAGCACATTTTAGCAACAACTCCATTCAGATTGTTTTACGTGGCAAAAGCACAAAAGAAACACGTCACAGAATTAAAATACAATCAGAAGCAGTCATTAAAGTGCAGAAAGAAAACGCCAAACTAAAAGAAAACAGGTATAAAATATGAGAATAAAAGTTTTGTTGCGATGTAGGAAATAAATATTTATTTGATTTAATAAAAGGCAGCAGCAAACAGAAAAGTCTTCAGCCTTGAAATAGATATTATTCATCTCTGATGAGTTGATAGAAACTCTAAACAGTTTGAGAGTGTGTACTGTGAAGCAGCGTCATGAAGTGATGAGGATGTTTGTGGCTGAAGCACAGCGAGGAGGAGGAGGAGGACTGTAGTGGGAAACAGTGAGGCTTCATAGCTGTTTGATGAACAATAAGAGCAGGACTGTGGGAGTGGAACAAAACTCTGAATGACAGTGAATCCTTTGTTTGAAATCTGTTCCTGGTGAGCGGTTGAGTGGTGAACACAATGCAAGATGGTTTCAATGTACTTTGCAGACCAGTCGCCTCCCTTTTCACACCTCGGTACACATGGCCGAACCATTTAAAGAGTCGACGCAGACCTTCAGATTGGTGGGTTTGGGGAATTTACAGAGCAGTTGGAACACACCTCTTTCAGTGTGTCCGCAGGAAAGCAGCTTTCTAACACCGTGTGACGTTCCAAACAACACGTCGTTTGAATCATGTAGCAGCTTTAAATCAGGAGCGTGGCACCGCCAGTCACCTGGCACTCTGCTTGATTTACAGACGACCGTTTTACTGCCCAGCGCTCGTTGTCATCATGCAGGCACCGGGGGGGAGCAGATACATGTGTGCAATGCCTACACACACATGCAGAACACAGCCTCAGGAGTCCACACGGCCCCCTGCCAAACACAGCAGAACAGCAACAAAGAGAGCACGCACAGAATATCAGACGGAGAAGGAGAGGGAGGAGGAGGAGGAGGAGGAGGATGAAGGAGTAGATGGTTGTAACAACGCAACATCCTTCTCTCTGCCTCACTGGTTCAGATACAGGGCCATGGAAGGATCGTAGCAAAGTGAACAGCCAACCCATTCTTATTCAGATGTTGTCAAATCTCACGCCTTTGTCTTAATTTTGGCATCAACACTGACACCGAAGCCACTTTTTGTGGCGATACACGCCACCAGTGGGCCGGATGGCAGCTCGGAGAGCGGGCAGCAGTTTTGGAGACAGACCCCCAGTCAGCGAGCCGAATCTAGCCATCGTAAACCCAGCCCGTTCTCATTTTGAAGTCATCAAATACAGCCGCTTTGTCAGTGATTTCAGCATCAGACATCTGATTCTGAAAAACTTTTGCGGCCGTACAATATGCTTCAGTTTCTAACATGGCTGGACGTAACCTTTCACAGGGTTATGAAACGCTACTAGTTGGCCAGACGGCACCATAGACAGGCGGCGTCAGTTCATAATGTGGCTGGACGGCATCTGTCATGGCGGTAGGATACATTGCTGGACAGCATCAGTTTAAAACACTGCTGGTAATGACCTAACGTAAGGAGCTAGAAAGTCCCTATGGGGCAGGCAGGAGGGGAGGTTGACACTGGACTTTCACCTAGGAGGCTGGTGTTTGCTTCCTGTATGAATATAAGGCAAAACCGTGACGTTTATTTTTTCTAAAGCTAATCTCGTGCTTGTGTCGCACGAGGAAATAAACATAAATACGAGGTGTTTTGCCTACATTGTTATATTATATATTTTGAAAAAGACTGATCTAACGAGCAAAACTGTCCATTTCCTGTGAAAACAGACGTGTAGTTTGAAAAGACACAATGCATGTTACAGGCATAAACTAACTCGCCATCTTGGAATGTCAACAAGTGCAAGATGATACCCAGTGCGTCATATGTAGACATGAACGGCACTGACCAAGTGGTGGTATTTGACAAGATGGAATGAGAACAGATTGGACAGGAGGCCATGAAGGGGTCATAGCAAAGTGAGCAGCCAACCTGCTTTCCCTCCCAACTCGTCAAATACCACCAGTTTGTCAGAGCAGCCTAAACACAAAAAGTCCAAAATCGCCATGTCATGCTGTTTTTCGACAGGAAAAGTTAAAAGTATTACTCGTGATCTTATGTGGAGCTGTTAGCAGGCACGTAGCTAGGTAAGAGTCTCACTCCTTTCACGCTTCATGTGGCTTTATTTGGTGATATTTTATGGTGTTTCTGCATCATAAACAACATCAGCTATCATAATCACACCTGATTTCAATAAGGTACGATGCTTGAAGCTGGCTGAGTGTTGTTTGATCACTGATAGTACTGTTTTGAAGCCGAGTGACCAACTTGTCATTTGGAGCTCCGCCTGGATCTTTTCATGGAAGAAACACTGTAGAATGGTCATACTTTGAGCAGCCTTCTTCAAATTTGAAACAAATGTTCATTGATAGTGTGCCTACAGCCCCACAGTGTCACTTACCTGCTCAGATGAAGCCACAGACAGTTATTCATCCTGAAACACATTTTTTATTTTATTTTAGGCAAAATCTTTAATTTTTTACTGACCTCAGAGGCCCATTACTCTGTCTCTGTATCACCTAGAGTGTTTCTGACACTTTCACGAGAAACTTCAGGGAGTTTTCTTTCTGGCAAGACCTCATGCATGCATGTACTCAGAGCGGTTCAGAAGCTACAGTCATTTTAATTTGTGTATGTCATTTTAGGCATTTTCACTACAAAATGGGGGAGTGCAAGAGGTTAAACTGGGAGCTCCCTGTTCACTTCCTGTGTGGCTCACTACTGCACACAGGTACAGTGTACACACCGTCACTGTAATGACATGCATGTTATATATATATTACATACTGCATTAAAGTCTATTTAGACCCATTTAGTCTCCTTACATTTAAATCCCAGCACCTGTATACAGCACAAACTCTGCTCCATATTTCATAGAGCTCATTACAGCATGCTGATTAACTGTGACTAAGCTCATCACAATGACACAAATCATAATGCATTACAGCGCAGTGCTGAAGCTCCCACAGCATCTATAACTCAGCAGATACAATAAGATTAATACGCTGATGTAGTTTGTATTATGGATGTTGGACTGTGTGACTGACAGAGGGCAGAGGGTCCCTGGAAATGGTCCTAACAAAACACTGGGTGTGGAAAGTCTTTCAGTCAGCACCAGCAGCAGGTCTCAGATTCCCCCTTACAAGTTATTGAGGCTATTGTGATATGTTTCAGTTTTATTTTACCCTTTGAAACCTGAGATTAAAACATTAAAAAAAAGAAAATGGGTTAAAAAAAAATACAAACAAAAAAACAAGGAAATGACCTGGGAAAAAATGCTTAAAATTATAATAACTCTGTACCATAATTTTAAATATGTAATATAATAATGATTATTAAATATAATTCATTTTCTAAATCTATTTTTCTCTGTTTTTCTCTTTTTCCCCATGTTTTTTTTTTGAAAGCACCAACACATACTTGTGAAATGTGAAAGCAGCACAAGAGAAGTGATTTAAAGAGTTTAAAAAATAAACCACTGAAACCCAGAACTGCAACTAACATACACTGATTCTTTGTTTTTTTGTCAAGGTGCTCCTTATATTAAAGTTAAAGAGGCAATATTAGCAGCTTGCAAACACAGCAGCTCTCTCTTTAGGTCTCAGAGCCTGAGATAAAAATAAAGGGCTGAATAACCGATTATTGTTTGTCAGCTGACTGTGATCGCGTCACTGGAGGGGAGAAAGTTAAAAACAAAGTGACTCGTCTTATGACACCCTGCAGGGGCGAGAGCTGCTAAAGTTCACCACCTCTGTTATAATAACTAACTATAATAACTGTAAAATCAAGTTTGACACTGTAGTTCTGCTTTTCTTTCCATTTGTCTCAAAGGCAAGTCAGGGACAGCACCTTAAAGGTTCAGTGTGGCAGATTTAAAGGGATTTAGTGGCATCTAGTGGCGAGGACTGCACACTTAGATTTCTTTCAGTGTTCATTGTTCAGGAAGCTGAATTATCCACAGAGGTCTCTTCCTCTCAAGCTTCCTCTCTAACATTAACGTTACTGAGCAACTACTTCACTTCTTCTTAAACTTTAACTTACAGTGGGCTGCCTGGTCGTCGCTAAAATAATTATAAAAAAACGGTCTTTCACTCATCTCGTCTGTCAGCTAGCAGTGTCGTCATCTTCCTGTCAAATGAATTCAAGTTTTCCGCGTTCCGCCGATACATCAGATAACTTCCTGCGTGTCGTTTCAAAATAATAATGTGTTCATATGTTTACCATGCTGTTTGGGGCTTCTTCAATTTTTTTCTGTTTGAAATTTTTACCTAGGTCCGAACCTCTGTGACCTCCTAGCTGGCTACGGCCATGAAAACACACAAAGGCAAATTCCTTGTCAGTGAAACTTAACCTGGTAATAAATGTACTTTGAGTCTAACTGCTACACCCGTGTGACAAATAACTACTGCTTAGTCCCTGCTCCCTATGTAGAAATAAACGGCTCATTCTAGGTAATAAAAACACAGCGCTTCTTATTTTCAGGTGATTATACACTCAAGAAACATACTTACTATGTTACATTACATTTCTGCCAATGGGCTCGTTGGAGATGAGGCAGGCCTGCGCAGATTTGATCACCAGTGATCGCTGCACAACGTGTGCTGGTTAGCTTTGTGTCCGACTTCATCTCGACTTGCTCTGCCGCCATGCAAAGATGGACAATGATATTCTCACGAGGTCGAAGTGGCCGCAGGTTTTAGAGCTTGCTGCTCTCCACTGACTGCAGGACCAAGGGCATGATGGGAGACGCCGGGCTCTCACCTGATCTAACAGCTGATTGGTTAAGATGACGTTTAAGGTAAACTTTCCACTTATGTTGAATTTCATAGAGATAGATTTGATTTGTCTGATTTGAAGGTTTATTGTGTGAACAGAAAACATGTGTGACTGATCAGAGACTGAATATATTTATCATAAACTATACACAGTCTACTGCATATTAACAATGGGCTGTTTTAATTATTGTTTATTATTATTTAATATTATTATTGTTTAACATCACAGAGGCTTCAGTGGGTCAGTGGGATGAGAGGATGCTTAAACTAGCATCTGTACAGATGTGAAACCCTGATCATATCTGACTGATCTGTAATGAAAGCTTTCTTTTCTTCTGTGTTTGACTGGCAGATTGGAGACTCTGACATTTTTAATAAATCGGCATCAGCTCTGACAGGATGTGAGTCTTCCTGTGACTTCCTGTACGGACTGAAGGCTGCTGGAAACTGTCGGGAAGCTGTCCGACTTGACCGTGGCTTTCTGTCACCGCCTCCCGCTGCAGCAGCCTGATCTCGTCCACTTTCCAGGCGAGGTGCAGTTCATCTCCGATGAGCCTATCATATCCACATAAATCCTACACACTGGACCTTTAAACCCTGAAGTCACCAGGGCACCCAAACAAGTGCTCTTTAAAGTCCTGGGTCACGTTCAATATGAAAACAGTGTTGAACGACATGTTTCCTGGAAACAGTGCTCTCTCTCATTTGGTGAGTGTGTCAGAGTGTTACCCAATCAGCAGCGACATGTATTTAAATCAAATTCTAGTTGATTTTTATTTATTGTACATACAATTTCTGTTATTATTTCACACATGCTTTGGTGATGTACATGTGTTTCCCATGTCAATAACGCCAAACGATCCCACACGATTAAAACTCAGTGCACCTGTGTAACACAACAGAGTGTTCAACACACCATTGTTTCCTTTAAATTCTTTTTGCAACGTTTCGTCGGGGCTGAACGCAGCCCTGACCAAATGATATACCTAAATGCTCTATTAAATAAGTAAATATTAACTAGAACCTGGCTGACATACATGTCGCATTAGGTAACACCTCAGACACACCCACCAGATGAGAGAAAAGCTCACCGTGGCAAACAGTGCACGTTGTTTCACATTGAACGTACCCCTGCAACCAATGAGGTAGCGGTGAGAGACTGCTCAAAATGTTTGTGTGGTTTTATTGGCTGTCTGAAGCCTTTAGTCCCGCCCACTTGAGCAGTATTTTACCAAAGCAGTTTCCAGGAAGTAGCTACCTTTTGCCGGGAAATTCAGATCCCACATGACAAACATTTGGGGTGAACGTGTGCTTCATCGCCACGATATTCAGACAAAGTCTCCCTCAGAGGCTGAAAAAGGAGCACGTTGATTCACTTAGCAAAACAGACAACTCCTCTCTGCACTGACTGTCAAAGGAGATGACGAGGTTTTGCAAATGAGACCCACACTCACCTGTTACTGAACCTGCCACAAAGACAGACAGACAGACAGCCGTCCATGTTTCCAGCCGGCGACAGTGTGAGTTTAAAACTGAACTTTAAAGCTGAAAACACTCTCAAGCTGATACAAATGCACAGCTGGAGCTGGTGGTCAAGATGGAGGACGACTTCATGAAGATTGTGGAGTCTTTACGAGTGATAACAAAGAGTAAGTAGTAATTTTTACGGTTAATTTTTGTAGTTGTCACGGTGTGTTTCTGAGTTGCGAAGCCTTTTTTTCTTTCTTCTTTTCAGCTAGATCTACGAAAAGTAAGTGACATTTCATTTCTTTAAGTCTGTGTTGTGTTTTTCTTGCTCGCCGAGCCAACCTGTGTTTATCTACCATGGTCGCCGTACCATTATTATCTCTGTCTCTCCATCTCTGATCCTTCCATTCTTATATCTCTTCATTTAGTGTGACAGATAAGTGACTTTTTTTATTTCCTTTATGCTGTTGTGTTGTTGGTTGGTCGGCCGCCGTGCCTTCCTGCCAGGTTGATTATCTATGATGGCAGGCAGCTGTGGCATGAGTACCCCTCTATCTATCCTTCTCTCTGCCCCTATCTCTCTATCTATCTCTCTATTTCTCTTTTTATCTATCATGGCCGCCGTGTCATGTCTGTCTATCATCTATCTCTTTCTATCTAATCATGCTGGATCAGAATTTCTGCATTACTATAGTTGTTTCCTTTATCAATCCCTCATTGGGGAAATGAAAGCTAGATCTACAAAAAGTAAGTGACACTTTTATTTTCTTTAAGTCTGTGTAGTGTTTTTCGTTGGCCGCCATGCCGACCTGTTTGATTATCTATCATGGCCGCCGTGCCATATCTAGCTATCTATGTCTTGTTGCCTTGTTTGTCCATCTGATATGACAGGTGAGTGTCTTTTTTTTGTTGTCTTTTCTTAAAATATGTGCTGTGCTTTCGGTTGGCCGCCGTGCCATCGCTGACTCCCAACCAATTCATCAGTCGGCTGATATATTGGCTGATGTCGCCCGATCACAAATATATCTGTATCATCATACGTTTTCAGATATGCACCGATATGAAAGAAGAACGCGCTCCGACTCCATTGCTTTCAACACTGTGGAACCAGCACATGACGCAAAGTACATCACACTCACAGCTGATCAGACGGTGGAGGTGGAGTCTACGGTCTCGTCACGGTAAGTTGTCAACTAGTTTGTGAAATACGTGCTGTAAAGTTAATAAACAATAATCCCGTCATTTTCTCTTTTTTGTACAACTAATAAAATATTAACTCTGTCCATGACAACCGCCACGTCACTCGTGTTTATCAGTTATCAGATCTGTTTGTTATTAAGGTAGCTAGCCAGCTAACAGTTCGTCAGTACAGTCACGATGTTACCTCGATGGTTTGTTCTTCTCTTGAGTCGGCAGCAGCGAAGCATGAGTCACTCTCTGTAACCAGTAGTGTCATACATTAATAGTGAAATATTGTTAAGTAGTCCACTGTGCTTTAGTACAACTGAGAGGTATTTCTTGCATTTCCAGCTACTTCATACTCCGCCACATCTCAGAGGGAAATGCTGTACTTCTTCACACCACTGTGTTTCACAGCCAGAGTTATCAGTGACTCTTTAGATCAATTTTAAACACAAAATATATCATTAGTGAAAATCAATTGTTATTTCTACATTTTAAAAATGCCCATCTTAACTAAAATGTTCTTTCCTCAGTCACTTAAACATGATGATGAAAAGTGAGCTGGAAGTCCCTACAGACTGAGCTCCCACCGCCCAGCTCCATCCACCAAGAGTAAGTGATATTTTTCTTTTCTTTAAGTCTACCTTTTGTTTTTGGTTGGCCGCCGCACCGACCTGTGTGTCTGTTTATCTGTCATGGCCGCTGTGCCACTACAATCGTTCTGTATCTACATCTCCAGTGTGAGATCTAGGTATCTCTTTGTTTTTCTTTGAGTCTGTGTTGTGGTTTTGGTTTGGCCGCCGTGCCACGACTACCTCTCTATCTATCCTTCGTCTTTCTAATGATCCCTCCTCTCTGTTTATCTCTCCATCTCTCTGTCATCTTTCCGTCCATCCTTCATCTCTCTATCTATCTCTGTTTCTGTTCCTATTCACCGTGGCCGCTGTGCCGTGACTATCCATCATCTATCTGCTTTTATCTAATTTCCTTGGATCAGTATTGGCGCAAAAACATGTTTTACTCTATTAAACCCTCATTGGGGAAATTCATATTTTATACTCTGTTGTTATTAATTACACACACACACACACACACACACACACACACACACACACACACATGCACACACAGGACCTATGGACATGCATTAGTTGCAGAGATGTCAGAGTGATGGTGTGACATCTTTATTTTCTTTGAGTCTGTGTTGTGTTTTTGTTTGGCCGCCGTGCCATGACTGTCTCTCTTTACCTCTCTCTTACCTCTTCTGTCTTTCATCCCTGAATCTCCCTCTCTATCTCTATCTTTAATCTCTCCATCAGTCCCTGATGTCTCTAGCTATCCATGTTTTAGTGTGAGAGATAAGTGTTTTTGTTTTCTAAATGTCTGTGTTATTGGCTGTCCGCTGTGCCGTGACTATCCATCATCTATCTGCCTTTATCTAATAAGCTTGGATTAATAATGTGCAATCATTTATTTTTTACTTTATTAATCCCTCACTGGGGAAATTCAACTTTTATATTCTGTTGTTATTCATTACACACACACACAATTAGGCCTGAAACACACACACACCTAGACATGCATTAGTTGTAGAGAGATGTCAGAGTGATGGAGCTGACACATAGTCAGTGCTCTGTCACATGGTCCATGTTGGATTTCTGGACTTGAACCCACCACCTTCAGGTTCCCACTCCAAGTCCCTACAGACTGAGCTCCCAGCGCCCAGCGAGATCTACAAAAAGTAAGTGGCATTTCTATTTTCTTCAAGTCTGCGTTGTGTTTGTGGTTGGCCGCCGTGCCGTGACTGTCTCTATGACTATCCCTTATCTTTCTATTTCTTTCCCTCATCTCTCTCTATTTATCTTTCTATCTCTGTTTCATGTCTCTATCTATCTCTGTTTCTATCCATCATGGCTGCCATGCCATGACTATCATCGATCTGCTCTGTTATGATTCATTACACACACAAATAGGCCTGAAACACACACAGGACCTATAGACATGCATTAGTTGTAGAGAGATGGAGCTGACACATAGTCAGTGTCCAAAGCAGTTTGGACTTTGTTGCCCTTTGGTTTTTACATGTGGGTTTTTTGTAAAGCCAGGTTATTCAGCAACATTGTCCTTGTTGTATTTGTTTGTTTGTGTGTTGTTGTGTTTTCTGCACAAGCTGCTCGTAACTTATTGCCCTTGGAGGGATGTTTAAAGTTGTACTGTATGACGACCACATCTTCCAAAGAAATGCAATAATTCACGTCACATCCTTTCTCCAGAAAAAGCCTCACTTGCATTAACACATTATTATTTTCAGTCCATTTTTGATTTTTTTCCCCCCAAACATTACCAATTCTCTTCCAGTGGTATTGTAAACACAAACAGTTTAGAGCTTTCAAAACAGTTTAGACTCCTTAAATCGACCAAATTAATACCTGAATTAATACCTGAAGTGACTGTAGCGGTGCAATATTTTCTATCATCTCGGCTCTCTGTGTGTAAATGGTTCATCATTCATTGAAAATGTTTTAACAGTGTGTGTGTGTGTGTGTGTGTGTGTGTTTCCTGAATAGCCATTGAAATGCTAATCTTGTACAGTGCGTAACTGCATTCCCAGAGACATGCGAGGCTTTCATCTGAGAAAAGGGAGAAAAGATTCATAAAAATCGATATCTGACTCTGATAATGTGCCTTTGGTCGCTATTGTCGATTCTCACTTTGTGAACATTCCCCGTAATGAGTGTCCTGTGGGTTTTTGCATTTAATGGACTCCACACAATAGATCGCACCACAACAAAACTCGCTGAATAAGATTACTTGATTTCTTGTCTCTCTGCAAACACGACAGCAAAGCGGCGCATTATGAGCCGCTTCTGTCAGCTCCTTTCAGCCGCTCTCTAAAGGTGATCATTATAATCAGTCCCACTGTTTCTCCAAGGTGACCTCTGAATGGAGACGGTGGACAACACGCTCGCTATTTCATCTGATAATACTGCTAATGTACACCACGGCACCTCTGATCTAACAGCCCCTTTTCAACCTTTGTCACAACGTGTCAACACGGCCATAAATAACAATATATTACAAAGAGTTTAGAGAATGAAATGAAGGACGAAAATTCAGCCTTGGACACTATTCTTCCGTCACAAGTCATCCGTTTGGAGTGTGTCACGCCTCCTGACACACAAGCTTTTCTTTGTTATTCTGCTATGTGGGATAAGCAGGACATGATAAGTATAAAAAACTGAGCATGGCTTTGAATAGGTCTTCATATGGGGACATTGGGTTTATCTTAATAGGTCACAAGTGTGTAATACAGCACAGTGGTTCCCAACTGGTCCAGCCACGGGGTCCAGATTTCTCCTTAGTCATTAGTTTGGCTATACACACTGTGACTGGCTCATCGCATTTGAGGGCGGGACTTAGCCATAGGTCCACTACAACAATGACAAGTGTCCTCACTCTGTCTGAAAAAATGAAATACTATCATTATTATTACCAAAATCTACCATAAACAGCATTCGTAAAAGGACCAGAAAAGTTTCACGTTAAAGTTCATACGGTCAGATATTGTATGAGATGGGCTGGTGTTCTGTGCCATCACGTACAGCTTGAACCTCTTTTTTAAAACAGCTGCACTTGTTTCATGTGTAATGTCCGAAGGCAAACCAATCCGTAATTTAATTCCTCTGAACATCACAGTGCGTTGCCTTGCATTTGTTTTTGAAACAGGAGGTGAAAACCAACCCCTTGCTGCATGCCTAGCATTATGCTAAGGTTGCTATTAAAACACTGATTGTGAAGGACATTTGGGGTTTTAAACAGTATTTTGTAACTCTGTGTGTTGGGGGGTCACTGTTCAAGTCTGAAACTCTTCAAAATGGTTTAGTTCCAGAACATGTAAAGTGTACAGCAGGTATGAAATGCACAGAGCTGTAAAGTTGTCCACCATGGTAGCAGTTAGCAGCTAGCTAACCGTAGCTAACTTGTTTGGTCTGTGACGTAATAGGTCAACAGGAAAAAGGTCCAATACTAACAAGCTGAAAGGGGGCATATCTCCACCTATCATAGAGGAGTCGGACATACTTGGGCCAATAAATGTATTCCCCTCCCGTGCTTGTATACTGGGACAAGGACAGTAGACCCAGTCGAACTGTAACCATAGTTCAGCTGTGCATTTAAAGTACTGTCTGTCACATCACTCGGTGAGCTGTTTGTGGACACAAGACAAACCGTAAATTGAAAGCTAACGTGTTTTTCAAACTTACTTGAAAAAAAAAAGATAAAAATCACTTGCCGGCCTCTTGGATTTGGCTCCTCCTTGCATTAAACTCTATCTTCCTCCCTTCTTCCTCCCTCTCATCCTCCCTGTCAGAGTTTGAGCTATGTTCCTCTGTAACAATATAATCCTGTAATGTGATCACAGGCAGTTCATTTTTAATTACAACTTATGAGGGCTCTGGTTCGAGCCATGACATCATCCGTTTTCAAAGTGCGCTCTGAAGGCTTCACAGAGGAGGGGAGCTGGGTCTCCCCAAAATAGCTAAACAATAACCCTCAGAAAGGATTAGATGACACCAAGAAGCAATCTGGCGCTGATCAAGTGAATTCCATCAAAAGTTTGCAACCATGGTCTCACACACACACACACACACACCCACACTCGAAGACTTGCGGCGTATTTTTAAAAATGCAGACCCCGAGAGCAAACCTGGCCTTGTGAAAGGTTGTGCGACAGGAAGCAGGCGAACACAAACCTTTCTTTCATCTTTCTTCTCCTCCTTTCTTCTTCCCTCCAAATAAACAATGGCGGTAGGGTAATGAGGCCCCTGGGTGTTCTGAGGACATGAGATGAGAAGGAGACCTGGCCACACAGAACGTATAAAACAAGGAGACGTGAAGAGAGGCGAGGGCCCAGCCGCCTCATTAGGGAACTATGAACGATGGTGGCAGCTATTCATTCCCTCTGCTAACGACCACTGGCCTCCACACACACACACACACACATGTGTGTGCACATAAATACAGACACACTTATAGCTTGAGCTGGTGGAAACATACAAACATGTCAAAACACAGAGGACACATTGAAGCACAGTGTGATGCTGCTCAAGATTATAATTCTTCCTTTAATGGGCGGCAGAGAGACGAGAGAGGGGAAATTAAGGCAGTAAGAGCTGCCTGGGGACCCACAATGCCACAAAGTGTATTTTACAGCTTAAATTAATAACATGGCTTTTACTGAGAAAATAAATTATTCTCAATTAACTTACAACTTGTAAAAAAAAATAATGAAAATTTCAAAATTAATGCCTTTATTATTGGTATGTAAGATGTGTGCTCAAGCCTAAAGGAGCAAATTATGACACCCAGCAGAGCTTATCAGGTTTAAACACAAACTTGGTCCCACATTGATCGAAAGGCCATGCAGCATCTAGATACTACTGGAACAATTGTTTGATTCATCAGTGAAATGACGGACTGAAAACAATTCACCATTCATCAAGTTCTTAGGAAGGAAAAACACCAACTGTTTGCTCAAGCCTCAAACATGAGAGCTCTACTTTCTCTTAAGCCTCTTACAGACTGAGTTTTTATCAGTAAAATTGAAATAAGTTTGATGAATGCAGATTGTCTGATGGCAGCACCTACTGAATCCCAGGCTACGAAGTACGTCCAGTACGTCAATACACTAGAACAAAACATCAGCAGTGTGCGTCATCCATCTAGAGAAAAACTAAAACCAACATAAACCGAGACCTTGTTTTAGTGGCATTTACTTGTGTCGAAAAAAAGTCTATCATGGCTGAAGAAAAGAGGCCAATTTTGCAACGAGAGCTGGAAGTAAGTAAGCATCTACTCGCATTTAGCATTGTCGTGCAGATTAATGCTTCATTTCATGCTGCATTTCTATTGGTTGGTTAGCAGACGCTGGTCGCAACAGCAGATACATTGACACTGTTAGAATTTTATCCCAGGCTGTTTTTCGATCGCAAGACCGTGACAGCTGCAATCCTTGAACCTCTCTCACTGTGCGCCGTGGGACCACCGTTTTTCTTTCAAGGTTGTCGTCTTTGGTGTGGGACAGCCCAAAATCACGAAGTGTAAACCAAGCTTTATGTCTCTGTAGTGTCAACATGTTAACGAACATCCCGTGGACGCACGGATTCTGTTTAAATCAAACCCAAATAAAACCTTAATAGGCACAGCATTATGTTACCTTACATGCCAAGCAAACTTGGTATTCTGCTGTAACTACGCTGGTATTTACCTGTAATGGCTGCGTGAGATCACTGTTTGCATAATCCTGTATATTTCCCTCTAATATAAAAACCACAACAGGTAAAACATGCATTTCTTTTTGGAGCAGAAAGCTAAGGCTTCTGTCGTCTGTGTCATTGCCTTGTATGTTTTTCAGTGATGTCATTGTGTTATGTGAGACCGTCTTGAGACAGGTTAGTTTTACCCTACTGATGCTGTGTTGTTGCAATAGTAATCCTGCTCAGTATGAAAGGGTTCAGACACTTGTCGTATGTGCTTGGCTGAGGAGCCAATGGTGTGAAGCGACCATCTGTGGGATTATGACTGAATGCCTCTAAGTCAGAATCCCGCCTAGACGTAACGATACCACGGCGCCGCAAATCTTCGGTTGGCCTCGGTCGGCGAGCAGAGCCGTTCGTGACAGGGCTGGGGTGCGGCCGGACGATGGTCGCCCCTCTCCTGTCTCGCACCGCATGTTTGTGGAGAACCTGGTGCGAAATCACTTGCAGACGACCTGATTCTGGGTCAGGGTTTCGTACGTAGCAGAGCAGCTCCCTCGCTGCGATCTATTGAAAGTCAGCTTTAAAATAGTGTAAAAAGTGCTTTCAGTGGTTGGATGACTAGAAAGGCGCTAATGCAGGTCCATTTACCATTATGTTATGTGTGGTGCAGTAATGCCAGAGGAATGAATCTATCACAATGTCCTTCCACTTTTCCACTAATAAGGAGCATATCTCAAAAAGTAAATGATGTACACAGTTTGGATAACTTAGAGTGTTAGGAAATATTTTGTTGATGTTTTTCGATCAAAATGTTTGGGTTTTTATTTTGTAAATCTGGTCAAAAACATGCATTTTTTTTATTACTATTTCAATACTTTTATCGACTTACATACCCTTGTAGCGTAGGCCGTGCAGATTTTAGGGTTATCAAGCATTTTAAGGAAAAAAATGAGCCAAAGATGTAGTGCAAAGAGTCGGTCTGTATCATCTCTTAGTCCTGGCAATGCAGTTCATCTTACTGTGTTTATCAATAAGTGATCATGTCAGAACATACGAGAGCATGAAAGTTATATATTCAACACTGTTAACCTTGCTCATGAAAGACGTGATTGGTTTTGACAGAGATTTTTCCACTTACATGTGAGCTTTTCCTTTCTCCTGTTTGAAAGAGTTTGAATTGAGAGAGCCATTAACAAAAAAAATCTGTTGACCTTTGCAGTCGCTTAACTCCACACCGACGAATCAGATATCGGGGCACATTTGCTGCCTTGAAACGCTGCTGTGAACGAGGGCACTGACCTGCTCCACTTGACAGTACGAGTGCCATGAGTTTCTATGCTGCTGCGAAAGTTGAAGAACACATAGACCATTGATAATGTTATTCTGAAAACCACGGATGGACTTGTGCAGGACGTCAGGGATTGGTTAGGTGGTTGGAAACAGACGTCACAAGGCCAGTCTCCTTTTTGTTTGCCCACAGACACGCACGGACACCTTAAACACTTGCACACACATAAAGACACACACCCTGCATACCGCTGGGTGTTTGAACAGAGAGTATTAGCCTTGGCAAACAGGAGTGTGCATTCATCAAGCTGCAGTCCTGTTTCATTTCCCCCGTCAGGTTTTGAGCCTCAGCACAGGTCAGCAGGAGTGATAGCATTTCACCTGAGCTCCTGCATGTTTAATCCCCTGCTTTCCATCCCCACGTCTCCTCTTGCACACCTCCGTCTTTCACCTCCCTCTTGCATTGTTAGTGTTTCCTCCAACATCTCTCTAACCTCATCCTCCCTGCCTCTCCACTTCCTCTTCTTACCTTCACTTCATCGATCCTTCCCTCTCAATCCACTCCCTCCATCAATCCATCCACCCCTCACTCTTCTTCTTCCTCCATCTCTCCTGAAGACAAACACTCCACAGGTTCCCTCCATCTCGTTCTCTCTCCCCCCGTGGACGGTGTGTTTGCTCAGGGATTAGGCCGGGCTTTGTGCCGTTGAGGAAGGAAGGAACTAATCAGACTCTTATTTGTCGTTGCATTCTGTGTCTTATGGTGAGAAGGGAACCTGACCCGCCGGGGGCTCACATGCACAGATGCACACATGGTGAGTGGGCCGACCAGGGTGAAAGCCGATAGCCGGCCAGAGGAAAACACGCACATGTGCACACACACACGCCAGCCAGACGCAACCCGACACCCCGCCTGCCTTTAGCTTGGGAGTGAGCGTGGGCGTGAGTTCGCCCCTGGACTGTGTGTGTATGCACACGCGTGTTCAACGCCGCCTCACTGCTCTGTTGCTGTTTTGTTCCCAGGGCAGGCCTGTTTTCTGATTGGCTGGACGCTGTGTGGGGATATGGATCTGTGTTTTTCCTCATCAGCGGCGTCTCTGATTTGACAAATTCTGTTTTCCCTGCTGTCTGCAGGCGCACGAGGTCACGGCGGCGATGGGAGGCAGCTGCACAGGCGAGCCGCTCACACGCCGCTCTCTGTCTGTGCGTGAGTGCTTGCCCAGTCGCTGCAGTGTTTCCAGACATTTGCACAGCGATGGACGTGTGCATGCATACAAACTTGCAGTCACACACACACACACACACACACACACACACGCTGTACACATTCTTACCACCTTATCCAATCAGCAGGCTGATTAGTCATTGCTCACATCTCCTTCTCCACTTGTCTGCTCCATAATTCATGGATCACACAGATGGGCATGGCTCATATCAAATTCGATCAAGATCTTCATGTTAGGCACACCGGCTCTTTTTTCAGGTCACTCAGGTGTTAACCGTGGCTCCAACAGGTGTCTCGACCTCCTATTCTTTCTTCCAGACACACGTCCTGGTCGTGCTTTTGAGAGCGTATGAAGAGCAGATGCCCCCGCCGCTGTTAACACAAATTATTAATGTGAACAGGCGATGTAAGGGAGACGAATTAATTGTAGTTTCATTGATCTAGTTTGTACAAAATGTTTACAAGCTGCAAAGAATCTCTGAGGAGTCCCACACGTCTCTCATCGTAACTCTGCTTCTGTCCCTGTCTCTCCCCTTCCCTCTGATTGAGCCTAACTACAGGGTGGGTTGCATGTGTGTTTGTTTTATCTTCTTATTTTCAAAAAGACCATAAACTAACTACCTACATGTAATGGAATATCATCTCCCATAAAGTGGTACTCCAGCAGTTTAACATTGCAATTCAATGAGGTTTTAGGGCTTCACAAGGGACAGGTTAAATAAGGCTGGTCAAAATCCCACAACAAGACCCAAAACCGCCCGATCCTGCACTTCCCACAGTGATCATAAGATCTTTTAAATCCCCATTCTTAGTTGAACATGTAAAGCTTTCTAAAAGGGGATCTTTTATGCTCAGAAGAAGAGTTGGAACAGGCAACTACTTGCAATGTTGTAAAAATCTGCCGGTTCACACCAAGTCAACTATTCAGACGGTGTATCATCTCTAGGCAACAACTCTCTGTGCTTCTGATCTGTAACATTGACAGGAAGTGACCACCATGAGATGGTGTATCATCTCTAGTCAACATTTCTCAACTTCTGATGTGATTTGCAGCTTTTCAGACTTACTTTGTGGCTGAATATAATTTGTAGCTTCTTAAAATCTGAATGAGATAGTGATAGTGAGATACTGGCTACAGCGATGAAACAAAACCAGCATCAGATGGACTGTATTCATCATTTCACCAAAGGGCTTGACGGGATCCCCCAAGAGGAGCCGGAAAGCATTGCTGGGTATGGGGGCATCTTGAATACTTGAATACCCCACAACCGGCTTCGGATAAGTGGTTGAAAATGGATGGACGGATCAGATCTGTCATCAGTATTCTACATCAGTTGACGCTGGCATTAGATGCGCTCCTGACATTGAATTTTGATCACCCACTCACAACGTAAATTCAACTAAATATTAACATCTTAAGACACTGGTGGCGAGAATAGCGGCATTTTCTACTGTGAAAAATCAACCAGACATGTTCCAGCAGGAATATGATCCAAAACTGGGACGAATTTTACAACATCTGCAACAAAGTTTGCATGTTTTCCTGATGTTAGCATGTAGCTACTTGTAGCAGTGTATGTCCTGTAAACACTTGCAGTAGCGTCACTTTTAGTGTTCTCAGAAGATACTGCACATCATCCCTTTTTGTAGGGTTCACTGTGGAAACTACAAGAGATCAGAGAGGCAGCGTGATGGAGCCAGGAGGCTATGATGGTGATCCTATCGCCGACCTTCGAATGTTCAGAAACAGGGGAGATCCCTCCTGTTGGGAAGGATCAGGCGATGCCAGTACTCATGCATTTTAATATATATGGTATTTAACTTCTGTACTCGTGAATTTACATGACCAGTACTAATTCTGTTAATATATTAGTCACTGTGCGCAGGGATAATAACTCACGGTAGATTATGAAAAGTAGTTCGGGAAACGATTATTTGGTCAAACACAAAGCTCCCATTTCATGCTTCTAACCCGACACTGTGGAGCTCAGGCAGCAGGGAGCGTGCAGTTCCCACCAGCTGGCTCTTTCTCTCGAGCACTCTCGCCATTTCTCATGTAGATTTTTTTTGTCATGGATGGAGTAATGCAGAGTTGGCCCGTGGCGCTCCTAATGAGAGCAAAACTCCCCGGGCTGCTGCTGCCACCCAAACGGACCCAGAGAAACAGCAGCCAACTCACACATACTGATGCAAATGCACACGATACCGTACACACATTCATCCTGACAATCGTGACGTTTGCGGTAAGATCTAATCATGGAGAGCAATGTGATCGGACTGTTTCAGTTGGTCATGCCACAGAGTCACTCTCACTGAGTGAATAGAGATCATTTAAAGGCTTTATTAAATGAAATACATCCTATATGGTGCATTGGTTGCTGGGTGTCGGCCATGCCTCGCTCATGCATTTGGGAAAACAACATCTTGATTTAAAATATCCTTGACAGAATGATTTTTAAAAAAGGCAACTCCTCAAATTAATACATAACATAGACACAAATAGAGGCATGCAGTACACGCTGTCACTGGGAAACCTGGCCAACAATGAGCCAGAGTGAGAGCACAGCTTGGGTTTGCCCGTGGAAAGAGTGGCATCATTCCATTGGTCCTAATATAAAGTAGAGACAGCACGGCGATGTGGCCGAGTGACTGCAGGGACCAGATGGAGGGCTGGGTACAGAATGGACAAAATGATCGTCACGGGGCAGTGAATCCGTGTATCTGAGGGAAGTGAGGTGTTATCATATCATGTTTCTCTAAATCCAACACATGGGGCTGAATGATGTAATGTGTAATGTGTCTATAACCTTTTTGAAATGGA
The DNA here is from genome assembly GCA_026686955.1 of Epinephelus cyanopodus. Lineage (NCBI taxonomy): Eukaryota > Metazoa > Chordata > Actinopteri > Perciformes > Serranidae > Epinephelus > Epinephelus cyanopodus. Next base: position 8,850,485 of record CM048925.1, on the reverse strand, counting down.
CTTCCTGTGGATTGCTGTGGCAGATTGTTGTTTACACAATACTGTTTAAGTAGATCTAAAATGAGAGCGATGATAGCGAGAACATCATTTCATTTGCAGCAGAGAGCTAAGGCCTCCGTCCTCCCTGTCATCATGTCATTACCTAACTTGCCCTCACGTGCCATGCAAATGTAGGGAAGTGCGGTGTTATCATATCATATATCTCTAAATCCCGCACATGGGGGTTGAATGATGTAATGTGTACTTTGCCTCTAAGCCTTTTAAAACGGACTTCCTGTGCACGGCCATGGCAGATCATTCTTTGCCTTACGTTGCCTTAGAATTTTCCCGGGAATTTCCCAGTAACAGCTGAGGTTGTTCTTTGCATAATCTTGTATGTATCAGTCTAAAGTAAAAACTGTAATTGTGAGAACATTCATTCATTTGTCTTCATGGTCATCATGTCATCACCTGACTGTAAATTACCTTAAGTTATGTGCCAAAACCATAATGGCATTTATTAGCAGTAGAGAGCTAAGGCGTCTGTCCATGTCCATCCATCCATCCATCCATCCATTTTCATCTGCTAATCCAGGGCTGGGTCGTGGGGGCAGCAGGCCAAGCAAAGCACCCCAGGCGTCCCTTTCCCCAGCAACACTTTCCAGATCCTCCTGGAGGATCCCAAGGTCCCAAGGAGATTGCTCTTTGCATTAATATATATCTAAATAAATATTTATATTTAATATATATCTAAAACAAAAACCAAAACGGCTAGAACATTGATTTATTTGAAGCAGAAAGCTAAGGCTTCTGTCGTACTTGTAATCGCCTTGATCTCTTGTATTGATGTCATTGCACTATATTACATGTGCTGCAGAACCACATGAGGGATGGATGGTTAATCTATCACAGTGCCTTTGTCACTCTTGTTGGGTTGGGTTAAAAAAAAAAAAAAGAAAGAAATGTACACAGTTTAGATAGTACAAGTGTTGTTAAAAATATGCTGTTTATGTTTCTACATGTTAAAATCTTAGATAAAATTGTTTTGCGCTTTTAATTTTGTAAAATGAAAAAACATGTCCAATTTTGAATTCTGAATTCTTTTTGTAATGACACAAGTTCAGTACTTTTATTGAATATTTGAAGACACTCCAAGAAATGACACCACAATAAGCACAAATACCAATATAGGCACTGGTGGACCTTTTCTACAGCAGAGTTCAAAGGGTTAATAATCAGAGGAATAAACAGCTAATGAGAGGAGGAGCTATTCTATCCAGCTGCTCCCTCACCGGGCCGTTTCCCGTCATCATTAGTGAGCACTGCATGGAAAACTTCGATGTTTTCTCATCAGACTGGACTTGCCAGCCTTTTGGAGGTTGATTTGGTCGGCTTTGAAAGCCGTTTTCAAACGCAACTCCTCTTGCCAAATATCTCACACACACATTTGTCACGGGTTTGATCATTAGAGGAGAGCGCCGTGCCTTTGCGGACATGCGGGTACCAAAAAAGCTATAGGATCTGACATTTGGCAATCCTGAGCCAGTGAAGGCATGTTGTGACTCTGAGTTCCTATTCCTGACAGCTTGTTTCGCCTTGATTAATGACCCTGAGGTGAAACAGAGTTCTCCAGTCCACCTCGGAGTGAACAAACTAATGAACCAGATGCATTATTTATTATTGAAAAGGCAAAGCCCAGAACAAAAGCTGAGGTCGGGCTAGAAAACACTGAAACATTCCAAAAGCAGAGAGAAGGAATGCTTTTTCTTCCTGCCTTCGTTATTTTGCCCGTCAACCTGAAGCACATGCCAAGTGTAATATTGCTTGGATGGAAGATTGCTGCAGTGTACTCAGTAATGTGAGTAGATGGAGACGGCGGTTCTTGCGCTCTAATTCAAGAATCAAAGTGATTGTTCCTTATCTTGATCAGCGGTGGGCTGGCATGCTAGCTGTGAGAGCCGGTGGAGAAGATTAGATCTTAATTGTCAGATATTACAGTGTGATGGCAACCAGGGAGACAGGGAGAGACACTACTGTGCCTTGTAATAATCCTCCGTGGTGTTGACACTGAGATCCAAGTTAAAATAAAACTAACAAGCACTGAGGATTGTGTCATTCCTTCTCTAGTTACGTTAATGAGAGAGGACTTTTTCCTGTAATATTACATTACTCCTGCCAAGGCGCTCACCAAGCTTTGGCACAAATATCTCAACCTTTCTTTCTGCTCTGGGCAAGTTAGGAGGCTTTTCTGGGAATCCGTGCACCAACCAGTTACTGCTACTAAACTGCATATTTGTTTAAAATCTAGTTAAGATCAGATTCTGTCTTTTTGGCGTGTCTGTGACCATAGAAAAATTATGATGCCAAAGAAATGCACCATTTCTGTGAAATCAGCAGGCGCTGTTGCAGTAAGTGAGCTAATGGGACTCTGGTTTGGTCGTCTGTGGGCTGTAGAAGCCATTACCCCTCTGTGCCACAGAGAAACAGCCAACTCTCCACTTAGACAATGTAGTGTGACGTACATATGTTTTACAAGCTGCACGTTTACTTCCTTTAAATTCTCTCCTGTAAAGCCCCCTTCACCTCCAGCCTGAGGGGCCGTACACATGTCGCATCTTTAACTACCTGGAAAACAGGAGGTCAGGTGCTGTGCGCGGCTCTTGTGCCTGTTCTGTGCCAACGTTCAAAGCACATAGGTGTCTGAAGTTGCTAAGCAACCATAACAGGCACCAGCCTACTGACATGAAATCCTGAGTACAGAGCTGATCTTCTTTCAGGCCCGTTTTTTTAAGGGAATGTCTAAAATACTGTCCGTGAGACAGATGTAAAGCTGATGGTCGCCCTGCATTAAAATTATCTTCTACAGATTGATATTTACAAGCATCCATCCATTTTCATTCGCTTATCCAGGGCCTGGTCGCAGGGGCAACAGGCCGAGCAAAGCATCCCAGAGATCCCTCTCCCCAGTTTTGCTTTCCAGCTCCTCCTGGGCGCTTCGGGCCCGGTGTAGACCCAGAACACGCTGGAGGGATTACATATCTCGTCTGATATTTACAGAAGAAGGGAAAAATATCTGTCAGCTGTAATTGGTAGTCCACAGTCACAAGACATGCGGTGCACGCTGCTGCGTTCCAAAAGTTAAACTCTGTTTATCTCAGGGTGCAGCCGTTGAGAAAAAAAAAAGACGTTCAGGAACATGTGTGCATTTACATGAACATTATTGGATTAGAGGGCGTATAAAACTTAGCATATATACGGCCCCTTCGTGATCACAGAGCTTTCAGTTACTCCGTGTTCCACTAAGGTTAGCTAACATTAGGTCGCTCTTGAATTGTATTTGTAGCCAGCTAAGTCAGCTGACTGGCTCACCTCGCTATTTGAAGATGATAAGTTGACCATCAAAATGATTTAAAAAATCTATTGAAAAAAAATATGGTTAATATCATTAATATGTACAAAGCAAACTGTGAAAAGTAAGTTACTAACTTGACAACCAAAAAATGCTGTGATCACGAAGAGTGGAGGCAAAGGTTAGAGTTCCTGTAGAGCTGACAGGAAGTAAACAGGAAGTAAAATGGGACTCATACATTATGACAGTAGACAATGAAGGCCTTTTCACACAGTCCATTTTCCCAGATGTTATTTTTAATCCGTCATCTGAAAAAAAATCACACTGCACAGAAACCTTCCTCACTGTGTCCGATGACAGAAAATCGAACCTGTCCTGAAAACTTTAATGACGAACTTAAGTTCCTGAGTCAGTGTGCAAACGTGAGGTTGTATTTATTTTTTGATGTGCGTCGATTTTGGACGAAAAAAAACTGACTCAGTGTTTAAAGGCCTTAAGACAGCTAAAGATAGAAGCTATATCAAGTCAAAGCTCTTACAGATAGCCTTAAGGTGCGGACACACCAAACTGACATCAAAGAACTAGCAGCGATGAAAGCCAACTGTCGCCTTGTCTACGTCGCCCTGTTCAGTTGCATTTGAACATACTACACGGACTACATCCCGACTTTGGTCGACGGCCGACCGTCAGCTTGGAGTGTCAGGGCCTTTAGCTAAAGCTAAAACTAAATGTAGGACAGTTGCCTTAAATGTAACACCCTGCATTGTAACACAGAGGTTTTTTCTTGCTACGTAAATGTCATCATGTCAGCATGTTGCCAGTAAAGTAAAAATCTCAGAGAAGAATCAACAGGATTCGTCTGGTCTGCAGGGAACAGCAGCTGGAAAGATAATTTTATATAAACTAAGTTAAAGTTAAGATGCAGGGACGAATATAAATTTGTGTTTGAATGTTGTGAAGATAAAAGCCACGTGGTTGTCTGCATGTATATGTTCGTTATCAGTTGGTATAGTTTTCACATGTCAACCATGCTAGTACGCATGTAAGGGACGCCAAACATGATGCGCCCAGCAGCTCTTTTGTAACACGGTACATTTGTAGCATTTAAGAAAAGAAAGTAGTAAATTAAAGTTTTTAGTAGTTGGATGACTAGAAAGGCTCTATACAAATGCAGGTCCATTTACCATTACTGTGACCTGTTGCAGGGTCAAATCCCCATTGGTTTGGAGCCACTGGTTTTCAGTACTGAACATCAGAAAGAAGTTTCAAAACACAGCATGAATAAACCTGAAATATATAGATCAAGTTAGAAAAGAAAAAAAGATTGGACACATGAGCAAACCTAAATTAAACGCCATATTTCATCTTCACTGAGACGCACACGAACACAGGAAATAAGTTAGCGGTTGCTGCTGCCAGGGGGCCTCACCCTTCATATTACTGTTTATCTATGTTTTTCCTTCGTGTGATAAGTGCGTCCTCTGGCCTACGAGCTGTTGTTCTTACCATGAACATCATCAATCATGGCAGCATTTAGTAATCCCTTCACATTAATAACTGTAGTCGTTTGTTCAAACCTTTATTGGTTTGACAGCAGCAGTGAAAACATGTAGGTTTTTATATATGTGTGTGTGTGTGTATGTGTGTGAAACAATGACAGAGAGGATGACAGAGTATGGAGGCACATTCTGCTAGAAAACAAAAAGATTAACGAGTCATGCACGACATAACATAAATTATTATTATTTATAATTACTATAACATGACACAAAATAAAATTTATAGTATTGAGTATTTTATTCACATCCTAACCTGTCATGTTTAATTTTGAATTGCTACAGCAGAAATGAGGCGTCCATAACTGAGAGATGTGATTTAGAATCAAATAATGAAGATAAATTAATTAGATTTGAGAAGTAATTACCACAAGTTTGTGAGACATTAATTCAAATCTCAAAATTGTGAGGTTTTAAGCAACGATTTTGGGATACAAATTAAAATAATGAGATTTTGAAACATAATGCTAAATCAAAATAGGGAGATAAAGGTTTTTTTTATTATTTTATTATTTTTTTTCGATTCTTGGCAAAAATGTGTTTTCATGACTTCGAGACATTTTTTAATTAGTAACATTGTTTTTAATTTGATTTAATGAGTAAAATTAAATAGTCAAATGTTTAACTTAGCAGATGCTAAATAAAAATGAGAGGATAGTATAATAGTAATTACTGGATTTTATTCAAGATATTTATATACTTTTATCAGACATGATTTTTAATGTCTATTTTTTAATTTGTTGGTAGGAGTGGGCCTCCATAACTTCATGCTTTTAATATTTTGTCATGAACTTGATTGTTTTAATGTGACTTCATAAATCTAATATTTATACATATTTTTTTTTAAATTCCTCAGTTTTATTTATTTATTGTACAAATTGGCTTCCATAACTCAAAGATCTTGTTTTTTTTTTTCCCCCCATTGATTTTATATGACTAATAAATCAACTTTATTGTGTAGAAAGCTTGATTTATTGGTTAAAGAAATAGGAGATAAAATTATGATTTCTTTTTAATAATTCCTAACTTTCATGTTTTTTATTCTTTATTATTGTGTTTGTAGAACAGGGCTTGCAAAACTGAGAGTTATGTATTTGTTTTAATGTAATTTTCAAAATCCAAAAGTGAAGCTCAATTTATCAGGTGACAATTATGAGCTAAAATTATATATAAGCTAAAATATTTTTTTTTTTTAGAAATGGGCTTCCATAACATAGAGTAATAAGCTTAACTTGAGCACAAAATTATGAGATAAAATAACTTTTTTTTTTTTTTTTTTTTTTTTTTAAAAATCATTACTAATTTTCCAACTTTCTAAGATATATTCTTTATTCAATTAGATTTTTCTAATGTGACTTGATAAATCAACATTAGTGAGTCAAAAGCTTGATTGATCAGTTCAGAATTATTAAATCATTTTCTGTACCTTGTTTTTTTCTTGTACCATCCCGAACTATCATGTTAATGTTTTTATTTTGTTGACAGACATGAGCTTCCATAGAAGACATATTTAGGTTATCTTTAATATCTGTGTACATTACAGTCACCTATAGGGACATGTGAGCTGCACATATTTCCAGCATGATCTTGTTGGATATGTGTTTTTACTCCCCAAAGTTTAAGGAGAATTTACAGCCACAAACCCTCAAGGCTGCACGAAGGGGAATTTTACATGACGTGTGTTGGAGACACCCGAAGAAAATTCATCCTGATATAAATCTCCAACAATTTCACTTAAAAGCTGAATGTCAGAACACACTCTGATACTGTCAACACTCTGAGCCGGTGGACCCAAACAAGCACGCTACGAGCAAACTCCCTGCACAAACACTTGAAACATTATCACAAATATTTCTTCATTCATATTTACCCTGGCACAGGTCCAGGACAGTGTTGTTCATCACACAAGCAAACAGGAAATACCTCGGGCGTGCTCGACCTTTATCTCAACATCAGCACGACGCCGCTCATTTTGCAGCGATGACAATGAAAACGCACACTTGAGTCCACAAACGTGGGATAAATCCTGCCATCCAAAGAGGCTTGAAATCTTGTCAAGAGCGGCAGCGGAACTCATGGTGGATGATTACAACAAGACGATGATGATGTACATGTATTTTATTTCATTTTCAGATGATGCCCTGATCCAACATTGAGACGGAAGATAAGACGGGGATCTCTCTGACTGCTAGTCTGGCTAATCTGCTTCGACAGCTGTGCGATGACACCAGGAATTAGTCGTTGCTCATGCAAATAGAGTGCATATGCTAATACTGGAGCTAATTGGTGGGAAGGGGGAGGGGTTGGTGGGAAGTCTTGTCAGTTGGAAGTTAGCTGGATGGAGACGTGTGCCCGCTCCGCTCTCAGCAGTCTGAAAGGCTTCCAGCAGCCCTCATTACACATGTGGAGTAGACCGAGCGCTCAGATAACACCATTCACTTCTGACTAATACAGATGGCAAATTTGCGGAGTCCTTACATCACTGCCACTCTGAGCAGATTTGAATCCTTCCTGCTTCACATACTGGGTGTGATGAATACATTGACATTTTTAATGCTAACACACTCAGTTAATACAGAGATTATGAATAAACCGCTGAGACAATAGCCGTCATTAGCAGCACTGAACGACCTAAATGAACGATATCCACAGCATTATGGCCTTTTTACTACAGTTATCATGTTGACTGTATGCTGTGGAAATCCGACAAATATACATACTAAACAAGACGTGACTAAACGAGGGATTATGAAACAGCTTCCTCGTCACGGCAGAAACAAAGATGTAAATTTGGAGGAGTTGCTGTTTCTGGAAATTTATGTTTGAAAGTTTTCTGTTCATGATATCTTCACTGTGTGTCATCAGAAACCCTCTGGATAATTTACTTATACTATAAGGTTATGTCATGGCTGTCAGTTTGAATTGTTTCAGCTTTGCCTCTACGAAGTCATGTTTTTCATTTCCCCTCCCTAAGCTTAGCGTGAACTATCACAGATGGATACTATCCGGCTGCCACCCACTGGTTTAAAATCAAGGTTTTGGAAGCAATTTTGCTTCTAGGAAGTTGGTTGGAAAAGGGACCTGTACCAGAGCCACACTGAAGGCAAGTAAAGTCATGTATTTATTTAATTATAGATCATTACAAATAGACTGTTAGGTCTGTTGTGTTATCTGAATCATACCTTTACTAACAGTAAAAGGGTCTGTAAGTATGTAATTTGAAAGTAGCAAGCGGTCACAAATAAAATTTTTGATGCATGGATAGTTGTTTGATGGTGGAGTTGGAGCCGACTGAATCGAGAGGTGCCTAAAGAATCTGACCCCTGGTATGGATGATCTTCACTGTATTGTTGACGGTTAAAATGAAAACATTACTGTTAAGTTTTCTCTTTAATCCTATAGTTAAACATCTGATTTTCCCCCCAACTCAAATCTCATCGCATTACGCCTGCCAGAGTTCCTCCTGTTCACAAATTCCTACCTTGTCAAATAAGGCCAGCCATCCCTTCTGATCACTGGTTTAATGCCGCTCTTTAAATCTTCTTGTGATCAACCCACGCCCTCTTTATCACCACCACGATCTACAGATTATTCCACCAGTGTCTGGACTCCTTACTGAACTAATTTCTTGGGTTAAACCATGACAGTGGAGGGTTCAGTGACCTGCTGTACTGCAGACCACCAGCCGCTCAGCTGGAGAGCCGATCAAAGCACAAACCTTCTTGGCACAGTGTTGCTTCCTGGGTTCAAATTCCCAGTTAACCATACTGGTTGTAATTAAGATGTGAGCCTGAGGATAAAGAGAACAGAGCGAGAGCTGAATAGGGAGAAAGATATGATCCTGGCTGGAGCTCAGTTTCCATGTGACCGCAGACATATATAAAGACACAAATATATGCATGCTTGTTTTATTATTCTCTCACTGACGCACTTGAGTGAAAATCAGAGAGCCTCTCCTCCACCGAGGTCTCCACCCCAGACCACACAGACCTGGATCCTCCAGAGGCCTGGCCTCGGGCCGCTCCGACTGGCTGCTCGGCCGGCCGCAGAGCAGCGCCGGGGGTCAGGGATCAAGTGGGAGCGGTATTCCTGGCAACTGAGGCGGGGTTGACTGGCAGTCTGGAAACACCAATAGACCAGGCTCCAACCTTCACCCCTCAGGGATTGTTGGGGTCAAGGACTACATCCAGTCTGGCTCCATTGGACATCAATGAACGCACGCTGTCGACACGGTCTGAGCTCATGTATCACTATGTATCTCAAAGTGTATTACGAGACTTCAGAATGTCTCATAAATATTAAATCATTTTCACCACTTTAACATCAGTAAATGCTGATGCATTTGGACATGCGTTATAATTAGAGCAGTGAAATAATTCACAGTCACAAGAGAACAAGTGTATCCAATCAGATTCCATACTCTTTTAGCGTCTGCTAAACAAACATATCTGCACTGTGAAATGCAACTCTAATTAAATTTCACTTAACCTTTGAAGACATCCGTGTAAACTGGACAGAAACAAACACACAAGTTCCAAAAAATAAAAGACAAAGGAATAGCAGGTTGTCAGCACTTCACCTTTGCAGTGCTGATTTCTTTTACGTCCACCAAACCATCTGTAGGGCGTAACTCCTGATTGTCAGAGTTTAAAGAAGCACTTCTCACCTCTGTCAACCACTGAGGATTTGATGGACTGGACTTGAAGTGTCCCTCAGACATAAAGAAAAAAGAAAACCTTCCACTTCTCCTTCCCTTTGTGAATAGCGTGCGGCCGGAGAAGCAGATGGAGGGTTTCTGGAGAGACTTCACCTACTCCCAAGGTGCACGAAGAAGGGAAATAAATCAAACTCCAGCAACACTTGCAGTATTGAGAGCAACACATTTCGGCATGCGGCTTTCATCCGGGTCAAAAACAGCATTCAAATAAGGTAGAAATGAAGCAGGGAAAAAAAGAAAACAAAAAATCAGATACATTCACATATCAGCCAGTGGTGTATCTACAAAGGTGGGTTGGAGAAACTGCTGGGGTCCATTTACCTCAGGAGCTGGGAATGATGTCGCACCCAAATTCATCGCGTTCGAGTACAAGTCGGACAACCCAGATGTTGTTAGTAATATCTGTTCATGCCATGTTAGCTGTTGTTGGCAATACCACTTAATAAAAATGCATAACGTTGTATTTTGGGCATATAAACATCCTATCGTGTCCACGGTTGGACAGGACTGAGTGTATGATTTTTTTAATGAGCTGTTACAACTGTTGATGAGAGCAACAGCCATATTCTGATTTTGAGGTCAGGGTCGGTCGGTAAGGTTCCTCCGACTTTCCAAGTCAGAAATTCAACTTCGGGGGGCGTTCCAGTTGAAATTCTGAGTGGGAACTTGGAAATTCTGACTTCCCAGTACAAATGGAATGCACCGTGTGGTCTTGTGACCATGTGGACTTGTTGTGGTTCAGTCTGTGCTGAGTGTTTAAACATTACAGTTACTTACCCTCCCTGTGACTCCAAATGCAGCCAGTGAGTTGTGTCTTTATTCCCAAGCATTTTAGAGAAAAAAAACTTCCAAATGCCATTTGAATCAGGACTCTCAGGTTTCTACCGCATGATCATTTTATTGCACTTTTACAAGCCAATTATTTTATCCACAGATTCTAAATAACTTAAGTAATATTTTGTCTTTTCTAATTTTGCCCACCCAACTAGACTGTGGGCACTAAACTGCTGAAACCCTCCTGTTGTCTTGTTTGGTACAGTAACACTATGTAATTCACCCTGGCTTTGTAAATACAGCACAGCTTGTCCTGTAGTTAGTACTGCAGTACAAACTGTGCACTGGACTTGCTGTGTATTTGTCTCTTGCCTAAACCAGCAAGATGTGAAGGAACTTTGAACTTGATCACCAAATTCTAATCAGTTCCTTGTTGGCTCCAAGTGGACATTTGTGCCAAACTTGACGAATTCCCTGAAGGCCTTTTTGAGATTCCCCATTCAATTAGATATTGCATTCAAAAGAATGGGACAGATGACAGACAGCCTAAAAACCTAATGCCTTTGGCCACAGCTGTTACCACTGCAGAGGCAAAAAAAGCATATTTTGTCAGGTCGCCATGACCTTTGACCAACGAATTTGAATCAGTGCATTGTTGGCTCCAAGTTGACCTTTTTACCAAATTTGAGGTAATTCCCTGGAGACTGTTATGAGATATACCATTCACAGCAATGATACTGATGCAAGGTCACAGTGATCTTAACCTTTGACCATTAAAAAATGAATCAGTTCTTGGCTGAGTTCAAGTACATCACTGTGCCAAATTCGAGACTAATCCCCAAAGGCTTTCCTCAGATTTCACATTCACAAGACTGAGACAGACACATGGTTACAGTGACCTTGACCTTTGAACATCAAAATCTAATGACGTCATTCTTGAGCCGAGTGAAAATTTGTGCCTAATTGAAGAAATTCCCTTTAGGCATTCTTGAAATATCTCGTTCACAAGAATGGGAAGGACAGATGGACAGATGGACAAATGGAAAAGCTATCACTGGTGCAGAGGCATAAAATCATGTTTTGTGAGGTCACGGTGACCTTTGACCACCAAATTCTAATTAGTTCATTTTTGAGTGAGAGTGGACTTGTGTGCCAAATTTGAGGTAATTCTCTCAAGGTGCTCTTGAGATATTGCATTCATGAGAATGTGATGGACGCAAGGTCACAGTGACGTTGACCTTTCTTCACCAAATTCCAATCAGTTTATCGATTTTTGTTCCAAGTTTGAAAAAATTCTGTCAAGGCGTTCTGAAGATATCCCGCTCATGAGAATGGACAGACGAACAGATGGACAATCAACAAACATGATGCCTCCAGCCACAGCTATGTGAGGTCACAGTGACCTTTGACCACCAAATTCTAATCAGTTCATTGTTGAGTCCAAGTGGACGTTTGTGCCAGATGTAACAAAACTTCCTCCAGGCGTTTCTGAGAACAGGATGAATGTGAGGTCAATGATGCCACGGCTGCTGCTGGCATGAAGGCATAAAAAGATGGGATTTTTTTTTTGGCATCGCTGATTATAATTCATCATGAACAACCTGGTGCAACAGCAGTCGGACAGTGCTGCGCTCTCATGTCTCTCTTATGGCACACATTCGATGCTTTATGAGCAACATATGTGGTGGAAGGCTCTATTACTGAAAACAGACCAGTTTTATTGCCCTGCAGTGTCTCCATTTGTCAGCTCATCTCCTTTATTCTGATCTTTCACCAGCCTCTGCTGTCATTATATTTTCAGCTGTCATTATATTTTTATATTTAATACTGAAAAATGCACCACCAACACCCAATGAAATCAGTGCACTGAGATTTATTGACATCCCTGCGGACTCGGACGTGGATGAAGAGAGCCTCGAGAAGAGCCTCGTAAAAAAGGGCTGTTTTCCATCACGACCAACGCACTGCATATCTATGCATTTTTAACGACTTAACCAGAAATAATAATGTCACTGTAAATCCCACAAGGTGTACGTGTCATCACACATCCAAGAATTGACTGTGATAATTAAAATTTCAGTTATGAAAAGGCGACTCCAATGAAAATTCATTAAAAGATTTAAATTAAAAAAAAAGATTTAAAAAAAAAAAAAAAAAAAAAGTCGTATTCACAAATGCTCTAAGTGGGAACAGACATATTTGATTAAAAGTTCAGTCCATATTCAAATGACTTCATTACAGAGCCTCAGTCACGTACAGCCTTTGCATACCACAGATTATAATAGGTGGTTGCTAATATTGGGATGTAAATCTCATTATTGGAGTGTACTCGAGAACGTATCAGTCTTCCTTTTCCTGTTGCAGAAATCACGCTCACGGCAGCACCCTGGGACGGCCTGATCATGTAAATCGCTGAGTGTTTTTTATTATGTACATATTTTAACATGTTAATCTATCTGACAGACCAAACATAATGCTGACAAGGCCTTCTCCCCTCGGTGCTCTGTAGGCCAAGCCTGGTAGCACGCACGCTTTGCACAGTCAAAGACGAAACATAAATAAATCATTTAAGTCATTAATATTCAAACCAAACCTTGTCTTGTCTTTTTTTTTTTTTTTAAACAACACTGTCTAAACAGTTACAAATCTGCGTCCCACCCTCCGTCCCCCTTACTGTCTCATTTCGATTCTGTCAGCGCTTCAGCCGCTATAGGTGGCAAAACTCTGCGAAAAAACTTAGCAAATTTGTCTTTATTCTGCTTCTCTGATCACAGTGGCTCTCCCGGGGGAGCCAAAGTAGTTTCTGGCTAAACAACACTTGTTTTGTTTTTTTTTTTCTGAGGTTTTCTCTCCCAGCCTCAGAAAGTGCTCCATCTGCACCGGTTGTCAGGTAACTGTGCCGACACATCTGCGGCTGGTTTAGGAGCGGTGCAGCTGTGACCTCTGGTTTGATGTGCAAAAAAGAAAACATCTAATATGGCATTCGCCATCTGCAGTCGAGTGGGGAGAGGGGGAGGAGGGGAGGAGGGGAGTGGGAGAGAGAGAGAGGGGGAGCATTTAGAAATCCCTGCCATTTGTTCTCCCTGTCACTAGCTGCAATGGGAGGGAAAACACTGTATTTGTTTTGCACTCATGCATTGGCTGCCTTCACTTTCTCTTCATTGGAATGGAAGCTTAAACAAGATAAACAAAATCCTGTGGCTGTTTCGCTGATATTGAATGACAGATATTTGTTTTCTTTCATTGGGACATGGGAACACTTTTTTTAATACGCAGCTGTTGCATATAAATTTTATTTGAAACAATCAACTGTATCAGAATTGACTTGCCAGAGTCAGATTCCAATTCATTACAAATAGAGTGACTGCAGATTGTTTCTCCCGCTTTGATAACGCAATCGATGAAGTTTTTGCTCCTCCAGATTAGGGAGTCGTTTTTTTATCGCTGACATAATGTATGAGATGTTGGACAAACACAGAAATGACATGTCAGTGGTTTTTAAAGGTGATTTTGAAGGTTACTATCTGCACTGGAATGTATCTAAAGCTTGTGAACCCTGCTGCACTTACGTGTGTGTGGAATGCCCGCATTAGTTTTGGATTCAGAATGACGCCACAGAGCAGAGACGGGGTCTGAGCCGTCGGCCCCCTTTGGATGTATAGGCTCCCCGCTGGGCCTCCTACGTGCTTGCGTTTAGCCGCTTGGGAGCTGATGTGGAGGGGGCTGACAGGTAGGCTGATGAGAGTCCCTGTGGTACTGCCTCTTACATAGCGATGGGATTAACACAGCAGCAGAAACATGTGCGTCAGAGTGTTGTTGTCTGGGCCTGTGTTTTCGGTGGAGGGGAGGACGGAGGGTGGAGATCGGTGGGGGTCGAGCCGAGACCAGACACCCTGCCGTGCTGGCGTCAGACTGGTACCGACTGACTAACGCGCACACACACACAAGGTGAAAGCTAAACACACTCCCAGGTCGTTATCTCTCCCCAGTGTTGGTCAACAGCAGACAGCCGTGTGTTCAGGCTCCACATATTTCACTATAAATTAAGTGTAGAACACAAATCCAGATTTTGGGGAATACAGCAAAACCTCATTTGTCCAAACCACAGTTTTCAACCTGGGCAGGCTAATGATCGGCTCAACTGCTTCAGCAGATGTGCAAAAATAATATTCTATTAACAGCATATGTTGGAAACTTCTTGTGTGTCAGCCCCAAATTAACTGTAAGGATCACTTTATAATGGCTCTGCACGCACATGAAATTTAACTCGTCTGCGACTTCAAAGGTGGTTTTAGATTTAAAGTTAAACTGAAATTAAACTTGCATCTCAGACCACAGTGTATCTGCAGTGTTTGTTTTGACCTGTGTGTTCAAAATGTTGATAACCAAAAAAATAAGTTTTATTGATATAATATTTTTTATCTTCAAAGCACTTTTTGAACGTGTGGTTTAGATGGCTGAACCTGGATGCAAACGATGCAGGATTAAGGCATATAAAAGGCAACTTTAACAAAGACAAAAAGAAAAAAGAACACCAACCTCTCTCCATAATGAAAAAATAAAAGAATATTAAATGACAATACAAACAATAACAATATTAATAGAGGGCTATTGTGAATAGATAAGTTTAATCTGTTTGTCTGTAGTGACAGCATCTCCTATATTAATGTTCTCCAAGGGGCTGGACAAAACAGCAATTAGTTTATTGGCAATCTGAACTGATTCTTTGAGGGCAGGAAAAAGCAATGGTTTGTTATATCTACCATATCACGCCGACCTCGACATCTGGTCATGGACTTTCCACGTCCACATATGGCGTGCAAGGTACCCTGGGTGTGTTGGCTGTTGATGCTCTGGTACGCCGTGTCAACTTCAGCCTGTTACATGCATTGTCTGTTTTCAAAATACACTTCTGTTTTCACAGGAAATATACAATTTGCATACAGTCTCTTTCAAAATAAAAGCACTATGTTGGTACAACACCGCAAATTGACGTCGTTTTTCTTGAGCAACTAACTCACATGGCTCGTTTTCGGTAAAAAAGAACAGGGTTCGTACGGAGCTACGTTTGTTTCTTTATTATTCAATCAAACAGAGTAGGGTTTGCAATCCAAAAAAGATTTGAGAGCAAAAGTATCAATATTGCAATCAAAAAACGTTTTTATTGCAAGTAAAAAATGGTTGATCAAAAAATGCAAATCCTAAAGTTTTGCGAGTAAAAAGTTGAACCTGGTGGGCGGGGCCTAAACTAAGACACGTCTCTATTGGCCAGTCTCAATCTGAATGACAGCTTGTAAAGCATTTTTGTTCTTCTTCTCTCGGTTGGCGGATTGCAAACAATTTAAAGGTGCATACCACCACCTACTGTACAAGAGTGAGCAACATCATGGTCATTTAGCCTGTTTCTTAAATTCTGCTCATCAGTGTAGTGCGCTTGCAAAGCAACATGGGAGTTCTGCAGTTCATGGGGAATTTAGTGCGGGAGCTGTGGCGAAAATCAATTCTGAAACCAAAGTTTCGCAGAGTCGCAGAAGTATTCCGGGGCGTAATGGTCAGTACCGTCAATGCGTGTAGCCTGCTCTGTATGTAGCCACATTAAACCCACCAATAGAAACTCTTCTCTCATCCGTCAGCATAGCCCCCCCATTAAGTGCAGTTGTACTTGAAAGCAAAACTTAAACTCACAAGCAAAGAGGACTGATTTATAAGCAAAATGATCACACGTTTTTACTTACAAACTTGATTTTTGATTGCAGTTCAAGAAATATGCTCTTTTATATGATTGCAACAAAAAGACACAAAAATACCTCCATAGTTTGGCTTTACAATCACATGGGAAGCGAACACCAGCTTCCCGAGTTTGCTCTACTCACACTTTTCGCCACATTACCTTGCATTGTTGTCCAGCCACGTTTCCCCCTGATGCTGCTGGGCGGTGTTACACAGTAAAGGGCCCATAGAGCACATGCACCAGAAACTTTTGTCAGTCCAAGCGGCCATCCTTCGGTTTAATACTCTGCCAGCATGAAAGGAGTAAAATGATTTAATCGTGTGGCTCTTCTAGACTTTCCAATGTTATCAGTCCCAATGGATCAAATTCTGATAGTGAAGCCGGTCATTTTGCAGAGGTTTGTGACATTCAAACAAAAAATAAATGTAGGCACTAACCTGCAGACATCTCTTTCACAGTTTAAGTTTATAGCAACACGTCTTTTTGGGCCTGATGACATTGAGTGACGGACCTAGAAGTTGTATTCCAATGTTGACGAGGTCAGAGTGAGAATGTGCTGGCTCCATCCAAGTATTTTGCTCAACTTAGTATAAATAAGACTTAACAGTGATGAAGAGGCTCAAAGCTTAGACGTGATTCCACAAACATTTTATCTTCTTTTGAAACATGTAAAAATATGCACAACAGCTGCAGAATTACAGTTTATATGTCTCACACAAAATGTAAAGAGAATTCAAATTTCTGTTTGACTTCATAAATGCTCTAATAACCCCACTCATGGTGGAGAAGAGTATTAGCCTTTGTAGGTTCTAACACTCGCAGGCCGAGAGCTGCAATTTCTCCGAGCATTATAAAGACAAACACGCTGTAATGGCTTTCTGAACATGACGTACAAATGTGAAGCAAAAGTGTTGATATGCAGTGTTGGGAAACGCTGTCTCTGTGCTGTGTATTTGAGTCATGGTATTGTCCCGGATGAGCAACTGTTATGACAGTTTGTGTGGGTGTTGACATTAGGAAATGAAGCTCCGCGGCTTGACATTAAATATTCAGCACAAACAGGAGGAAAGAAATGAGATAACCTGAACCCTGAGAAAACAAATCCGATGAACGTTTGAGTCATGATGACTCCCTCTGTGTCAGCTGAGAGGAGGAGGCGTAGATCATGGCTGCTCAGTGTGAGGAGAACGTGACGTGCTCCTTTGATATCCAGCTGTGTAACGGCAGCTTGGTTCATCTCTTCTCTTCTGTTCCTCTCTGACCCGTCATCAAGCTGCCATTGTTATCAGCAGGACTGGTGCTACATGAAGTGTCGTGATGCTAAACTCGTGTGACACCAGTGATCATAATTTGCGGCACTTTGATCACAAGTTCTGTTCCTTCTAATAATCATTAACAGAGCCTTTTGAACTCGTGTACATGCTTTGTGTTCAAAGTCACCACATGTGACTCACTGTCTGCAGGAGGGAGCTGTTGGCTTAAGTATACTTAATGAAATGGGATTAAACCGGGGTGTATTCTGAAGTCAGTTTTGGCACTGGACCGGTGGTGACGTGCAGCATTATGAGACTTTTGACTTCTCCGTCTTGGACTAGGATTAAAGGTAGCCCATTAATAGACGCCGGCTCTGGCCAGCCTCCCAGCCAAAGCTCCCCAGCTTCCTCAGCGAGGGGCAGGGCACCGAAGTCTCCGCTCTGAGGAAAAGGCAGTTAATTAACAAAACTGTCTGAACTCCAGATTCCCTTCAGCCAGACCACACCACACGCTACTTCTTCTCCAAGTTTAATAGAGAGCGACCGCTGAACATCTATCTGAATTTGTGAGGTCACGCTGTGAAATTTACAGTGAAAGAGGTGAAATGTACATCGTCTCACCGCTTGGCAGCGAACAGCTGGAAACTTTGTACAAGGCAGCGGCTTCTTTGTCTTGTTACACGCACGCTCACAACAGCAGTGACCTTACAGGCTCACCCAATTATTCATTCATTTTCTCTGCCCTTTTAATTATTTTCAGGGTCACAGCGAACAGATCACGGCAAACAAAAGACGGAGCGATACCAGAGAAACAGATGCTGATCGGGAGATGGTTGTTTTGATCTGAGGTGCTTTCAGGAAGCAGACACAAGTGTCCAAATTGTAAAACTGGGTTAGAGTTGGCAACACTTGTGAATCTTTCATGTCCAGGTGCTGAGTCCAAAAAAGGGTGAGAGTTTGTCTTGTGAATAAAAATCCAAGCCCTCTTTCTTTGAGGCGACACATAAACCTCAGACTTCAGACACAAAGCATTTCTTTTATCACTGGTGTGTTTTGGTGGACATCTTTCCGAATTCTGGTGAAGCATTTTTAATGGCAGACATATCTTCAGAGTCATTCCTATTTGACCCAGCTCTGTGTTTGCTGAAAGGTTCAGTGCGTAAGATTTACAGGGATTTAATGGCATCCAGCAGTGAGGACTGCAGATTGCAACCAGCTGAAACTTCTCCCGGGTAGCATCCTTTCAGTATTCATTGTTATGGAGGTTTTTACCAGGAGCCCGTATTTTCCACAGAGGTCTCCTCTTTTCCGACACAAATGTACCCGATGATTTAAACCGGTAAAAACACTGAACGAAGGAGTTTAACGCTGCAAATCTCCAACACTGTTTGGCATGTCAAAGACAAGTCATTAGCCTACGTCTGCTAATGTGCGCTCACATTTTTTCCTCTGATAACTTAAGATCCAGACAATCAGGAGACGAAAACGTGCTTATATTGTATTACATTCAATTTCTGCCAAAATATCTCCCTAAATCCTACACACTGGACCTTTGATATGACATGAGCTAGAGTTAGTGTCTGGGGACTATAATTTAGACTCTGAGTCATGAAACTGGACTGGACTCAGCCTTAATGGTACGTGCTTTACCCAGTGAGTGATCAGGGCGTCCCACTAGTTACTGTGTTTGTATGGAGAGCAACTCCCAAACATATTTCAGCCCTACATTTAAAATAAGATTTAGTCAAACAAATAATCAACCAAGAGAAAATAATGGTTAAACATTTTAGGGTTAAGAATATTCAACTTTGGGACAGAGGACACTGCAGCCTGATTTTGCTCCGTCCTGGGCAAACGTACATGCACTCAGGTCTTTGCGTTGTCTTTATATATGGAATCCAGCCAACTCTGAAGTTTCCTTTGCATTAAATCTGAACACACCCTTTAGAGGTCACTTCCTCCCACTTGTCCAGTGATCAGACCCCCAGTGTACACAGTATTCTCATTAACCAGTATCCCAGGGTTAAGGTTATTTAGGTTTATTTTTTATCATGACTGACACAGTGTTCCTTGATTGATAAGTTTGCTCCCACGTCCACAGACAAAGACCAGGGAGCACATCGCCTCCAGGAAAGCTGATCTGCACTGGTCGGAGTATATATCATGTATCATATTGATCATCTAAATGAGACGTTCATCACCTCTTTAAAGTCGAGGATCTTTTGCTGTGTTTTCTCACTAAGGTTAACAATGTCCTGCAAACCAGTATTCTGTTTCCATTTCTGTTTATCCTACTTGTTTATTTCCTTCATCTCTGTAGGTTAGTGTCGCCATTAACAGTAGTTATTATTGTAGACTGAAAAAAAATGCTGCCAATGTAAAATTTGCCACCAGAGTGAAGTGTATGATTTGCACTTTAAAGCCTGCATATTTTTGGCTGATTCCAGTATTTTCAGACATTTTTTTTTTCCACTGACAAGAGGCAACTCTGTATTTCAGAGGTCCATCATTTCTTATAATAATTAAGATATATTGGTCATATTTTCCTTTTTTCTATATTCTGATTAATTTAATTAATTTATTTATTTTATATACTTTATTAAGTACTTTATTAATCAAGTCAATATTCTATATTCGTTTCTCGATTTTTTTTTCTTCAATATTTGCTTTTATTTATAATTTTATTTTCTCTTACTGTGTTTTGTTGTGCAAAAATACACCAAAGCAAATTCCCCATACCTGAAAACCTAGCTGACAATAAAGGATCAAAGTCTGATACATTATGAGATATGACTCAATATTTAGCACAAGATAAGAGAGGTGTGCGAGTCAGTCACTACGATGAGTGCAAATTATAAACTGGAGCTGGAAGAGCCACATGCAGGTTCATGTGCTGGTAAGTTCCAACCGTACCAGAGAGAGAGTTGTGCAGAAGAAGCAGACAGTCGGCGTTGCACCGCCGTTGTAGGGGATGTGAAGGGAAAACACTCAACATGCTCACAAATATTTGATGGCATCACCCAGGTATGTTAATCACCATGACAAGGAAAAAACAAACCCTAGCTAATGGGATTATTTGATTGAGTTTTTGCAGAAAATAAGCTCTATGGCAACAATAACAATACTTAGCAATGTGCTGTGAAGCAGTGTTTGGTGTGATGATGTTCTATAGTCTCATTTAGCCTAAAAGCTTCAAAATTTCAGGTGGGGTACTTAACTGACATATTTTTTGTCGTAGGACAAATTGTGAAAAGATTTCACGCATGCTAACCAAAAACCTGTTCAAGAAACTTTGAGACGAGGGAACTGCAAGTGCTGAAATATGAACTCATTTCTGTGTTTTAGGACTCATTCCAGCACCACTCCAAACATATCCATTGCACTATTTCAATATACAAGTAAACATGTACCTTGGTGTCTGTGTTTTCATCGTAGAACTCTATTTTCACAGTGTTTTTACTTAATGAAAGCCATTTGTCACATCTTGGTTGCCTCAATGTGTGATGTAAAGCATTCAGTTTTAGCTAGAAAACTTTAGGTTACCCTGTAACCCCGGTTCTCTGATAACTGAGCGAGGTATCTCACTATGGGAAGCGCCTGTACTTTTTGTTTAAAGGAAATGGCCACTTTAGAATGAAAATACAGACAGTACTTGCTGACCCTCATGCTGACAAGAGGTCAGTGTAGTTTTTTAATCCACAAAACTCATTCGGGGTATCGGAGGATAACAGCTAGCTGGAATAACAGCTACTCTTGAAGTGCATGGAGCTCACATACTGAAAATGTAATAAAACTCGCTAATGCATTTCAAAAACATCAGAACAGCTCGTCAGTCATAATCCAAGTGCCCTGAAGCCGCAGCATGCAAAATTGACTTGAAAAGATGTAATTTACTCCACTTTTATGGCATCATTTCTCACCATGGTCAGATTTCTCATCTTCTCATACTGGACTGAATATTAGACAATATTTTTTTTCCTCGACATTACCCTTAAAAATCTGGGAGATGTATCAAGCTCCTTTCATCCTAATGGCTTCATTCATTCTCAAGACTTTTTTCCAATTTCATTGAATCATTTCTGGATGTTTGTACTTTTGTAAAGTCAGAAAAATGTATTCATTGTTTTACAGCTGCTCCTTTTGAGTATGGAAAAGGTCTTTTTAGGTCTGTGTGCATCACATGATGAAAACTGAGTACAATCAAAAAAATAAGTATTAGTCTTAAGTCATTTATATTATTCAGTTTTAGTTGCATTTACTTAATGTAAGAAAACTGAACTTGTGTATGTCCCAACTCAGCCACATGCAAAATCCTGATGACACTAAATACAAGAAAAAATGTTAAGTCAAACTAACTTAGTTTACTTAAGTTGCTGACACTAAGAAAGCACAAGTTAATTCACTTGTAATTTTCAAGTTTCAAAATCAAGTAAATACAACTAAGTGAACTTAACAATTAGATAAATAACTTAAGACTAATGGTTAAATTTACTTACCTTCAATATCAATCAGTTTCAATGTTGTTTTTTTTATAAGTAAGATCAACTTGTCAGATTTTACAGTGTACATTACATCAGGAGAGTTTCCTCACTGTTGCTAGGGCAGCGAGTTTCTTTAAATTGTGTCTTTTGGAGCAAATCAGCTTTGAAAGGCTTTTGGAAACCTGATTTCTGAAGGATTGTGTGTCTGTTTTGTTGCCATGGAAGGGAACATATTCCTGACAATTAATAATGAGCCGAAAGCATCTGCTGACCGGCGTCTAGCAGCCAAGAATTACCACTGTCACACAATTTCATGACAAGCTCAAAAAGACTGAAAAGTGCTACCTGCCAGTGAAAGTCATTCTGGCCACTTCAAGTTTGACAGGAGTGTTAAAATGTGACCGATAAACAAGCTGAAGAGTTGACGTCAGCCGCACTTGAAATCATACTTTGACAAGTGACACAAACGTGGGATT
Source organism: Epinephelus cyanopodus (assembly GCA_026686955.1). Lineage (NCBI taxonomy): Eukaryota > Metazoa > Chordata > Actinopteri > Perciformes > Serranidae > Epinephelus > Epinephelus cyanopodus. Next base: position 8,828,169 of record CM048925.1, on the reverse strand, counting down.
TTTCTCATCTTCAGACAAAAGTTATGACTCAGAAACGTTCCTAAACTCTTATCTTCAGAAAGTCTTTGATCAAAAACAGGTTTTACACATACGTTTCAGAAACTCCACAAAGTATTCATGGTTTGGAAAATGGAATACAAAAACGTTACTTATCAGTGATAGACATCTGATGAAAGTATTGATGATGGCTATAGTAAAAAAAAAAAACTGTATCTGAAGTTAATGGGTTACAGTATATCCCTCTGCAATGAATAGAGATGGAAAAACTGACAAATTGTTTGGGATCGTAGACGCACAGATGGAAGAGAAGTGGGAGAAATTACTATTCAGGACCCAAAACACTAAGACTACAGAAGGGACAGTTGATTTATTTGATGAAACCAAGAGAATAGATAGACTACTAAAAATGTAACTCCTGTACAAAATCTTTGGCTTTTCTCTGCTTTTGTTCTCTGTGGCCTCTCTGCTGTCACTCCTTGTGGCTTGGAAATCAATGGAATTGATTGGGTATCTTTAACATTTCACTTTTCAATTATTGTTGTAGGCCTAAAGAAATTACTAGGTTCTCCAAATGTATGAAAATGTAGCCGCACTGAATAAAAAATGTTTTAACATTTCGTCAACTAATAAAGAGTCACATGTCCACTGTCATGTCTGGCCGCACCTTTTACTCTAAATTTTGCCGAACCTCTGTAGTGGTGTTTATTTTTGAGTGCCCGCAGCTAGGCCAGGTATAGATTCCAAATCCAAAAAAAGGAAATGTCTCTGAGGATTATCAAGGTTTCAATAGTGCCGGTACAGATATGATAACTTTTACCACAACTCTGGGAAATTAAAGTGCCAAATAATCATAAATAGCCTGCTGCAGAGTCGCTCATTTAGACCTAACAGTAATGTTGATAATTTTGACTTGATAAGCCATGTTACCTTTGTTACGTGTTAAAATTGCTCCCTGTATTATGCTATGACGCTGTAATTAACAATCAAATGACTTAACTTTGCAAGCAGCGATAAACCTGCCTTCGCAACTGCCTTCAGTGACCATCGGACGCTGCAGGCACAAATTGGATGTTATTTCCTGCATGGAATGCGGCGCTGGACATGACACATCGCAATTTTGTACCACATTCTGTGTCCATCATATGGCACCAGAGACACTAAACATGCATTATGTTTTAGTAAACCACATAATGTCAATTCATGTTATCGAAAGATGTCATATAAGACCGTCAAATTATCCAATGTTGGCATGCAGATGTCCTAAAACCTGGAGTCTCGTGAAGCAGGAAATCTGGAGCGGACTAGATAACGTACACGCAAGTTACTTCAACTTCCTGTTGTAAGTAGGTGACACTGTGACAAAACTCAGTATTGGCTGATAAATGTCTTCAGGCCAGGACTCTTTTCAAGCATTAAAAATCTGGGGCATACTGGACAAGGTATAGTCAGTCTTGAACAACTTCCTGTTTTTTGTTGAAATACACAAAATGGCTGCCGCACCATGAAAACTTGAACAGGTCGCTAACGTCCTAAGATTGTACCGACCACATTTTAAGTGGATGTAATTAACTGTCGAGAAGGATTATGTTTAAGTGCTGCGTCTAGAAATGGGCAAAAATACACCACAGTTTCACATTAAACTCAAAATGGCTGACTTCCTGTTGGGTTTAGGGTTTGGCTCCAAGAGGCTTTTTTGTCAAGTCTTGACAATACATGTGCCTACCAAATTTCATTCATCTCAGAGAAACACACTATGAGATCTACTTCATAGAAATTTGATGGGGGGCGCTATTGAGCCATTCTGTCACACTTTTTTTGTGAGCACCTTTGGCCCCTCAAACATGCAAGTTATTTGCAAACATTATCATAATTCCTTACATCACAGTAGGGTCCCCACACCACATCACTTCCCTCTTGCTGCTGTGTTTACACTCTCATCTGCCATCTAACTCAGAGTCACAGTAAGAGTCTGTCTCGGTTGAGCCGGAGGCGCCACCGTGCTGCTCGCTGCAGCACCAAGGTGAGAAAGCTCCCCTCTGATAAAGGGGGGATTACTGCAGAATGATGTTGGAGTGGTGGACATGAAAGAAGCGTGACACTGGGGAACATGTGCTCTTCACGGGGGATGGTTTCAATCCATCGCCATCGGGGTTATAGATGGGACTGTAAGTGTAATCCCCGTAAGAGGAGGCCAGCACATTATTGCTCCTGAGGCAACAGCCGAAATCCTGCTGCAGTCAAAGGTGTCCTGGGTCAAAGATACAGTACACGGTAAATGATAGTGTGTATCACAGGCTTTGTTGTGTTGAATTCCTGCGACATGGGAAGCTAAAATTATATGTGAGGAAACACTTTCTAGTCTCTGCATTGAGTGAGCTGACAAAATGTAATCTACCTTTAGAAACGGATAAAATTCTTTTTATTTGATTTATTTGTAATTTTTTTAAGTCTGGAAATATGCCATATTCTTACTCTGTGACATCTTCTCAACGTAGTTAAAGAAGTTTTTAAGTTATATACATTTTTGGACTTTTTATTTACAAAACAAACATTTTCATATCATTAGAAAAAGACAGAGATGACTGGTTGCACTATATCAAAAGTTTGTGTCAGGTGCTCGAGGAGAATGTGAAATAACAAGATCAACAGGAAAGCAATTTACGCACCCCCCCCCCAAAAAAATACAGACAAAATATGAAAAAATTAAGGAAGGAAATATTAAAAAGCCTTTATTGTAGTGGCAAAATCATTAAAAGAGCCAACCTGTTTCGCAAGTCTTTGTCCGGGCTTTAAAAAGAGTTTTGAAAGTGCCTGGAACGTGACGGATTCCCTTCCTGTCAATTTTCAAAAAACTTTAAAAGCTCAATATCTCAAAACCTTTCAGAACAAAGGTGGAACCTTATAATTCTAAGGTGGCGACATGCTTTGATCTGTGTCACCCCGACCTGCAGACAAGAAGATATAAAGTGTTTCTGTAAATGCAATCCATTCATTTGTCGAAAAAAGGGTTGTGTATAAAATTCGTATAGCACAAAAATGTGACCTAAAGTTTAGGATAAATTAAGTTCTACTAAACGTTAAGAAAAAGAATGTTTAATGTAAAAGCACCTTAAAGTAAAATTGTTATTGTCAGCCACGATTTCCAAGGTCAAGAATAAACTTTCAATCTAATTTTGAATATATTCAAATGAAGATGAAGAGTCTGTGCTGAGGCACAAAAACACTTTACAGTATGCGCTTTGCTTCTGTCCCTCGCATTCTATGATTAATGGTTTGCTTTTATATTCACGGTGATAACAGTCAAATGTGGACGAGGCAAAATTGCAGTAAAATGTTGACAGCTACAATCCATCAAAGCAACACTCGAAAATGTTTCAGCTATCTAGAACAGCAGTAAACATAATGTAGTGTCATCTGTTCAGGATCAAAAGGCGACGGCTTCTTTAGACTTCCTTTTTTCCACTGACGTTGTCTTGAAATGCTCCGCTGCTTCAAATGTTACAAACAAATCTGTGATATTTATGGAACCACGGTCACTTCAAATGAAGCCAGTGCTGGCTAGAAAACACCATTTTTCCTCCCACAGTCAAAGTGCAATTTATTTTCCTGCAGCGTCCAGTTTTCACTGTAAACTCTGTTCAAAGATTTAAGATCCCTTCACAGAACGACAAGCAGCTACACACTCCTATCAAAGTCCACTGGGCTGATACTTAGCATGCTAACATCTCTGAACACACACATTTGGGCACACAGTAATGTCACTGAGGTTTATTATTGGGAATCATTGGCAAACATTTAAAAAGTTAACATCTGTCTTGCTAACACCTCGGCTGCCTCGTTCTGCAGAGGATCAATACAATGTAAAAAGAGATAAACCAATCACAGCTGACAGACCGATTTCCCTTCTCCCATAAATATCAGTCTGTGACACGTATGAAGAAGTTGAACATTTTAGCGCAGCCAGAGCGTCACATCTGTCCCACAGTGAACATTTAGGCCCAGTACACAGTTTAAAAAAAACAGCACCTGGAAGAAGATCAACTCTGCACTTTCTCTAGTGTTATGCTTGCTTGTAATGGTTGCTTAGCAACCTCAGATGCGACCTTTCTCCGGCCTTGAGAGGTGACACAGAATAGGCACAAGAGTCACACAGAGTGCACAATTTCAAACCATTAAATTAAATGCATTAGTCAACTGTATTAAATAACTTTAAAGCTCATTATATAATGACGAAGAAAACTGTGTGTGTGTGTGTTCCACGTGTTTCTCCTCACTGACTTGGTCAATCCATGTGAAATGTGGCACAGTGGTAGAGGGTCATGGGAGGATGTGAATGAAGCAATATTCTATCAATTGGCCAAAGGGGGGCGCTATAGCAACCGACTGAAACTGCAAACTTTGAATGGGCATATCTCATGCCCCGTATGTCGTAGAGACATGAAACTTTGCACAGAGATGTCTCTCCTCACGAGGAACACATTTGCCTCAAGAACCCATAACTTCCGAATATATGGATTTTCCGCCATTTTGAATTTTTTGAAAAACACTTCAAATGGATCTCTTCCTAGGAAGTTTGAGCGATCTGCATGAAACTGGGTGAACGTAATCTAGGGACCAATATCTAAAGTTCCCTCTTGGCAAAAGTTGGAAAACTTACTAAGACTGAGCTTCTATAAGGCAATGAATATTGTGGAGGGCGTGGCTCATCACATAAAGGTGTATAACATCTCAAGGGTTTCACCCATCACCACGCAACTTTGTAGGCATATGACCACACATAATCTGAGGGGACCCCTCCATTATTGACCCCATCAAACAAAATGGGGGCGCTAGAGAGCTCATTTCTTATCTAGTCCTAACTGCCATATGGATTTTTACTAAACTTGGTAGATATGTAGAACAGCACGCCTCAAGGTGACTGGAGAAATTTAACTCTAATTGGCAACTGGGTGGAGCTATTACAACAGAAAAATGCTTACAAATGGGTGTTCTGTCTGTCCCATGTTTTTCTACTCACTGATGTGGTCAATCTATGTGAAACTGCACATAGGCACTGAGGTTTGGCATCGGTCGAAGGTGACAAAGCTACCAATGCGTATGGACTAGTATTCATTCATTGTGCAAAATAAGAATAAGCATGTTGGCTGATTCTGATCTGATATGTTCATTTTAAAGCCGATATCAGCCAATACACATTATATGCCGATATGTCATGTCATGTCATGTCATGTGCTTTATTTATATAGCACTTTACAACAACCACAGGTGAATCAAAGTGCTTCACAAGAGATTAAAAAACCATTAAAAACACATAAGCGTGCATTTCTGATACTGTCCTTATATAGAGAGATGGGGGCGTGGCAGTTTGCTGATTGTAAATAGCGGACATTTTCCTGTCAGTTTAGAATGCTGAACACACACATGGTGGTAAGAACAAAATGACCAGTGTGCACATCATGAATCTTACAGTAAATTTGCATGTGCACATATTTTGTGCACAAAGAGAGAACATTTCTATGCACATTAATAAATGAGGCCCCTGTGTGTAATACAATGAATACAGAAAATAAAAGAATAGTTGCAGCAGCATATGTCAGTGAGACTGAAAATTACAGGGGATGACTTTTTGCCCACATATCTCCTCTATTAGCTCATCAAGAACTTCTTTGACACATCCTTTTTATTTTGGTTTAACTTGCAGCTTGGAGGGCTCGCAGGAACACCTAAAACTGAGTTAATTTCTCATTATGACTTTCAAACCTGTAAATCATGACAGCTGCCTCTTTGCGTTTTACCCACAGTCATGATCCATCTTCAAAACTTCCAATTGTGTCACCTTTGAGTTTACTTGGCAGAATTATCACCCCTGCTGGGTGATTAGTCCCACGCCTGAACACTGCCGAGCGGCCCCACTGAGGTTTCTACAGATTTGTGTCACTGTCGCAGGAGTGTTTCTTGAGGGAGATAAAATGATGCATTAGCATGTCTGCTAAATAAAAAAAAAGTCCTCAACTCTTTGTTCTGTCTGGCAGCCCTCTTACATTCTGTAAAAACACAATGATCAAAGTTTAAGTCTGTCATCACCTTTTAAACAAAAATAGTCAAAAAACACATAATATTTCAGAGCGAGGTTATTATTAGCATCAGTCATCAATGATTTAAGAGAAACAGAGGAGCCTGAAACTGCAGGAACAACAACCTTGATGGTCACTTATTTAAATTCGAGTTTGTTGCTCAGTGAATTTTTTAAGGGTCTTGTTTTTGTGTTGTCAACACCACTGTACTGCGATAGAGACAGAAATCAGAGATGTATCTGTGAAAACTTTGGCAAATAACTGCCTAAAAAACGGTTACATACATCCAGACAGCAGACTAGCATGTCGTCCTCCAGCATTTACATGTTTACACCTGACCTTACTTCAACTCAGCAGGTGTCGTCTGTCACAATCTTGCCCGAATGTTTGATCATTCAGAGCACCGCACTCTCAGAGTGGCAGAGCGCACTCTGGACACTCTGTCCGTGGAGTGAATGTATGATCAACTTAACCGTTGGTTCACTCATGTAGAAATATAACGCTCCGTTTCTTCCACCAACAGATCTCTCATTTTAGTTTAGAGCGTCAGACTGAATTTACCAACGCACCATGTCAGGTCACTCACTCTGCGGGACGCCAGTGTTACTTGAATAAGTAAACACTGAGCAACGGGACCAGACTGGCCGACCCGTATGCTCTCACTCAGTGGATGGATGATGTCACAGGAAGCCAATCTTACAAAGGAGGACGACACTTGTTTGTTTTGCTATGGAAGCTAACGTTAGCTCATGTGCTAAAAAGTTAGCGTTCCAGAGAAATCCAGTATTCCTCTTAATCCCTCCCCAGTTTCTGATGAGGTGCACATGATAACCCTTAATACACATAACGTTATTCATCCCTACAACAGGAAATACTTTTTCCCTAACCTGATATGAAGTGTGCGCTGCACATGTGAGCATTTTTGATGATGGCCTCCGTCCAGTCCTTTCGTCTCATCACATTTAACCATCTTTGTTTTTGTCGACGGGCAGTGGTGGCTGGTTTTGAGCCATGACTCCTTCTATTCTGGCTCCCAATAACACAACAAGACAAACACATTTTAAGACTCCTATGTAGCCTACAGCCCTGTGGGGGAGGGGCAGCTTTACCTCCAGGTGATAACATGATGTCATTGCTACGTAAGCCCTAAAATGGTCTTTAACCAGGGGTTAATATTGCGACCCAACAGGTTGTATAAAGGAGTTATAGATGCTAGATTTGTCGCTAGTTGTTTTTAACAAAGAAAAAGTCACTAAGGGGATTGGAAAAGTCTCCACACCAACTCGGAACAACGGAATGGAACTTGAAAATCGCTCCGGTGGTGGTTTATATTTCAAGATCGCTGATTCGCTCATTTCGCTGTCAATCAAAAAGGGATTCAGCCTCAGACAGATCATCCAATCATCATGCAGAAGCCCAGCGTCCAGCCACGCTGAGCTTCTACACTGTTTAATGCACTGTGACGCTACAGGAATGAATGAGAAGAAAGTCGCGTCATTGACCTGTGATAAGTAGCTGATTCTGAACAAAAGTTGAACGTGTTCTAGTGCATATTTAGTCAATGAAATGTAAATACAACAGTACATATTTGACCACTTATTTTTTTGACATTTTAGGGGACGCTGAGCTTCCCTTGCAGTCTTAGAGCAATCGCCACTGTCAACAGGAACGGGACTTTCACGCAGGAGACCATTGTTTGTGTCCTGTGTCGAACAAAAAGTCAACACAAGTACATACTTCTTGTGTGAAACAAATGTACTTATTTTAAATTACAAAAAAACAATCACATAGTGTTCACTGTTCATTTTATTATTATCTATTGCTGTTTCTTGTATTTTAGTACTTTCTTTTGCATGCCTAGTTTTTAAGTTTTAAGTTCTTGAGTTTAAATTCTTAAATTTTTAATCTCACTCTTTCTCCTTGACTGCTGTAACACTGATGACGTTCCTTTCTGTCCTCTAATCTTTTCACTATTTTGTTTTGGCCCTCCACCTCCAGCCCCCGCATCACCGTCATCAAAACACCAAACTGAGCGAATATGTTTATCACTGTGGCACTTTACGAAGACGCTTTTTGTTGGTTTAGACCTGTATCTGTATCTATGTTATGTTATGTGCAGCGCAACATTTCTTTTAGATATTAATATTTGTTTGTGGAGTTTTAGCATAAAGCAGGAGGCCATGACATGGGGAGCCACTGTGATCTTCAAGAAACCTTTGCCAACACGTACACACCATAACGGGAGGTACAGTATATGTGCAGGTAAAGCTGATGTCAAGGGTAAATCCTCTACTGCCTGTGAATGTTTATTCAGAAAAAGCAAAGGAAAGACCCATAAAAAGAAGGTCGAGAGCATTTAGAGAGCACAAAGCCCCCCACAGAAAAAAAAAGTGATGTGAATAGAGAGAGAGAGAGACATCCTACAAGACATGCAAAAGAAATAAACACCATTTTAACAGGGTATTGCGCCCTTTGCCTTTTACAAGACCTGCGCTCTGGAGGGGCGTTTGTCCATCATCTGCAGATCCACAACTGCCAATAAATCCCAGACAAGCTTTTCCTGCTGTCTGACACACAGTCAGCGCAGAAAGAGAGATGTTTTACAGTAAAACCACAACCGTGTAAAAGATCCGTCTGCCTCCCCTGGGGTGAAGGCTGGAACAATGCTGTCTCTTTCCTCTATGGACTCTCGAATACAGAGATCTTTACAGTGCGGCCATCGTACGAGCACATGTGGAGGGTAGTTTTCAGGGGCGATAACCTCTAACGGCTCTCACGGGGCCAGCTTGGGGCCAGATGTGATGGGTTTCACTCAAGCTCCTTCTTAAAAAGAGATGTTGCTGGTGTTGTTTCAGTGGCGAGAGAACATGAAAGAACAAAGCCTGTTGACAGAGACCTGATGGAGTTGATTAGTTATGTCATAATCAATATATTTTCAGCAGCCAGAAGGAGATATTGTTTAAAGCATATGGTCTAAAGTCAAAGCAAACAGCAGGTTCAGAACTCATCATCTCGCAACGAGATGAAAAAACAATTACGATCTTCTGGTATATTGCAAGTTCAAAGTAACTAGAAACAGATATTGTGGTTCACTGAGGTCAGAGTTCAAGAAAGCTGACCTCTACACGTCTCTAATGTACTCCACAGGAAGCTCTGCTCGCCCAGCTGGACTTGGCAGGCCTTGTCCACTCGGCCACAGGTCGCGCTGATGGATACAAGTTTTACAGAGACACTGACGGTGGATGACGGAGGAAGAGCAACAGAGAGGGAAAGGTGGAAATTTGGTCAGGTCGGGGTGCTGTTGCTTTTGGAGAAAAGAAGAAGAGACGATGAGAGCTGGAAAAGTGAAGGGAATTCTTTAATCCTGCTCCTCTCTCCTGGGTGGAGCAGGGATTAGGGATTTGCCAAACAGGCCAGAGGACAGGACAGTCAAAGCTGCGGAGAGCTGAAAGAAGAGTACAAAGGGGGAGTGATGGCGGAGGATGTGGCAACATCTTTTCATCTCGGATCAGAGATGGCCCCTGAAAACCTCCCGCCTGAGCGAAAGAAAAGAGGGAAGGAGACGGAGGGGGAGGCAGAGGTCAGGGTGGGGGAGTGTGTGCTGACTAAGCCGTTCAAAAGGTCGTGTTATGAACTCGTTGTTAACCTCTACATCCTGTAGGGAGGAGAACCGGGGCCTGGGAATCGTGTTGCAACCTAAAGAGCGGCTCTTATCCAGCCATAACTCAGCAGAGGACAGCGAAGTGTCATCGCTATCAGAGCTTCTGGGGCGAACACTCCCCAATTTATTCCATTAGGCCTCTCTCCTGACTAGTAGCAATTTAGTTCTCACCCGTGGAAATGTCAAAATGTTATTTTGAGTAGTTAAAATGTTAATTTAAGATATCTGTACAACAGTTTTGACACATTCCAAATATATTTTCATTATTATTTTAATAATAAATATCAGTAATTCCAACATGTTGAAAAAAGGACTAGTGAAAGGTAATCTCCCATTTCAGATATGAACAATTTCTGATATATGCAACATGTCAACACACTATTTCAGATATGTAGGCGTCATGTCACTCAAGTACCACAATAGCCGTAATTATAATTATAATATACTTTCATTCACGTTGTTGTAAGCTATTATCGTTACCGTCTGTCCTGCATCTCTCTGTCTCATTGTGTCATACGGATTACTGTTAATTTATCATGTTCTGTTCTGTACGACATCTATTGCACGTCTATCCGTCCTGGAAGAGTAATCCCTCTTCAGTTGCTCTTCCTGAGGTTTCTACACCCCCCCGTTAAAGGTTCCTTATCTGCTGTGAGGGTCCTGAGGACAGAGGGATGTCGTATGCTGTGAAGTCCTGTGAGGCAAATTGTGATTTGTGATATTGGGCTTTATAAATAAAGTTGAACTGAATTGAGAATTGAGCTGTAGATATTGTTTATTGGAACTGAAACTAGTCAAAATGACATCATAGATATATAAACTTGGAATTACAACACGTCAACATTTAATTATAGATATCTGTACTTGGGTTTTAATAGAAGTCAATGGTAAAAGTTGACTGGTTGTAACTGAGTAAAGGATATCTAAGATGAACATTTACATAAGTAAGAATTAAGAATGATCTTAAATTAAGTTCTAGATATCTGAAATTACATTCTCACCAGCTACAATTTCCATTTGACATATCAATAACTTAAATCCGACTTGTCAGAAATTTTGATGTGTAAACTCAAGTTTTAGGCTTTGATATGTAATGTAAGAACAATTGTAGATCTTCAATGTACGTTGCTACTATCAATGATTGAATTGTTGATATCAATAATTACCAGTTTGACTAGTGCAACTGAGTTGTAGATACGTTATGGAAACGTCAACTTGAACTTAAAACAAGCCAAAATTTAGTAGATATCTGTCATTGTGTTTGAATAGAAATTTATCAAGGATTATCTGAAATGCAATTTAAGATATTTGAAACTACATTCTTACTAGCTGCATTTCCAAGTTGACATATCTATTATGTAATTTTGACTAGTTGCAAGTCTAATTAATGATAACTCCCCTCTCACCAGTCAAAATGTTCATTATTAATATCGACAAATCATCACCAGAAAATGTTCATTGCTTTTACATTACTGATTTAAATTCAATTCTAGATATCTAAAGTTCTAGCTAGTCAAAATCACATAACTGATATGTCAACTTGTAGTTATACCAAGCCAGACTTGAATAGAAGTCAACTGTACAAAGTGACTACTTGTAATAAAGAGACAGATATCCACGATAAACATTTACACTAGTAAGACATTATTTTTCAACAAGAAAGAACCTTTAGACGAGTGAGAAATGAACTGTAAATATCTTACATTTGAAATGCTGCCAGTCAAATGATGTAACAGATATGCTGGGTTTCTACATCGTCAAAAAGAGCATGTGGATTTTTGTAATTACTATAACTGCTGCTGATTAAACGTTAAAAGGACCTTTCACAATTTTCCTCCTTTGCTGATTGCATTACACTTTTTAATAGATTATCTCCATCTTAATTGTTCTTATTTCACTGATTTCTTGATGCACACAGCTGGTTATGAACATCAAGGGGTGTTTTGATGTAGGGAAACTGGGCCGATGTTGATTGGCTCTGAAGGATATGGCAGCAGGCCTCGTGTCAGGCCCCCTCAGGTGTCGAGACAGCAGCGGTTGTCGGGGGTTATCACCGGTCGAAATGCTAACAAGCACATCTGAGGACCCTGAGAGCTCAATAGCAATGATATTAATAACTCTGCAGCTCCATCCCGGCGGTCTATATTCTGAGCCGTATTAGTATTGGCTCTTATTGACAATGTCGCTGCATCAAGACTAAATCAATAGCCAATCTACTGCACCGCATGGATCAAAAACAAATCTAATAAGATATTCCAGGCAAGTCAGATTGTTTGAGAGTATTCAGTAGGTAAGTGCAGGGTGCTCAGAAGTACTTTTCCTTTTTAAGAGGCGGACACTGTCGCAGTGTCTGTCTGAAGCAGATGGTTGAGTAGACATCTGCTATCATCAGACTGAAGAGTGTCTGATATTTCCAACATCAAAAACACCTCTTCACTGCATTTATATTCTGCCTGCCACAGGTCGTATCCAGGGAGGAACACGTAGCATTTTCATTTTAAGAGACGAGTATCGGCTTCAGTTCTAGTCAAAGCAGCTTTTTGTCAATGCCACAGGTGCATTGTTGCGAAACAAGAACAGAGTCTGAAAATTCACATTATGCAGACTTCGTCTGTGTAAAGTTATCAGATCATCTGACAGTATCTTAAAGGATTTATTTTGTCCTTTTTCCCGTATTCGTCATTATCACTACTGTATGTTTATTTTATTTTATTTAGCCTTTATTTATGCAGGAAAGGTCCCATTGAGATACAAGATCTCTTCTTCCAGGGAGTCCTGGAAGCAGATGGGTGATTTTTGTTTGACAGTATTGTTGGACCTGCCTCGTCTACCATGGTACATACACGGTACATACTATCCCAGACACCATATCTAGCAGACAGTATGCAAACCTGACAGAAATGCAGAATTATTAAAGCTTAATAGTGAACATCATTAGTTTATACTGTTGTGACATTACGCCCCGGGGGCAGTTCAGAATCATTTGTCATCAGTGACACATTTCACATTTCATTTCTTACACAAGACAAAGAGAAGTGCTAATGTGCATGCTGATATGCTCATGATGGCAATTCTAATAAACTCATATTTGGCAGGTATAATGACTTTATTCATGTCTGAGTTTAACATCAACATTTGATAATAAGCATGAAACAGAAAACAGCTGAGGCTGATAGGAGTGTTACTAACTTTTTTGATATTTGGTCAGAAACCAGAGTATTGGAAAAATTAAAACTCATCCTGAGGGGAACATGAATGTCCGTTCCAACTTTCATGGCAATTCGTCCAATAGTTGTTCTGACGTTTCAACCTGCTGGTGGCTCTAGGAGAAAAGTCACAGCATGACCAACGTCGTTAAGATTCATTCTCTGGGCACCGTGGATATCAGCACCAAATTTTTATGTCAAGCGAGAAATACATCATGCTTGACCAACACCTAAACATCCCCTAACTGGAAAAGCCGTCCCTTCTTTCCATGATCATTGCATTATTCTTGATTGTCATCTAGAAAGCTAACAGGTACAGTAAATGGTAATTTTGATTTCCTACAATATCTTATCTCCTACTTTCCACAGCTTTAGCCATCATTCTGCTGAACTGCTGAAATCTACAACATTACTACAAAGAAGTGGGACAGTCTGAGAAACACAAACAATTATGCCATTATAAAGACATACACAAACCCCAGTTTAGTTAAATTTATATAAGATAATGGATTAAGGCAAATTTTAAAATTAACAAACTGTACTGCCCAATGTCCTGATTCAACTTTTACTGACTGCAGTTTTCTTGTGCAGTCAAGATTATTACCAGCATTTTGGGTACATTTACTTTTGTGTGTTCGCAATCCAACTAAACCGCGAGTATATTCATATAACATATTGTCATTCCCAACTTGTCAAATACTGACTCTTGGTCAATGGCCTAACGCATCAAACTATGATCCTCTAGAAACCCCCTTTGCGTCAGTTTTGGACATTTAGGATGGTCAGTTGCTGCTCATTAAATGCACACACTCTCGTCTCAAATTAAACTTTCAATGTAGGTTTCCCTTTGTTTTAGGTTATTTTGTTCTAGGTATGTGGTTAGATTTAGAAAAAAAGATCACAGTTTGTGGTAAAATAGGTACTTTTTACTAACTTAAGTGTACGTCATATGATATAAAGGTCAAATCTCAAAAGTCAGCATACTATGCAACAATGTTAAAATAACTCACCACTTGGACTTTTGGTTGTAACACTAGACATGAAGAGTGGTCTCCTCGGTGCAAGTCCTGCATTTGTTTGACCCATCCATCCACGCTGACCACCACCCTACATGGACTTGGTCACCCAACACATTCTCACTCCAACCTCATCTCATATTGACGTTTGGTTGTGGACTTTCCACATCGAGATATGACGTGCAAGGTACCCTGAGTGCGTTGGTTGTTGATGTTCTGGGATGCCGTGTCAGGAGGAAGTATACAGTTTGCAAACGGTAGTTGTTTGGACCGTCAGAATGTGAAGGGAGCCTCGGTGCGTTGGTTACTGGCTTTGAGGGCCCCACAAATTGGGAGTGAGGATGGGTCGGTTTACAATCGATCTGCTTTGTAGGTCCTACTTGACTTATCTCAGTTATTGTACCGTGTTCTCAGACCACAGCAATGACTTTGGTGAGTACAATGTTATTATAAATGATAGTATTGATGGGAGAAAACAACCAACGCACCCAGGGTACCTTGCACGTCATTTGTCCACCGTGAAAGTCCATGACCAAATGTCAATATGTGACGAGCTCACAGTGACAATGTGTTGGAATCCTCCTTTAAGGTGGGTCATCTTCAAGTTAGGTGGCTCAAACTGATTTAAGGAAGGAAAAGTTTTTGCTCAGAACTTGGAAACTTGACTGACAAAATTTCATCCTCTGGGCCTGAGAGCTGGAGTTGTCCACGATGCTCCCCCAGGGCACCATTAATTTCCACCGTACTGTTCCAGCCTGGAGACATCCACCCGGGAAAACAAACTTTCACTTTTCATGCAGGCAGCGCACATTTTCATTTTTACTGAACGTACATTTGTTACCCCCCTCACATCCCTGTGTAATGAATGAGACACCTGAGTATGCACCAGACACCCTCTCACATCTTTTCCCTCTATAGTGTGACTCACCTCCTCAGTTCCTATCCTCCCTACCTGTCATCATGCCTTAAAATAAAAGGAGCCAGGGGCGAGTGATAAAAGAAACACACACGCTCCTCTTGACTTAAAACATGCTCACTGAAGCCCACGCACCATTACTGTATGGCACTCCGATTTATCTCATCTCTCATTCTGCCTCCGTAGCTCCCCCAAATTCACTGTGCCACATGCACACGCCCCCGCACACCCGAACATACTGCACAGGATCTACACACACTGATCATTCACAACTGTGTGTGCTCTGAATATGTTCAACATTTTTAAAGTCATCCTGAGAACCCGTGTTTTTCAGCCTCCTCTCTTCAGTTGATCTCTCATCATGGGCTCTCACGAAGGCCAAACCCTGTTGTCTTCTTTAAGAACTACTTCAGGGATTTTAGTATTTCACTTCCATAAAACTGAGTGTCGGATTTGAGTAATTATGCTCCAAATTAAAGCAGCAAGGCCAAGACATTTTCCAAATACTCTCCGTGCTTGTTAAATGCCCATGTCTTTGAAATTTCACAGCACCTGTTTGTAACACAGAATATTAAACATGTGAAGCCCTCGCTGAGGTAACCTTGATGGCATCACGAGGGTGACATTATCGAGCTCCTTTCAGACATGGACTTATCATGTAAATGCGATGGCAGTTTAACATGTTGAATAAGCAGCTGAGTCACTTTAACATAAAAGTCATAATGGGAATTTTAACTTCTCTGACCTTGAAACATTTCATTTTAAGCTTCACACAATCCTGAAGTGAATGGTGTCCGATTACAACAGAGGCATAAGGTTGAATACGCACAGAGGAAAAAAGAAACCAAGATATTTTCTAACTTATAGACGACTATTTTAATATCAGATTTACATCATATCACCGGGACTGTCTAAGGATTGAATGAATTGATTAAAAACTGTTTTCTGCAAAACAGAAAGATGACTAATTACATGTCATCTTTCGAATCATTAAACCTGCAATAACTGATTTTTTTGGCCACTTGGGGGCAGCAGAAACAAGTGTTTAAGTACATATACTTACCTTTTAACGTAATTTCGTGAACATGCTTTAATAACAGATTCTGGAAATACTTACGGGATTAATTTTGACCATTTAACAGAAACACAAACCATCCAACGTTAATGGTAACCCAAACTTAAAATCATTTCAGAAATCAGAGAGAGCAACAATGTGACATGCAAAGAAATGTTATTTGTGTCCAAAATCAGTGACTCAGCATCACTGTTTTGCTTCTCTTTTGTATTGTCTTTTATTACTTTTGGTTTGTGATTCTCACTTCTATCCTAACTGCCAAAACACAGTACATGGGGCATGGATGCAACATGTCTGCCATAGCAAGCCCGTAGCAGAGCGTGTCCATTATGATCAGCTGAAGCTGCTAAACTTACCACGAGTCATGTGCACCCTTGTTGGCATTGTGCTGCTCATCTCTACTGTAACGCTATGTCTCAGTTTTCATAGTGGCCTGTTGTGATCTGGCACCTGGTGCTACCTTTTTATAAAGTCCTGGGGCCAGTTGCACAAAGCACCATAAGTTAAAGTCTGAGTTCAGGTTTCCTTGAGATAAATCGGTTGCCCAAAACATCCTTTAGCCTTCTCTGTAAGCGTTCCTGAAAATGTTAACTCAACAATTCCAAGTTTTTCCTCATTATCTTGGTCTTGTACTGAAGGACTTGCTGAAGGTCCGTTAAACCGCTGAACCTGAGTAACCAAAGTAACATATGTAACGTACATATATGGTTGAGTTTATGGAGATGAATAAGAAAAAATAAGGCCTCCTGAGAGAAGCGTTCCATGACCAGGACAACTCAATGGACACTCTTAATGATGAGCAAATGATTTTGTGCTGTAAATTTGACCTAAAGTTAGTTTCTGATTGACCGTCCGGGATTGAATCACTCAACTTACCAAAGTTGGGCTCTTCCAACAATTAATGATTGCTCTGCGGTTTTATGCAACAGGATCTTTCCAGGCAGTTATTGGCAAGGTATTTCATGGAAGCATTAAGCTTGTGTGACATCGAGTTAGGACATGGTGTAAGAGGACAATTTAGGCAGATGGCAGTGTCTCAAGTCTGTAAATTGTTTTCAGGAAAACCCTAAATCGTAAACCTTTTAACTGCAACATGTTTTCAGGTCGTTTCGATAAAGATCTTTGACCACACTGAAACTCTTAATCAGTGGTAAAACTGGTGATATCTTGTAAACTTCAGACATTTGTCCAAATAACTAAAAACCCATCACTTCAACAGATGTGTCAGATAATATTATACACTTGTTTTCTCAGTCTGAGGATGACGACTCACAACTGGTCTCCATGTGTACAATGGGTGGTGTGGGTTGAATCTTAAATATTGCATCAGAAGTAGGATGTGCTTTACACAGCATGAACTTATTCAACATCAGCTCCTTTATTCCTTAATGGTTCCCCCTTTTGAAGCTTTTGATTAGCTTCATTACAGACGATGATTCAGATCAGATAAAAGGCATTCTTCCTCTCTCTTTGTTGTGTTTGAAGGTGTCCTGCTCATGAAGCACACTCCGTCACTTTCTGGAGCCGTTCCTCCCCCCCACCCACTGCTCCATTCACGAGAAGAGGACATAAATTTCCTCTCTTGATCTCTGAGTGGTTTCAGAGGTAGAAAAAAACAGAAGTGCTCTGTAAATTCTGCTCCTCTCTTATTTACATTAGTGTGTCAGAGGTCCTTGCGCTAATTCGGCTGGTTCCAGTGTTTCTGGGCGGGGAGTACATCACTTCAGTTTGGGTTACTCATCCATTACCAAAGGCTGCTGGCCTTGAGGTTTGAAATTGTTTACACACTTGCCCAAACGTATCACAAGCCCTGTGTTTCTTCTTCTTCCCCTGGAGTCCTTCACAGGCTTCTGAGGCCACGCTCGCTTTCATCTGTGAATCCTTTGTGGCCAGTAACTTTCTAATTACATATTGTGAACTGTTGAAATAATATTACAACAGCGGGAGTGCTGTAATATACTGCCTGCGCGCTAATGCATTTTGATTTATGGTCTAACTAGTGTCATATTTTTTTAAGGGTGTCAGAATGTGTTCCTTTTACATTCTGATAACAGCAGTTGGCTGCTGGTTGTAAGTCACAAGAGTGGTGCACTTTAATTCACGTACTGCACTGCAGGCCCAACCTGGCCCGCATGATATGTGGCCGGATCAGGGGAAATGCAACGGGACAGTAATGAAAGTTAAAGCAGCAGCAGGGTGGGGTAGAGATTGTGGATGAGTCCGACAACCACTGACTTTTTACCCAGGACGCTGGTTTTCACTTCCTGTAAGATTTTAAAGCCAACGCCTGTTTATTTTCTACTAAACCCAACTACGTGTTTGTTGTTGAAGGAAAAAAAAGTCAATTTGCGGTGTTGTGCCAACACAGTGCGAAAGAGACTGTGTGCAAACTGTACATTTCCTGTGAAAACAGAAGTGGATTTTGAAGACATACAATGCATGTAACAGTTGACACGGTGTCCCAGAACATCAACAACACAACACTCTTTGGGTGGCCATGTTGGTCTGTTAGTCTGTCAGTTGATTGGTCCTCCACTTTGGTTCAGACTGAAATATCTCAGTACAGCCCAGTCGCCCACAGAAAACGTTGTCACTGAATATTCCTGCAAATCACAATTACATTAAATTTGCATGTTTTATATGTAACATGTCAATCTTTCTGACGTAGTAGCATGACACAGTATATGAGGTTACTTTGTTAATCAGAGGTGGAGGATTGTGGATGGTGTGACAATGAGACGCCTGCCACGCTGACGACCACTGTTGGACATCAACAAACAACTAAACCCAGTGTTTTTTAGCAAGTCAAAAGCGTATGTTGACATGTAAAGTTTCAACGTATCTGCTACATAACAAATTTAACGTATACGTGGTGTTGCAAAAACACACAATGCCAACATGTTTTTCTGGTGATTGGGTTTCTCACTGACTACCAAATTGATTGCCATAAAATCCAGCACAGACATTCCTGGTGCCCAGAGGATGTATCCTAACTAACTTTTAAAATGAGAAAGAAAAAGAGAGGGGAAAAAATGTCACCACTGGGGGGAGCTATGGCTGCGTTAAAAAAAAAAAAAAACCTAAGCCATGAACATGGCAAACATTTTCTAAACACCAGCATGTTAGCATTTAGCTCATAGCATCACTGTGTCTAAGAACAGCCTTGTAATGTTGCTCATCAACTCAATCAATTATCAAAAAATGTGGGGGTGCTTTTCACGGCAGGCGTGCTTAATACGCCACAACATCAGCTGGACACGGAGGACGACCTGTTGGCAGCAGCCTGAAGTCCGTCATCACTAACGCTTAAGTAAGGGGAAGAGCTAATGATGAATTTATGTAACGCAAGTAACGACGTTTAGAGACAGTAGTGTTGGGAAAAAAAAGCCATTTTTGGCGGTAACGCGTTACACTGGTAGTTTGGCAGGCGTCACGCCCAGCTGACATGCCATCCACCATCTCTTCCATGTCCGGATGATAAAGTCAGTTGATGCACTACTTACCTTTAGAAACGTTGATGATATGATGCATATGAAACATACAAACATTAACATATCCATGCTTTATAAAAAGTTATAATGCAGACATTTATTTCCTGTCTCTCGGCTGTGACACAACATTCTGCAGTACTTATCAGACAAATTCAGATTATGTGAAATGCACTCACTCTATAGATACTAATGTTAACCTCAGTTTAGAGGCAGGGACGGGAGATGAAACCTTTGAAATACTGCATTTAGATTCATGTTTTTGAGCAAGGAAGCCTCTAAGAGGCTGTTTCTAATGTATCTTGGGACGTGGACTAGACACAGGAAAAGGCCTTATGATATTTTCTCATATGAAGTATGATATCAATAGACTAACTCCATTAGGTTTTGCACTTCAAACCCTCTGTCGACCATCACTGGTGGTGCCGTGATGGACGTACATTTGCAAGTACATGGTCAGGCTACTCCATTTAAAGGCCTCCCATAAGGTCTAAAATCAGAAATAGATATCCAGGACTTACTTTGATGGCTCACATTTCCAATATGTGATGGGCTGAGTGCCTTGTCAGAATAGCTCTGACTCCTTGAGATGAAAAATTTGCTCCAAGGTTCAGAATAAGGAGTGGGGGAATAAGAGAGGGCCCATTTTGTAGACCTCAGTATGAGGTATTTGAAGTTGAGATCTTAAAATGAGTCAGTAATGGAGGCTGTGACTTCACTTTCCTCCCCTAAGTATGTGAAAGCCCACTAAAGATACTATTCAGAGACTCCACCTTAAAATGTTGAAATACTTTTCACGGAGTCCTCGAAATGGAAACTTGATTGATGATACATGAAACTTGAAGCGGCTCACGGCTTTCCAACCTGCATTAAAACCATGACGACTGAACTGTTTGACATCACAAACAATTGCGGCTGATTTGGTCCGAGCATTCAGCTCTCCGGGGAGAACAAACTGCACATAAGTGACAAATTAACTAGTTGTAAAAAATTATGTCGCACTAATAAATGGAAGCGACACATTTTCTCTCCAGTATCCGTGAAAGAAGGCGTCCCTCTCCACTTTGGATTGTGGCTCAGGAATCATGTTTTAATTGATGTGATTACCAGCCACTAAGAAATGTCACAGAAACTTTTAATTAAGTCGAGCCTGTAATTAAAAAAGGGGGAGAAAAGACACACTCCATTGGCAGCTGTAAGCCTGTCTGCCGCTGTGCCAGGGACATCAGGTCACTCTCAACCCACTTGATTATTGCTCAAATTGAAACCCACGTTTGATGTCTCTCAGCTTGTCAGTCCACATTAATCAACATGTACTTTATTGTGAATAAAAGAAAAATAGATCCACTGACATGGAAATGAGTGGTCTTCACATTCTTACAGTTTATGAATCAGTTTGTGATTAAATAAATGAATGTTATCCGTGGATTTCCGGTGCACGGTTCAAACGTAGGCACAGATGAATACGGACTTAGCGGATAATGTATATTTAAAGGCTCTGCTTGTGAAATCCTTTTATTACAATCAAGAGAGGGTAGAAATGTCAGACACAGTCCCTGTCTCAAACACACAATAGCAGTTTACATTCCCCTGATTACAAAAGCCTTATGCCACCCTCAGTTTGTGTGGCTGCTCGTGGAAAACAGGCCAGACAGACAGAAAAGAAACCACTCTCATTGAGTTGTGCAAATGGCAAAGTTCTTTGCAATTCTTCTGACTTTCTCCAGAAAAGACTCTGGCCTACTTGGGGAAGAGGAGATTAGTAAAAGACAGAACATCCCACATGGACTTAGAGTGGTTTTCTTCCCCGTCGCAGTGCCCTACAACTCGGTAATTGTCTTTGCATCCACGCTCTTAAGGGAAACGGGACAAACCCCACTCCAGCCCAGTGCTCTATTTGTCCCAACTTTCAATCGGATGAAGGAATAATGTTCTAAGCAGCCTCAATCTTAGGGCTTAAGCGAGGGCGATTGGAGTCCCGGTGGCTGAACAGATGAGACCGACTGCTGAGTGACTGCATGTTGTTCCTCATTCCGTCGACCTGTAATCTCAACGTCCCTCAATTGAATGTGCAGCGCGGCCAAAACATTCTCACTGCTATTAATATTAATGCTCACATTGATAATCAGATTAGAAAGTGGTGTTTGGGGGGAACTTGGTTATTGTGGCGTTAAGCAGCAGAGTGAAGAATGAATTTCTTTTCCAATATGAGCAGAGAGTTTTATCACCTGCGAGACAGTCGGGCTGCACAGTACGTTTGGGGGTGAACACTGATTCTACAGTAATTTATCACTCTCAACCCACTCACCTGATAATATAGCTGATAACTGATAATTAAATTCAAGTTGCTCTTTTTTTTTTGATAAAAACAAAAACAAATAAATAGCACAAAAATACACATTAACTCGCATTGACTCCAAGATTCCGGTACAGATTATGTACATTTTAAGAGTATGAGTATTATACGAGTATTTTTAAAAATTTCAGGTGTAACAACATCTTCTAATTAAGCCCACATTCGATTAAATCCCACCCACTTCTGGCATAAACTCCACCCATTCTGAGAACAGATACAGACAGATAAAGAAAATGGTGCATTCATTCATCCCCAATAATTTTGCCCATTCCTCCCAAAAAAAATGTAATTTAAAGTACACAATATTAATAATAGGGTTACTATTACCCATGAATCCTTGTGCAATCAAGTGAGCTAGCTGATGCTTAAAGGCACTATGTGTAACAATTTCAGTTGTTCTTTGAGACAAACAAATTTTGCAGTCAAAAGTGTGTATGTGTGTTTACCTCCATCAGTGTATCTAAGTATGTCCTTAAGCGCTGAAATTCTCATTTACATATACATTGCGACCCGTGTCTCATCATGTACGTGCGCCATCTTGAAAATACAGGTACCTACAGGGACATACTTGAGAAATACACTTGTCAGGTGTCACAAAACAAGACGTGATTGGTTTGTTTCGATTTACACCCGCCCCAACAGTCCTACGTTGTAAACACAGCCAGCATGGTGAGGAGGGGGTTTGTGTAGGAGCCTGAATGAAAACTCCATGAAGTATCGGATGACATGGTTTCATCAATGTTATCATAGCTTTTTGGTACACAGCAGCTACTGTTGCAATACGTGTTTGTGCTATCCGTTTGAATGCAGTATACGATCTCAACACTAGATGGGAGAAATTCCTACACAGTGCCCGTTTAATCACTGTGGGCCACTTATCCATAACGCCGAGGTTCACTAGTTAGCTAATGTTTACGTACTATTGAAACATTTTGGCCAATTAAGTGTCATTATTCCAAATTTATGGACATTTTTTGGATTATTTACTTTTCAAGCAGGAGACTCTGACACACCGTCCACCTCAGCCAACCACTGACAAAAGTGCAGAGGGTGAGGCTGCTTGTAAAACATCATCCCTGCAGTACTCTATTGCTTCGCCTCTACCCTGAGTGACAGGTCTGGTCACTCACAAGATCGCCATGCCCTAAAGCTTACCCCTGCTTTATTGTCTTTTACTGTAAATGGGACCATAACTTACAAAGTGAACATCATGCTGTATTGAAGAAGACTTCAAACTAGTGGTTGAGACCATAAACTCATTAGGAAAATGTTTACTGAGGTCATAAATCGAGTGAGGCGAAGACTCACTCTCATTGACTTCAATACAATCAGACAAGTGGAGCACTTTCACATTGCCCTCACTTTTGTCCACTTTTTATTTTCTAATAGTCTATGTGAA
This sequence comes from Epinephelus cyanopodus, assembly GCA_026686955.1. Taxonomy (NCBI): domain Eukaryota; kingdom Metazoa; phylum Chordata; class Actinopteri; order Perciformes; family Serranidae; genus Epinephelus; species Epinephelus cyanopodus. The sequence continues at coordinate 8,804,978 of CM048925.1, read as the reverse complement.
CACATACTGGTGTCAGCATTTAACTCACAGAGCTGCTGGCATGGCTGTAGACTTTTGTGTAAGCTTTGACATGAAGGGTTGGAAATGTGTATTGTCCTCTGTGTCAGTAAAATATTTCTCCTTGATCAATAATAATAGTTGTAGTTCAGTAGTTTATCTCGGGTGCAATAAGCTGCTGCCAGTGAAAAGTTATTGTTTCGCGACAGTCCTTGATCTCAACACAAATATTCCCAAGAAATCATTTCAGTTTCTCACCTCTGACCTCACACAGTTAAACTCCAGTGTTGACGATCTTCTTGGCATTAAAGAGCAGAAACTCAAAACGTTTTCCAGCTGGAAAGAACATTAATAAATCTCCACTTTGTAGTTTATCTTCCTCATAAATTAGATTTTTAATATTGTGTGATGCAAGATAGCACATGCAAAAAATAAATCTGTTAATTTTGATTTAAATTTAAACTTTGGCAAACATCAGGGGACGTCGAGTCATATTTTTATCAGCTATGAATTATTTTTCTGATAAGCCTGGACTTGTCATTTGCTGACAGGCTGCATGCTGAGTAATTGTGTAGTTTTATTTTTTATCATGACTGACACGGTGTTCTTCGATTGATAAGTTTGCTCCCACGTCCACAGACAAAGACCAGGGAGCACATCGCCTCCAGGAAAGCCGATCTGCACTGGTCTGAGTATATATCATGTATCATATTGATCATCTGAATGAGACGTTCATCACTTCTTTAAAGTCGAGGATCTTTTGCTGTTTTTTCTCACTAAGGTTAACAGTGTGCTGCAAACCAGTATTCTGTTTCCTTTTCTGTTTATCCTACTTGTTTATTTCCTTCATCTCTGTAGGTTAGTGTCGGCATTAACAGTAGTACTTATTGTAAACTGAAAATAATGTTGCTAGCGTATGATTTGCTTTTTAAAACCTGCACATCTTTGGCTGATTCAAGTATTTTCAGACATAATAATTTCCTATAATAATTCTAATAATAATAATAATAAAGATACTTTGTTCAGATTTTTTTCACATTTTTCTATATTCTATATTTATGATTACATTTTTTACAATACCTTATTTTATTTTTAATTTTATTTTCTTTGACCATGTCTGCTCTCTGACAAAAAAACATAAAGGATCAAAGCCTGATACATTATGAGATATGAAACAATATTTGTTGGTCTACTCTATGAAACACAATAAACAAACGCTGAGGTTAGCAAGCGCCCAGTAATAAACTGGAGCTGGAAGAGCCACGTGCAGGTTCATGTGCTGGTAAGTTACAACCGTACCAGAGAGAGTTGTATAGAAGAAGCGGACAGTCGGTGTTGCACCGCCGTCGGAGGGGATGTGAAGGGAAAACGGGAACTGCCCACTGGTCCGACCATATTAAACCCATTGTTCTGAAGTCCATTCCGAAATCATCATGATGCCCTGTGTTTAAGGTTATATAGTTAATATTTTGAACAGTTTGGTTCAAAATATAAAACTAGCCAACAGCAAAGTGCAAATAGGGTTAGGGGTTAGCCTCACTGCTAGCATGGCTCAAAGACAAGATGATAGCCGTAGAAGAATTTGGAAGTTTTAAGAGCTTATCACAGACGTCACTGTACTAACGGCCCCTCACTGTTCTCCTAATAGGTGGACAGACACAAATGATTATGGACAGTTTAGCTACAGGCAGAGGGCAGCTTCTATTTCCTGAATCTGATGAAGAGCAGGCCTCTGTCTGACCTGGTCATGACACCTCTGCTGATTCTACAAAAGTCCACATCCAGCACCCATCAAACACCATCTCCATCAGCTACAAACCATCCCAAAGCAATCTCCCGCAGCCTGCTCCACCCTCTGACAACCGCAGCTGCCACTGATGCCTTTCCCCTTAAAGTTCAGCCTCAGACGACGTGAGGCATTCCTGCCTGTTTTAGTTTTGCTCCGCGTTGCTGCCGCAAAACATCCCGATCAGCACTTTGTACAATTACTGAATAGACTGAGGAAGCAGCGGCTTGATTTAGCAGACGGTGGGGACTGCCATTTTCTATTATCTTTGGGTCTGTGATGATTTATGCCGCATGTGTGCTCGCCTCGCTTTCTCTCACACACACTTTCTCTTCTTCCCTCTCCTTCCTGTCTGTCTTTACCTCTCGTTCGCTCTTTCTCCACATGCTAATATCTCATCTTTTCTCCTTAGCGGGGCCCCTGACCCAAAGTCCACAATACCAGATGTCTGTACAAACTAAGCAGGAGGAAGTCCCGGCTACATGATATGAAGATGAAAGCTAAGATGGTGTTCGATAGCCCTCGTGCTGCGCTGCTGTAATAAACAAGAGGATGGAGGGCTGAAATATAAAAGTGTATGTGCCTTTTCTCCGAGGATTCCCACGCAAAGCAAATAATTTCACCCGTGATTGTTCCATATATGGTTACATACAGGACAGAAAGGACCCCAGTGTGTGTTAGGGACTCAGTATCACAAGAATGCAACAATGGCAAGCTGTTCTCCACTGCCCCGGGGAAAAGAGCACGCACTGCACTCTGTAATAAATCACATTTTTCTGTTCTGTAATTAAAGTATCTAAGTACATACAGCTAAAAACAACAGAACGCCTAGGGACGGGCATATTATGTTAATATTCATCACCACATTGCTACGTAGCACAGAATAAGATGACAAAAAACGTATATGAGCCTACAATCAAAGCGGCCTAAATACATGGTGGGTACCGCTTCCTGGTTGGGAGAGGAGAGCTGCAGAAAGACACAGAGCTGAATTTAGCCAAAAGCGTTGACATACTAAAACCCTCCAGTAGCCACAAGACCTTCCATCCCGCTTCTCCCCAAACCCGACCCAGCAGGCCGTGCTGTTCCAGTAATTGAGTGAGTAATGGACTTATTCCGCTGAGTGGTTCTCTGGGTGTACTCAATACTGCGATGTAAATCCTGTGGCAAATGGCAGATTAGAGGGGGGAGGAACTTAAGGGAAATAAATAAAGGCGAAGAAAAAAGAAAGTACATGAACAAAAGAAAATCCATACAACAATTATTCCCACGCAGTAAATTCAGCTGAGGTCTCAGCTTGAGCTGTTTTCAGCAGCCTTCTGCTTAAAGGTCCAGTGTGGAAGATTTAGGGGGATACATCTGCAGAAATTGAATATTATGTCATAAATGTGTTTTCTTTGAGTTATAATCACATGAAAATAAGAATATTTATGTTTCCGTTACCTTAGAATGAGCTCTTTATTTCTACACGGGGAGCAGGTCCTCGTCTGCAGGGATCTCCATGTGGCCAAACACTGGTTCGAGATTAGAGACTGACAACTTTTCAGAGTCACTTTCACTACTCATCATCACGTGACAGGGACGAGATGGAAAAAAGTCAACAAGAGCAGAATGAACACGAGTCATAATAATAATAATACTGAGTTAACAGTAAAGTCAGCAGCTATTCATTTGTGTCCACAGAGCACAGGAAATACACATTAAGCATGTGAAGTAAAATGGATCGTTTGTTCAGGTAATATGATCACAATGCCAAGGCCCATTAGCGCTACTCATTTGCCACATGGTTGTAGCAGTTAAAATTAGAATTAAGTTTATTATCAAATAGGTTTTCCATTACAAGGAACGGGCCTTGGTGTTTGGTGCATACGATAAATATTAGGAGGAAATAATATTTAAGGCAAAGCACTGCAACAGTTAAAAGCATAAATATAGAGTAAAAAAATACGATAAAAAAAGTAATAATAATTTTAGCATTGTGATATACCGATTGAATATGTTTAGTTTTTATGTATTAATATGAAGTTCTAAACACATTTTTCTTTATTATTTAAAAACACAACATGGAAACAGGATGGGACAGAAGAAAAAAATCCACTCCTGTGTCACCCTCTATTCTAGATTTGCGGTTTCACTTCGGCCACTGTAGTTAGCTGCCCCTCTGCAACGAGCAGTGTCCAAAAAACACTGAGTTTTTAATATGAACTAGCTTTATTCAGCATTTTTACCGGTTTAAATCAGAGTGCCCACTTGTTTGGGAGAGGAAAAGACCTCGGCCGATATTTTGGCTCCCAGTAAAAACCTCCTGAACATCTGGATCTTAAGTTATCAGAGAATAAAGGTGAGCAGACATTAGCAAATGGCCCATCTCTGATATGCCAAACAGCATCGGAGAAACACAGACTTTTATCATGAAACTGCTTTATTCAGTGTTTTTATCAGTTTAAATCACCTGGTTTGTTTGTTTTGGAGAGGAAGAGACCTCTGTGGATAGTTCGGCTCCTGGTAAAATCTTCCTGAACATCTGGATCTTTAGTTATCAGAGAATAAAGGTGAGCACACATTAGCAATGGCCTATCTCCAGTATGCCAAACAGCATCGGAGAAACATCGATTTTTATCATGAAACTGATTTATTCAGTGTTTTTACTGATTTAAATCACCTGGTTTGTTTATTTTGGAGAGGAAGAGACCTCTGAGGATAATTCGGCTCCTGGTAAAAACTTCCTGAACATCTGCATCTGAAGTTATCAGAGAATAAAGATGAGCATACATTAGCAAGTGCTAGGCTAACGGCCCATCTCAGACAACATTGGGGAAACATTAATTTTTTACATGCTTTATTCAGTGTTTTTACAGGTTTAAATCACCTGGTTTGTTTGTTTTGGAGAGGAGGAGACCTCTGTGGATAATTTGGCTCCTGGTAAAAACCTCTTGGAGCCCTGGGTCAGAGATAAGGTGAGCACACATTAGCAGTAGGCTAACGGCCCATCTCTTATATGCTAAACAGCATAGAAAAAAAACTGATGTCTTGAATGGTGAAAGAATTCTTACCAGGAGAAGCTTTAGCTGGTTGTAGTCTCCAATTACCACCAGTAGGCATCACTAAATCCTCCTAAATCTTGCACACTGCTCCTTTAATTACAGGAGTCCACTGTTCTGTCTGGATTTTTGAATTGCAGCAGCAAGACCGCATTTCTTCTATCTCCCATTCCCACCTCTTGTTTGTCCCTCTGTCCAGACATGCCATCCTCTTGGACTCCTGCCACACATTTCACCAGTGGGACGCACTGATCGGACTAATCCGTTCTCTCCAAACGCACCATGCAGCCCAGATCCTCAAACAATTAGCGTGTACAATAAACCCATCATCCATAAATCCATCAGCTCCAACCGGAGTCCTCCCCTCAACACGGCCTTCTGTGCTTTCTTGTGGTTTTCTGTCACTATTAACTAACAACACATTAAGGTTTGGATTACCACACATCCTAATGACTGCACTCAACTTGTCTCATCATCTCTTTTTCCATCCACATCTCTTTCATCTCCGTATGAATCATTTGCCTTTTCTTCATATTTCTTCCACTTCGCCTCTCGTCTCAGCTGCCCAGCGACCACCCTGGTAAAACAGCAGGCCCTCACCATACACTTCACTGGAGGCATCCGCTGACTGAAATAATCCCTTTCCTCAAAACACACCATTCTGTCCAGATCCCCTCACAATTAGCAGCCAACGGCCAGATAGCCTGTAGTGAAAATAAGCGGCTCCGAGTCAAAACAAACACATGCAGGCGAAGGGTGCAGAAACCCACAGCAAGCCGCCAAGCGAAATATTTTCGGGCCGCCTTGTCATGCTGATGCTACAATGGAGATGGTAGCAGTGATCTCATCTGCTAAATATTGTTTTTGCCATGTAGGCTACGGGCTCTTTTTCCCCTTGTTCTGCACACACAAACGGCGTGTATTCTTTGCGCCAGGGCTATAAATTAATGTTTTTGTGGGAGCCTGTTGCTAGGGGCTGGAAAGGGTGGAGGAGTGAAGGAAGGGGGGCCAGTGGCCGGGGGCCAATTAAAATACAGATGTCTGACTGTCGGTGTAATTCCATTCAGCCATGATTTACATTTAGAACAGTCACCCAAGGCCTGCCACTCCACGCTCGCACAGGAAATCGAAGCTGACTCCAACCTAATGAGAAAAGTGAACCTCCCGAACTTTTACGAGACTCTCGTCTGAAAGGAGCCTTGCAACTTTGGCCATAATATGAAAGCCCTCTCAGCTAATCAACCATTGACAGGGGGGGGACCTGTGCATTAGGAGCTCAGCAACCAATTTCACTTTGCGCTGCTGGCGTGAAAAATGTACGGCGGGAAAGTCGCCCTTTGTTAATACTCGAGCATGGCAGCCTCTCCGAAGGATAATCTCTGTCAAACAGTTAACCTCATTTAGAGCAACATGTTTGAGAATGTACGTGACTCATGATGAAGGATTTTATTGAGCTGAGACCAAAAATATTCTGTGAAAATTAAAAAAATAAAATAAAAATACATGGCATATGATCCTTATAAGTGTTGGGCAACTTTTTCCTTATTACACTACTTTTGTTTTACTTTTCAGAAGAACTGATGTTGATTTTAAATGGTTGAGGGTCATGTTGTTTCACAGTAGCTCCAGTTTATTACAGTTTATTTCAAATCCAGTGCTGCGCAGGTCTGACTCATTCATGTGTTCACATGCAGTGGTTACACGTCTCTGCTTATATTATTAATAATAATAATACATAATAATAGTCTAGACCTTTTAAAATAAAACATATCTGTAGACACAGGGAGGTTCAGGCAGAGGATCAAAGTCTGATCATTTTGGGATATCGATCAATATTTGTGGGCCCATAATATGAAACAATAAACAAATGCTCGGGTTAGCACAACAAACAGAATGGTGCGATTAAGTCACAATGAGGAGCTCAAAATAATACACCAGAGATGGAAGACCACCTGCCGGTTCACCTGTGTCTGCTGTCTACAGCAGCACCAGAGAGAGCTATGCATAACAACGGGACTGTGTGTCAGCGTTGCTCTGCAGTTGTAGAGGATGTGACTGGAGAAACATCGATCATATGCTAACATCACCCAGATGTGCCGATCACAGGGATTAGGAAAAAACAAATTACTTTTAAACAGACTTTGGGCCCAAGAGCAGAACAGCATACACTGTCGACGCTGCAGGTGTATGAATGAAAACACACTGAGCATGATAATGCACAGTCCCAGATGTGCCGATCACCAGCGTGCTTCTTGGCATATAATGTAGCGTATCATGAAATGACAACACAAAACAAGTATTTTTTGCTGTTGCTGAAAAATGAAAACAATAACAGCTCATTTTTGGGTGGCAACACATTGTACAACCTCTATTTCTGCCTGCCTGCCATTATTCACGAAATGTGATGGAGAGAGCACGTGCGGTACGTGGCGACACAGGGGGCTGGTGACGGAAAAGACAGACACATTTACCCCATTTCCACCAAAATAAGCACGCGTGTGCAGATTTGTTAAATGTGGGAAAACCCACTAAAAGTAGGTGATAGAGGCGGGGTTCACCCTGGACAGGTCGCCAGACTATCACAGGGCTAACACACAGAGACAGACAACCATCCACACTCACATTCACACCTACGGACAATTTAGAGTCACCAATGGCAAACTGTCCTTTTAACACCTTGAGATATAAAAGGATTGTCAGTAAGCTTTGGAGGAGCTGGTTAACAGATTTTGTGGCCTTCTGACAGAGCCGGGCTCGCTGTTTCCCCCCACTTCCCTTTTTTGTGCAAAGCTAAGCTAACTGGCTGCATATTCCTATTCAGCACCTTCAGACATGAAGGTGGTATCAATCTTCTTATCAAACTCTCTGCAAGAGAGCAAACAAGCATATTTCCCAAAATGTTATTGACCTTTCTGCTAGTTTTTAGCAGCAGAAGTGCTTTTTTGCACGTGTGTACTGTTGTAAAGTCACTTGCGTTGTAGTTCGCCAACAAGAATCCAGTTCCTCATTACTGTGGAGTGATGCTTTGACTTTCATAGGCACTTAGTCCCAGCATTCATTTGGTCCGAACAAGACATAAAGCTCTGTGAGAACACGCTGTGCCGTGCTCGTCAATAACAGTAATCCTCTATATGGAGGAGAACAGGATATGTTCCGTCCACGGCGATAATTCACAACTTTCTTTACTGTCCGCTGCTTTATATCAGTGCTTTACTGTAATATCCCTGTCCGGCCAAAGCAGTCTCATCGTTTACACCCAACCTCCCTGTGCAAATCAGCTCTGGCTTTTGATTCCCATTTTATAAGGAAAGGTCAGTACAGCAGTGATTTATAATACGTTCTTCTGTAAATTCAACACGGTAATCCATCAACGCAAAAGAAAAGAGAGCGCCGTAATAAACATTTGCCTCCTCAAGAGCCTGTGAGTGAATACACAGGAGGGGTTTTATTTATATGCAAGAGACTGAGAAATGTATTTGAAACTCAACAAAATAGTCTGCACAGGAAAGCCGGCAAAGCTCCTGAAATCATCTGTGCAGACAAAAACAAAAGAAGCCCGGCCAGTTTGGGAGACTTACTTCTTTGTTTTGGACATCTGTTTATTAATTTTCGAGCTCCCTCTTATCTGCTTTAAAAAGTCCCCAATTCAATGCATGAGCAGCCGTCAGTGTTGGAGTTTCCAGCCATTCTTCTGCGGCTCATCCAGCTGTAATAAACAGGATACTCTCTTTGGACAATGCAGTCTGGAAGCAGACTCTTGTCCACTCGTCCCTGAGGAGTTCATCTGTGGCACGAGTACTTTCTACTCTTCACGGTCAAGATGTGCGAGTCATGCTCAGAAACACACAATGCTGTTGGAATTCTGTGCTCGCTCTCAAACAATACTTCTGACCTAACCCCTGCTGTAAATCATCTGGGGCTCTGACTTGATGTGGAGAACAAAGAGGGGGGACCTTACGTGGTATTTTCTTCCCCTCAGTCAGGGGAGGGAAGCTGAAGTTGCTCGCCAAGCTTCTGCACTTATAAAAGAGGAAACTGTAAAAGTTGTGGAACTTTTTTTTCCCGGGCCCCTTCGCTGCAGAAATTACCTCTTGTAAGATTTTCCCTGTGTTGCACATTCCTGCATGTGGGCGGCTTGTGGGATTAATGCAAACGGGTGACTTGTCTTATTGATCAAGGAGGAGAGCGGCTTCATTGCGGAAAGCCAATCTCCGAACATAATATGACCCTTTGGATGGAAGAAGCGAGGCCCGCTTTGGCACCGTATCCCACATCTGAGCCCTCGAGCGTGGGCCCTGTTTCCCCCCTCTTGGCTCTCCCTGCGCCACGCCGCACAGCGTGGGGCGGCCGAGACGGACAGACAGCGGCGGCGGTGAGAGAGGGCGGCAGGGAGGCACTTGTGAGGCGAGCCTCGTCTCTAATAAAAGGGGTGATCAAACATGTTCTTTGCCTGTGAAAGAAAATATTATGCTACGGAACGGCAGAACAGGGTGACGTCGGAGGGGAAGAGCGAGTTCGATGCCAATTTTGTCCTCCAATGCGATCACTATGATTCAGTTTCAGGGATGGTTGCGGGAAATTAAAAACAAATGTGGTGCTTTTGATGCGCCACCCCTCATGGATCTCTCTCCTCTCTCTGTCTTTCTGCTTCTTTCAGCTCCTCTTGCTCTTGATTCTTTCCTGGCTGCTCTTGAAGATGGAAACTCGCATTCCTCACATCCCAACAGAAGCAACAAGGCCACTCCAAAACACACATGTTCCCATAAACAAGTACACAAAGACTTTCTCTCATCTCAGGCAGTCAGACGGACTGTACAAACAAACAGAATAACCATGGAGACAAACTCTTTCTACCCCCTCTCTGGGTTCGAGTAGGAAGTGCGTGAGCGGAGGAATTGCCCTGTCATTTTATTGTTGACATTCTTGAGCTGTTGTGGTGACAGTCTGAGCAGGTAGCTTGAATTTATTCAAGCCATTTGATGACTGGAGGTCACGTGGCAGAGGAACAGCTTCCAATGCTTCCTCCTATAACGACTCCATGTTTGTGCATCTATATTGTTGACACATTTTCTCTGTGCAAACACACACCCAGCTGACTCTGCAGGACTGCAGTGATGATGCATTCTCCGAGGCAGGGACACATGTGTGCGGGGGAGCTGACTGGCGTTCAGCGCGCAGCGGGATGACATCATCCCCAGGGCGCTAATGATTGGGTGACCTCCTCCCGCTGGCTACGCCGCCTGCCGAGCAGATGCATATCAGACTGCTTCCTCACCAGGCCTCCTCTGTGCGACTACTGTACTTACTTTATCGACGGCATTAAGTCGAGGGCCGGCTCGGGAAAACCCGACGCAGCCGAGCCAAACAGCGCTCTGCGTAAGACCGAATTATCTCTGCAATCTGAATCCAATTAACAGCAAACCCACACAGAGTTCAAGCGCCAGAAGGGGACAGATGAGGAGGAAGGAGGGTGTGTGTGTGTGTGTGTGTGTGTGTGTGTGTGAGCGTTGGAGATATCGGGGAGATGAAACAGCAGGAGAGAAACAAATTACACCATCTTTCTTTCGTTTTATTGAGAATTCTTGTGCCCCTTTTGTGACATTCAACAATAGCTTTGTTCTCCGAGAAGGGGAAGGTGGCGAGGCTCACCTTTATCTGCTGAATTCACAATTCCCTGACAGCACCAAAATGGCAAGAAAGAATCCCCCTCCACCCCCTCCTTCCTTTATTTAATCTCATTTTTCACTCACGTAGGGTCACCGGAGTAGCAGGGAATCACTCCTCGCCCGATGCCGGGGAAATTTAAACAAAGACATGTTTGCATGCAAGTTTTTTTTTTTCAGTTCCTTTATCCTCTGTTCATACAAGGACATGACCATCACACACAGAAGACGTTGAATAGACGAGGCAGTGACAGCCGGGGCTCGAATGTGCTGCGGCAGGATATGGTAATGTGAACCAAATGAGTCTCATACGCATGGTGAGTGGCCCTCGAGACAGATCCCTTCCTATGAAAAGGGTGTTGAAACATACGGTAATTGCTTTCAGTGTCGTTTGGCAGCGGAGCACCTCCTGACTTCAGGAGCTTTTTATAGACAGGGTAATTCTCCATTATTCTGCCAACGTTACATTTCAAACGAGAGGGGAGAGGACGGGGAGGAACCGGGCGGCGCGCACACTTAAAAACTTGAGAAGTGATAAAAACAAATGGGAAACCAGGGGGAAGACTTCCAATGGAAATAATTCATGTACTAGTTTGGTCATGGCACAGGCGAGGCATTGTGACTCAGGACCAAGGGGAGGTTTATTTTTTATTTTCTTTTTTTCCATGGAAATCTAATAAATCATTTTAACCCTTTAAAAAATGGACATCTAGTGGACAGCTGCTGCAGATCATTGTTTGCATGATCCCTTTTAGATAAATCTAAATCTGTATCTGTATTTATTCAACCAACTAACTTATCTGTATCTTTATCTGTGCTTGGAATGGGTGGAGTTCAAGACAGAAGTGGATGGCGCCTAACCGAAAGTTGTTATTTAAAGCTTGATATGAATATGGTTTGATCAGAAGTTGATATTTATTATTCATAAGAAATTTTCATTTTTGGGTACATTATCCTTTTAATATTGTGCTGTAATTACACCAGATGGCCATGGAAGGTAATTATTTGCATAATCCTGTATATAAATATTGATCTTAAATCAAAACTGTATTTGATAGAACATTGATTCCTTTGCAGCAGAAAGCCAAGGCTTCTGTCTTCCCCATCATCACGTTACGACCTTACGATACCTTACCCAACATGCAGTGCAAACACCGTATTTTGCCGTAATTAGGCTGGAAGCTCCTTGTAGTGGTCGTGCGAGATTGTTCTTTGCATAATCCTATTATATCAATCTAAAATAAAAACCATAATAGCTAGAACATTGATTCTTTCTGTAGCGGAGATCTAAGGCTTCTGTCTTTCCTGTCATCACATCATGACCTGAAGTTATCTTCCATAAAGTGCCCTGCAAATGTCGTATTTTGCTGTAATTACACCAGAATGTTCCCATGATGGCTGGGGGTTATTATTGTTTGCATTATCCTGTATATATCAATTTTAAAGTAAAAAGCATACAGAAAGAATAGTAATAGCTGGAGAAAGCTAAGGCTTCTGTCCTCTGTGTCATCATGTTGTATGCTCGTAATGACATCGTTGTGCCATGATACATGTGGCGCAAAACCATGCGAAAGTGCACAGTGGCGCCAGAGAAACCAGTGAAACCATTTAAACATCTGTGCACTTTGCACTTCTGTATTTAAAAATCTTTTGGATCAAAATGATTTATGTTTTTATTTTGTAAAATCTGATGACCAAACGTCCTATTTTTGTATTTTTTACTTTTATTTTGTATTACACAATTTCAATATTTCTTTCAGATGTTATGGTTTGTTGACTCACATGACGTTTTAGCTTAAGTTGTGCAGGTTTGAGAGATATGAAGCTTTTAAAGCGACTCCAACAAATGACCGCACAATAAGCAAAAATATCAATGCAGGCACTGGCGGTCATTTCTATTGCAGAGTTCAAAGGGTTAAAGGAGCAGTAGGAGCTGTGGCGATTTTACTGCGAGGTGCGAACACAAACAAACACGGAGATAAGTACAGCAAACATGGCCGCCTCCTGCCTCCTAGCTCTGCATTATTAAAGGGCTGCAGGGAAACAGCAGCCGGCGAGTCGAGCAAATGAAAAGCATTTAATGTGAGTTCTGTGAAGCAGCTTTTCCCTCGTCCTTTCCGTATCTCTGACACGCATCTGAGAACTCCCGCGTCGACTGTCTCCAGACGGAGTGAGTGTCAGCCTCCTTTTCATGGCGAACTGATTTGTGGTGAGATTTTGACACATGAATCCACGAATCAGCCAGGCAGACCGACAGGTTGCTGACGAATGAAGTGCCTCCACTCCTCCTCCGCCTTCACAATCTCAGATGCCTCACCTCGTGAAGACCACCTGTATGGTTCCAATCATAATGGCTTTAGAATAATGTCAGTGGTTAGCACAACATCTCAGCGCGGCTTGAAAGAGAAAGTCTTGCTGCACATCATAACTTAGCGGTTCAGGCCTGGTAAATGTCACCATGTGTCACTGTGCAGAGGGTTTTAGCTGCAGGGCTGCAGGGGCGTTACACTTAAGTTTTAGTTTTCAGTTTAAAACCTTATTTACATGTTTTATTCTTTTTCCTTACCCCCTATTTTCTCCACACTACTCTGGTTCCCCAGAAATGACACTGAAGTATTCTTTTTTTTAAAGAATGACATCAGGAGAGGAGAAATGCCTGGCAGCTTCCTCTGAGGCTGCGGTCATGGCTGAGTGAAGTGCAGACTGGGAGCCAGGAGGCAGGAGGCAGGAGGCAGGAGGAGACACCAGAGTGGCACGTTCAACACTTTTTATCAAGTTCTGCACACAGATACTGAGGCAGATAGATACTGCTGAGAGATGGACAGACAGATAAACAGGCTGTCTCCGCTGTGGTATGCGTGCGGTGTTATTACAAATTCAATAATGGTATTTTTTCCAATATAATGGTTACAGCTCTGCACAGAATGTGCCGTACATGGAAACATGAGAGCGACTGATCTCATGTCAGTAAGTGCCTCACTTCTCAGTGGCCTGTACACATGTCCTAAATCCAAACTTTGTACAAACCTACGCAGGTTTTGAATATTCGGTGGTGTTAACACTAAAAAAAATGCTAAAATGAAGTGCAGTTATTTTTGGTTTGTGGGTTGTTTTTTTTTTCACAGAAATTATATCCAAAGAAATTAAATTAACATTCCGTGGTGCCCTTTGACCTGGTGCATTAGTGAAGGCCAAAGAGGCAGACGAGACGACACAGCTTTCAAAAACTCCCAGATGGAACTGTCGATAGGAGCGCCGTTCTCTGCAGTTTCTGCAGGAAGGATTTTTCGTACCAGTTCAGGGAAATTCAAGCCTGAAATATCACCTCAACACAAAGCATTTAGCTGCACCCTCGTAGGTCTGAGCTTGCACAGCCTCTGATGCTAATGCTAGCAGCCAGCCTCGTCGAGCTACACCCGACCAGGCGTTCAGACTGAGTCAGTCGAGCTCCGACCGACTCACTAACAAACTGGACTGCAGACCAGTTTGGGCGGTAGAGGACAGGGGGACAACTGTGTCCAAAATCCAGCAGCTTTATGACACATCTTTTTAAAATACCGTCACAGCCAAAGTTGATGTATGCTATTAATTAGGATTATTAACCACAGAGCATGTAATTAATTCGACTAATTTCTGTTTCAATGTCTTTTCTTTTTTGTTTTTTAATTTAGTTTTTATTTTTATTTTGTTTTAATTTTTGTATTCAGGTCAATTTCAGTCCAGACAAGCTTTGCTTATCTCAGTTTAGTTTTTTTTTTTTCAGTTTATTTATTTATAATAAATGTTAAGTTTTTGTTTAGTTTTTATAAGTTTGAGTTTGTTTTTTTATTATAATAAAGGGGTATTTGTCAGGGCAAGATTTAAAAGTTCAATACAAACTTCTTTTTTTTTTTTTTGTTACAACTTTTACACAAAATTTCGAAGCCAACTGTGAAGCTGTATGTAAGAAGGGTCAACAGCATCTGCAATGTTTACAGAAGCTCTCTCACTTTCATATTGACCAGACTGTTCTGACTATGTTTTATCACGCTTTTATTGAATCTGTTTTATGTGCTTCTTCGGTGTCATGGTTCAGTCACACATCTTTGAAAGAGAAGAACCAAATTGTCCTCTTGTTTCATTGGCGAGTTTCAACTTTCCCCAACATCCCAACAGTTTTATTCCTGCTGCCATCATTGAGCTGAATAAGCAGTAACTATACACATATTGTTCATGACTTATTTATTTCTATTTTGTAGCCAAGAATCTGGGTTATTTTATTATTTATTATATTCTTGGATCAATAGCTACTTTTTTATCTTGGAAACTGTGTCTTAGGAAATCTGTGTGTTTACTGGTGTAGCCTTGAGCTATGGAGCACTTTTACCATTTATCTTTATCATGTTTTTCTCTTTTGGTTGTTATGGTTAATGTTGTACTGTATGTATGGATGAATGGATGTCAACTCACTACAAAACAAATCTACCTACGAGTATGAATAAAGTAACCTAACCTAACCTAACTCAGCACTTTGTGAAGGCAGCTGACTCACAGTCATGTCAACATCTCAGTCTCTATGAACATAAGCACTGTCCCCTCTTGATGCTTGTTGTGTTGAAAGATTTGACCAAACTGCCAAAGACTAAAACTTCAGGAATTTCCTGTGTATTTTTATTTGATTTTGTTTAGTTTTGCAATTACACAGTATGGTTTTTTATTTATTATTATTTTTTTTAATCTAGCTTTTATGTAAATTTCAGCTCACTAAAATGTTTTTTCCCACCGAGTTTTAGTTTAGATTTAGTTAACTATAAAACCTTGCTCACACTACAGCTGGTTTTTGAATGTGCCGTCACTGCTCTACAATGCAACACGCAAAAAGAAACGGAGCGGCGGCACACAGCTGGAAAAATATAAAACATCCATGTGAAAGAAATAAAATGAAATGTGAGGGGTGGTGAGAGAGCTCCAGGAAAATCTTGGAAAACAAAACAAGAAAGATCATATTAAATCCTGAGAAAAACATTTTACTCTTTATTTGTGAAGTTTGATTTTCAGTGACAATCTAAAGTCACTGCTGACATCTGACACTGCACATCATGTCCTGTCAGTTCAGTGGTCGTATGCTGATATCTTTGCAAAATTAGTACCTGTATGGTGCACAATTATCAAAGAGTCTACAGTCAGAGATACATGTATCAGTCATAGTGAGGGGGAAACCAGTCCTTTTCTCACAGCCTGGAAATTCTGGGAAACACTTTTTTTGTGTTGTATAGAGTCCCTACTGTTACTTGCCAGAGAACGACACATTAAAAAATTAAACAGAATTGAATGGGACTGTTGTCTATTTTTTTTTTCTCATTAAAGGGGGGTTATTTTGTGCTCCAAACACTCATGTTTTCTGCTTGTGTGAGGGAGCTACGTAACATTCAGTTGTAATTTTGTAGAGGAGGACGGCAGAAAGTTAAAACATTTGAATGGCACTGCTGTCTGCTGTTACCATCAGGCCTCTTCTAACTTTACCATCATGCTCTCGTCTATTAAAATTCTGTCCAGTTTGCTGTCTGCCTGAATGCATGTGAATTAGGCTTCATCTTCTGGGGACCATGAATGTCTGTGGCAAATATTTATCTCTGGACCAAAGTGGAGAAACGATCGGCAGACATTTCCATCCCTAGAGCCACAACACTAGCATTGCTAAATGCGCAACAGTACAAATAACTGAAAAGGGAAGAAAATTTTCTGGTAAATTTTCTCCAAATTTTTATGTAATGTCCAGTAATCGCCCCGTGTTGTCTGCTTGAGTGAGGGAACTACAAAACATCCAGCTGTTATTTATTTATTATCTTTATTCATTTTTTATGTATAATCTAGAGTAGGATGGCAAAAAGTTAAAATATACGTTAGGCTATCTTTTGCCGGCCTCGCCCAACCACTGTGCTCTCCTCCACTAACACGATATTTAGTTTGCTTTCTCCTGCAGAATGAGACTTCATCCTCTGGTGACCATGAAGGTCTGTGCCAAATTTCTTGACAGTCAATCCAACAGTTGATATTTACCTCTGGACCAAAGTGGTGAAGTGATTGCCTGACAGACATGTCCATCCCCAGAGCCACAACACTGCGTTGCTAAACATGCAACAGAACAGCTAATTGAGCCGACTTAAATGAAGTAACAATTTGTAAACAAGTGATTTTTAAACCTTTTTCTCTCGGGCTGCATTTGTTTTGTTACCGCGCTTATGTTTTACAAATTGCATTGTGCCAGCAAATTCAGCAAATATAGGATTTAGTTTAATAACACAGAGTAATAAATCTGCCTTCTTTTAATTGCGGGAAAGCTTTTGAATTTTAATAGGTTAAGACACCAATCTCCTAAGAATAACTCTGGAATGTATTCTGTCCCCGTAACTGTGTCCCAGCCCAGCGCCTGAAAGGAAAACAGTGTATTAGATAATCACAGCGCGTCTATTAAAGCCAAATGTGAGGAGAGACCCAAGGGTGGAGATCAATTGGATAATTCAAGGGCAGACCCAGTTGCATATCTTTTTTTGTTGGAAAATGAGAGCACCCTTAAAAGCAGAAAATAGATGATATTTCACCGGATGTCAGAGAATGTCAGTCCTCTGAGTGCAGTTCAGGCCCAAGGCTGTGCTTTTAGACTTTCCTTCAGCCGAGCCGAAAAAAGGAGACAGACATTAACTCCTTTTTGTACACTTTAATATATATAATACATATCCTCTCTCTCAGCTGCCAACTATCTTTGAAGCTTTGAAACATCGTCTGTGTGATGATTGTGCAGTTCCTGACTGACTTCCACACAGTTGTTAAGACTTCTACGGCAGCACAAAAACGTTCGCAGAATGCTGCGAGAGAAGTGGAAAAGTGGAACAATGTTTGTCAGAGAGATTAGCTTAACATAAACACGGAAAATTGTGAGAGCGAGAGGCTGCTCACAAACGATTTGGCTGCCCGCTGAAAAGTAAAGTTGACCAGAGCGATCAAATACGCGGCGTTCAGTGGAGCTGAGAAGGCCGGCCAGAGAAAGTAAATCTCTGGGGCTCATAGGATTTGACACTGATCCAGGTAAGAAGATGCCAAACTATCAAAACACAGCAATCCAAACAGCTTAGAAACATAAGAAGAAAACCACTGTTAAAACTTTAACATCCTGACAGCTCATGGAAGAGATGACTCACTGCACAGGACCATTTATCGTCTCCTTTTTCTTAATTATATGCTTTTATTTTTTATTTTCAAACAGCTATGACGACCTACTCCTGAACTGGCCTTTGGTCCTGACAGTAAAAAAAAAAAAAAAAATCTGTTGTAAATGTTATTTCCGAACATATTTCCCTCATAAATCTGAAGTCCGTGTTCATAAAAGCCTGACGACCCCTATATCTTCAAACAGTTCTCACAACTTCCTTCACGGCTCTGCTATCTTTCCTTCAGTTTATTACTCCCAGATGCTATAAAACTCTTCAGCCCTGTTGCCACCCAAGGTGACGATTAAAATGACACGACGGCACCGTTGGCTCTGACAGACAGTCAGATCTCAGCCACGCTATCATAAACATTCTCTTATCAGGAGTCGTCGTTGACAGCCTCATTCAGACGACTTCAGCTGCTCCTCCACTTCACACACACATTGTCATTCACACCGTGACGTCTGTTGATGCTCCTGCTGTTTGACAAAGGACAGATCTGTATTTGTATTTGCATCTTATATCATCTATTTATTCGGGATGCACCAATTTATTGGCCAAACATCAGTAGGTATGGCCTGATGTCCTTGTTGCTGGACGACACTCACTATCACTTCGCAACGCAACCTGTTCTTCTGATGATGCTACTTAGTGAACAGCAAATCTGTTTTGAAATTGAAAGGATGAGAGCTTATTAATGTCAGCTGTTTGCAGTCGGTGGCTGGAATTAATTTGACTGTATTTGCAGTCTGAGATCTCAAGATTTAGTTTTGCTGTCTGCTCCTGCTGCACGGACTGAGATTGGAAGGAAAGCTTTTATGTGCTCTGCTCCTCTCACTTGGAATAACCTTAAATATTTGAAACTGTTAACTGGTCTAAAATCAATTAAATCAATAATTAAATAATTAAACAAAAATAAAAATAAACAAGGCAGACAAACCATTTCTTTTGATTCGACATTTTCCCCACATAGGCTATTCAACAGGCTAATATTATTAGCATTAATTTTATGACATTTTATGTTGCGATGTTAGCCGAGCTGCTAGTGGAGTTTTCCTCCACTCACAGGAAACCAGTAACAACAGCAACATTTAACAAAGGTCACGTTAAAAATGTGCGCTCTATTATAACTTATAACTTCACTAACAAAACAACTGTCTTATGTCAGACATTGTCCCCACATATACAGCATGCTAACATTATTAGCATGAGCCTATGAGTGTGTATAAAATAACATACTTCCGTTAGTACTGAACTGAAAACTTTATCTTATTAGATAAAACAGATGTTGACAGTTTTCCTTTGGGGACATAATTTATAGTTAAAAAAGTTGAATAAATCACAATATATTTTATCAAAATACTCAGCATATCACAGCAAATCGCAGTAACATTGTGTTGTTACTTAAGTATTGTGAGAATATGGTATTGAAGATCCTCTGGTGATTCCCACCTCTACAAGTAAGGCCTTATTTTAAGATTAATGAACTTAGTGTCTTCAATGACTTTTTAAGGATCCACAGGAACCCTGGAAGGGCTGAATGACTTAAAACACTTGAGTGTTCTTTTTAAAATGAAGACTTCTTTGTTTCCCCGGCATTAAAAGGGGAAATAAATAGCAACTAAAACAACAAACAACAACAAAACACTGCTATCGGCTATCAGCCAAACTGTTATTTTAAACATCGGTACACTGGCATGCATACAGAGTGTTGTGTGTGTGTGTGTGTGTGTGTGTGTGTGTGTGTGTGTGTGTGTGTGTGTGTGTGTGTGTGTGTGTGTGTGTGTGTGTGATTTAGTAGGGGGGTTTCTGCCTGTGGGAGTGTTTCTCTGCAGTCAAAGTATACAAATGTGTGTGTGTGTGTGTGTGTACATGGCACTCTGTTTCCTGTCAGGCGCTGCGGCTCCATGGAAGCAAAGTCCATCAGGCAGGCAGGCAGGCACTGCTGAGGGCTTATTGAATGTTGGTTCAGGCCTGCAGGGAGGGAGCGCGGGCTTCCTTAATCACAGCACAAACGCCTTTATTCATCTTCAGAACAGTGCAATTAATTTTGGAGCCGGTGTCAGAACCTTTGGGGAAATCTGACCCGTTATTGCCTCTCAGAGCCGTGCATGTTCTTTCTCTTCTCACTCTGGGTGCCAGACAGGCATTCAAAACAAATTTCAAGGCTAATAATGTATTCACACATTCACAGCTTCAGGAGACGCTCCAAAGTTTCTTTGTTTTATACGGACAATAGAGATGCTCGCCCTGAACTCTGTTATTGTACAATGAGCTCAAAACAATATTAAAATAATACTTGAAACAATCTGTTGGCACCCAAGTGGTCTGAATAATTTAAAAGTTAACTAATTGTAAGACTGGAAAAACTCACGTCAAAATCACAATCATTGCATAAATTTATTTTGTTTTTCTAATATTGTTGAAATGAAAAGACCAAAACTATGAACACATTAATCCGTCTCTCTCTACAGCCTTGGTTCGAAACACAGAGTTCCCTCGGTCATGGAAAACCTGGAAAAGCCATGAAGTTTCACTGCCTGGAAAAGTCATGAAATTAGTAAAAATCATTGAAAGCATGTGAATCATTTTGTTGTGTAATAAAGACTGTCACACACTGCAGATTATCTCAAGGAAGTTCAAATATGTAACTGTAATATTTGCATCATCACCTCACAGGCTTTTACTGTGATATTTAACCAAATTCAGTTCTTATTTATTATTATTATTCTATTATTCCTATTCATAAAACATTCGGGACTGAAGCCTCGGACGGCAAGGTCTATCAATGCATCTGATTTGGAACTATATTTACCGGCACTAATAACGTGTTGTAGTGACCGCTTAGAAATTTTACAGCAGTAGTGTGTGTGTATGGAAAATAAACTACAGTGTCCATCATATTTAGCATGTTTGGTACCATTCTGGCAAAAAAAATCAGGCAGCATTTAATACCATTTTAGTTCATTTTTAGGAACTCTTGTACTTATCTTACTTCTTCTGTTATTCAATTCAGTTCAGTTCAACTCACAAATTTATTTAAGACGATTGGAATAAGGTCACAGAATCTGTTGTTGAGCTTAAATACAACATTATACAATCATTGTTAAAGATGTTACACTCAGTGAGCTTCAGAAGACTGTACCTATGAAAAAGGGGATCACTTTGGTGACTTTTTTTTTTTTTTTTTGCTCCTTTAATACTTTAAATGTATATTGTGAATATTTTGACTGATATTTCATACTTAATAACTCAGAATCCGAATCAGAAAAACTGTATTGTCCATTGCAAAGCAGTGGAAATTCGTCTTTGACGTGGCTCACAAAATAAATAAGACACGGGTTAAAAAATAAAAAAAACATAAAAAGACAGTCAGTGTAGGATAAAGCAGTACAGACAGAAAACTAAGAACACTTGCTGTAGGTGAGTCAAACCCTTACGATTTATTGATAATGTTGATTGTAGTTGGAATATATTTTAAAAACTTAGCCCAGTGTTTGGCCCTGACTTGGGGAACCCACTGGTTGTTCTGGCTGTTACTGGTTTCTGAATGTTAAAGTCCTACAGCATGATGACCAATCTAATTATTTCCCATATTTTCTTTTGATTACCATAATCCCTAATTGTATGTAAAAATGCAGGAAATATCATTCAAATTATATTTTTTCTTTCCTGGAGGACACACCACAGACCCTGTGTGTTACTGTGTGTGTCCCCACCACTACTCATACCAAAGTTAAGCCCCTGCACATATATATGAAGTCATCGTCTTTTCATGGGATTTGCTGATAATATAAAACATCAACTTTATCCTTTACTGCGCTGCAAATAATAAATCAACAGATTATAAGATGACTTCACTCACCATAGAAACTTCTTATCAGCTGTCACTGATGTAAAATTAATGAATGTAATAATTCATATGTACATTAATCTATTTATATGTTGCCAAGCAGCATATTTTTATCGCAGTAATAAATATCAGCAGTGAATTAGCACAATGTTTAAAATGCACATATTTCCAATACACATTTGCATCACGTCAGCCAGAACACTGTAACTCATATTGTAGTGAACACTTTAAAAATGATGATTTGAAAAACATAAATGAACATCATCTGGATTCGTATAACACAAGTTAAACTGATGTTTTTAATGTGTAGTGGAGAGTTATTGTGCTATAAAATAAGAATATAAAAGTTAATACAGCTAGCTCTTCAAGTATTCCAGTTATTCCGAGTCGTGCCATCACAAAACAAGGCCGGCTTCATCCCACTTTTGTCATCGCACTAAAACTGACTGTCTGCTGTAAAATATCGTCGAGTCAAGAGGATCATTCTGGATACAATTAAACCAAACTTTCCAAGCTCGCAGGATTTTACAACGCTGTACTTGTGATCCTCCGGCCAAGATGAGGAGGAGACTCTGATACTCGAGCTCTTTGAGGACCTCGGTGCCGCCGCGCTGTTTCTCGGGGTGAATCATGACACGGATTGATTTAAACCTGAAACAAACCAGATGCAACCACAGCAGTTATGAATAACTGGGAGTATTAGCGGGCCCAGATTTCTGGCCATACGGCTTCAATAACTGCTGTAATCACCAGTGCTCCTAATATTAAAGTGCTTCATGAGGGTCATACAAGGTTATTAAACATGGACGTGTTATTTTTAGAACATGATGTGCTGGAGTTTATCAGTGCTAGTGGCCACAGGTACTGATATGGTTTGCGCAGGGCAGAGCAGAATAAAGAACACAGAGAGTAGACACTGTGTGATGGACTATGTACTTTGATATTTTTCAACCTGGACCCTATTTTCTTGTGTTTTTGTGTCACTAATGGGAACAGCTATTTTTTTTTTTAAATTGGTCCAGTAATGATCAAGAGGGCTGCAGCCGGCAGCAGGCTGCAATAAAACTAATTGCGCACCATCAATTTACATCCACTTCGTGTGTTTGTTTTTACCACTGACAGGCTCAGATTGCTCTTCTCAGTGTCTGACAACATTATGGAAAGATCCCCACAGTGATAGACCATGCTATTAAAGAGTAAGTTAATTTTTGTTTCACCAGAAACAGCCTCCAAATCACCATTGCCAAACCCACCAGACTCCATTTAAATCAACAAAAACAAAATAAAACTCACAAAAACCATCGTGGTTTGTCTTTCTACAGTTTCAACAATCACCAACTCTGGTTTGGTTGAAATAAACCCTTAATTCAGCCTTAATTACATGTCAATTTTGGGTCAGTTTCTAGTTAAACGTGAGGATTTTACTTACACATTTTAGTCACACATACTCCTTCTCCACCAACACTGAACAGGTTCCATCTGGTTCCTGCACCTAATTTTTAACCATTTGGCACATTTTGACCAAAAATAAAATGGGTCAGAAGCTGGACAGTTTGTTCCCAGCTGGAACCAAAAAACAATCAGGTCACCTGAAGTGTGAACTGTGATGACATCAGTGGGCGTGTCGTTTTCTACAGGTTGCGCAGAGAAGATGAAAAAGGCAACAGTAGAGATATGAAGTGAAAAATAGATACGACGCAGTCTCTGGTTTTTCCTTTATATCAACACAAAATGTTGCACATTTGTGATACATTGTTATGCTGTAGCTCGCTTACTATACTACATGATTGCAGCTGTCACACTGAACATGCCGCTGAGCCCGTTCAAACTTTAAAGCTTTATATGAAAACAAAGCAAAATTCAAATATTCAAACTAAACATCCACATCTGATTTGACTGACATAATTCTGAGTCAGGTGCAGCGCTAGCATGCAGTGGTCTATTAATAGCTGCCCCATGTTTACTTACTGATGGAAACAAATATCTATGGCAACAGAAAAAACCCCATCTTAATACTTCTGTTTACTTCTGTTGTGCAGTCAGGGTGTCTGCAGGTATCAGACAGTTAAACTGAATGCCTTTGTAGGACCTGTTGAACGCCTTTTAATCAAATTTAGGACATATTTTTGGACAAATCATGTTTAACTTTGCACTGCAGGTAAGAATCGCAGGCAAGTTGTATATATGTAGTTATGCAGGAATATATTTAGTGAACTAAGTCAGTCTTAATTTTGCCAACAGGTCAGTGCAAGTATGTGAACTGTCAGTATTATAGCTTTTTAAAGATCTTTAACATTAGAAATGTGGACTTTACAAAGAAAGGCTTCACTCAAACTGGATAAATGAAATTACATCAAATGTTTCTAGCAGTTAGACCTTAATAACCTCTAAAGTCTTATTGTTGT
The DNA here is from genome assembly GCA_026686955.1 of Epinephelus cyanopodus. Lineage (NCBI taxonomy): Eukaryota > Metazoa > Chordata > Actinopteri > Perciformes > Serranidae > Epinephelus > Epinephelus cyanopodus. The sequence continues at coordinate 8,781,046 of CM048925.1, read as the reverse complement.
GACATTGAATTTAATACAACTTGAGACTTTTTAAGGAGCTGTAGACACCCTGGCATTGTGACACATACTTGATTACAATGGCTCCGAATAAAACTGGTGGAAACATGGTTTGCTTACTGGCACCAAGACTTCAAGAATCCAGCTCCAGAACCAGAGCTCATTTGGAGGAAAACAGGAATCAGACACAAAAACATGGGCAAAGTTTCCTTTCATTTTAAATCGTTGTGATCCTTCTTCCTTTTTCTGACTGTTCTAATATCTGGCAGTCGCGGTGACATCCACTCTTCTCTTGGATGTGGATCCACCTCCACCTCACAGCACTGAGCCACTCACAGATTATCTCTCTTAAGATTTCGTCACACCAGTTTTGTGTCTATGTTTTCGTCTCTGAGATTAGCAGGCACTGAGTTCCAAGCAAATCCCATTTCAAGATGTTAAATATTTGCAACAGTGTTTGAAGTGCTCTGCTCCGGTCCGTACGGGAGCCAGCAGTCGGTTTAGAGAGCTGACAGGACAAATATCAACAAGCAGGGAGGGAAAAAAATGACTCTTCCCCCGGCAGCTCCCGCAGGACGCAGAGCGAGAGAGGGAGTGTGTAGATGATATTGTGGATGTGCGAGCATCTGTATGAGTGTACACAAGAGTGTGTGTGCGCATGCTGTTTATTAATGTGCACATGTGTCTGCCAAACATCTGGGCTCACCTCAGTGTTTGAACATTTACACAGTACACACAGGTCAAAACAACAACTGCCAAATAAGTCATTAGGAGCGAGTTTATGAACAGCATATGTTCCTGAGAGCTAATCATTATCTTGGTGCCTTTCCTTCCTCCGTCTTTCCACAAAATCACTTATGGATGACCCCATTTGTATCAGCTCGCCAAACACATTTCACAGCCCGGCTTGCTGCAGTTGCCCAACATTTACATTGTAATGGAAGGTGATCTGACGTTTTTGTCCAAACCCACTCCGTCTCTCTTTTCAGACAAATGATTTTCTTCGCCGGCGTGCACCCAAAGTGTATAAAAGACATTTCATCCTGCTGCTGTCATGGCACAGATCCCACTCATTCCCTCATCTCTTTCTAATTATGCAGTGCTACGTATTTTAAATTGCTCCATAAAATGTGTTTCATGTAAAAAGTAAGGGCGCAGAACCCAATTAGTGCAGGAGCAATGAGAAAGCATGCTGTTCCTGCTCAATAGAGTCAATTATAACTGGACGTAGAGCTGTGTGTGTGTGTGTCTGTGTGTGTGAGAGAGTGAAATGAGCCACGTGGGACTCATCTCCACCTGAATCACACAGCCAGTGCCCGGGCCATATTTTCATGGGGCATTAGGAACTGCTATTTAATTGCAAGCAGATTCAGTAAATTGATTTTGTTTAAAATTGACCTGCAAATGTGGCATTTAGTGCGAGATGAGCAGAAAAGAGCTTTTTAAACCAGCGTTGTACGCTATCGGTAATTCACTTTGGATTCCTTTTATACTGAACAAACCCGTCCTTTGATGTAATGTTTCCCAACAATGATAAGTACACGGTGGGAGACGCTAAAGCTGACCTCGTTTTTTCAGGATAAAGCTGCTGAAACACTTAGTTAAAAGCTAACTCCGGTTATTTACAACCTGCGCTTTGGCCATCATTCCTATTATAAAATTAACCAACACGTTCTCACACAAACTCGTCAAACATCACCATTTTATCAGTGGACATAACGTGACGATTTACATTTGTCACGTCCGTTGTGTCTCTTTAACATATACTTCCATTATCACAGGAAACGTACAGTTTCTGTTCATTCGATACATCAACTATTTCAACACACACTTACAACCTTTTCGCTAAGTGCAGCCCTGTTTTTAGAAACAGATGAGGCAATATGTTCTCATCCCAACTCATTAAAATACCGTAGCTTTGTCAGCGGACGTACACGTCAAAATATGAATCGCTATAAATCCTCCTACATCTGTTTTGGATGTTCACAGATGACGTGTCAATTTACACTTGTTACATTCCCTTTGTCTTTTCAAAATACACTTCTGCACAGTTCCTGCTCATTAGATACATGCAGTCCTTTTCAAAATAAACACCATCGCTAACAACGTAGTATAAGGAGCAGGTCCCTATGAGGCGGGAGGGAGGGGAGACTGATGGGTCCTAGAAACCCTGGACTTTCACCCAGGAGACTGCGGTTTGCTTCCCCGGTGATGTTGAGCCAAGCCATGATGTTTTTTTCTTAACCTCACCACATGCGTCTGTTGCAAGGAGATACATGTAAATACGTGGTGTTTTACTGATGCAGATTTATTTTGAAAGAGGCTGTATGCATCTAACGAGCAGAAGCTGTACATTTCCTGTGAAAACAGAGGTGTATTTTGAACAAGCATTGGTGAAACAGCGGATACTTATGTTTATGTCCTTGTGCAACAAAAACACTAAGGGCCAATTCCAATTCTCTTCTCCTGACCTTACCCCTTGGTTTCAAGTGCACTCGCCTGATAGATTCCCCTCAACAATAAATGGGTAGTTTTAAGGGTTAGGAAATTTTACCTACGAATTGGGACGCCACTTCATGCAAATTAACGTAACAGGCGTGCTCACCTACGTCACACGTATCGTAGATATAGGCTTCACGGAGAACTCTGTAGATATTGATGTCGGCTACAATGTTAATTAGCAATTTTCAAGCATTCATATTCTAACTTATCGATTACAGATAACAATGCATATGCAGAAACAACACATTCCAACATATTTTGGAATTTGGATTTTTTTAATGCTTATTTGCGAAAATACTACTTAAATTGTGTGATGGCTTTCTCATGGAGGCTGCCATCTTCTTGGAAAACTCGCCTGGCTAGATAGTTTTGCAAAGCATCCTGGGAAATTCAATCTTCCCTTCAGTTGAGATGGGTTCATAACCCCCAAATTCCACCAGATGTTGATACCAGAGCTGATATGTTTCAATTCTAGTCAATGTGTGTGTTTCCACCGGCTGTGGCTGTGCTGCGTTCCGGCTCCGTCACAGCTGCGGCGCTCCGGAGCCCTCCGCAACAGATACGCAGATAATGGGCGGAGGCAGGCCTGAAGTCAACAGGTCAGAGGTTTTCAGACATCATTTAACCCTGCTGACACCATGGACGAGAAGATGTCAATCATGGAGGTGCACCGAGATGTCTTCCTACTACTACTCTGGTTTTGTGGTTCTGTTTATAGAAACTACATCTTGTTATATCCCGCAATTATGCGTGAATTTGCAAGATCTTGTGGGTCCTCATGACTCCCTCTGTCCGGCGGAGCTGCACCGCTCCACACAGCAAACGCAGCTGGTGGGTGTTGATGGACGGCGGAGCACGCAGCGGATAACCAGCGCAGCCATTCCACAACGGACACGCATCCAGTGGAATTCCGGCGTAAGTGTGCATCGCACGGCACTTTAAATTAAGTGGGGGTTTTAAGGGCTGAAAAGCACTTCCCCAAAATTTGGGACACTTGAGCCCTTCGCGGGAACACGCAAAACTGAGGGCTTGGGCCAATTTTGAGGGGAAGTGTGAGTATTGGGACGGACCCATAGTTTGATTTAGAAAAAAAAACATGGTTTGGTTTAAAATTCTCCGTGAACCAAATGGCGGACTCCAGGGTAAAAGTCCATAGTTTGTTTGACCCATCCACCTCCCGCCCACTGAAAGGGATTTTTGTCACTCTTCACAGTAGCTGCCTGGGACGATGCAGAGAGAAATAGTGCTGAGCAGTGTTTGGCTTGTTACTCAATACTTGTTATTCTTTTAAAAACCAATAATATTTATTACTTTTTACTCCATGCCAACAGAAATTCTCTACTCATTACATTAGTTTTCCATTGTACCCCATAAAACTGGTAATTGCATATCTCTCCAAAACTTGGGGGTCTTCAGTTGCCTGTGACTGGTATTTTCCCAAGGTTCTGCCTTAAAGACAGAGCGACACTCATGGTGCAACATTTCATCCACGACATATCCAACCACAAAATCACTGACAGAGGGGCGGTATTTGACTAGTTTGGCGTGAGAACGGGCTGGAGGAGGACGTAGGAGACAGAAACAACCTCTTTTAATTGTTTTGGAAATCAAAACAAAGGGTGCTTTCTGAATCTAAACCCTAAACCATCAGGACGTACTATCTCGTAACATTACACCCTGAACTTTGACCCTCTTTCTTGTTTATCCATTGCTCTGGAGATAAAACAAACCTCACTTACCGAGTTCACCAGAGACAGAGATCAACCCCCAGAGCTCTTGTTACACAGATTGCAGATACTAACACATTATAATTACGACAGTGAAATCGCATCTGCAGTTCTCTCTGTGTTATTTTCATAGTCGTGTCCTTTTCTGATTATTTTGTTCACTTAATTAATATTCCCATTATTACTATTAGATTGGTCATCAGTTACTGAAATGCGCTGTCATCCGTCATTGTGATTTCGAAACACTGTCAAACAGCTGTCAGTGAGCTGTCAAGCTGTCATCTGCCTGCGGCTCAGTCGATGTGACGTATCCTTCGCTGTGCAGAGGATTGTGGGTCAGAATAGCCAAAAAGGCATGCTGCAAAATCAGATCGGATATAGGTGAACATCCTGGTATTTTTATACTGCATTTGACAGACTGTATTTGGACATGTTAAATCTTTTTCGAGTGTACTATACAGTATGGTAGTCTGGGTACTGGAATGCACAGAGGTTTTACTCACTGAAATCCGAACACACATCTCTTCCTATTTATCTCCACATTGTTCTGTAAGCTACAACCCACAAACGGTCAAGTGCAGTTTTATATGACCAGTGTGGCTGCTTGTCCCCAAAGTCTCAATTGATTGGATGAACTTTTGTTAGTGCCCCTGTGTGCAGGATGAGTCATCAAAGTGTTTTACAGGAAGAGAAAAGACAAGGATTTGATGTAAAAATACTCTGATTGTTCAACATATATCTGGATATAACAAGAGATACATGATCAGTTATCACAGGGACACATGCTTAAAACTGGAGAAATATATTTTTCATTTCATCGGGACTTTAACCTGAAGAGAACTATAAACACCTTAGTCGTGTTTCCTTACAATATCCACTCCTGGCAGCGACAGAATATCAGCCGACGCAATTTTGCTTCATTTAAACACAATTTTAGACCGAAACCTGTTTTTCACTGAAATATGTTCAGAGTATTGTTTGCTGTAAAAATTGTTCATGCTGTCTTCCAAAAATGACTTATTTTTTTCTGCAGCACCAGTAACAGACATACTGTGGCGATTACTGATTTCATCATGCTGCTTTGTCTCACACACACACACACACACACACACACACACACACACTCTCACAGAGACGCTCACCAGCAGCCAGATAAGTTGTAGTTAACCATTCTCAGGCTGTGCGTTGTCAAGGACTGCTTTGGCTATTGATTTCCTCTCTTCAATAACTAATGCGTCTCCTGACCTTGGCTACATATTAAGAAGAGTTTCGCCCGTTTAGAGTGGAGAGGGGGGGATGAAGCATCAACAACAGATTTGGCACAAACTGCCTCACAGAAGCGATTAAAGCTCCAGATTTCAATGAGCCATTTAGCCCCTTTCTTAGCTTTCGGGTGGAGTGCTCAATGTAAGATTAATTGTTTTATCTCGGCCAGAGCGCTGGAGATGACTACAACTTTCCTCTCTCTGACTCTGCAGCAGCCTGGACTAGTTTCTGTTACAAATCTGTGTGCTAAAGATCACCTTAAGAGTCGCCAAACTCCAAGCACAAAATGCAAACCAACCCTCCAAGAATGTTCTCTACAAGGGGTGTAAATCACTACTTTCCTCATGGTACAAATCACATCGATTCGTCAGACAATGATAAGATATTACTTTGATCTGATTCAATTCAGGGGCCTGTGATCGATACGAAACAATATCATATGGCGATTTAACACAGTTGGTCACAGAAATTGCTGCCATCCTGTTGCTATCCTGTCCTTTCAGATTAAATCGCCCGTATCGTCCGGTCATATCAGTTTTGATTAATTTTGACAAGGTGCAGCTCCTAATAAAGTTTCACACTTTTGTTTGTTTTGTTTTTGTGCGACTAAGAGACCAATGAAATCTTGCCAACTGATGACCTTTTTGGTTGACTGTACGGTGCAGCCCTGTGGAACAGTTTTGAAAATTCATCGGTAACAATGAGCGTGGGAACCCTGCATTTTACATTTCAACCTCCAGGCTTATCAGCTGTGCAGTGCAGCACATTTGTGCTTTAAGATTCCTGTTCGAGCAAAGCTTTGGAAAGTATTTGAGGCAATTCCTGCAGGAAATGCATTTGCTAGATCAGTGGTTCCTGTCTGGTGGGAGCCAGTCCAAAATAGTGTTGAGTTGTTCGCGAACAAATGGTTCAAAAGGGCGAAACTGTTGAGTGAACGTACTGAACTGAATCACTTCTGGAACTTTTCTCAGTTCAGTTGAGCTCAGCGGTGAGCGTGCAGGCCAGGAGTGGAGCTGCTGATTCGATCGGTGCGAACGGTGAATCAATCGCAAGTCACGAGGCAGCCAGGGTGCAGGGAGGGACTGGATACCACATGATGAATCACTCAATGAACAAATCACTCGGTGAACGACGTAACCCCGATCCCTGCGTGATTCAAATCATGTCTTCTCAGTGATACAATTTCATAGGGAACGTTTTCTCCAAGCTAAAGGCTAATGTAGCCAGGAGTCAAGCCGCATGAACACAATCACACACCTCCTCATTGTTTTAACAGACTTAGTTTCCAGATAAACAAACTTAAAACGTTAGGCTGGCCAGTAATGAGACTCACCAGTGCAGGGCAGACGCAGGGCTCCTCCCACCAACAATTTGGTCAACGAATCTTTTGAACCAACTTTTGAATGAACTGATTCCAGTGATTCAGTAACATCTAAAGAACTGCTTTGCCCATCACTACTCCAAAAATGTGTGCCAGGCTCATTTTGAATGAACCTTAAGTCAAGTTTGTAAGAAACACACTTTATTTTCAAGTACAGCAAATTTGCGGCACAGAGCTTTTATTATGAAGTGCTGTTTTCTTGCTGTACAGTGAGTGACTAATCGATAGTTACTTGACAGAGACAGCAAACTAGTACGTTCATCATCATCAAGTATGATGCTGAATGTATTAAACTGTGAGGACCTTGAACAAATGACCAAGGAGAAATCTGGACTCCGTGGCTGCATCAGTTGGGAACCACCGGTCTTAATTTTATGTGGCATGTGCTTTGAATTTTGACGTTTTTTTTTCCTCCAAAATCCAAAATATTTCCACTGTGCTGGTTCACTTCCAAGAGGAGACTTAATATCCTCAACGCCTTTTTTTGGCTGCTTGTCGTTATCTGCCTGGCGCTAGACGGTGACAGACGTGCCATGGGAATTTCAAAATAAAGGCGTATCTTACGGAAGATGATGTGGAAGGGTTTTTACTTTGCATTGATGATCATTCATCCTTGATTCCACCCAGATGGATGGACTGTTACACCCTTATTCTCCACACCTTCACATTACGCTGTTAAAGCTGATTTAAATTCCAGTTTCCTTGGAATTCCTGCGATATGAAAATACCTGGCAGCGCACATACTCATAAAAGACAATTTATTATTCTCAGCTCTTTTCAAATTAATGTAAAAAATTAAAGAAAATGAATGCCTTCAGTTTCTTAACTCATCCTGAATAAATGTACCGTTGCTGTTTATGTCCGTGAGACAGGAGCGGGTCAGTCATGTTAATCATGTCCTTTCATTCTTTTTTCCATCTTCATTTCGCACCTCACTTCCCTTTGCCACTCCATTCACAGGTCAACGGCACTATTGATTTACACCCCTCACCTAATCACTTAGGTAACATTTCCCTGGCGGCTGCTTTTTCCTCCCATGATTCATAGCCAAGCGGTGAAATCTCCCAGTTGCCACTAATTAAGCGTAAGGTCAGCCTTTAATCATCACCTGCTTGTGCAGCGTGAGCGACTGCCCTTGCTGATCCAACGCCGTGCTGAAAAGCCCCAATCTGCTGCGAGATGAGGCCTGTCAGGTGGAAAAAAAGCAGATTTTTACTGGAGCTGTGATGAATGATTAGAAGCTCTGTCGTTTCGGTGGCGTGAGAGGCGTCCATTTTGTTACTTTGAGAGGGGAAAAAAATGAGCCTCCTTGGATACCTGCACGGCTTGATATTTGAAGGCGACGTGAGCAGATGTTTGACTGAGTCATCTTTCTGTTTTTAACCTTCTCTGCTTCTTACACTTGAAGTGCACACACACACACACATCAGTATGCATATTATACCGGCTACCCAGGACCAACTCATTCCTACTGACGTTTATGTGCTATAAGTGCCACTTTGGTCCTATGTGCGATGATTTAACCGCTTTCGACACTCGCCAAGAGCCCCTCTCCCCCTACACTCTGTCTCACACCCACACACAACACACACACACACACACACACACACATATGGAACATTGTAATGAGTGACTGTAGGCAGGAGTTTAACCTTTAGCTGTGTGTGAGTGTATAGAGTGAAAGAGTGGCCTTTTTGGATTTGTTTTTATCCTCTTAGTGAAAGTTCTCTTTGCATTCAGCGCTCCGCAGGGAGGTCAGAGGTCACGGCTGATTATTGCTGTTGGGGATTATTGTCGCCCCTGGGATTTCTAATAAAAGCATTGTCTTCCTACTTGGAGGGATAGTTTAGATTTTTTTAAGTGGGGGTTTATTGGGTACTTATCCATAGTCAGAGTCAGGGGGCATGATCCCAGTGTGGAGGAGCCACCCCGCTCTGATCCTGTCAGCGATATCGGCATCAGACACCAGAAAAACAGTCATTTTAGCTCACTGAGCACAGGAGCTGCTGGTCCGTTCAATCAGTTAGTTTGTGTTCTTGTGTGACTTTGGTGGATCTGAACGAGCACTTTGAAACAAACGTCACACAGTAACACAAACTCAGCAGGAGACCAGCAGCTCCTGTGTTCACTGATGTTAAATCACCAATTGTGTCAACAGAGTCTGGCTTTAAAGAGAGTGATGTAACGGCCTCATTGTCCTGTCCTGGTACAGCAATGAAAATACTCTCAATATCGCACACACTTAAACTGACGCACACGGCAGTAGATTGCTTGCCTGCCGTGTCACACTGCAGCCTGCTTCTCCAAACTGAGGGCGCACTGACTGACGTCTGCTGCATGTGATATACTGTTTATGGATAAGCACCTCAATCTGAACAATCTGAACTTTCCCTTTAACAATATGTGAGGCCCCCGCTGCGCCAGCACGCCATTAAATCCAAGACAGAGCTCATTTCACCCATGTGAGCAATCAATATCCCACACAACCAGACACATGACATGTTCACAAACAGATTGCTTTGTCATTAAGAATGCGTGTGATATTTCCCCTCAGACGAATTCATGTGCCATTTGAGATGCTATACTCTGTCATCTATCACACACTGCATTTGCTGTTACTTACCTCTTAGCATGCCTGGGAGTCTCTCCTTGATAAATTGAAGCTAAAATAGGAAAGCTTGGCACTTCCAGGAAGATTCATTTTTCATTATTCTCAAGCTTTGCATTTGGAGCTTTAAGAAATTGCTGGTAAATCCAGCAGTTTGAATGGAGCAAAAAAAAAAAAGAAAATGTTTTGCTGAAAAGTAGGTCTCCTTCAAAGTCTACTGAGTTCATGGAGTTTGGTCACAAATCTTAGTTCACTTCACACGTCGTTCTGGGGAGGTCAAACACGGTGCTTTATGGAGGAACATTGCACGAAGGGAGCATTTACTGGCCACTGGCCATCACAGTCAATTCCTATAGTGCCAGAACAAAGGGGAAAAATTGTCCACCAGTGTCCCGGGTGATGTATGCCTTTGCAGAGGGTAATTGCAACAGGCACAGGGGGACAACTATGGCGCACGGAGGCAGTATCCAGCCGATGAAAGCGGCAGACAGGCAGCCGGGGAAGTGGTCCATCCGCTGGAGAGAGGACTTGTGATGGATGGGGTGAAGGAATGCCAGACCCCCTCCAAGAGATTGAGAGCAATTCTCTCAGTGCCAAAGTGGCAGGAACAAATGGCTGAGATAGAGCACGGGTCGCATTGTTATGGACTCCCAGACACTGATGGCTTTCAGGTCGTGTCGCCTCTCCCGGGGATTTGGGAGACCTGGCTGACTGAGTGGATGGTCGGCACTGGGAGAGGCTCACGTCTGCCTGTCGAGACACATCAAAGCCTCCCAGCAAAGAAGAAGCCCAGACCTGGCCAGTAGTAAGTGCAAACGATGTCTTCATAATCAAGACCATTTCCTGGCAGCGGCTGCGGGGGAATGTTTTATTGTTTTTTTCTTAAAGCGAAAATCCATATTAAAACAGAGTTCACATGTGTTTGTCCTCTGATTTTAGGAAGTTGAGCCAATCTTTAAACACAGGAATGAGCTGATCCCCGAAACTGGAAACAGGAGAGGCTGAACTCTGCTCTCTGAAGGCTTCAAATGGCCGCGCTTTGTTTAAAATGGAGTGAGAATGAGTTTGCGGCCTCTGTGACTGAACCCGTGGGTGACTGCTGGTTTAATTCCAGATTTGTCGCAAGCTCAGGCTCGTTGGAATCAAACTCAGTTGAGTGTAAAAAGTAAAATCACTCCTCAAAGTGAAATTTTAATTAAAATTCAAACTGCCAGTTGACTTTATTTTGCTTCTATGGACTCCTGATAGATTTTCTCTTTCTTTTTTTTTTTACAATCCATTTGACAGAATAAATGTTGGCATTTCTGCAAACCATGGATACGTTACATTTGTACGACGCCATTATGTTGTTGAACTTTCCATAAAACGGGCATTTCTAGGATTTGAGGACATTGGGGGCTTAACCCGAACCTTTGTAGGGGTCTCTTGGGGTTCCTGCACAAGTGTTCCATTTTGATGCTTTTTAAAATAAACTCTGACATTTATTTTCCCTTAGACACAGTTTTTTTTAATACTTTCCAGATTAATTAGGGACTGGTCTTTACTCCAAATTCAAATTTTTTGATTTATTTGATTCACGAATCAACTTGATGGTAACCAAAACTGTGAAACAAACTAGGCTGCCCTTCACCATCTCCCAAGAGCAGAACTTTATTAGCTGTTTCATAAACACATCACATTTATTACTTAAATAGCAGAAGTTTGTGGGCGCCCACCAGCTCACCTGTGCGGCAGCGCCCCATGTACAGAGGCTGTTCGACCCCAATCCACAGCCCTTTGCTGTATGTCCCCCCCTCTCTCAACGTAGCTTTATCAGGGGAAAAAATGCGACGCATCCTGTAGATGGTGTAGCACCTGTGAGTGCAGCATCTTCTGACACAACCGACATTGTGACATGAGATAACAGGAACGTCTGTGGTAATATTCTACATATGTGTGAAGTTGGGTGTATTTTATGCAGAATATAAAGTCTCTGTCTCCTGGCGTTCCAGGAAGCTAGTAAAAAAATAATCATTACATGCTCTGTGATTAAATTAATTTAAATGAATCACATACATCAACTTTTGCTGTGGAAGTATTAGAAAAATTGCAATTCAGATGAATTTTGGCAGCTGTGTTGTTGTAAAGCTGCTGGTTTTTGGACACAATTTTCCCCCTGTCCTCTACCACCCAAACTGGTCGGCAGTCTGAACGCTTGACGAGGCTGGCTGCTAGCGTTAGCATCAGAGGCGGTGCTAGCTCAGACCTGCTAAATGTTTTGTTTTGAAGTGATATTCTCTGATGGTGTGACAAAGACACCGAGGCCTTCAGTGACGCACCAGGTCAAACGGCACCATGTAACAGGATTAATCAGCTGTAATTTTCTTAATGTGTTATTTTCTCTGTGATTACTTAATCAAAATGAACACATTATTTTGACAGCCTTAGTAAATATGCTGGGATGAGATTGTGTTGGATCTGCACCAGTGAGGCAGACGGTGTAGAGATACAGCCACTTGACATAAAGGGATTTTTTTCAGGGAAAAAAAAAGACAACTAAATATGTAATTCTGATGAACAGAGATGAGTTTTTAGCGGTTTAATAAACGCCCGGTGAGGAGCTTTAATAAACATAAATGGAATTGGAATTCCAATCTGCTTTCAGTTGAATTTCCCTTTGAAATGATGCAGGTTTAACCCCACAGGACAAACCAATTCATTAGGCCAAAAAATGAAAAATCAGAAATGCGCTGCCACCGTTTCCTGGTGATCATCTTCCCAGCATCTCCATATTGGAAACCTATTCTATCGGATTGATTTCCCTGGGAGACTTGTCAGTTCTCATTCATTCTTCAATTTGCAACTGCATCAGCGTGGGCCCGCAGCCTTTGTTGAATCATAAAAAGGCTGTTTTCTTGGCCACTGCCCCGCATCCCGACTGCAAACCTATGATCTGGCTGCCAAATCAACCATGTGATGTATTGATACGATGCTGAATTGTGACAACTTAGCGATAGATAGCAGGCTGTCCGAAAACACAGGGGGGAGGAGGGAGGGGGTCCTTAGCGTCGACTCTGACATAATTGCGTCCTCCCTTGATTCCATTTGTTGGTGAATATGGGTGCTGTTAAAAAGTCTGTCCCCATTTCTTCCTTTCTTTCTTCCTCTCAAAGCCAGACGTGCTCAGAACAGCCTTTGTCTTGATGTATTAATTACGTCGCACTTCTTCCTCCACCAACATGAAACAAAGGGGGAGAGAAGGGGCCTGTTTCTCGGAGCACGGGGAACAGTTCCGTCCTCTTCCTCTCATCACAGCGGCAGAAGGTGCAGCAGATTAGGTGTCAGATGATATTTAATGTGAAGAGGGCCTGTCTCTTTCCCTGACATCCTCTCCTGGGTGCACTGCTGCACGGCGCCGATACTCCACCGCTCTCAATCCAGGTCTCATCAAATGGCACTCGAGTCAGAGGCAGGGAGAGAGAAAGAGAACATATGGCAAGGGGGAAGAACAAAGATAGCAAGGGGACAGAGAAGAGAGGCTGAAGAGAGGAGGAGATGTGAGATGGGGAAGAGAAGTTATTAACAGAAAGTGAAAGTGTGGAAAAAGGGGGAAATTGGAGATGTGAGGGGAATGCGTGCTGAGATGACAGGCTAGAAAAGGGCGAGAGATGGAGGCAGAAAGAGAACTGATGGCGGGAGCGAAGGGAAAAATCTCAGTTTTCCCCCTTTAAAAAAACAGACTCCTTGCTGAAGCCGACAGTAGCCGAATGGTTGTGACAGTGTGAAAGATAAGAGAAGGAGACGGGGTTGGTCATGGCAGAGCTGTGAAATACCCTGGGATGAAAATACCTGCAGTACCCCAGAGAGAAAACGGGTGGAAAAGAGCTGTGGGTCTCCTCAGATGTGCTCCCTGGATGGGAATGGCATCGGACTGGAGCTGCAAGAAAGCGTGACAGGATGCAGGCCCGCGGGTCGTGGAATCAATTTAAATGGTATCACTCCACTCCTCCTTTTTCTACTTCTCCTCCTACTCCGCCTCCTTTTTCCATCTTCCTCTCTTTCAGCCTCACAGCCTTTTCTCTCCGTCGCCCTGTGTGCTCGGCTTATTCCACTGTTTAGTAAAGCACTGCAGGAGAGGAGGAGAATACGCCATGGTAGCAAAGAGTAAGGCTTTGCTTTCAACGGTGAATTTACTGCTCTTTACACTTCTGAGCACTCTTTTTCTGCATCAATTATGTTTTAGAAAGACATCAGGAGTAGCCGCGCACATGGGCCAAGGAGGTTGTTGCCGTTTCTTCCTCTCTGATTTACGATTTTCTGCCTTTTTATGATAGGAAGCCGAATAGTTTTGGGGTAAATAGAGTTATTTTGTGTACATTGACCCCAAACTCAACTTTCATAAAGCCCTGGAGTGAATCAGTTCTCTGTATCAGCTGGTAAGTTGATGGATTGTTCAGCCCCAAGACTAAAGTATACCTCAGATAATATTTCGGCATGCAGGGTTGCACAGACATTAACGATTCCCTCATAATTAATTTAGATGAATCAAGAGCATCATTAATGAGATCATTTTTTTTAAATTGCTTGATAGGCCTAGTATATATCTTCAGTCAGTTTTTTCCCAAGATATCTACAGACGGCCTCGGTCTCGAGTCTATTTTATGGACTTGACAGACCCGCTAATGCAAATTTTTGCTAAAAATGCATGTTGAGGTTATTGCACCCCAAGTCTGTATTTTTAGTCTGACATTGTGCCAAGTTTTAAAATGGATTTTGTATTTGTATTTTCTGTGGGATTTTTTGCACCTGTCAAAAGTCTAAGGCCATGCGAAGAGTTCAAGTCTTGTGTGCGAGCATTGAGACAGATCGGCAGTTTGGCACGGCGTCTGCAGCGATGCAGGTGCTGTGCCGGACTATTGTGGTGAAGAGGGAGCTGAGCCAGAAGGCAAAGCTTTTGATTTACCGGTCCATCTACGTCCCAACCCTCACCTATGGTCATGAGTTCTGGGTAGTGACTGAAGAATGAGATCGTGGATACAAGCGGCCGAAATGAATTTCCTGCGAAGGGTGGCTGGGCTCAGCCTTAGAGACAGGGTGAGGAGCTCGGACATCTGGATGGAGCTCGGAGTAGAGCCTTTTCTCATCCGCAAGGAAACAAACACACAGAGAGCTTGGAAATGGATGCCGAGAGATTTAACTCTGTTTTATCAAACGTGTGCTCAGTACACAAGATTGTGGAAATGAAGGACTTACAGCGACTTTGTTTAGAACTTTTAACACAGTCGGACTATGTTTACGAGCACAAGAGTTCAGCAAGCCACCGAAGGACCGCCCTGCGGATTTACTATTCTGCAACGTAGGGAGTTTTTTTAAAGTCTGAAATTGTATCCGCCCATCTAAACACAAAATCAGGGAGAAAGACATCAGTCTTTAGTTAAGCAAAGTGTCTGGACTGTATTTAAGTTAACATATTGTGTAATGTCACAGAACTATGAGACTCATCATGACAGTTGAGAAACGCAAATTAAGTATTTGAGTTGTAGGTAGAGAAGTAGTGATACATCGCAATTTTTGTAAATAACGAACTCTATCATTTCTAACCCGGCCACATGAGGTCACAAAACCTACAAATCCTGGATTTGGACGTAAGACTTCCTGACACTCCACGTCATGGTACTTTTTCAGAGACTTGCAACGTGTGCCACACTCAGCCAGTCTGGATATGTTGCACAGGGGACTGACACCTTTGGCGTTACAAGTGATCTGGCAGATGGTCAACTCTGATTGAATTCTCCCCCCATCTCCTTCCTGCCTCCACGAGCTTCGCTGCAGGTCTCACATCTTGGCCGATACTGTCCCTTGTGTCCCACGTGGGCGGAAAAGCAAAGGCTAGCTGATCTACACACAAGTCAATGCCCGGCAGCTCCCTGCGGTTTTGGGCACTGTCCTGAATCGACGGAATAAAATCTTTGGACTTGATTTGCCTTTTATTCCCCCTGACAAATGGCCTCGGACAGCCCTCTTTCTTTCTCTGGCCGAGTCTGCATTGACGTAAAACAAAGGAGAGAGGTATCTTTGTGTTAGTTTTTTTTTGGAAAGTGAGGATCCGTCTGTGTTTGTTCGTCGGCCATGTTGCGTTCTCAGTGCTTATGTGCATCAGTGTGAGGCCATTTCTCGATGCTTATATAGGTGCTTGTGTGTGTTTGCGAGCGCACGTCGATGTGTGTGTGCGCTCATGCTGGCATCAAGAGCCAGTCTGCCAGCGGGGCGTAGCCCTGTCTGTCCATCTGTCAAGCCTGGAGAGGTCCCACTCTGCGACTCCTGTGGCTGTCAGGGCACTCTGCCCTCCACAGTGTGTTGCTCTCCTCCCATCCATCCCTCCCTCCTTCCCTCTCCCTCTCTCCTTCCTCCCCTCCTCCCTCCTTCCACCTCTCCTCCTCATCACAGCTGCCTCCTCAGCTGTGTCCACTGGCCATCGTCCCACTCCTTGGAGCATGTCCTGTTTATCTCCCACAGCCCGAGCAGCGCTCGCACCCGCCTGTTAACACACAGAGTGCACACAGATACTGTATGCGTGCAGACACAATGTAACGGGCATACACTTCAAATGAAGTCACACACAATCATGCCTCGCACTGTCCTGTGTGTCTCAGAGATTTTTGTCTTCATCTGATTTTTAGATCTGATCAGTGACTGCGACAAAAACAACACTCACCTTGTTGGCTGCAGGTTCACTCCACCTGAGAGCACACAACAAACTATTGAACAAGACATTACTCTTTTTCTTGTTCTGTGTATCTGCTGATCCGTCTTTGCTCCCAAGGCGATACGTGAGGAGGGAAGCTTTGTTAACTTTACACAGTCCTCACATTTTCTTGTTTTTATACTCTTTTCCTATTAGTTACACCTTGTCGGTACCAGGTTGGACTGCCTTAATTCTTGGTGTCATAGATTCAACAAGGTGCTGGCAACCATCCATATTGACATGATGACATCACACAGTTGCTGCAGATTTGTCGGCTGCACATCCATGATGAGAATCTCCCGTTCCAGCACATCTCAAAGGTGCTCTGGACTGAGATCTGGTGACTGTGGAGGCCATTGGAGTACAGTGAACTCATTGTCATGTTTGAGATGATGTGAGCTTTGTGACATGGTGCGTTATCCTGCTGGAAGTAGCCATCAGAAGATGGTACACTGTGGTCATAAAGGGATGGACACGGTCAGCAGCAATACTCAGGTAGGCTGCACACTGAGTGGAGGACCTGGACACAGTGTGTCTCAAATCTTATGTATCTGTACTAAACACAATATTGTGAGTGCACCAGTAGTACACTGCATACTACAGGCAAATGCAGTGTACTACTGGTGCACTCACAATGTTCCAAAATCTGAGGGGTGGAGTGATGGACACTTCTCACCCTCAGCAATTGCCATCTTTGTGAGGTAACGGAAGCTACACCGCTCTTATGATGCTCAGTGACAACAAGGAGCCTGTAAGTTCTACATGTTTTTTGCACAAAGCACCAAAACTGTTGACGAATAGAAGCTGTCAGTAATGTATGTTGGGTCTGTAATGATTTGGTACCATGAACAATAATGCAAGTTACCTTTCTAGCTGACATTAGCACTTGCTCGCTAGCTAACTTGCTCCTAGCTGTGTCAGCATATTTTAATCAGCACTGACGTTGTGGCATGAGTTTGGTTTCTGTGTGGGCGGAGATTTTGGTTAAACGTTGGTAATAATGCTCCAACGTCCGTTTGCAATCCGCTGTTTCAAAGAAAAAAAAAAATGGCAGTTCGCAATTTGAAATTTGTGCACCACAAAAGAAGTATGTAGTGAACCACATTGAAGTTTGAGAAACACTGCTTGAAACGCTGATCAATCAGAGCAGACTGCGCTTTTTCAGGGGGGAGGTCTTATAGAGACAGGCGCAAGCATGTGAATCCAGGTGAGCCAGCACAGACAGTACGAGGAAAATAAAATGTTTTTTTGAGCATTAAAGTGTTTAACATGTCCTAGAAGAAACCCAAAATACAGTACGACCCTGAAAATGAGCAGAAATGGTTCCCTTCAAGTTGTAAAGCTCCATTTAAGTCTACAACTTTAAGTCTGAACAGCTTCTTCTGCATCTGTAATAATAATCTAATAATAAAGTCAAGAAATCCATAGACCTAAATGTGAATAGTTTTCATTGGAAATACTCTTCGCCTAAAATAGTCCCCGTTGACAGGAAGATATGTGCAAACATTTAAGTGGTCAGATTAAAGAAAACAAATGCAATTGTGCATTTCACTGGCAAAACTTCTTATTTAGTTTAGCAGAGCAAAATGTAAGACGCATTGTTTAAGTGCCATTTAGTGCTGTGTAATTGCTGTGCTTTATTATGTAATGGGATGTTTCATCAGTTGGAATAACAGCATATTTAAAATATTGATTTCATCAGTTCCAATGAGGCATGTGCATCCATTTGAGCGCACATTACTGTAATTATCATTGGCAAAGAAATACGGAATCAAGAGTACGAACACAGAAGCCAAAGGCTCGCTGAATAACAGAGAACAGCTCTGCAACGGAAGAGTGGGCACCCACAATGAAGCAGATTTAATAAAGGTAGACTGACTCTGTTTTCTGTGTTCAGAGAGCTCCTCCACAACCCCGAGTATGGAGAGCTGAGCCTGGGGCCAGAAGGAGGCTCGCTGCATTCATCTCCAAGGTAAACAAACACCCAGTGGAAAAAAAAGGAGATAATATATGGACTAACGTGCCTTAAGCATTCTTATCATTACAATAACAGTGTTTCCCATGGTTAGAAATCTGTGGCCCAAGCTGTGTTGTTCTGCTTAAATGAAATTTATTTCTGGGCGGGGATGCAGAGAAACGCAGCGAGGGGAAGTACACCAGCCAAATTTAACATGTCATAAATTACACACATATTCTTCGCTCAGCTTGCTTTGATTAGCGGCCTTGGCAAAAACATCACATTTTCCAGTAGAGGCCGATTGGAAGACCAGTTAGTGCACTGACACGATCTCACTCCCAGTGTGTTAGGAAAGCACTCGGTTAAGCTCGGCTTCCCTTTGTGACTAATGCATGATGACAGGAAATTAGAATGTATGAAAACAAATTCAAATCCACAACTTTAATCTCAGTAAATACATCAGTAAGTAAGAGCATTCTCTGTGTTTGAGGAGCATTCCCTTTAATTAAGAAATTTATTGACTTCTCTATGCGCAGCGGCAGCCAAAGCTGGGCCGGGGCTGGTGTTTTCGGGAATGATAGCAGACTTTGAAATGCTACACTGGCTCGTTGAGATTCGCCAATCACGCTGACTTCTTCCTGGCTCTGTTTCCCCGACCGCAGCGTGATCACGAATCTGAGCCGGAAAATGCAGCTGGATTTGGCAGATGAAAAACTTTGAAATTGAGTTTGACAGTGTTGGAGTAGCAGTGAGTGATACTTAATACCACAGAGAGGAAGGAGAGGACAGAAGACGAGGTGAGTGATGCTGCGGATCTCGATTGTTTGTGCCTCCATGCTGGGAGGCATTTCTGCCAAATACAAATAAACACACACACACACACACTCTCACACACACTATATGCACAGGGATGGATGGATTACTGCATCTTCTGGGCACAGACTCCAAAGAGAGACCCCCAAACTAGATCCCCTGTTTGAAGTGACTGGTGTTTAAACTCGTCGCCAGAAATAAGTGGCACTGTACATTTCTGCAAACTGTATAAATGTGTTGATTACATTACATTACATTACATTACATTTGTACATTTTTATGTCGAAGATATGTTGAAAGTTTATGTTTCTTGACATTTTACCAGTGCTGTGGTCAACGTGGTGATGTTTAGACA
This sequence comes from Epinephelus cyanopodus, assembly GCA_026686955.1. Lineage (NCBI taxonomy): Eukaryota > Metazoa > Chordata > Actinopteri > Perciformes > Serranidae > Epinephelus > Epinephelus cyanopodus. The sequence goes on along the minus strand of CM048925.1, from coordinate 8,761,716 downwards.
CATAAAATCACTTGGTTATAGTTAGGATAAGATCATGTTTAGACTTATGAAACACAATTTTGGCAGCAAAAAAAGTCTGTAAAAAAAAAAAAAAACACAAAAAAAACCCCAACTGCTTTTTGTGGCACTATCCCGGGAAGAAAGTGGCAATGTTTTCTGGCACTATTGTGGCAGGAAACAAAGCAATGTTTCTGTAAAAAAAAAAAACAAAAAAAAAACTGCTTTTCGTGGCACTATCACGGCAGGAAATGCGGCAATGTTTCAGTTAAAAGAAACCATTTTTCTTGGGACTGTCCTGGCAGGAAACACATCTATGTTTTGGTACAAAAAAACTATTTTTGTGGCCCTATTGTGGCAGGAAATGCAGGGATGTTTCGACTAAAAAAAAAAACACTTTTCATGGCAGTATCCCAGGAAGAATGTGGCGATATTTCGATTAAAAACAATCGCTTTTTCTGGCACTATTGTGGCAGGAAATGCAGGGATGTTTTGTCTTAAAAAACTACTTTTCATGGCACTATCCCAGGAAGAATGTGGCAGTGTTTTCTGGCACTATTGTGGCAGGAAACACAGCAATGTTTCTGTAAAAAAAAACAAAAAACAACAACTGCTTTTTGTGGCACTATCACGGCAGGAAATGCAATGTTTCAGTTAAAAGAAACCATTTTTCTTGGGATTGTCCTGGCAGGAAAACACGTCTATGTTTTCATACAAAAAAACTCTTTCCATGGCACTATCACGGCAGGAAAACAACCACGTTTTGTTGCACTATTCTAGCAGGAAATGTGGCAATGTTTTGGTAAAAAACAACCCCTTTTAGTGGCCCTATCCCAGCAGGATGTGCAGTGATGTTTGAAGCAATGTCTCATTAATAAACAACAGCCTTTTGTGGCTCCATCCCCACTGAAAACCTGGCAATGACTCACTAAACAACCGTTGTTGTTGTTTGTTGGTCTCAAACAGTGGCGTGCAGCTTGGCAGGCGTCTAACAATCCACCATCTCTTGCCGCTCCTGATGACCAAGTTGCTGTGGAAACATAGTTCGTGCTGGTTAGTAAGCGCTTCAGTTTCGAGCCACAAATCCCCCGAAGCATTGCTAGCTCTGTTAGCACCATTGGCAGTATCAGCACAGCCATTTGCTATACATGTCCTCAAAAAGGCAAACCCACCTCCATCATAATTTACTTTGGATTTTGATTTTTTTTAAAATAAACAATATCTAAAAAAAAAAAAATCTGTTTTATTTCTACATATGCAATAAAATATATGAATAAACTTTAAAATCTATTCAATGAAATGTTTAATTTTCCTTGACATTTTTGTCAGATATGCTGTGATGATTGGGTAAAGTGTACGTTGATGTCAAGTCTCTATTTGTGTCAATACAATACATACACAATTGAGTGCACTGAGGCCAGACATAACTTCCTCACACCACTGCTTTAGAGTATCTGTTGAACCTCAAAATGTCCCTTAAAGAGACCATTGTTTCATAATCCATCCATATCCACAAGCATTCATACAAAAATAATCATTCATTGATAAACTCATTACACTAGCTTAAATCAGCCACCGTTCATGAGCACACACAGACACAAAGTGAGTTCATATCGAACAACAGAACAGACACTCATGTCTGAAAATAAAAGAGCAAAATAAATTAAACATCAAGCAGAGTGGAAGAGACATCACGTTCTACCTTTTAGCTCCAAGTGAAGACATTTTTTGTCACTGTGCTGCTAATTTTCATCTCTAAAAACCAACATGTACACACTCACTCACACACACACATACACACACACATGAACACACCCACGACATTCTGTAATTTCTGCTCCTTTGTGTTTCTATCCACTTGAGTGTTACTAATAGAAAGAAAATGAGCAGCAAGTCGAGAGCGCTTTGAAGTTTGCCGGCAACAACTGAGATGATTGATAGTTGGGTTTCTAAATAGCAGGATATTGCATCTAGAGCGTAAAATAACAACGTGAAAGTGCATCAGGGAGGAATCGTTCGTCTGCTTGGCCCCGTGAACGCTGCACGAGCACGTGCCCAAACGCATATGCTTGTAAGGTGATCCACATAACACATGCATGACAAAAACACACATAAACACTGCGGCAAATAAAGTGGAGAGAATGGGAGAAGCCACAAAGTGCATGGATAACTAAATCAGTAAATAATAGAATACATTTGTTCCTGGTGAAATGGGTTCTTTGGAGGATAAGACTCACAGCGGTTTCCATCTGAGAGATGAGAAAGAGGGAGAGGAGGAAAGTCGGAGGAGAGAGAATAAGCACAGCTCATCAGCTCGCCGCAGATAGTAGCTTGGAGGGGAGAGATAAAGCCATTTTGGCACAGTAAAATCATGCATCCATCACAATGCTTATCGGTCACTTGGGAAAGGTGCCTATAATAAATCGTCAACTGCAGCGTCAATAGCTCAAAGCCAGACAATGGGAGGCAGTGGAGCAGGGCTCTCTGCTTGTTTGAACAGTGTGACTTATTTGGAGGGCAATCAAACAGAATGGAGATATTTATAATGTGAGCTCACTTCATATCTCGCCAGAGGGAGATACGGAGGAGCAGTGATGGCTTCCAGATTTTTAAGGAGAGCGTGGGGGAAAAGGTGAAGAAGATTGCGGTTGCTGTAAGACAACTGACAACCTCTTCATCTTGTCTTTTCATCCCTGCTGAGAGCGCACAGTGGTCAAAGGTTCAGCTACCTCTGAGATTGTCTGCACACAGTAATAAATAGGGAACCTGTTGATGTCAGGTTTCAGTTCAGTCGGTGTTCGGCTTACCTCAAAAGGTCAGTTCACTCATATTACTTCCCCAATTGTATCTACTTTTGATTTTATTTGTCAAGGTTTTGAGGTATCTGGCTCTGGCTTCTGATGCCGACCACACACTCGAGGAAGACTGTGAAAATACTTTTAAAAGACCAAAGTCGAACACGCTCTCACATCTGAAGACAGTGTGAGTTTTCAGTCACACGCTGTAAGATTTTTCAAAAACTGGAGATCTTGCAGGGTCACTATTTGTTTTCCTACGAAAAGTAATGCACCGAAATTCATACATATCCTATGTAATTTGAAAGGCTGTGATCACATGACCAATACATTGACCTGAGTAAAGAATAAAGCAGGAAGTGCTCACTTAAGGAGGCCAGCTGAGGTGGTGGATTGGTTAAAAAATATAGGACTTTCCCACAGAGACTGGTGTTTGGAACTGACCGTAAATAAAAATTTTTTAGTCCATTTAGGTACATTATCACCATGTTTTTCCCTAAACCTAACCACAGTAACTTTACTTGCCTAGACCTAACCTCTGTAATACTTTGTAAAGTTTGTTGGACGAGCAGTATGGAGATATTTTGTGGTTTCAATTATGTGTTTTTGGATGTTTTAATCTGGGGCGCCGTCAGCCTGCATTAGGTGGAGTTGTGCTGCTACCCACTCTCCCCTTGGATCTCCGCAAGGGATGTGAGGACTTCACCTGAGCCTCCCTCGGCACATAGGTGTGTAGATATGGATGAATTTTCATTTTTGGGTGCACTGTCCCTTTAACATTTATATTTGTCAATCGATTGCAATGAGTCGTTTTTATATCCCTGAGTTAATGATCTACATGTTACAGAAAAAACAACACATAAAGTGATTAATTACGTGTTGAAAGATAAATCATCACGAGAACTATAAAAGCTCAGTTTGTCAAGCATGGATTTGGCTAACTCCTTTATTAATAGTTGTGGAGACGTCTCCATATATTATAATTCAATGTGGAAGAACAGCTGATCGACTTGCTAGCATGCTAGCAAACTAACTGTTTGCTTATTAACACCCTCCATGCTGTCGAGCCAGTGACAAATCATAAAACAAAGCTATTTAAGACATAAACAAGTCAAACAACTACATACTGAGGGCAAACTGCACTTCATGGCTCTGTTAGTATTAACTTCTTTTCATTGTTTAATACATTTAAAAACCATGTAAATTCTTCTGCCACTAGGTAGGCTGTAGGGCTCTATGAATTGCACATGTGAATATTATGTAGATATTTTTGTTCACATCAATTTCTAGCCGTTTTCGAGAAAAATGAAGGTCTTATCTTATATCTGCATTCCTGTTATGACATCCAATGTCACAAGTGCTCAACCGTTTCTCTCCAGTGTTCACTGTTTTCTGCCACCTCGATGCACACACACAGATCTGAGACATATCTGTGATGCCCACTCCAAATTGGTCTACATGTCGACATAGGACACTGACAAAGCAGCGATGTGATGACTTGGTGAGAACGTGTTGGACCACCAGCTGATCATTTGGTGCATCTCTATTTTAAACCTGTGTGAATGTCTGACTGTGTGTTTTTGCCCCAGACTTTGCTGCACTGTGTTCCCATATCTCAGCAATTACTAGGAAAGAAGTCTTAGTATTGGGTATTTCAAAAATGGAACAAATAAAACTGGAACTGCACAGACAGATACCACCAAGACTATCTTGGAAATATTATTGTTTGTAATTGAATTAAGCCGACCCTTTAATTACGGGCATGAACTCCAGTAATGTAATTATTTTTCTTTCAGTTAGTTTGCACACTGATGCTATTCTGTTGTGGTAAAGAGGGAAAAAAGAACAAAACAAACATATAAATATGACTCAGCTCGGTTTAAATCACGGTCTTTAGTACCACATTGAGTTCTGATGATATGAATGCAGGTCACAGTTGATCGAGAGCTGAAGGCCACCGCAGAGATAAAAACACTGCATTGTTTGCCTTCCTTTTTGGCCACTGGATTCACTGCATACATACACACACACACACACACAAAGCCATCACACAGAGCCATTATTTTTTTTGTACCCATGCTGCCCTTCGATTTTCATATTGGCAGTGGGAGCAAATCTGCTCTGTGGGGATTGAAACATTGGCCTTGGAGAGCCGCGCCAGCTACGAAGACAGACGGTAATCCTCTGGCAAACCCCGGCTCATCCCAGCCCATCATTACATCTCTGTGACCTAGAGCGCTGCTTCCGAACCCCCCTCCTCTTCCTCCTTCCTCCGCTCTCCCAGAGAGAAAGATGATGCTTCCCTCAACCTTATTACCATTTCAAAGATTTCCCACAAAATCAGTCCACATGGCCCCGCATTAGACTGGTGGCAGGGGGCACAGCGCTCTCCGATTCCAAATGTCTCTGAAAGTTAAGACACTGGGAGGCGACGCAGTATTCTGCTGCTATCCAGCCAAAAGCAGGGGCAAGTATTCCTGACCCGACTTCAAAGTTGCAGTGGGGAGCGAGGCAAGGCTCAACCGTCACGCCCTGACTACACAGCAATCTGGGCCAATAAAGAGACACATACACAGATTCACTGAAAGGAAGTGCTTTAATGATTTGCTCTTTCCATGATTCAATACTTCTATAGTAGCCTCCGCTGAATAACCGAGAAGTCATTTTGTTGGCGATGAATGCCTGAGTGTACGTTGATTTAATTTGTTGGCCCTCACTCAAACTTTAATTTCAGCAATTTAATTTAAGTGGTTACATTGTGTCTGGGGGGAGAAATAAGATTTGCCCAAACAGAACCAGCTCTTTAGTGACATTTTGGGAACACTGGCCCATTCTCAGTTGTCACAAATAGCGCCGCAGTGAATGATCTGTTTTCAGAGGCGAGCTGAAATGTGATAATAGTGCTCAACAATGACTGAACGTCTCCTGTGAAACTACAAAGACAGCCACGGAGGGTGAACTTCTGAAGGTTTCTTCAAATACGAAAAAATAAAAAAAAGTTCACCTCGCTACTTCAAAAGCATCCATCTTGACACACGGCGCTGATGTGATTTCATATTAAAGAAATACTACAAAAAAAACGTCCATTTATTTTTCAATTCCGAAGGTGTGAAACACTGGTGAAAGGATAAATAATGCTGACGCTTCTTTGCTGTGTGCAAGGGCGTTCATTCCATCTGGGGGTGTGATTGAAAAGCCCCACTGCCCTGGGTTCAAAGCACTATTACATGGCACTGTGTCTGGGTTTTTCATCTCAGATGGGTATCTGGGGGCCGACATGGAGACAGATAGGATATCAGAGCCAAGGATGATACAAGGATCGCCTCTGAAAATCAATCGGCAGACAGTCCAACATTGGTCTCGCCTATTTATTTCTGCATCAGTGTGTGCGAGGCCCTTCATCAGTGCAGGCTTCTGCACAAAGTCCCACACATAAAGCCAGATCTGCCCCCACTGCAAACAGACCGACACAGAGGGAGAGATGTGACATCAAGCCGTGACCACCACACAGGAAAAATATCTATGCATATAAAGAATCTAGTCCATATTTACCAGTGTTGATTCTCATGCAGACACATACCTATATTCAGTATATTTACATTTATATTAATAGGAAAGGAGCCCTTTTGAATTTTAGATTTTGCAAGTATATGAATGTTGGAGACTGATTTCAACTGCAATAAAACCTGATGTTTCAGCATTGAACAAACCAGGCTGTTCTCACAATTTATTCGTAGGTTTTCCTATGAAAAGCAGTGCACCTTAATTCGTACATATCCCACGTATTTTGAAAGGCTGCGATCACGTGACCAATGTGCTGACGGCAGTAAACAAAAAAGCAGTCTTGAGCACTTTATAGGCAGGTTGGGGTGGTGGATGGGTCACAAAACACCGGACCTTCGCCCAGGACTTAACCCTGGAGTTGTGTGTTGGGAACTGGGTGAACTTTGAGTCATTTTAAGCTACAACTTCACCATGTTTTTCTTCCCAAAACTAAGCGCAGTAACTTTTATTGCCTAAACGTAATGTCTGTAACTTTAAAATAATTACGTGATTATATGTAAAGCATGTAACGTCATTCGTGGGGCCCAAATTCACAGGATGCCATGTGAACTCTACGGGGCTTACAGTCATCTGTTTGTAATCCTTATAAAACAAGAAGTGAGGAAAACATTTCTGACACTAATTATTTGTCTGACTTCTCTTAACCTCTTGTACTTCACCCCCATTTTGTAGCAAAATGCCTAAAATGACAGATTGTGAAAATAAATTTCCCCATGGGACAATAAAGGCTATCTATCCATCTATACCCAAATTAAAATGACTGTAGCTTCTGAACCACTCTGACTACATGCATGCATGAGGTCTTGCCAGAAAGAAAACTCTCTGAAGTTTCTTGTGAAAGTGTCAGAAACACTCTAGGTGATACAGAGACAGAGTAATGGGCCTCTGAAGTCAGTAAAAAATTGAAGATTTTGCCTAAAATAAAAAAAAAAAAATGTGTTTCAGCATGAATAACTGTGTGTGGCTTCATCTGAGCAGGTAAATGACACTGTGGGGCTGTAGGCACACTATCAATGAACATTTGTTTCAAATTTGAAGAAGACTGCTCAAAGTTTGACCATTCTACAGTGTTTTTTCCATGAAAAGATACAGGTGGAGCTCCAAATGACAAGTTGGTCACTCTGCTTCAAAACAGTACTATCAGTGATCAAACAACACTCACCCAGCTTCAGACATTGTAACTTATTGAAATCAGGTGTGATTCTGATAGCTGATGTTGTTTATGACACAGAAACACCATAAAATATCACCAAATAAAGCCATATGAAACGTGAAAGTTATGATCCCACTTTCTAGACGGTATATCTCAGCCGTCGAAAAACGGCACTCACCAGGCTGCTCTGGTATAAATAAATAAAAACAATGTTATTTTCAAGAAGTCGAGAGCTTCCTGAATCCGGTAATACCAAACATCACATGGTTTGATGAGGTAGTGCACCTGGGAGATACCATTTAACAGAGGAGGGGGGAGCGAGGACGTTGGCGTCCTGGCGGCGTTAGAGAGGTTTTAAAGGCATATGACACCAGCAAAACAGCTATTTTTGGTAAATGGACTCACTCATGAATTCACTCATTCACACAAAGGTGGTTGAGGCTACAATACAAGGTGCCACCTGTTACTCAGTAAACATTCAGTCTTCTACCTCCTGGATGGGGTTCAGTGTGTTGCCCAAGGATACTCCAGCATGCAGGCTTGGAGGAGTCCCGTATGCCTCCATGGTGAACGGAGAATCCAAACTAAGCAAATATTCTTTATAAATTTATATAAATGGGGACCGCGTTAAAATGTCTCTTTTTCTTTTTGAAGCCTCTGTTTTAACCCAGCTAAATGACCATAGTAACTAATGCTGTATGTTTAACCTGGTCAGGATAACTCAGTTTAGAAGTATGTGATTTCAGACAAACTGTGAGAGTCAAATAATGTGCCGAACATGTCATTTAAATAATTTTATGTGAGCACACACAGAACCTGAAGAAGAAGGCCTGGTTTAACAGAGCAGGCTGATAACCTCCTTCATGACACCGGTTATTTCTGACGGAGGCTTTCGGCTTTGTCGAGCCAGCTCAGAACTGTCTTCATGGCCCAGCCCGCAGGTTGGATTTATCCACCCGTACGCTCAGTGCCTCCCAAACACCTGCATTTTCACTAAAACACTGTGATTCAGAACACATCAGTACAGAAAGACTCATGTACTGCACGTGTGCGTGTGTTTGAACTCTGCTTAAGTGGAACTCAAACACACACACACAGAGTTATGTTGTGATGTAGTTATGCTGTGGTTAAATATGGTCCCCAGTTAATGAAGAACCATTTATTTTTGGATTCTTGTTTCACTGCGGAGGCATGTGAGAAAAACAAGCTGAACACGGGGGAGTAATTGATATACAAAGGGTTGCTGTGCAGGTGAAATTTTCTTTTATATTTAGTTTTACATCAATGTTTAATTGAATTTTATTCATAGTTTCTTGTTCTGTGCATTTGCCTTCGCAACTAATCTGCACTACACATCTAATTTAATCGACCGATCTCTTGTTACTATCTCAGTGTCATTTGTCAGTTTCAAATTAGATCCGCTTTGATTTTCTATATATTGCATTCAGAACATTTTAAGAACGAATAATTTGTAATGTGCTGTGAAACACTGTAACTTAAAGTGAGTTAAAGGAAACCGATTGTTCTTCATACAGTTAAGTAGAGATGATGCGACATTCACAGAGGAATAAAAATATTCTTCCTGTTACTGATGGAAAGTTGAATTCATAACAAATAAAACAGACTCAGGGCTTCTGCTGCCACAGCCAAGTAGCTTATGGTGGATTACAGATTTGCTGCGCTGACATTACTGAATGTGTTCACTGACTTTATGACTCTTCTCTACTTGTGTTACTGCTACACATGTTGCAGATGCAAATTTCAATGGTTTTATTACAAAAGTAAAACACAGTGTCTCTCAAGGGCTGTGTCCAAAATCTCTCCCCATGCATTATATTAAAATTATATTGTTGGTGGCATGTGTCCCTATATAAATGTGTGATGAGTCAGCAGAACAGAGCATGATGCATCAGAGGTTCAACTCAGGGGCGGATTTAGACAGGTTTGGGGCCCTCCACATCCTTTTATTGATCCTTTTATTGCTGTGGTGCTGAAATGAGAAGATGACACACAAAACAACAACAGGCCAATTATACAGATAAATACATTTTAACAGAATACACATGTATTATTTTTTACCTTTTGTCCCTCTCTCTTCCTGTCCCTTTTGTCATTGTCTTCCTCTCCCTTTTCTCTCGTTCTTTTCCTTTTTCCTCAACCTTAAACATCTACAGCAGGAAATTCTGTCTCCTTTTCTCAGCTCCACTGGGGTAACTTCTTTTCATTTCTTTCAACTTTGTTGTTGTTGTTGTCTTCTTTTTTCCTCTTCTCTTCTCAGCGCCAAGCCGTTTGTTTTGCTGTTGTCTTCCTGAATCCTTTCAGCACATGCGTAGTAAGATGGACTAGTCCAATGTAGTGGGGATTGAAGGGGGGGCCCCGAGACACACACAATACTATAAGCATACTGCTGACATTTTAGTGAAAGGATTTTAATCAAAAACATAAATAATGTGCGCAAATAAGAAAAAGCTCTACTAATTTTAGGCAACTAGACAACCGCCTAGTTTTGCCTAATGGTAAGTCCACCACTGGTTCAACTACTACATTATGAGGACCCAGTCGCCAGAATAAATGTTGGCATTTCATTGTCACAGTTCTTTCTTTCATATGTTAAATTTGTACGTGTAATATGTAATGAAGTGTTCAAACTTTACATTTTAATTTAACGTTGTGACAGTGCTGTGGTTAGTGCGTGGTTAATGGTTAGGTCTGGCCACAAAAACCAGCTGGGTACAGTCATGAACACATCATGTTTTGGCTTAAAATACTAAGTTTTGTTGCTGGAAAAGTCTCAGTGTCTTGTTAACATTACCCAGTTTTGTTGCTTCTAACACAGCTGGAAATGTCAAGAACTGTCGTTAAAAAAATACCCAGGTGCATCCAGAAAAGTTTGATTGTCTTGTTAAAGGGATAGTGCACCCAAAAATGAAAATTCAGCCATTATCTACTCACCCATATGCCGAGGGAGGCTCAGGTGAAGTTTTAGAGTCCTCACATCCCTTGCAGAGATCCAAGGGGAGAGTGGGTAGCAGCACAACTCCACCTAATGCAGGCTGACGGCGCCCCAGATTAAAACGTCCAAAAACACATAATTGCAACCACAAAATATCTCCATACTGCTCGTCCGTAGTGATCCAAGTGTCCTGAAGCCCCGATGTAGCTCAGTGTACAGAGAGGCAGTCAGAGCTACAGGCTACAATGAAGTTGTTTGGAAAAACGTCATTTGAACTCTGTTTTTATCCTCGTGTGCGCCTGCATTAGGTTGAGTTGTGCTGCTTCTACCCACTCTCCCCTTGGATCTCCGCAAGGGATGTGTGGACTCTAAAACTTCACCTGAGCCTCCCTCGGCATATGGGTGAGTAGATAATGGCTGAATTTTCATTTTTGGGTGCACTATCCCTTTAAAAATGCAAGTGTTTTGTTAACAAATACTGGGTTTGTCCACCACAAACACAACTGGAGGTATGTCAACATGTTATTGAAAAATACCCAGTTTTGTCGCATCAAGCGCAGCTGAAAATTTCCAGAGGTGTCATCCTAAAATACTTAGTTGTGGTCAGAAATGTTTGAAAGTCTTTCTTGCCTCAAAGGCTTGTTAAGAATAATCAGTTTTCTCTTCTCAAACGCAGCAGGAAATGTCCTGATGTCATGTTAAGAAAATACCCAATTTTGTCGCCACAAAAGCAACTAAATATTCTGATGTATTGTTATACGACCGGGCTCTGCTGCCACAGACGAGACTGAAAATATCTTGACACTGCAGACAATGTTGCTGTTTGGTAATCTTATCTGAATTCATCATCCAAATTTTTAAGGCACCCTGTTAAATTCTTAACATTGAAGCAATTTTTTTAACAATATGTTTCACTGCTTCTTTGCACATCCTTTCCTGACACATTCATTGGCATTCCCCACCTTGCATTTTCAATAAACAGTGAAAACACTTTCTCTCACTGGAAAGACTTTTCTCTTGTTTTTCTTCCGCTGAGTCGCTCTCCAGCTGCAGAATAAAATAACTGAGCACAACAAGGTTACACCTCCTCTCTGCTGGATGCTGGAAGTTACTGGTAGAAAAAGGTGAGACAGGCAGAGGGATGCAGCAAAATATGTTACATCATTTTAACATCATACAGGATTATGCTGCATGCTTTAAAACACCACAAGACGATTCAAGGTTGGATTGGCTTTGTGTATTCAAGAGCCTATTGTCTGTTCTTGGCTCTGCAGGTCAGCAGCAGCTTTTCTTACGCTTCCACCTTTCCATCCCTTTATGAAGAAAGCTGTCTGTAAAGCAAAGACATAAAGCCTGCTGCGCTGACAACGTGACCTTTAAAATTTCAGAAAAAAAAAGCGGAAATATTCCTCACTTTCTAACACATTACATCTAAAGGTTAACGACACCACTCCGTCTATTCCTCCCACAAGCTCTCCCTCCATACCCTCCACTTGGCAATGATCCAAGCAGAGAAAAGTCTGCATTCGTAAACTAAACACTTCAACTTCTAGAGAATTAGCAGGATTAATTATCCTCCAGGCAGCCCAGGCAAATAAATAAATAGGGAAAGCTTCCTGGCTGGTGCTTACAAGTGAAGAGGAAAGTAACAGGTTGCTGAACCTTGTTCGCTGCCCTGAAACACAACACATCCAAACAGGTTTGTGTAAGTTAATTAACAAGCTGGGAGCAGAAAAATGCCTGGATTAGCTGCTTACACTCGGCGTCTTAAAATCCTTATTTCTAATATAAACCTATTCCAGGCTCAAGCTTTACTCAGCAAGGTCCTTCCTGTTAATAATCCTTCAAGCTGTTATTGTTATTTTTCTTTTTCTTTTAATCTTAAGGCTGTACATATTTTGTTTGGCCACACAAGGGGCAACCAAAGAAACTGTAAGCACATTTAAATATCATCAGCGTGTTACGTTGACCAAGAAAAGTCCAGCATTCACTCCTCTTTTAGCTCTGTTTTGGTCTCTTCCAACTCCTGACAGAAATAACTGGCTCTTTAGCTGCTAAATGCTCCACTATGTTCACCAGCTAGTATTTAGCTCTGTTTGTGTGCAAATTGGTGCTGTGGAAGTAGCATCCAGCAGGTTTTTCAGGACAGTTTTGCGAGGTATTGCTGCCTATTGCGGCTGGAAATGATGCTAATGAGACTTTTTTTGCCAGTCAGTGCGCATTGTACTTCTTGGTATGTTTTGGTCTCCAGATTTTGCTGCAGAGTTAGCACTCTTTTTTTTTCACGCTACTCTTCAGGCTGCGAATCAATGCTATCTTCTACCATTGGCTTAAACGTAGTGACTTTACCGACACATTCTCACTCCAACCTCATCACATGTCCATGTCTGGTCATGGACTTTCCACGTCAAGATATGACGTCCAAGGTACGCTGGGTGTGTTGGTTGTTGACGTTCTAGGATGCCGTGTCAACTTAAGCCTGTGACATGCATTGTCTGTTTTCAAAATACACTTCTATTGTCACAGGAAATGTACAGATTGCATACAGTCTCTTTCAAAATAAAAGCACTACGTTGGTGCAACACCGTTGGTTGACGTTTTTCTCCTGTTAGTATAAAATATTGTTACACATGTCCGATACGCCGTTAACACCATTAGCTTGTTTACTAGGCTACATGAAGAAAAGAAATAAATAGTCAAATAGTCATACAGTTTGAAAGTGGCTGTGGCGTCAGGTGGCACTTTAAGCAATTAAGTGTTTCCATTTACATGATGGGTATCGAATGATACAGGAAAAAGTTTTGAATTAAGTGCTGTATTAGTACCAGTATCACTTTAAGGGTACTGGTATCATGTTTCTTTTCAACGATACCCAAGTGTGTGTATTATAGAGAACGACCATAGTGCTGGAATAGTATTTAAACAGAATGCTGCCAGTACAGTCAAAAGTATTCGGACATTAGGTCATATGTTTTTACTGTTTTGACTCCAACACATTGGATTTGAACTCAAATATAATGACTATGAGGTTAAAGTGCTGACTTACTTGACTTTAAGGGTGTTTGAGGCCGTTCACGTCATTAATGGGTGAAAAGTTGATCTGAACCTTCAGACAAGTCAAGTTAAGGTTATGAGGGTCAAACAGAATGCTCTTGATTCGTCAAGTCTTTATTGGGTCCAACTAAACATGTCTTTAAACTGGATGAAGACCTCAAGGGAGGCACACCCTCCAATTTCAGCCGAACGTTGACACTTTAACCACATAGTCAGTGTTTCGGCTCAAATCCAGTGTTCTGGAGTGCAGAGCCAACACAACAAAAAATGTGTCGATGATGTCAGCACTGAAGCAGAGCAGTGACAGTCTATTGCTTCTTCACCGCCTGTTAAGACAAAGTCAATAACAGGGTTTATTTGCACATGTGGTAACCTGATTACTGGATACTGGCCAGGCTCTGGTCTTACTGGGGTTAAATTGTTTACATGAACCTGTGATACCTCCAACTGCTGCACCTTGTTGCCATCAATAAACCAGATAATTGAATGTCCGTTTATTCCTAAATCGCCCACGTGACCCAGCTCCCGATAAGTGAAAGAAATCAATGGATGGATTGGATGCATTGATGGATGAATGAGTGAGTTGCTCACCTGGTAAATTAGCATCATGTGAAAATACAAGCTGGACAAAATGGACCATGGACCAATTACTTTAAGGTTTTAAATCATAAGATCAAATCAGGAGTAAATAAATATTTTCCTCCATTTATTTGTTCAATCTTGAGGATGGTTTAATCAAATATTGGTCAAATGGGGTGCAGGACTGAAATACTGTAAAGTGTATGTGGCTGTGAACTTTTCCAATCATACCTAATTTATGCAATTCCAAGACTGTTCAGGGACCCAGTGTGCAGAAATATTTAAATACATCATTTTGAAAAATGGCAACGTTCCCTTTTCCCTTGCCAAAATTTAGTGCAACTTTGGAGTAAATATTTGGCCCCTTTCTGACAAGATAACATGGTTGGTGTTACTGGATGCCTGGGGTGCTCTAGTTTAATAGGATACCCATGTCTTCAGCGTCGCTTTGAAACTGATACAAAAGATTTTCTTTCTAAGAATTAGTCTGCCTCACTTCTCACCTTCAGCTTTGCCCATCATACCTGCTGCTTCTTCATGTTTTATTTATTTATTATCTTTTTATTGCCAGACCTTTGGCCATTGCCTCTATTCTCCTTTTATTTTCTTGTTCTCTCTGTACCCTGGCTTTTGTTTTAGGAGCTGCTGATTTTTGGTGAGACATTCTCACTTAGCTAATCAGGCAGCAGTCCGTCTCACTTGTTTACATTAACTGATGGACTGAACCATTTCAACCGGGGGGGATCAAATGGCATGTTTTAACGATAAAATTACATTTATCATGTAAATACGTATAAATTGTATTGTCAGTGATGTAAGTCAGTAAGTGAATTGTTGTACTTGATCCCAAACTATAAACCTTTTCATGGCACTAACTAAAAACACTGGAGATGTTAGAACCGCAGGCCAGGTCAAACCAGCTGTCAGTCATTTGTTAAAGTCATAGAGTGCTGTAGGGATGACGTTTTTCTCTGGGCCAACACAAAAGTTAGCGTTGCCCTGGTTCCCTCGTCAACAAGCCGATACGATTTTCCCATTGGATTATTATTTTAGATTAGATGATTTTAACAAACAACATGATTTTTGTAGCATTAATGCAGTCGCCAGCGGTAAAAGCTCAAATTAGACTGGAAGCAAACTACTTTTTTTCCAGGTTTTAGGACTCATTCCTGCACCACTCCACTTCAGTGTGATCCATCAGCCTGTTCTCATCCCCACGTTGTCAGATGTTGCTGTTTTGTCAGTGATTTCAGCGTCAGACCCCGATGCTAAGAAGGCACCTTTTGAGGTGGTATGATTCACTGCCGAGGTGTGTCAGTTTGAAACAGTGCTGGCAACAACATAATATTAGGAACAGGGAGGAGGAATCGATTGGTGTTAGAAAGCCTTGACTTTCACTTGGTACGCCGCTGTTCGCTTTCCGTGCAAATGTTGAGCTAAACCATGATGTTTTTTTCTAAACTTTACCACATGCGTAAAATGCCAGGTGTTTTATAGACACAAGTTTAGTTTGAAAATGACTGGAGCCATCTAACAGGCAGAAACTGTCCATTTCCTATGAAAACGAGTCAATTTTGAAAAGACACAATGCACGTACCCCTCCAAAAATCGCCACCTTAATGTGGTGGAGGGGTTTGTGTGTCCCTGTGATCCTGGGAGCTGTGTTGTCCAGGGGTTAACAGCCCCTAGTACAGTCTCCCAAAGCAAAGTGGTCCCAGGGGAGGGGCCACACTAAGAGCGATTCAAGAGGACCATAATGAAACAGCACATCTGGGAGTACACCAGGGCCCGCCACTGGAGCCTCGGGATCTCCCAGGAGGAGCTCGACTGGCCTCGGATAAATAGTCGAAAATGGAATGGTATGCACGTAACAATCATACATTTATGTGGTGTTCTGGAACATCAACAATGGAGTAGGATATGCAGGATAACATCGGCACGTCATCTGTATTGCCGGATCGGGGCTTTAAAATGAACTACCTGAATCGGCCAACATGCTTTTTCTTATTTTGCACATTGAATGAATATTACAGACATTGAAAAGTATTGTATTTCATATCTCCATCTGCTGGTCGTCCATCACGATAAGAGTATGCATGTATAGTGTGATTGTAATTCCACTACAGAAGAGACTTGATGAGCAATAAATTTAGGTAGTGTGAAAAGTGGATATATCAATATCGGTATCTGTTATTGGTCAACTGAGTTGTTATATATCGGCATATTAGATATCTGCAAAATATCCAGTATTGTGAATCCTTGTTCATTTCGTGATTCTTAACACAGACATAGACAAGAGAATAGATATCACTCTCATATTTGTATGTTAAATATGAGGCTACAGCTGGTTAGCATAGCTTAGCATAATGACTGAAATCAGGTTTAGACAGTTAGCCTGGCTGGTCTGAAGGTAAATAAAGTATTAAAACAACAGGACGATTGTGCTTTTTTTTGCCTTAGTTTAGTGACTCTCTGGAGGCCTGGTCTCTACACTTGGCCAAGGAATAAACCTGCACATTACTCCATGAGGTTCAGAGGTGCTGGATGTTGGATTTTTGACAGCCCTCAGCTTAACATGATAACACGCTGACTTTAATGCAGTTCAGAAAACAGCTTTATGAGACACAAATTCATTCTGACACCATTCTTTACGGGAAATCCAATAAGCATTTCATTATTTTCTTATTGTTTATTTAGATAACATTAAAGAACAGCGTGGGGTACGAAACACAGGGAGTGCTGTGGTGGGATTGGATCCTTTTGGCTCACATGTGCTTCCAGAGGCAGGGAAATCAATCTGGGTGGAGATAATGATTGTTTATGTGAAATTTATATTATATAGTGTACGAAGCAATAACAGGAAAGACCGACTTCAGCTGACTGTGCCATTACACATGCTTCTTACTGTGGTCTCTCATCACTCACCCTGAGAAAGTAATGGCGGTCGGCTTTAAAGGCTAACTCAGCATGATATGACCGCCATATTAAACAGACCCTGGAACAGCCTGCTGGAGTGTATTGCCTTACAGTGAAAATTCCCTTTGACCTTGAGATGATCTGGGATAGGCTGATAGGTATGCATCTGTCAGTGGATGGTATAGTATGTCCAAAAATTTTACCGCCTCTGCTTATATTGGAAAACATTTCTTTCCTTTTATGGACTGAAGCATTTAGGTGAAATGATACTGTACTACCGACATAAGCAGTAAAACCCTGTTTTTATGGGTCTTTCTTCTCTTTCTCAGACTAGTGCAGCTTTCTGCCAACCCCACACACACACACACACACACACACACACACTCTGAAACCACGCACAATTATTATCACAGCTTTCCAGAGGCAGCAAAGCAGCTGCTGTTTCACTTGATCTTTTATAATGGGAACAGCAGCACAGAGTCAGAAATGACATCTCAGCTCACAACCCTATTCCAACACTTCCTATAGCATGACCCCAGAGTCGCTGAGAAAACTCTAACTCGGGCTGTTGGTGGAAAAAATGTTTAAAGATTGAATTATACACCACCAATAACAGACGCAGCAGGGGATTCTGTTGAGGTCTGATTGACATTTACTGAATGTGACAATCTTGCCAGCTGTAGATTTTGTATGACGGAGAATCCAGAGCACTGGAACATGATCATGGGTAATTTGCTGCCAGGCAACATCAACACGGAGGAAAAGACTCGGTGGGTAAATAATGAGCTTATGCCTATCTCACACATTTACTGTGTGAGGAATTTGAATGTGATGCAGTGTTTACTATATATATTGGCTTTTTTTATGATGAAAACCAGAGTAGGACTAAATAGAAATAGTCCTTAACTATGAAATGTGTGACTGCCCTGAGCGAAAGAGTTCAAGAATCTCAGGATCTTGTTCATGAGTGAGGGTAGAATGAAGTGCGAGATGGATCTGCGGTATGTTGGTTTGCACTGGACTGTTGTGGTGGAGAGGGAGCTGAGCCAGAAGGCAAAGCTCTTGATTTACCGGTTCATCTACGTCCCAACCCTCACCTATGGTCATGGGTTTAAGGTAGTGACTGAGAGAATGAGGTCGTGGATACATCCAGCCATCCATCTCATGCTTCGTTCTACCCTCACTCGTGAACAAGACCCCGAGATACTTGAACTCCCTTGCTTGAGGCAGTAACTCTCCCCCAACCCGGAGAGGGCAAACCACTGGTTTCCGACAGACGACCATGGCCTCAGACTTGGAGGTGCTGACTCTCATCCCAACTGCTTCACACTCGGCATGCTGGAGGTCATGATGTGATGGATCCAACAGAACCACATCATGTGCGAAAAACAGGGATAAAATTCTGAGGTCCCCAAACTGGACCCATTCCTCCCTCCGGTTGCGCCTCGAGATCCTGTCCATGAAGATCACAAACAGGATTGGTGACAAGGGACAACCTTGGCGGAGGCCAACACCCACCGGTCGACTTCACACCGAGTGTGTGGACGCAGCTCTCACATTGGTCACACAGGGACAGATGGATACAAGTCGTGGATACAAGCGGCTGAAATTAGTTTCCTTCAAAGGGTGTCTGGGCTCAGTCTTAGAGATAGAGTGAGGAGCTCCGACATCCACAGAGAGCTCAGAGTAGAGCCGCTGCTCCCTCGTGTCAAAAGGGGTCAGTTGAGGTGGTTCATGCATCTGATCAAAGGGTCTCCTGAGCGCCTCCCGTTAAAGTGTTATGGGCATGTCCCACTGGTAGGAGGCCCCGGGGCAGACCCCGAACACGCTGGAGGGATTACATATCTCGTCTGGCCTGGGAACACCTCAGGTATCCAAGGAGGAAATGAAAAGTGTTGCTGTGGAGAGGGACGTCTGGAGGGCTTTGCTCAGCCTGCTGCCTCCACAACCCGGCCTCAGATAAGTGGTTAAAAATGGCAAGTGTAAGACTTTTTGTCAAAAAGTAAAGTTACTGTCACGCCCATAATATAGAAATGTGGATGGGAAGCTGCTTTTTTCTGTATAAAAAGCATTATAATGTTCACAGTTTTCCAATCAGTCATTTTCATAGATAAGGGTTGTGATCTATGTGTAGCCTGGTAGGGGAAAACGCTCATGAAGTGTGTTGATTTGACGTTAAGCTCTGCCTGCTTCCTTCTGCTGTCCATGTCAACCACTTGAGCCATTCACACTGGATGGGCCTCGTGAACAAGTCAGAGAACACAGCTTTTAAAAGCGGTAAATTCAGAAAGCTGCCATCACACCAACTGAGCAGTGACTGTCTCTATTCAAACAGCCAGAGTTGGAAGACTGTTTTTACCGAGGCGAGTGAGTCTGTTGTATTACAGTTTGGTACAAACACCAATGACTTTTTTGCTTACCTTGCAGTAGACATGAATGGCATTTTGCTTTCAATCCGATACCAAGTAATACAGGGCCATAATTTTTATTATTAAAAGTGCTTTTTTTTATGTTGGGGAAAGCAATATGCCACAAGGTAAAATTAAGAAATGCTTAAGTTCTGATTTGGCTGAAAAATTAATTCACAAGGCTGCTGTACACCTGGATATATCAAGTTCTCTTTCTCACGTTTTACCTCTTTCATTAATCCATCACTGATATTATGTGTCTGATTAAACTCATCAGGCTCAGACAAAATTTCCACATTGAACGTCTGCGGACAGCTACGGTCACCCGGATGCACACATGGTTCTATTCATAGTACAATTAGGGGTCCGTGTCAGCCCACAGCAGTAAACAGGACGGCAGGGAGGTGAGCGAACTGTCCTCCTAGTGCCGACACTGGATAAAAGTGAAACCAAGAAGACACTGCTGGGTCTGGAGTAGGTTGTTTGAGTGCAGACAAAAGCAGCGGAGAAGCAAAGTGTACAGGCACTAGATGTGTTCACGACAATGTAATGTTTACTCTTGAAATACAAATAGGTACGACATAGATGGGAGAAACTGAGAAACGTATTTGGTATCGATCCTACTGATGCTCAGATCAATCTCCAAAATGAAAACCTGGTATTGGGAGTATTGATATTTTAGGATCGATCCGCCCACTCTTAACTGTAACTGTAGAAAAAGTGAGCAATTAGAGGACATAAAAATGAAAATTACATGAAAAAAGTAAAAATTAATTGATAAAAACTGAAATGTCTTTAGTTTCCATTCCCTAAACAAAATCATGAAAAGACTAAAATGTGACAAAAATGTCGTGCCCAAATGAACAGGCTTTCCTATGGCATAATTTTGCCTGCAGATAAATAATCCTTAGTGAAGTCTTTGACCCCATTTGTCTCAGTGTCTCTGCGTTATTTAATTTTAAGAACACTGTGCATTTTATTTAATTTTAATTTTATATTTGGCAAAGTATAAAGCAAACACATGAGCTTTTCATATGCTACACATTGAGGCTTTAAAACTTAATTTGAATGAAACTGAATTAATTTTTTAGTACGGATGACCCTGGAGGTGTTATCAATTATGTTTCGCTTCCTTCTATTTATTTTCACAACTCCTGTGCACATTGAATGCATTTATTTGTCTGTCGGTAAGCAGTACAGTACAGAACTACTGATTATTATTTCAAGGCCTTTGTGAATGCCTTTATTTATTAATTCAACTTTAATATCACAAATAACAGCTTGCCTCAGAGGGCTTTACAGCACACACCACCCCTCTGTCCTTCACCCTCACAGAGGAAAGGCAAAAACTCCCCCCCAAAAAAATCTAATTAACAGAATCATTGATTAATTATTGATATTTATTGTTTTGACCCTTTAACTTCTTGTTCTTTGGATCTTTAACTCATTTCTATTCATTGATCCTGGAGTTACTTTGTTCTTGTTTGTTCTGATTCATTTTATCTCGTAGGAAATAAATCTGCTCTAACTAGACACAACAGCGTATCATCAAACTGTCGTTTGCACATTCACACACATCGACAGACACAGTTTGAAAAGGGAAGGGAGACCAAACACAAAATGGAATGTAGGAAATTGCTCATTTGTGAGTATTTGCTGTAGAATCGGTGCAATTAAAAAGCAATACACGTCTAATGGGAGGCAGCGGCATAACTACCCACACAGTGACAGACCGGGGCAGATGATATAACGGCTTCAAAGGGTTTATTTTCTCATGTAAAGATGTTTTAACTTGTTCCATCTGTCCTCATCAAGAACAGCAGAATAGGAGTTAACAGTATTGATCAAAATGCAGATAAACAAAGTGCATGGTGTTCACAAAAGCCGAGGTGAAGCTTTGAAATCTCCCAACTATTGTTCCCCTTCAGAACAAGAGCACAGAGTGTTTTTCATCTTATAAATACCTGCGTATTGTGTTAGATGATTGTCTCTGTTTTAAGCCATTGAACTACTAACTGAAAAGGCTGAAGCTGAAAATGCCCTCCCAGTGTTTGCATGCTCTGGACTCTGTGTGTCATGGTGCACTGAGATTCATCAGCAACTGTAAGCCCCTAGTCTCGCTCACCAGACCTTTCTCAAGAAAAGAAAGGATTGGAGAAAAAAAACGCCCCGGCTGCTTGTATTTCTTTCAACCAATCACAATCGTTCTGGGCGGTGCCAGCAACAGTGCGCTTGCAAAAATATTGCCGGGGGGAAACAGGTTTTGGTGTAACACGCTCACAAAAATATTGCCATCAGGACGCAAACCATGGCAGAAAAATGGCTACGTCCTCGCAAGATCAAACACAGCAAAAGTTAGTCAAGGACGTGTTGAAAACTGCAACCGGAGGTGGTCGGGCGGGACTTCAGCGGGTGGCTCGTTCCACCCAATGAGAGGCTGATCTATGCAGCGAACTTCTGCCCACTCAGACTAGTAAGCCCTTAACTCATAACTGTACGTTCAAACCAGAAGCTTCCAAACAGGCAAAGTCTCTCGAGGACGCAAAAAAGCCGACTGTCAAAAATATCTGTGGCAGCTTTGGTCGCTCTAGTCGCTCATCACGTGAATCATTGACCGTTCGATCGTGCTTGTCAATTTAAAGGAGCCGCAAAAGGGACTACTGGCTTGAAAGAAGCGTAGTTGCTGCTTGCTGTTGTCCAGTCAAAAAGCTCATAGTTGTGTTGATAAAATGCTTTGCTAATCTGATTCAGGAACCAAGTTACATGGCTTGTTCTCTGGGACCCGCTCCCAAGACGTGCAGCTGACAACCAAGTCGCCCAAGTCCCTGAGCTAAAGTCTAAGTCTCTTTACATGTGTCCCACAGACAGTAGGCCCACGCACTTATAAACAGCTCCTGGAAGAAGATCAGCCCTGAACTCAGGATTTCAGGCAAACACACTATGATACGGTGCTTGTTCAGGTTGCTTAGCAATAGCAAACACAACCTGCTGCTGCTCTCTTGAAAGCTGGCTTAAAGAGGCACAAAAGTAGCACCTGACCTCGTGTTTTCCAGGCAGTTAATGACGCGACATGTGTTACGGGCCCTTTAGCCTTTTTTTCTCAAACTCACCAAGAGCCACTTGATTCGATTTGATTTGATTTATTTATTTAAACTCGAAAATTCATTGCGAGATTTTTAATTCCCAGAGGTTTTTCTGGTTATAGAACAATAAAATGAATAAGAAAAACGTAAACCTGTAAACTGTGATACCTTGTGTTAGTGTGGAAAGTCAACAATTAGTAAAATGCCAATCATTCCTCCGAGTGACCACTGTACTCATACGCTGCCACGCTATGATCCAACTGATGTTTTGATTAAATCTTTAATTGGCCATGTTTGAAGGACATCTTTGACGTGAGAGGTGACTTATTTATTTATTTCACTAGATGCGGCCATTTAAATGAAAGTGTGTTGAACGCTGTCCTGTTCATGTTGTCCACATTCTGCAGGGTTCCTGTGAGACAGTTAAGAACAATTACACGGTGTTGTCAGGTTCAGGCAGGAAAACAAAGCCCCTGGAGTGGACAGGAGTTTGAAGGAGTCACAGGACAGACTCTCAATAACCACAGCAGCTTTAGAATAATATATGATTACTGAAGTAATTAATTCCATCATCATAGCCCAGCTTTAACAAAGCAGAGCAGATCACTAAACATCATCACCGGCTCAAAGAAACTCAACATTAGCGCATTTAATTTAGAGGTGTTGCTGAGGATGTCGAGAGTCTCCTCAGGTTCATTAGGTTGAAACTCTATTATAGTCAGAGCGAGAAATAATTACTCTTAACAGAATCAATAAGAATAAGGGTGCTTAAAATGTTTTGTTTGGTTCAAATGAACGTTGGTGTGTTTGGTCCAAATTACAGCTAACAAAGGTCATTTTTACAGAAATGATGAAACATATTTACGATTTTGTGTGAGGTGGCTGCCTCAAGTGGCCGTACTAATCGTGACGGGGAATACAAAAAGACGGATGGTAATGAAATAATGAACCATCGACTGTCACCTGGGAGGTCAGTGCTCACTTCCTGTAAGATTGTAAGACCGAACCCTTGTTCTTTTTTGCTAAACCCAACCAGGGACGTGTGTTGGCTAAATGTCACCACATGCGTTTGTTGTTGAAGCAAAAAACAACAAATAAAGATCAATTTGCGGTGTGTACCAATGCAGTGCTTTTATTTTTGAAAGAAACTGTATCTAAACTGTACATTTCCTGTGAAAACGGAAGTGTATTTTGAAAACAAACAATGCATGTAACAGCTGTAGTTGACACGGCGTCCCAGGACGTCAACAACCAACACAACCAGGGTACCTTGGACGTCATATCTCGACATGAGAAATCCCTGACCAAACATGGACATGTGACGAGGTCGTAGTGAGAATGTGTTGTTGTGTACATGAGCAACGTGTTGTCATAGAAAAGTTTGTACGATATCATATAAATGTGAGCCCCATGGCTGACATTACGTCCTTAACGTACAGGTACTGTGGTCAGGTTTAGGAAAACAAACACGATGAGGAAGTTTACTGAAATTCAGATATGACAGGACAAATTAAACTGACTACAAATGCAAATAAATAACTAAATAAAGAAAGAACGAAACAGTCGCACCTTGCAGAGATGTTTCCCATTAAGTGTCACAAAGAGAATTTAAAAAGCTTGTATAAGATGTCTTGTAAGGAGCCTTCAGGTTATAGCCAGGTCCCCAGGAAGTGCGCCAGACCTTGAAACCGATTTTCATAGTGGCCAAGCAGTGGAATTACAACTTCCAAGTATGTCACGTGAAGCAACCGGGAACTTAAACTCCCTGTAGACTCACATCGGGACAGGGATGTCTTTAAATCAGTGGATACATTTTTTGTGCATCATGACCCCCTGATTTTTTTGTCACCATCAGGATTTGATCCATTCCAGTGACATTTGGAAAGTCTGAAGAGCTGCAGGATTAAATCATTTCATCCCCATTCAAGTTAGGGCAGCGCTAAACTGAAAGTTACCTTTTTTTAAACAGCAGTTGAATGTTACCGCTTCATGCACCACTGAGCTGAGCCCTGCTCCTGTATCAGTTTCTCTTTTCACATCCATGGTTTTAATGCAGACATGAATCCAAAGTCCTTGTTTGATGTCTGCAACTCCCCGTCTCTCTCATGTGTCCAACAAAAGTATAAAAATGACCCAAAACATGAAGTGAAATATAAAAATATCAAACTGAGCAAAAGCAATGGAGTCACTTTGGATTCAGAATACTATATGTATGATTATTTGAAGGGCTCCAACAGCAGAGCATTGCCCAGATGTCTGTTCAGCACTGTGAGCGATAGATTTAAAAAACAGTACATTGTGTTTTTTGCTGCATACTCAAAGTTAGTGCTCATGTAGCACCAGTGTGTGCCTCTCCAACTCCTCGTTCCACCCCAGCGTTTTTCTTTCCCTGAGACTGCTTGACTCTGCACTCTCCTGTTGTTGCCTGCTTGGTAAAACTCTTCAGCAGTTCATTCACTCGAGTACGGATAAAGTGTGACCTCGGATTAAGTGTTTTTGAGAATAATTGGGGGCCCTTTTATTTTTTTATGCTGCATTCATCTCTCCGAACCAGCTTGGTGCGCGCTAACTAGCAGCGATGCACTGACGAGGACAACACAGAAGCTGCTCTGCATTTCTATAGTTTTTAACATCACCTGGCTGCTGAAGGACTTTTCATGCACAAAGGGCTGAACACACTCTTCACAAAACAAAAAATAGCCCGCAGTGTTAGCCTCACACACAACCAGCTGTTGATTGTCAATTGTTTATTACTTAATGTGACGTGACCTCACCTTTTTGACCCAAAGGCAGCGAGGGCGACGGCCCAGAGAGGAAATTCAAATGTCTGGGAGTTTGAAACAAGGTTATATGGAAGGCGTGTTTCTCACAGGAGTGAAGTAAATTCATCTTCCTGGCAGTTTCAAAGGTCCCTGCGTTATTTTCTTCTGCTCCCCGCATAACAGGAGGGTAATATCGCTCTCCCCTCGCAGTGAATATATCAAACATGAAACAGTATAACTCCCAACAATGCAACATTGCGTGCAGTTCACAGTTATTTGATCAGAGCAACCTCGACTGAAAATGCTGTTGGCTGAGCTGAGATGGCTTTGTACTGCCGGCTTATAGGAAACACGAAGAAAGAAAATGACCGAGAGAGAAAATGAAATGAAAAAGGCACTTGGCAGGGACGGCGTGTCTATTCTGCTGCATTCCTCTTCAGTCAGCCTGTCCATACTTTGTGCCTGTGCATTAATAGTCTGTGCGTTAAAGGTCTGCATATTTGGCTTTGATGCCCCTCGGCTGATTTCTCTTTTTTTGTTTGGTCGGGTTATCATGGTAATGCTCTTTGACAGAGCTGTAACACAAGGCTGCTGGATCAGAAGGCATTTTGTTTTCTTTTCATCTCTCACACTCTCAGCTAAGACTGCACTGAGTGAGGGCGAGACAGACAGACAGACAGACAGACAGACAGACAGACGGAGGGAGACGGCGATAGAAAAGGAGGGCGGATGACAGCGTGGCTGACAGGCAGGTAGTGGAACAGCCTGCAGTCCTGGATTTGCCCTGTAAATATCTGGGACATTGCTCATCAACACATTAATTTCTCCCCTCGTGCAGGAGGAGTTCTTCCATTAGCTCATACACAAGTATTTTGGATAGCGACTTGCAGATGATTAATTCACTCGCATCAATTGGCCGCCTGTGACGGCATGAGAGCTCCTCTCCTGTGAAGTTCACATTTCTGTCTCATCCTTCATCTCCCAGCACTGTGCTGTGATGGATACACACTGTAAGTGCTGGTGTGCATGTGTGTGTGTGTGTTTGTGGTGCTCCTGCTGGCTCAGTTGGCAAAGGCACATATTAATGTATGTAACAGCAGCGTTCTTGCTTTTAATGTGGCCCTATTGATAACTGGCAGATACAGGCAGGAGATAATATTAAGGGAAAAATCTGTGCGTGTGTGCGTGTGTGCGTGTGTGTGTGTGTGTGTGTTGGCCACATATATTACAGGGCTCAAAGTTCTCCAGTTTTTAGCCAGAAATCCTGTGTGGGCAATTTTAGACTTGAAAATAGATAATTATATAGATAAAATATTCTTGCAGGACACATAGCAGGAATGTGTCTGTATATGTATCTGTACAGCCATTAGAAACCCTTTATATACATTTCTATTAATAAAATAGATCTCTATATATCTATACAACCTGGACTCACTCCAAAGTCATGGAATACCAGCACTTGGTCAGTGTCTTCTGGCATCAGACACTGATAAAAAAAAAAGCTGTCCTTTACGCAGCCTGTTGCTGTTATTGTGTAACGGCACTGACACACTAAGCTGACAGTCGGCCGTCGACCAAAGTCGGGCCGTCGGTGAGTGTTACCCGCAGCATGACCAGGAGGAAGCGCAGCCAGTTAGCCTCCGCTAGACTCTGAGCTAGCCCTGGCTCTCCGATCCAACCAGAGCACCGAGCCCTGGTTTGTTATTCAGGTTAAAGTGGGAAGAAGCAGCGGGTCTGTCGGAGGAAACACCGGGACCGTCTGGATGTAATAGTCTGTGGAGGTGCTGCGGTGCTCGGCTGCACAGATAGCAATTAGGAAACCCCTCGGCTGACAGGATGTACCACTCTGACACTCCGGTCTTCCTCACGTAGGCGCAGAACGTACGTGCCACTTGGCCGTCGGATGTAGTCCGTGTAGTGTGTTAAAATGCAACTGACACAGGGTGACGTGAGGCGACGTAGACGACGCAACAGTTGGCTTTCGTCGCCGCCAGTTCTTTAATGTCGGTTGGGTTGTCCGCACCTTAACGGCTGACGCTGCTTCAGTGTGAGTGTTTTTGCTGTTTAGTGAAACATCCCGGTGCAGACTATTTATTGGAGTTTACCAGCCTGGCAGTTTTTCGGCATTTAAAGGTAATTGCAAGCTTGACCGTTCTCGGCTTTCAATGTCGGATAGTCCACCACGAACATTTTTATCACATCATCAATGAAAATGAAACACAGATTCCGTCCTAGTTTTTATCACCAAGACGTATTTTTAGCTCGTCATTGTCTTATTTTTGTCCTGAAAAAAAGGTTGTTGATGAAACATTTTCATTATTGTATTCGTGAATAAAATAAACACTGATCAAAACACTTGCAGTAGCGTATCTGGAGCGTGTCTGACCGTATAAAATAATCTCTCATAACTGACGTCAGCTTGTCTTGTTGGAAACAGAGCATTCACAGCAGCGCCTGAGGTTTTTGTTCACAGGGATACGTAAGCATAACAGGTCCCCTTTAAACAATCCTTTTATCCTTAACTCTCTAATTCAGCTAAAATCTCTGAACCCAATGACACTCACAGAGCAACAGTAACTCAACATGTCGCTCAGTCCATTACAATAATTTAAAGTATTGCCAGAAATAACACAATCAATACACGCAGACAGGAGGGAGAGCCTATTTTGGTGCACTGTTATAACCCGAATAAATATCAACAGCAAACATTTCTGACGTGTTCATTTGCTCTGCTTATCTGAATGTCAGTGTGAGATAAATGGCTTATGTTTGAAGGTGCTGTGGTTTTAATAATGAACCATCAATACAATTGACTCCCGACATGAGGAGGTAGATCTGATATCTTATTGTCCTTGGAACCCAACAATGAAACTTTATTTCATTTTCACACTCTTTTTATCTGTGGGCTAAAATGTTCATGAATCGCTCCGCAGTTACAAAATGTTTAATTTAAACTCAATCTGACCGACCTGTGGCTCTGCCCTGCGGTGGCGGCTTCCAGATCTTTACGATCAGGGGACTTAACAATAATAAAAGAGCTTTGCAAGTGGCTTCTGTTTCAGAAGACTAAAACCCCTCACCACCCGCTGACCTTCCTGAAAGACCCCATAAGGTTAATCCCCAGGCAAATAATTGAATCTTGACCTGGCTATTATTATCTCCCTCTTACCGTTCCACTCTGCAGGAAGCTGACCTCGTAAAAGCCTCGGGGCCTCCCTCCAGTTCCCCCCACGCTACAGGACACACATACGCACACACATGCACAAGCACCTTTGTCCTTGTACGCCGGCACAGACGGACACAAACATGCGTCTTTGTCCTCATACGAGCAACACACACAACCGCCTACAGGTCGATCGAATGCAGGATGAAATACAAAATAACACAGGTACAAGGTGACAATGACACACACACACACACACACACACACACACACACACACACAAAGAGGATATACTGTACACCGACACCAGCCCATACACACACTGTGTCTGGAAGGGAGGAGCGCAGCCGTCGTCTGCCAGTGGGTGGTAAAAGCTGTGTCTAAAGCGATCGCACAGACCCGTGACTGCTGGGAGAATGAAATCACACCTGGCACAGCCCGCCTACCGGTCAGGCCTTCAGACACGCGCGCACACACACACACACACACACACACACACACACACACACACAGATGTTATTTCACACAATTAAAAAGTACACTCGAGTAGTCAAAGTACACTTTGCCGAACGTCTTGCACATTCACTTCCACACACACATCAGACACCATATGCACATGTCTCCTGGTGGTCACGGTCTTCATGGTCCTCTGGCTTTGGTAATTAATTTGACTCCTCGTCACTCCTGAGGGGGAGAGGAAGTGCATTTTGAGGTCTCTTAAGAAACATAAAACAGGAACAGGAACAAATGTGAGAAGAGTGAAGCTCGGGCCTCACACGCGGCCTCGTCTGCCGTCTGTACCGCAGACACATTAACATGCAACATACTCTAAACATAACACCTGTAAGCTCCAGTGAACACAATTGGAATATAGATTAGCATTTTACATCTTTGGCTTAGGGAGACAGTTTAAATTCTTACGGGCTGCTATTTTCAATCAACGACAACTGCTAACACACATTAGCTCCATGAGACGACACTGTACAGTTTGAAAGCATCACAGCAGGCGAAAAACCACCAGCAGCTTTTAATGATCGCTGCAAAGAAGGCTTATTCAACGCCACTTGAGTTCTCTTTACAAATACATCAAATTTAAAACCTGAAGAAGAATCATGGAGACAACTGACATTTAGCCATTACCAGTCCTTCAAACCAGCAGAGCGCTCCGAGCACCAAACCCACCGGCAGTCACGTTTTCTTCAAAGAATTGTCAAAATGACACCATTGATCACAGCCACAGACTGTAAACATAATGGAGGTAGCTACCATAACATCTCCATTGCTGCGCTTTGGGGCCTTGAGTTCGACATTACGGCCGTTGCCAATCTTGGTTTTTTGGATCCAGAAGTGACCAAATTCGGGCAAGATGGTGGCGCTGTGGAGAAGCTGAGCATTCTATCAGCAGAAAGCCTGTCACTCAAAGAGGCCCGTCGTTACCAAGCTGATGGTTGACCACTGGTGTCGCCCTAGTTGCTGTGGTGTGTCCCACAATGTTGCCTCTTGTCGACCCCGATCAGCTTTTTTGTTGGCCGTTACAGCATGTTGAATCCGTGACAACAGAGACCTGTCATTGACTGAAATCACTCTGATTGGCAGTTCAGGTCAGCGCATGAAAACAGAAATGCAAGTGAGGAAAGTAAACAAAACAAACTTGTTCCATCAGGTCAGATTATTTTTCTTTATTCATTGAGCTCTTTAGCAGAAATGTTTACTGATTGTGTTGTTGTTGTTGTTAATGTCATAGCTGGCTAACTAGCATCAAGGCAGTCTTCTTGTTTCTCTTTTCAAATGACGAATACATACTACCACCAACCGCTGGTGTGGAGAGTTATTTTCTCACATGCAAGAGCAGAATTAGGTGCTGATTTTACCTTCTGCTGTAGCCATGTGGTGTGTTGTGCAACCTTTTCACCGAGACAAAGGTGACATGAGGTGGTGCAACATTTGGCTTTTGTTGCCGCTAGTTCTCTGAGGTTTGTTTGGTGTGTTGGGCCTTATGCCTCAATAAAATGATCATGGGCGAGCTTTATAAAAATGTCACCCTGTCCAGTTGTTATGAACAAAGACATTAGCTACAGAAACCAAAACATTTTTTGTTTATTTCTGCTGTTAAGTTGGGCGTTTTAACATGGAGGTCTATGGGGATTGACTCGCACTTGGGGCCAGTCTCAAGTGGACATTTGAGGAACTGCAGTTTTTTTGCACTTCAGTGTTGGTTTATTGTTCTGCCCTTGAGGCTGCCACTGATCATAGTCAGAATTTAGGGATGCGCTGATTTATCAGACATACATTGTCACTGGCAGATATTCTACTTGTTCACCTGCATCGGACAATCAGCAAAAAAAAAAGATCACATTCACCGATGGCAGTGGCCGATGTTTGTCTGTTTTGCCGCATCAATTTTGCATAGGCTAAAAACCAGGGCTTGAGACTCACACCGTCCGTCGTCCCTTGGACAATAGAGGATGTGTTTGGGGTAGACAAAGATCTTCCTTGGGATGCCTTTGGGAAGAAAGGCAGCAGTAAACTCAATGCTTAATGCTACATTGTGAATAACAAATCCGTGTTGAAATCAGCAGGAAGTTAACGTTAGCTGTTAGCACCTGGCAGCCACAGCTAACAACTAACGGAGGCTGCATTGAGTTATATTACGATGTGTTCAATCTCTGTTCTCTTTAGTAAAAAAAGAGTACTGGAAGAAGATAAATTGGAACATTCTCATGATGTGTTCAATGTAGTATTGTAAAATGTAGCTCTTTGCAAGAAACTTGAATAAATACAGCTGTTTGTAAAAGAAATGTGTTGATGTTTCCACAGCAGTGTAAAATAGATATTAGAGAGGGAATAATGTTTCTTATATATATAGTAAAAAAAAGTGTTTTAAAGCAGTTATTGTAAAAGTTTTTCATGTGAAAAAATGTGAAGATTTCTTTGTTTCCCTGGCACAAAAGGTGGAATATATAACAACAAAAGCAAACAAAAAAAACATAGTTTTTGGCTAAATTGGTCAAATTGTTATTTTAAACATCGGTATTGGTGTTGGCCCACAATCTGTGCTTCCCTACCAGAAACTAAAAACTGCTTTCAGGAAACATAACCACATCAAAGCCTAGAATAGTGACATTTCATCAAAACATCTTTATTCTGCATGTGTTATTTAAAATGTTGCCAAGAATAAAGCATTTGTTTGATCCAGATTCTGTAAAAAACATTAAATTTTACGCTTATCATCGCACCTTGGGAGCCATGAATGACTTGACTGAGACCAACAGTCAGGGGACAAAAATAATGTAAACTCTGACTGAACTGCAGCTTTTTTTTTTTTTTACACAGAGCAGAGAGGACAAGAGAGGCTGTACAAATGTGAACAGCAAATGTAAAAAACAAAGCAGCAGAACAAGTTTTTATATTGTGGTGGCGTGTTGCGTCCAAGCAACTGATCCCAGTAGCATAAACACAGAGCTCATTAGTTACCATGCTGCAGTTCATCTATGGCAAATATTTACATACATTCTGGGTATAAAAGGAGCTCGAGTGTGTTGACACAGAGCCGTCGTTGTAAATGAAACACCAGCATTAAGTTTGTTAATTGGGTGCGAGGTCACTGTTTTCTGCCATGGCCACTTCAGCGTGCAGTTCTCCACTTGAATTGCTGTGGTTATTATGATCCGTGCCAATAAAAATCTGTCAGGTGCTCCCGCCCTGTTAATAGAGGCACTGGATTAAGTGGATCTCTCGGAATGAGCTCGTGCTGACCTTTTAATCGAAGGCGTGGTGGGACTAAACCTTGCCAGGAAAAAGCACCACACCTGTGTCGGCTATACAGCACCTCGACGTTCAACTACCTTGATTTTTTTTTTCACATTTTGTGGCTTTACACCGGAAATTAAAATGGATTTAATTCATTGTCGGTGAGCTGCGTACTGAAGCTGTGCGGCATACCCCATTGGTCATGACCATTAAACAATTTCCAAAGAGATGTCAAAGGAGCAATTCTATCATGAGGAACGACAGTAGAGTTCAGAGACAGAATGGTGAAGTTTTATGGACCACCTTGGGTAAGGCCTCGAGCAGTTGCTGTGTCAGTATTTCAGATGGACCCAGCGGTATCAGACAGTTGGAAATGGAAAAGGAAAACACGGAACTACCCGGCCTCTTCCTGGTACTCCATCCAACCTGAGCAGCCAGCCAAGAAAGCCCTCGGTCAGGGAGGTAACCCAAGAATCCAAGGAGCTTACTGACAGGACTACAGAGCTGCTTGGCTGCCATGGGAGATGTTGCTGCAGGAACCACAGTGAGCATATCAGTTTATGAATCTAGGCTGTACTGCAGAGTAGCCAGAAGGAAACCATTTCCTGAAGCGGAGGTAAAGGCAGCAGCCTGGTCTTGGCAAAAAGGCACTTGAGAGACTCTCAAGGAGAGCAAGAGGCAGAAGAGCCTTTTGTAATGAAATGGAAACTGTACTCTGAGCCATAAAACAAAGCTCTCTGTCAGGCGGAAACTGGGCACAGCTCATTAGCCGTCTAATAGCACCCCTACCGCGAAGCATGGTGGTGGCAGCGTCATGCTGTGGAGGGGAGCAGAAGGGACCGGGTGACTTGTAAGGATGGGGGGGAACGATCAATGGAACCAAATGAACAAATTTTCTCCGAGACCTTGTATCCGAGTGCCAAAAACCATAGATGAGCCACTTATGTTCTGACAGCCAAATCGGTGTTGGAATTGCCTCAGGAGAGGGCTGCCAAAGACTTGTAGCTACCCAGTAAAGGACAAAATTGAAATCCATTGAAAATTCAGCGTAATGACTTGTCAATGTGACTGGGCTCCAGCCTCCTACCGAGAGCTGAGAGAACTCCAAAATCTTGATGGTTCTTGCACCGAGTATTGGGTTAGAACTGAATGCTTATGCATTTTAAATGTCTGTATTCCAGTTGGTCTGTTGGTTGGTTGATCGGTTGACAGATTGCAAATATTGGATGGATTGGGGTAAAAATTTGTACAAATTCATGGACCCAGGATATTAACGCCTACTGACTTTGGTGATCCCGTTACTTTTCCTCTAGAGCAACAGCGATGATGTGTATTTTGTTTTTTAGTGAAATATCTCTACTGGATTGATTGCCATGAAATTTAATACATGTATTAATGGAGCCAAGAGGACGATACCTACTGGTTTTGGTGATTCTCTTACTCCTCCTGTAGCGCTACCAGCGGATCGAAGTCTTAACTTTCTTAGTAAAATATCAACATCTCCTCAATAGATCAGCAGTAAATTTTGTAGGGTCATTCACAGTCCAGAGAGGTAAAGCCTACTGACTTTGGCGACCTTGATTTTTCATCCAGTGCCATTATGAGCAGTGGTGTAGCGCTATTTGTTTATGTCCTCAGCAAACCTATGCACCCATGCTTATTCACACAAGGTTAAGTTGTGGCTCATTTCGAAGGTGACGTAACCACTGTTCCTACGGTGGCAAGATTTCAAGCATTTGTCAACCGTAACCATAAAATGAAAGAGGGTTTCGCTGCATTTTCATCTTTACTTGTTAACAGAAGCTGTAGACAGGAAAAAATGATTGAATTCACTGTGCCACTCGAAGGCTACCAACCTTTACGATTGGATGTTTTCTTGCATTTTACTCAACGCATGAGTTGACGTCATAAATCAATCAACACAAAAGGGTTGAGCTGAATGCTTGGATGAAACAAACATCTGGTATGGATAATGCATGTTTTACAAGTATGAGTATCATCCCAGTAAAATATGTCAATGTCCGTACTCGTGATGAAGAAAAATCTTTATTTAGGTAGATGTGCTCAATCTCTTACTCTTACAATCAAACATGATCTGAAGCTCAATTCTAACATTGTTCTGCAAAGTTTTCTAATAAATCACAAATAGAGAACTTCTGATCAACTCATATCAAATCAGGTTTAAATAACACTTCCTGATAAGGCCCCACCCATTTTCATTCAAACTCCACCCACTTCCAGTTTAAAGCCACCTATTCCAAGTATGGATACAGATACGGATAATTGAGTTAGTTGAATGGACACAGATACAAATAATGGTGTACTCGCCCTCATCGGTTTGCGTCAACGTTTTCTTTTGCCTGTTTCAGCAGGTTGAGTTGTTTTTAGCGACAGCGATGGTAAATGGAATCACCCCGACTGTCAGTTTAGCTCAGTGCACAAGAAGAGAAATGGAAGTGAGGAAAGTAAACAAAGAGCTAAATTCCAGACGGAGTGAGACCAAAACAAACTTGTTACATAAGGTCAGATCCGAAACATCTTCTGTTAATTTATGTTATTTTTTACTGTCACACGATGAATATGCTGTTCTTTCAACACTGAGTTGTGTTGTCAATGTGCTAACGGGCTAACTAGCTTCAAGACGGCCTACCAGTTTCCCTTTTTTGAATGACAAATAGAGATGAACGCCGTTTACTGGTGTGGAAAATTAATTCATCTCATCCAGGCAAACATACATGCTGGTTGGCTGTCTGCTGTCATCTTTGCAGTGTTGTGTGTGTAACTTTTGGCCAAGACATGGCAAAGTCAGGCGATGCAGCAGGAGGCCTTTTGTAGCACGGCAAGGTGCATTAACCTCACCCTCTACACTTTTGCCAGTGGTTTCTGAGATGAACAATGTGTCCAAGTCTCTTACTTAAAGAGTTAAAAAAAGATTTATTGTGGCTCATAATAAAGTCCACACACCTGGAATAATAATACAGCCAATTGGTCATCAGATCAAAATTTAAACTAACTAATAATTAAGTTAATCCATGTAACAGTTTGATTGTCTTTACAATGACAGGACAGCTGTACAGAGGCAGTAGAGTGGCTGCAGACTCAGCCTTGTTGGATCACTGTCTATTGAAAAAACTCCCTTCAGTCCTCTCTGAATAAAGTCCTTGTTACCACAAAATGCAGAAAAAGTCACAAGGTTGAACACTGAAACCGCAGGCTCTGTATTTTGCACCTGTTATTTAGTCGGGTATTTTTATTTTGACATTTACCCTCAGAAACAGAAATAAAGAAGAGCTGTGTGTCTCCTGTCTGAGCCGAGATCAAATATGACTGCGAAAGAAAGTATCAGCTTTCCATTGGGGAATGCAGCATACAGAGTCATTAATGTGCAAATACACTCACTCACAGATACATATATGCATTCAAATGGAAAAATCAGAACCTCTGTCAGCAGACATGTAAATAAAATCACCATGTTTGAAACCGAATTAGTGAGCCCTCTGCTGCAAGAAGAATGAAGGGAAGACCAAAAACTGGCAGCTATTTGTTTCACTAAAATGGTGGCCATGTTGTAACCATCTATTCCCATGAACTGAAACAGAAGCAAACTCAACTGACCAATGGAGAAAAATGGAAAGGATATACCTTAGTGCGCTTCACTGTGTATATTATTACCCATTATAGTTATTAATCGCCCATCACCCTCAGCTCATCTCCTCAGGTATCAGGAGACGAGCAGAGGTGGAAACACAAATTAGACGATCCAAGAAGGAATGAAAACCCAACGCGCTCGCTGCTCCGTCGTCATTTGTATCTCCTCTTCATCCCTATTGCAACAAATGGCTTACCAACCTCTGTAAATATTTTAAGACCATTATTTGTTGCAACCTCAGAGTTGGGCTCGGAGTGTGTGAGCAGACAATTTATGAATACATTTACACACATTCACAGAGGATTAGAAATATCCTTCAAAGTTAAACCTGGAAGCTGGTTTAGAAAAGCATAATGGATGTTTGTGCATGATGGAGAGTTTCCACTTTAGAGCCGCAGCCGGGAAATCATAAACAACTGCACGAGACGCGCTAAACAAATAGACCAACAAATCAAACAGGAGAACAGTTCACATCAGAAAATGCATTAATAATTCAATTAGAGTTATTTGTTAATGATCAGTTATCTGCTAATGATTTCGGTGTTTGTGAAGCTGATTATACATTAGGGATGTAAATGAATACAAATCCATTATTCAGATATGAACAGACAATGGGCTCTGAATAGATGCAATCAGCAGCCTTTTTTTTTTTTTTTTATTCTGTCACATTTTGCCCCAACCTTTACAACACTGCTTCTTTGAGTTATAAAGACTTCAGCTTAAAGTAGAAAAACAGAACAGAACAGACAAACCGAAGACTGGCTTTGGAGAAACACCATTTTTTTTAGACCTCAAACTGTTTTATTCAGTGTTTTACTGGTTTAAATCACCTGGTACGTTTGTCTCTGAGAGGACGAGACTAAGTATCAGCAGAGGTTATCAGAGAAATGCCAGTGTCAGAGAAACACAAATTTAAACCACGAAACTGCTTTATTCAGTGGTCTCAATTCTAAACACTGCGTACACAAAAAACGAGTCCTGAAAGAAGCGTACGCCAATTCCCACACAAAAGTTATGATCTCCAACAACAGACTTGATGGGAGAAAGTTTGATCCATGCTTCTGAACATTTTGGAGACGAGAAACTGGCGACACAGATGGTGAGTCGGAAGCCTGACTGTATAAATTCTTGAATATTTTTTGGTGCGCACCGTGTTTTTTTTTTTCTGCTTTTGTTCGTATGTTCATTTATAGTATGGATCCTACACACTGTTCCTGGAGAGTAAAAATAAAATAAAATGAAAACGAAATAAATACACCACAGTGTCTCCACGGTGAAGGCATATATAACCTAATGATGATAGTGATGCATATAACCTAATTGTGGTGCAGGCTGCAAAATCTGATGCAGAGGGGGAGGGAATATCACCTACTTGGTGGAGGTCTGCACTCTAGTTTGTTCTGAGATGATAGTATCACATCATCAGGTTCTCCTGTGTAATGTGTACATTATTTACCTGCACAAAAAAGGAAACAAAAGCATTCTGCACATATGAAGTAGAAGTATGAAACACGCGTCGGAAAAAATAAAAAACACATCACTGTGTTCGTGAACGTTCTTCTATTACAACCATTCAAATATGATTCTCTAACAAAGCCTGTATCATAATAACCTATCCCAGGGAAACGACAGTTCTTACAGAAGCATTAATGGATAGATATTGTAACTGAATTATGTGGATAAGGACGGCATTATGTTTCCCTTGTGAGGAATGAGTCTGTTAATTCTCTTTGGCTGCCGGTCACTTAATTCATCCTGCGGAAGGAGGAAATGATTTCATTATCTAAAAACTGAC
This sequence comes from Epinephelus cyanopodus, assembly GCA_026686955.1. NCBI lineage: Eukaryota > Metazoa > Chordata > Actinopteri > Perciformes > Serranidae > Epinephelus > Epinephelus cyanopodus. Next base: position 8,724,095 of record CM048925.1, on the reverse strand, counting down.
ACGGCACGTGAACTGAGATCATTGCAGGAGTAATTCCAGGAAGACGGCTCTGTTATGTTTACTCCTCGGATAGCATGGAAATGCATATTATTTATTGCTGTGTAAAAAAAAAGGGGAGAATAGAAAAAAGTGTGCCCATAAAGGATGAAACCTGGCTCTGCTGGGACCCCCTGCAGGAGCCGGCAGTCACATTATCTCCCATAATTCATAAAACTCTGCTGCTTTGAAGTGCTGCCACCTGTTTTTTTTCTCCCCCGGTGCTCTTCCCTCCCTGTTGTCCACCTCCTCCTCCTCCTCCTCCTCCCCCTCCTTCCTCCTTCCTCTTTCCTCCGGGGACTGTAGCTTTAATGTCCTGTCACATCTCTCTGGGTTTGGATGCGCTCTTACATTTGGTATTCACCGTGAAACTGATCGCCCACGTGCGCCGACCTTGCAGCGGACCTGCTCTGCCTGGTAAGGCGGTCTGGCCTCGCCTGGAATGCCAAACGCCGCAGGCACCGTGTGACCCTGGGAGGTGTCGTTTTAGAGGAAAGCAAAAATAATATCTGCATGTTTTTTGTGTGTGTGCCCCCCAAGTGCCTCCGCCATTGAACTGTTCGTCACGGTTCATCATTTTGGCACGACTTAAATATTAAATATTGGACAGTGCTGGGATTTCGATCAGCTTATTTGCATCGCAGCCGCAGTTGGGAACAGCAGATCTGAAAATAATTGCTCTCCTAAATGTCACTGCAGTTGTAGTATCAGAATTGAATGAACTAGGTAACCTATTCCTCAATTCAATATAAATAATCAGATATTAAATCCGACAGTGTGGAAATATGCACCGGCCGTGGTGTTACGCAGAGTAACATGGAGGCAGAAGTATATAGTGAGTTTTAAGCTGTAGTCTGGGTCAAACACAAAAACGCAGAATCCCACAGTTTCCATAATGAAACTCAAAAACATCCTCCAGCAGACTTAAATGCCCACTTTTAAACTCCACATCTCCAGTTTGTAATGCTTTCGGTTAAAGACGTTCAGTCTCAAGTCGAAAATAACCTTTTTAGACTTTAGAAACTTCCTCCAGAGCCAAAGCACACATGCTGCGTTAATATCACCCCGGCACGTAAACTTAACTTAAAGGGATAGTTCAGCTCTTTTGAAGTGGGGCTGTATGAGGTATTCATCCATCGTCAGTGTGTAACCTACAGTAGATGCTGGTAGTTGCATCCCAAGTTAAGCGATGTACTGCTGTGGACGCAGGCAGCAACAAAACATATTTTAGCCACCTAAAAAAGTCAATTTCAGTTTAAGTGTATGCTATATTTCAAATGTTTTCACTGCTTTACCTTGACGCAGACAGCCCTTTCTAACAAGGGAACAGTCAACGGCTCCTCTGCTCTCCAATGGAGGCAGTAGTAGACCAGCAGCTTCTGCGTCCAGTAATGTTAAATTACTGCTTTTCCCCACGGAGTCCAGTTTTGAAGAGAGCGATGTACCACTTAAATTCCCTGTCGGATATTAATGTCTGACAGCAAGTAAAAGCAGTGAAAATTGGGCATACACCTTAAGGTCCAGTGTGTAGGACTATATTGTAAGTGTGTTTTCTTTAGTGTATAATCAGCTGAAAATAAGAATAATTGTGTTTCTGTTACCTTCCCCTGGTTTATGGAGATCACCATGTTGCAGCCATGTTTCTACAGTGGCCCAGAATCAACAAATCAAACACTGGCTCCAGACAAGGCCGTTCATGTTGGCATGTTTTTGCATCAGCCACTGGAGTTAGCAGCCCCTCCACGACAAGCCGAACAGCACTGGGCAAAAAAGCCCTAGTTAAGGTTTCCACAAAATACAATCAGTTGCACAAAACACCCTTAAGGTTTCTCCTTGAGGTTTCCTTACCATGTTCACTGATGCATTTATGGGTTTCTCTTTGTCTTGTTCTTTTATGTAAGGAATCCCTCGACTGCTCAGGTGAAGTTTTAGAGTCCTCACAACACTTGCGAAGATCCGAGGGGGGAGTGGGTAGCAGCACAACTGCACACCTAATGGCTGACGGCGCCCCAGATTAAAACGTCCAAGAACAGTGAAACCACAAAGTATCTCCAAACTGCTCATCCGTAGTGATCCAAGTGTCCTGAAGCCCCAACATAAAAAGATGTGTATTGCTACCCACTCTCCTCTCGGATCTCCGCAAGGGATGCGAGGACTCTAAAACTTCACCTGAGCCTCCCTCGGCATATGGGTGAGTAGATAATGGCTGAATTTTCATTTTTGGGTGCACTATCCCTTTAACACCTTGAGGTACCTCTGACTGATGGTGATGAATGGCAAAACCTAACACACCCCAAGAAAATTGTTCTGCGACCAGGGGAACCTGACAGATTCGCTTTTGATTTTACATGTTAGATTTGACTGGATTAAGTTTTGTTCCTCCCTCCTACAGTCATTTTCAGTTTTCTGGTATTTGGGGATCAGATTTACTTCATAGATTGTGCTCTCTGTCATCTTTTCCTCCTCTGACCAAAGTGGTTTTCTTGTCTTCTGTGCAACTGTGTAAGTCCCTCAGCTAAGGAAAAATAAGCCTTAAGTGTCATACTTAAGGAAAGAAACTTGAGGTGTTTTGTGCAACTAGTCCCTGAACTATCCTTTTAGTGTAAAATAGTGGAGTGTCTCTTCAGCAGCAGCGTATTAGCATCATCACTGCAGCATGTTTTCATTCTGTTGTTAGCGTTTAGCTCCAAGCAGCTCTGTGCCTTGGTACAGCCTCACAGACCGTTAGCATGACCGTCGTCTGGTTGCTATTTGGCCTCCGCAGCGTCTGCCAGACAACTATTTGCATTCAAGATGGAACCAAGAGCGAGACACCTCCCCACACTGCAGCCACATTACCAGCTATTTGGAGCCGACCACCAAACACCTCATCATCGTCGCTGCCTTAACTGTGATTAATGTGCTTTGCCCTGCTGGGGTTAAAACAACCGCAGCGCGCGCCGTTTATTGGCTTCCCCTATGTGTTTGTTGACAAGCTGTCCGGGACACACTTAACATATCATCCAGCATGAAAAGGAGGTTGCACGGCCGCTACTTTGGGGTCAAGAGGTCAGCTTATTACATTACCATCTTTTAACAATGGAGCTTCCTGCGACAGGCGAATAGACATTCGGGGCGGACGGGCATGGGAAGCTTCATCACAGGCCGCGCGCTGTGGCTTCATGGGATACCGCAGCGTCTGCAGCAGTTTGCAGGGACGTGACGCTCCGGCAGCCAATCAGGCAGAGGGAGAGGAATGCAGGATGGTAATCAGAAACACATGCTGGTGAGTGAGAGAGCCCTGTCTGTCGAGGGAGGATACCGAGAGACAAACATAGCTCCGCACAAGCTCAGATACACACAAAGGGCTTTGTGAAAACATACCTAAACAGGGAGATGTGGGACATGTCATTTATTTTGCCTCAGTCCACCCTCAGCAGGATTTCAGCTCCAACTGAATGCACTCTGGAAGGAGAGAGCCGGCCCTGCTCGAGATTTAGCAATAAGGAGCAGTCAAAAATGATAAAGTGCACTTACATGTTCATTTGACATTAAGAATAGTAGCTGTTTCTGCCTCGCTGTAGCCGCAGCTACAGCCATCCTCGCCCTCGACAAACCGCGGGGCCTGTGCTATATATACAGGCTGGGGAAACATTGCAAAAAGGGCCTGGTCATCAGTCATTTCCCCTGTGATGGGCCCTTTGGCATGTATAACAGAGTTAAGACGGTGCTTACATGCCGGCTTTATGTGCTGACAACAAAAGCAAATTGCCTGAATAATGCACAAGCAATAACAGTTTAATTATTATATCACAATAGTGGATTGTATGAGCAAAAGCCGCTCGATAAATACACAAAAAAACACGCATAAATAAAACTCTGTGCGTTGTATTTCTTTTTTTTAATTCCATTTTTGTTAGTTTATTACCTACTGTAAATTGTTATTTATAGTGTTACGCAGCCCTTTCCAAAATTGGACACAGCTAATTTTATTTCCCGGGCTACTAAGCTTAACGATAAAGTGGGCCTGGAATTTATGGTGGTTTCCACTGGCTAACCAGACCGGTCCAATAGCGGTATCAATCAGGGAGGAAACTGCTGCAAGGCCAGTGCTTTGTGGAATTAAGACTCTGCTCCTGACTGCACAGCTCCTCAGTGTAGAGCTGCAATTACATCCCAGAGACATTCTGTTAGCGATGCCTCTGCCACGCCATGGGACTGCTGCTGACTCTCTCTGGACCAGCTGCAAAAAAAAAAAAAAAAAAATTAGCATTTTTAAAATCTATTTCAGTACCGGAGAAAGTGTGTCACAGTGTTTGACTTTATTTTTTTCACTATGAATTCACCTCTCTCTTAAAACTTCTGCTGCACACACAGGTTCCTGATGACTGAATGTGCCTGCATGGGTGATGTGTGATTGTCCTGCTGAGTTAAAAGCTCTTTTTAAACGTGGAATACGTTAACATCGCCGGCTTCGTCAAGCTGTTAAAGTGATGACTTATGGTAATTCAGACAAAGGTGACATAAATGTTTTTTACAGCTTTATTCAGACGTGACGGGACATTTACAAAAAAGAGGCAGCAGCTTATTTGGCTCCAGGTGCGCAGGAGGCAGCGGTAGCACAGCGAGATAACAGCGGTGAGTCGAAGCGTGTAATGATACGGAGGAAGAAGAGTGTATCCTGTTTCCTCTGAAGCTACATCACAGGCAGATTTTAAAACTTATTTTGCCAGTGAAGCCTTGTTTAAGGACCATCATAAGAGTGAGGGATGTTCGCTTCCACTTCTCCTCGAGTGAATCTGCCTGGAAATTTCCCATCATTTATTTGTTACAGAACTCTGCAGCTGGTTCATAACAAAGCTCTGTTGTGTCTGGTCACTTTGCATATCTGTGTGTTTGGCTTACATCTCTTTGTAGTCACTTGAATCTCTTTGTCGTCCTCATGTTTCTCTTTTTCTGCTTTGTTTGTTTTGCATCTCTCTATAGTTGGTATGCATCAGTTTTGTGGCAAGTTTCCATCAATCATTGTTCATGATTTGTTTGTATGTCCTTGTAGCTGATGTGCATCTTTTTATTCTAATTTAGCTTTATGTGCATCTTTGTAGTTGTTGTGCATAATATTTTGCTACTTTTGAATGTCTTTGTAGTTGTTAAACGTCTCTTTTTTGCCACATTTGCACCTCTTTGTAGTTGGTATGGATCTTTTTATTGCTTTCCTTGCATCTCCTTGTAATTGTTTAAACCTTATTGTAGTGTAGTGTTTGCCTCTCTGTGTAGTTTTTATGCATCCCTTTGTATGTTTGCATCTCCTCCTATTTGTTGTGAATCTCCTTGCAGCTGGTATGCATCTATTTTTTAGCTCTATTTGAATCTTTCTGTAGTTGTAACCAGGGATGGGCAATATTTCTGTTAGTTGTATTTAAAATACCTATTCAATTTCATTTGAGTATTTTATAATTTGTGTTTGATAAGGCCGATAAAAAGAAATGTAATTTGTAACAAAATATTTTTGAGTGGAGTAATTAATATTTTTATCAATATGTTGTTGTTTTTTTAAAACTTGGGCCATTCAATGTGCCCTTCAATGACCCAGTGGTCTGTTTTACTGGACTGTGCATGGCATAGGAAATTGTATGTTGTGGTTGATGCTTGGGATGAGTATGCTACAAATTAATTCCCTCACGTCTGCAACCAAATTTGCTACTATCACACCATTAATGGATGAATCATCGTTGTTCTCTCTGGCATAGTTACTTGTGGTCTCTAATTGCAGCATGTCAATTTTGCGCATTTTTGGTCAAGGACTTTTTGAGTTATTCACAAAAAGATATGAATTTGTTAGTATAGTGCCACCTATGGACGAATTGTGGGCATTATTTCTGGTATAGTTACTCATGGTCTCTAGCTGCAGTATGCGAATTTTGAGCATTTTTGGTCAAGGACTTTTTAAGTTATTCACGAAAAGCTTTGTGGACCAACCGACCAACAGAGTGACCTATAGAGCTGCGGGTCGCTGCTAAAAAGAAAAACAAAAAAAGTATTTTCTGTATTTGAAAATATAAAATACATGTATTTTATTTTGATACATTTATTTGAGGGGTATTTTGTATTTTTTATCAGAATACATTTTGATGTATTTTTGCCCATCTCTGATTTTAATACATTTCTTTTTCAGCTATATTTGCATCTTTCTGTAGCTGTAATGCATTTCTTTGTTCTGGCTTTGTTTGCAGCTCCTTGAAGTTGTTTAAATCTCGTTGTAGTTGTAATGCATCTCTTGTTTTAAAGCACACTTTGTATGCATTTGCTTCTCATTGTAGTTGGTATGCATCTCTTTTTTTTTTTACCTACATTTGCATCTCTCTGTAGTTCGTGGCCTTGTTTGCACTTGCTTCATTTGCATTTCCTTGTAGTTGTTACACATCTCTTCGCAGTCATCTGAATCTTTTTGTAGTTGTAATGCATCTATTAATTCTCCTTATTTGCATTTCTTTCTAGTCTTTGTAGTTTGCCTACTTTGTGTGCATCCTCTTGTAGCTGTTATACATCTCTCTCCTTTGTTTGCATCTTCCTGTAGTTATGCATCGCACCTTATTCTTCATGTGCATCAACTTTTAGTTTTTATGCATCTCTTTTGTGGCTTTGGTTGCATTTGCTTCGTTTGCATCTTGGTGTAGTTGGTATGAATCTCCTCTTTTGCGTCGTATGTATCTTTTTTTGGCTTTCTTTGCGTGTTTACAGTTGTTATGGATTTTTGTTTTTGTTTTTTTTTGCTACAATTGAATCTCCTTATAGTTGTTATGCATCCTTTTTTTGTTTCATTCACATCTCTCTGTAGTTGCTACATGTCTTTCTTTTTCTGTTTTTTTGCTTTGGTAGTTTGTATGTTTGTTTGTTTTCTTTGTCCATGTAGTTTTTATGCATCTCTTGGATTTTTTTCGTAGTTGTAATGCATTTATTTTTTTTGTCATTTGCCTCTCCTTGAAGTTGTTTTTATCTCTTTGAGTTATTATGTTTCTCTGTATTTTTTTTAATCTCTTTCTAGTTGTTAAGCATGTTGTTTTTTTCCCCTTTGCATCTCCCTGACCTTCAGCTGTTAGCTTGCCATTGTGATGTTATTTATAAGAAGTGAGACCAGTGTGTAAAGTTGCCATTACATTTATGTAAAAAGGTGAATGTTCAGAGCATTAATATACCTCAAGGCAAACTGTTCTCAGTGATACTGAAAGGTATCGAGAGGACACAAACACAGAGTGTACACACTGTTAAATGAGGATATTTCATAGTTTAGTTTGGACACTCTCTCCTCTGTTTAGACGACATGACCACCGTCTCTGTATCCAAAATAACCTTCCAGCTTTTGAAAAGCAGAAGTGCCAGTTCTGTTTTCCCTGCTCAAAAAAAAAAAAAATGTTGTCCTGACTCTTACCCTGAAATTACATCTGCAGCGACCAGTGGGCCGGTGAAGGCGCTGCTGTAGACTTGCAAAGTGAGCTGGCTTTTGTTCTGCTTCAGTGTGACCAGCCTGGGCACAGGAGTGTAGCCAGACAAATAACCAGATCCAGATTTGGTACTTAATGAGGTGTGATGTAGCGCTGCGTGGAGACTGTGGACATGAATTGGGTCTGAGGGTGAAATAAAATAAACAGACCGTGCTCAAGTGCTGTAATAACATGATCTTGTATTATATTAGATCAGTCCAAAGTGAACTGGCCTGTACGGAGGTATTCATGGTGAATTGTCTGATTATTACTGCAGCAGTCTGATCATCCCACACATCTCATATTAGCGCTTCATAAAAGGGTTTTTCCTCAACATTGTGGGAGGTGGAGGGTATCTAACAGCTGAATTCATCCCCAAGGCAAACTCTGTATGGCAAGAAGACACATATTTGTATTACAGCAGAGAGGATGTTGAACTATTGCAAATTGCTTACATCTCTTACTGCACCAGTTCCTCTGGGAGCTTTTCAAATATCTAACAGAGGAAGTTCTTACTGCATCACAGAAACATTGTCTCTGGTTCCTCTTCATCGTCTTCGTTGGAAATGCAAACTGCCTGCTCTTGCTAATAATGTGGAAAATATTTCGCTTGTATTTGACGTGCACGGCTTTAAATTACACAGAGGTTTATCAAAGATTTCTTGAACTGATCATCTGTTAAACCCCAAACAGGGATTGTCCAATTATAGCTGAGCAACCTTAACTTAGCATAGCAGGTCTGTCAAGCTCAGGATTTCTCCAAACGCTGAAATAATCCTCAAGAGTCCCTCATAAGGAAGGAGTAAATTAACCAGTCTGTTTATCTGCTGTTGTTTAAGCTGCAGTATTTAACATGCCTGCTTAATCTGCTCACAGTGGTGGAAGGAGTACTCATATTTTAATTTAAGCGTAAAATTCGTGCTAACACAGTGTAGAAATACTCCTAAATGTCCTGAGTATCAAAATCTTAATTAAAAGTACAACAGTATAGTAGAGGTTGGGGGAAAACTTGCTATAGCGTAGTATCCTATGTTTTTTCTGTGAAGAGGAGGAGCAAGTGTGTGCAGTTTTTTTGTGCGGTTGCTCGGAGCGCTTCAAGTTGAAAATCTCTGAACTCTCCCAATTTGGCACAGACATTCACTTGGACTCGAAGATGAACTGATTAGATGTTGGTGGTCAAGGGTCAAAGGTCAATGTCTCTGTGACCTTGCATCCATCTCATTCTTGTGAACGTGATATCTCAAGAACAACTTGAGGGAATTTCTTAAGATTTGGTACAAACGTCCACATGTACTCAAGAATGAACTAAAGTTGCCAAGGGTCAAGGGTCAGTAGTCGGTAATTCTGGCTTTATGGGAGTAATTACACTTTTATTTGAGTATAGCGTCTCATTACTCTACCCACCACTGCTTGTAGGTAACACTTATTATAGCAAAAGCACAATCTTCCTCAACCTAACCAAGTATTTTTGGTGCCTAAACCTAATGAAACTGAGACTATTTTACAACCAGTGTTTAAAACTCTGACCGTTTGACCTCACCACATCACATGCCACCACCATGTAATGTAACATTAAGAGGTTGTGATCGTTTTACTTATTTCTGTGGGATCAAGTTGGCAGCCATGGGATGAGCTGCGTCTAAACTCTCCTATGTTAGTCTTCTTTTCTGGTGCGGCGGTCAAAGAAGTGTCACAGTGCAGCAAAGGGAGACTCGCACACTGACCAAAGACGATTCAGACTGAAGTCTGGACTTCACAAATCTCTATTTCACATGTTGCAGAGCTGCACAGGCAGTGAGGAATATGCAAATGTGCATGCAGTGCAAAAAAGTGCAAACATTTCCTCGGTGCAGAATGAAGCATGCACACTAGTTCACCACATACATACTCAAACAAATGCTGGAACACATACTGCACATACAGTGATGCAATGAACACTGAACACTATGTCTCTCTGCATAAAAAGAGACAATAAAATGTGTCACAGGAAACAGGTCATATCTAGTTCTTCATTTAAGCCGTTGGCATGGAGAGTTTAAAGGTAAAATATATATCTGCACTCACATTGGAGTAAAAATTGGTCTCTATTCCCCCCGCGGTGATTAATTAACTTCATGTCAGTGCCACAGGGTGCCAAATCTGATATAGGATGACTGCCATCGGAAAAGTGTCTGGCAACAGCTGATTTAGGATCAGCAATGGTGGATTGCACTTTTATGTTTGTTGATCGTGAATCTAAGATGTCTTCTTGTTTACTGACATATTGAATGCACCACATTTGGTGCATGCAGATGCCAGTATATGGTCCTGTGATGATGATCCTCACACATAAAGCTGGATGACAACATTTACATCACGTAGAACACAGTGCACCCGAGCTGGAACATGAATGTGGACAATATAAGTTGGCCCTTACTTAGCACGTGTATGCTACACTATCTACTGAAGGTATAACATTATTTAATGTATACACACTGCTTTTGCTGTGTTCTGCTGTACAGACCAGTGTTCCTTACATTGTCTTCTGGCTTACCCTGATTTTGTAGCAAGCTTACCCAAATTAAAATGACTGTAGCTTCTGAACCGCTCCGACTACATGCATGCATGAGGTCTTGCCAGAAAGAAAACTCCCTGAAGTTTCTTATGAAAGTGTCAGAAACACTCTAGGTGATACAGAGACAGAGTAATGCGCCTCTGAAGTCAGAAAAGAAATTGAAGATTTTGCCTAAAATAAAATAAAAAAATGTGTTTCAGGATGAATAACTGTTTGTGGCTACATCTGAGCAGGTAAATGACACTGTGGGACTGTAGGCACACTATCAATGAACATTTGTTTCATATTTGAAGAAGATTGCTCAAAGTATGACCATTCTGCAGTGTTTTTTCCATGAAAAGATCCAGACGGAGCTCCAAATGACAAGTTGCTCACTCTGCTTCAAAACAGTACTATCTATGATTTTGGACTTTGTGTGTTTAGGCTGCTCTGGTGCGAAATCCAAAAGAAATAAAAGAAAAACAATGTTATTTTTGAAAAGTCGAGAGCTTCCTGAATCCGGCAATACCAAACATCACATGGTTTGATGATGAGTGCGCCTGGGAGATACCATTTAACAGAGGAGGGGGGAGCGAGGAAGTCAGCGTCTGGGCGGAGTTAAAGAGGTTAAAGTATTCTCATACAAGTCATACAATAAAGTTAAAGTTTTTCACATTGTGACATCATGTCGGCCTAAAATTGAAACACTGTTGTTTTCAAACATTTCAAAGATTTCAAAGTTAATCAGCTTCGTACAGTTAACATCGTAACCTGCAGCTAACTTCATAATGGTCAGTTGGCACGAGAGGGAACGATACGTCCATGTGGTTTTTGATGAAAATGTGCTCAATTCAAGGCACATTTGTGTCTTTTCCACTCAAAGATTGGGAACAATAGAGCCCCGAGGCGGTTCGGCAACTATTTCACCTATTAAACGGTCTTTACAGCTCATATAATAATAATGTGGAGGAGACAGCGAGGGGGAACAGAGGGGAGTAAGTCAAGAGTCACAGTGACTTTCTGAGACAGGCCAAAGAGGAGAGGCATCCTTGAGGTTGACATCGATGTGGAGAACTAATCTGCCCGCGAGCTGTGATTCAGACCCAAGGTGAGCCCTGTGACATTTTGAGCTGATTAGGAATTTCACCAGCCTTAGCCTTTTGTGTCGTGTCAACTGCTCTGACATTGCATTACGCCGTTTCATTATCATGCAGTCACATCTAATAAGGGCACCGTCCGCCAACCTGGACGAGGAGCATAAAAAGGCCCCTTTTAATGCACGGTGGCCTGAGAGGAGGGGTAAAAAGACAAATCAAGCCTGTAACTGTTAGATAAGTGCGACTGGGCTTTTGGCCCAGAACAAATTGCATTACTGTCACATTATGTCGCTGGTATGCATGAATTAAGCACTGACTGGGTTACTCTCAGCCCTCCATGACTAACTTCCTCCCAAAACCTTCCCCTATTTTCTTATTATTTATTTTCCATCAGTGAGGAGAGACGGGCCCATTCAGACTCTCTCTTCCTCTTTCCATCCTATTTGCATTGGGGACAATCTGACACTTTCTCTGCTCAGCTGTTGGAATGTGAGAATTGCACAGGGAGAGCAGTGCGGTTAGTCGATGGCCTTTCTGTGCTGATTCAGACATTGCAAGATGATGAGAGGGTTCCACAGTCAGAGTGACTCTTCAGCCAACGCTGCAGCATGAAGAGCAGATATGCATTTTTATTCAGGTCAAATGTCAGCCTTTTGTGAGCTCTAAGAATAGAGCGCGTGGCTCAAAAAAAGGTCACCGTGCCCCCTGGCTGGAACAGAAAAAAGGCCAAAGACATTGGGGAGTTTCTCTCCCACTGGCGAGTCCGAGAGCTTCCGTCTTGTCAGACTCTCTCAAGCTTTGAAGTGGAGCGATGTGTCACGCTTAGACTGACATCTCGTCCAAACACATTAATGCTAGGATACGTCCATATCGTCACCCTGGAAAGGAACCGTCTGAGTGGACAAAAGCAGAGCGGCCCTCGGGGAATGAGCTGTCTCTCCCCGTCTCATCGTTACAGCCTGTGTGTGTCCTCATGTATGCAGACTTGGCTGCTGATGAAGTGGACTCTTTCAGGTAGACAAACAGTCCCTGTGTAGACTTCAGAGTTCGCGAAAGTCACATCCTGCAGAAGAATGTGTGTGCGAGATATGAAATTGGCTGAGGTGAGCGATGGTGCTTTGGCTGACCGAGTGGCGAGAGGGGAAGGACAGAACAATGTCATGGGACAAAAAATGAGTTTGACTCATCTATATCTGTCTAATTGTTTGTTTCCCGAGTGATAAAGCCAAGAAATGACACAATGAGGCAGGAAGGAGGGCGGAGGGTGAAGGGTGGAGGTGGGTTAAGATTGGAGCAAACTCTTTTCTTTTCTGTATTTAAAAAAGGGAACATGACCTGCTGCACTGTGCACCACTGGTGGTCTGGTGGGAGCTAATGTTAGCTAGCTGCACCACTTCACTCATTTGGCACTTACTGTTTGTAACACTGTCCTGAGCTAACAGTGCTGCTGTGGAAACACTGGGCCCACTGTCCGCCGGGTCACCCTGGTGAGTGAGCAGCTCAATTTTGAGCCACAAATCCCTTTAGCATTGATTACTACTGTTAGCTCTATTAGCACTGTCAACACAGCTCGTGGTACTAACATAGTAAACAGTGCTAAAGGGGTTTTGCGGATAAAAATTGAGCTGCTTACTCCCCAGCACGACCTGGGGGCCTTCACTGTTAAGTTAAAGTACTGTTACGATAAACTTAACCAAAATAGTATTAAAATAAAGTTGAATAAAGTATTGTTACGATGAAATAAACCAAAGCAGAGCCATTGGTGCTTTAATTCTGAAGCACCCAGCTTGTCTCGGGGCAAAAATGTTGACTTCAGAAGTGTCTTAGATGTTAACAGCAGAAAGTTAAACTGTTACCCCATTAAATGTGAGGATTTACTCACTCTGAGCTGCAAACAAACTAACAGCTCTTCAGTTCATATATGAATAATGTTTACATGTCATGCTGGTGCTCCATGGTCATAAAATGTGTCAAAATAATCACAGTCTGAAGCCCTGCTGATTAAAAAACACAATTGCTCTCTACTGCTATTGCTAATCTTATTAAAAATTGAACTTTAACTGCAGCGCTGATAATGTGAGGATTTAATCTCAGTGGGCGGGAAACTTACCAGCAGCTCTTTAATTCATATATGATATTTTCAAGTCATACTGGTGCTCCATGGTCATAAAATGCGACTAAATAATAGTGGCCTGGAGCCCTGCTGCTACAAAAACACACGCTTTGCCTGCTCATGCTATTATTAAACTTGTTTAAAAGTTGAATTCTTTGTGCAGCGCTGCTAAATATTAGGATTTACCCACAGTCGGTGGGAAACAAACTAACGGCTCTTCAGTTCATGTATTAATTATATTTTTAGGTCATACTGGTGCTCCTTGGTCATAAAATGCGACTAAATAATAAACCGTCTGGAGTCCTGCTGATAGAAAAACACACAGTTGCTCATGCTATTGTTAAACTTGTTAGAAGTTGACCGCAGTGCTGTTAAACATTAGGATTTACTCACAGTGGGCGGGAAACAAACTAAGAGCTCTCCAGTTCGTACAGTATATTAATAATGTTTGGAAGTTCCACCGGTGCTCCATGGTCGGTAAATGCAACTAAACAGTCACAGCTGCTACAAGAAGACATGTTTTGCCTGCTCACACAATCACACAGGTGGGCCAGGAGTCGTTTGTGTGGGCAGAGGTGTGTTACACATCATGTTTTTTTTCTTGTGTGTCTCTGAGAGCAAGAGAACCAAAATGTAGAAGCGAGTCTCATGCCAGTGGCTTAAAAAAAATGACATGACCATTCATACTCTGTGTTTACGATACAGTCATTTTATACATCTCACGTGGCACAAGCTGCGATACATCGAGTATATCCGATATATCACCCACCCCTACGTGCAGGTTGTCTCTGTATGATGAGTAAGAATAATGGGATATGCAGGCTGCCATATAGCACCCAAATGTACTGCACTCCACTGTACCCGTCATGTCATCTCTCCCCCCGCTGTCTCCCTGTGTCTCACACTCTTCTGCAGCTATTCTTAGCCCACTCCCCCGCAGGTGAATTATGGATGAGATGAAAAGCTCATACTGATATTTGGCTGATCAAGTATCAAGCTAAAATGCCACTTAAAGTGCGATATAGCTCGCTGGGACGGAGAGCTGTCTCCCCCTCCTCTTGCGGAGATGCGCAGCAGCACGGAGAAACAGCGGGGGAGGGCGGGTGCTATCATCGAGGCGGCTGAACAGACGAGATATGAGGCAGACAGTGAGGGTGACAGACAAACAGCCATGGTCATTGGGGGCAACCAGTGGGGAGAAACACTGTCTGGGCGTAGATAATAAGCTGCACTGCCTCGCTGGGTTATTGCGGCACGTCCAATGGCGTATCCCGCAGAGACCTCAATTCTCTGTCACTTAAAGGCATGAGCAGCCTGTCGCTGCGGCACGTGACTCAGCCAGGTGTGTCTTATTAATTTTGGAATTTATGACTTTGACTTTTTCCTGATTTCTAAATGTGTCCCTGTGAGGAGCGGCTTATAGCCTCGTGGAAAGCGTGCATGTCGTACAGTTAGGGGTAATTGTCTGTTCATGCATGAGACGTCTTGTGAATTATTCTGCACCTACATGTGTACACGTCACTTTTACAAGGTCACCCGCTCATCCAGATCAGCGTGCAGCTATAGGGGAGGCATGATGTATGTCTGTTGGCTTCGCTCAAGTCACTTGATCTTATGTCAAGACCTTGAAACATAATAGGATAAACACAGTGGGACTCGATGGTTTTGTCACTTGTGTTCTGCATTGACATCAATCAGTCTTCATGTACAGTAGAGGTCAGAAGGTCCATGTTTCAACATACATCTGCTGTTTACAGCAGCCCTGACAGCTCAACGCACTGCAAACTAACACGTGCATGTCAGCAAACAAAAGATAAATTCAAAGCATGTAGGAAAACAACGCAGCTAAGAAGTAAAACAGGAAAACTGAGACACGTTCACCCAAACGTGGGGATAAAGTGTTGGCAGATAAAACAATAATTTAAAGATATACTGGTGATCGCAACTGACCTTTCGCTAAGCCCTGCCCCTTTGTGATGGTCCGTCAAGTTGTCGGAGCTAACGTGTAACACTGTAACTAACTGCACTCACTGAAGAAATACTGTCACATTTTTAAAACAGTGATTCCAGAGAGCAGCAGACAGAGGGGTCTACAGTGTGTGTCTGAAGGATATATCCAGGATGTCAAACTGACTCAGCAGCAACATCAGGTTAAAAAGACAAAGATAGTTAGAAGCTAAAGCCGAACTATAGGCTACAGATCACAGTGTGAAAGCCTGAAAATGGACGACTGCATTAGTCAGTGGAGCATAGCCGTGTTGCTGTTGGACCCTGGTCTGAGCTGGCTGATGCTACGCGCTATGCTACATATAAGCTGCGGGTCTACCACTGCCTCGATAGTTAGTTTGCGAACAAAACTATTAACTGACTGAGGCAACGATAGAGCAGCAACTCCCTCATTCAGCTGGTTAAAATGATTGTTTTTGTTAATGGAGTCTGGCTTTGAAGAGAGAATAGTTAAGATTCACTTTCTGTTCAGTGCTCCCCAGAAAAGGTGCTTTGTTTGGGAACTACTGAGCACTTGACTGGATACATGAGTGGCGTGGGAGATTGTGAATTAATTTTTTGATCCAGTTTTGCCGTGAATTTTCTTTGTTTTTTGGTTTCTTCCTTCGCTGAAAAAAAAAAAAGATTTCTTTAGAAATTTAACTGAATATATCACCAGTTTCTCTTTAGTTTATTTTTTGGTTTTACCAGACTGGTTGCAGGATTCAGATGTTCGTGCAGAAAAACACTATGCACCTGATGTAAAGCACATTTCTATAGTGTATATGGTAGGCTAACATAGCTTGTCACACTTAGTCATAAGCCATTACTTGCTCACGCCCCCCATTGCCCCGAAAAAGGCACATTCTGTATAAACAAAAGTAGGCAGGCGGCATTTTGCTGCACTCCCCGATTTTGTTTTTATACTGCCAATGCTGAAAAAAGACTGATTGGGCTTTCCTGCAAATTTGCACATTTCCTATCTAAAAAGGGCATAGAGTAAGTAACTAAATGAGCCACAAGCATTTGTAATAAATCACACACACGTTCATCAGTTTTTAGTGTCCTCTGGAAACTTAACTAACTTATTTCCATCTTTTCTATATTTTCTGTATTTGTATTACCGAGTCCGTGGAGAATTTGATTTGTAAAAGAACAGAGGCAACTTCACCCAAAACTACAGTTGAACCTTTCCACATCCAGAACGTCATTAGCACACGTGCCGCAGCCAGTCTGGAAACCTGAACAGTTATGAAGCAGGCAGCTGACAATGTAAGAAGAGACAAAAAAAATAAGATTTCAAGATAAGATAGATGTTTTGTTGCAGAGTGTTGAGCTCTCTGAGCCACCGTAGCTTTTGTTTCACATTCTGTGTTCAAGCAACCAGACGCAAGACAGTTTTTTATATTGTCTGATTTCCTCAACACTACATGGAGGTTGTATTTACAACTCAAAAAAAAACATGTCCAGTTATAACCAGATGTGACAAACAGTGTCAACAGTCGGGCACATGATGTCACCAAAGACGAAACACGGGAGCTCAGAAACATAAAGACATGACTGAGTGTGTGAGATGACAGTTGTTGTCTAAAACAGGACATCTCAAGTGTTCTCATGTCTTGGATACTTTTCAGTGGTCCGGGCAGCTCCTCATAAGTACGACTGCATATGTGTGAATTTAATTACCTCTCAGGGGATTACCTTCCTGCTGATTGCCACTTTCAAAGCCTCCTTGATGCCAAACACAACAGGACCCGTGCAGGTGTGGCCCTACTGTTCACAGGGAACTGTCTCGCTGAGCGGGAAGTGTTTAAGCGCTTCCAGCAGGGGTGCTAAAGGAAATCATCTCAGCCATGAATACTAAATGACCCAAGGTGTACATCGGAACATCTCAAATATGTGCTTGGCGCTGCTCCAGCGGAAAGGAAATATGACTCCTGCATAAAATATAGAAAAAGAAAGGCTGTGATGGTATTGGCATTGGATTTGTGAGGTGTCTTTAGCATTGCCGGAATTTGTTTTGACTCCGGATGAATAAAATTCCCCCGTTTTTCTCTGGAAAGAATTGGATTTGCGGATACTCCGCGGGGGCCGCTAGATCACTGTCAGATGTGACACTGTGTAAACTGCTGTTTGTTTTCACAGCTTCTTTTCATAGTCGATGAGTATGCTATGACATGACAGATACCAGGGAGAACATTTGTCTAGTGTGCCCTACAGAGATGTCCCTTGGAAATAAGTGTTTGTAAGACACACAGAGACAAACAGAACTCCTCTGTGCTCGCTCCAACCGCGCTTTAATGTTTCCACCATGTTATTCCTGTTATTTCCTCCTGAAATAAATCACACATTTATTCTGTGAATACGCTGCACTTGCCCAGGTAGTGCCCGAGTGCACAGGGACCTCTTATTCTAATGTCATATTTGCATGTTTCCTATGTATCATACAAATGTGGAGGGAAGGAGGGAGGTGGAGGAAATGGTGGATAGTGTATCACCTGGGCGAGACGACTTTGAAGCTGCAGGCCACTGTGTTTTAAAGAAACGTCGCTGGGTTTTCAGCCAGGTTAGTGCCATAAAAAATATATTTTTTAACCTTGACATTGCTGCATTTTCAGCCAGGATACTGCCACGAAAAGCGGTTGTTTATTATCCTGATATGGCTGCATTTCAGTTGCTGCCATGAGAAGTGATTGTACTAAGACATCACTTGTGTTTCAGCCAGGATGGTGCCACAAAAAACGTAATTTTGTTTTACCAAGACATTGCTGCATTTTCAGACAGAATAGTGCCATGAAAAGTGGTTGTTTTTTTACACTGACATCACTATGTTTGTAGCCAGATAATGCCCCAAAAAATTATGTATTTTCCCGTGACATTGTTGAGTTTTCAGCCAGGATAGTGCCACAAAAAGCATTATTTTAGTGTTTTTAAAAATCGAGACATTGCTGCATTTTCAGCCAGGATAGCGCCAGGAAAAGCAGTTGTTCTTTACTGAGACATCACCGCGCTTTCAGCCAAGATAGGGCCCCAGAAAGTATCTTTTTTAACAGCGGTTAAAAGCGGTTGTTTATTATCCTGACATAGCTGCATTCTAGTTGCTATAATGCCGTGAAAAGTGATTGTACTAAGACATCAGATGTTGTTACATTTTCATACAGGATAGTGTCACAACAAAATTGGATTTTTTTTCGACACATTGCTGCATTGATAGCCAGGATATAGCCATGAGAAGCGGTTGTTTTTACTGTATTTTCAGCTGTGATAGGGTCAGAAAAAGCTGTTGTTTATTACCAAAACATGTTTGTATTTTCAGTCAGAATAGTGTCATAAAAAGCATTTGTTTTTGCAGTGACATCACTGTGTTTTCTGCCTGGACAAAGCCACAAAACCAGTAGTTGTTCATCACTGTAATGTCACTGCATTTTCAGTCAGGTTAGTGGCACAAAAAAATAAATTTTTACTGAGACATCTCTGTGTTTTCAGCCAAGATAGTGCCAAGAAGCAGTTGTGGTTTTTTTTACTGTGACATCACTGTGTTGTCAGCCAAGATAGTACCACTAAAAGCGACTTTTGTTTACTGAGATATTGCTGCATTTTCAGCCTGGATACTAGCATAAAAAACTTCTTTAACTGAGACATCGCTGCACTGTTAGCCAGGATACTGCTACCAAAAGCAGGTTGTTTTTTACTGTGACATCACTTGTGGTTTCAGCCATGATAGCGACACAATAAATGGGTTTTTTTTTTTACCCAGACATCACTGCTTTTTCAGCCAGGACAGTGGCAAAAAAACATTTGAATTTTTACCATGATATTGCTGCACATTCAGTCAGGATAGGGCCATGAAAAACATTGATTTTTGCTGTGACATAGCTATGTTTTGGCCAGGATAGTGCCATGAAAAGTGGTTGTTTTTTACACTGAAATCACTATGTTTTTAGCCAGATAATGCCCAAAAAAAAACGTTGCATTTTTCCGTGACATTGTTGAGTTTTCAGCCAGGATAGTGCCACAAAAAGCATTATTTTATTATTTTTAAAAATCGAGACATTGCTGCACTTTCAGCCAGGATAGCGCCATGAAAAGCGGACGTATTTTACTGTGACATTACTGTGTTTTCACTCAGGACTGCGCTTTAATGTTTCCTCCATGTTACACATGTTTTTTTCCTCCTGAAATAAATCACACATTTATTCTGTGAATACGCTGCACTCGCCCAGGTAGTACCCGAGTGCTCTGGGACCACTTATTCATTCAGCTTATAAGTTACTACCACAGGACATGATGAAATTTAACCTCTAAAAACTAATAATATAAACACACAGGCAGCAGTAGGAGTCAGAGGATCTAAATGAATTTGTGAGAAAAAAAATTTCCAGCCACCGAGCTATGTAAATGTATCCACAGCCAAAATCACTTTGGCCCTTGCCATCTAGGTTATTTACGAGCTCTCATTAGCAAATGACTTTCACACAGGCCAGTATACTGTATCCTCTCTGCTTTCACTTCATACTGTAAAAAAGAAAATCCACAGAATTAATGTTCTGGAAAATATAGTCGTAATAAAAAGTGTTGCGAGCTCTCGTGTGCCGCCAAAAAAACGTTCCCCCTATTCACTCAAATCAGCACAATTAACCTGCAGGAGAGAACACGGTGTTTCAATTCATTACCGCCCACAGCACGACAATGGGCATCTGTTCAGTGAGGCTGCGTTCAGGAGCTGCAGACTGACATGGGGGATACTTACACTGTGACTGTTGCTTTGGCTCGACTTGAAACCAACACCGGGTACTGGCTCGCAAACAATGGCAATAAAAAAATAAGCAAAGCGCAGCGAGATCTTTATTTCAGCTTGAAAATGGAGCTTCAAGTTTGTGTGTGTGTGTGTGTGTGTCGTCCCCAAAGCTCCAAACTTTCTGCGGTGCCAGGCAGTGTATCAGCCTTATCATAGGTGATACCATCTGGCGTGCCGGGGCGAGTGATTGAATGACTGCTGAGTGTATGGCATATTGCCGCCTGGCAGGTGGATACATTAAAGCCATCCCAGGAGAGTCAGCAGTAGCAGGCAAGCTGAACACTCTGCCTCCGCTGACATCCTCAGGACGCTCCAGTCGAGCGTGCATCATTTCTAAAGCGTCATGTCGTCATCTGGACGCCAACAGAGCAGCTGTGGGAGAACATGCTGTCATACATGATACAGGCACAGCGTGGTGTCTCACAGAGACAATAGCGGGGCTCATATGGGGAGGACAGTGAGTTATTGAGTCATGACGTCTGCACGCTGGCATCATGAAGTGGCAGCGTTTATGGTTGCACTGGATGGTACTGTGGAGATAACATGCAGGCGATGCTGAACAGAGTCCTCAGTCGACTCACTCGGAAAATAAATTAACCAATAACGTGGCCTTCAGAGGAAGTCGGGACACGTGTGGCATTTCATAACACTTCTGATTTACTGCCTTCATCTTCTGGTTGGTATAATCCAGCCCAGCTGCCAGAGGAAAATGTCGGCATTGTGCATTTCTGCAAACCACATTTGTACATATAATACAAAATCACAGTGAAGAGGTGGAGGGCATGATGTGACACATCACTGTGTCTCTGCCAAAAATTAAGACTTCAACACATCGCAAAGTCTACAGCCAGCAGCCAACCAGCATGTTCATTCTGCTCCTGAGTGAGAGGAATTAACTCTCCACACCAACAGACGGCGGTTCAGCATTCAATAAGAGAGACAGGAGGAGCGTCTTGATGCTAATTAGCCAGTTAGCACATTAACAACACAATCTAACTTTGAAAGAACAGAGCATGTTTAACCATCAGGAAACGTTCTGAAGAGCACAGTGGCTACAGAAAAATAATCTGTTTTTATCTCACTCCCGCTGGACTTTAGCCTTTTGTTTACTTTCCTCATTTCTGTTTCTCTTCTCGTGCGCTGAGCTGACATCAGAGTGATGACATTCATCGACAGGCTCCACCATCGCCGATGCCGATTTAAAATGCTCAATATGCTGTGTGCATAGCGTATACAATGAGCTGCGAACACCGTTCAACTTTTACTTACTGAGTCCTGCTAAAACTTGCTGTCTGTATATGTAATCTTGTCACATCAGCTAACCAATCATCAAGCTACATCTAGCAAGCATTTGTGAGGGAAGAGAGGGGGTACAAACTTATCTGAGCTCTGAGGCACCGATGAACAAGATAAATCATATTTTGCTCTTTTCATTTTTTTGATGTCAATAAGAAGCTTTAATATTTATTTTACCGCGCCTGTGCCACAGGGTTTCTCTGTTTCTCAGGCTCATGTTACAGTTTAAAGCAGCTCCATGCCCGCTCTCAGAAACTCCGTCTGTGTGGTTAGATTACGAGCTGCCTTCCCTTTACAGCCTGTCCAAACCAACAGACAAACCAACGACGGGCCGCTGCAGCCAGCTGCGGAGCATAAAGTGAAAATGGAAATTAAAAATAGATTTTACAGAATCACACTGTAAAGCTGCTGCCTGTATTCGGAGGTATTCTGACAGTGTTCAGAACACGGGTCATGAAAAACAAAAGACAAATATCTCCTTATATGACAGAGTGAGTGGGAAACAATGTACAGTGACGCAAAAGAGTTAAAGAATGCAGGAAACGAGCGACAACTCAAATCAGGTTGGAATTCGTCCTCACACTTCATCGTCACCTGAACAATTGATGATAAAAGACCAAACGAAGCGCAGGAGAAACAAATCCTGAGCGCCACATTTACATGCATGATTCAGTGTCCGGCTTGTGTACACGGATAATTGATGGATTATGTCTATTGTGTTTCCAGATCTGTGCAGGTTAGCGACAGGCTTCATTTACATTCCTCTGGCCCGCAGCGTCCCCTCAGAGATGAGGCAGGGTTTTTCCTGTTGCCTGTTGATGTCATATCCCTGCAGAGGATAAACGGAGAGTGTTTCCTGTTGATATTAGGATGTCAGCTCCCATCTGTTTGTGCAATCATACTGCAAAAAAAGTAGAAGAAGAATTGACCTCCTCCACCGGGACACATCCTGACCGGGCAACTGTTCAACTCTCACTGACCGCACCTTCATCCTCCCATTGAAGTGTGTGTGTCCCCCCCACATACGATGATACACACACACAGTGTCAGCTGCCCGTCCACCTCTACAGCTATCACATTTCCACAGCTCCCAGCGCGCCGTCCAATACTTCCAGAGGCCGCTTGGTATAACTCAAAATAAATCATGCAAGAATGTGGAGCCATATAATGAAGACGGGGGGGCAGGTTCCAGTATGAGAACATTCTCCTGTTTAAGGCACGAAATGCTCATGAATCTTTTTAGCATTTTTAGCATATTTCATGTACACGCACATATGTAGAACAATATATTCATGCTTTGGGATTTAAGGCCAGACCACAGCACCTCATATTATATGTACCTGGTATAAAACCAGCACAGGAAGAGAGGAAATACAAAAGATAGAGCTTTGATTCTCTGCCTGAATCTGATCAGCCCCGACACTCTGGGCTAGAGCTGAAATCTCTCAAAACTCTCTCTGGCTTGAATCAGGTCAGGTTCATGCCAATTCCCTTGTGTTTTTTCTTTCTTTTTTTAATGCAAACCTAATCATCTGTGTGATGTCATAAATAATATATGAGCTGTGCTGTCATCAATCCATTCTAAAAATTTGATTTGACTTAGATTTACGAGGGATTAAGCGAGTGCGTCATCATCTATGTCTGTGCCTGTATTTCTGAAATCAACAAAATTATCTGTATCTGCATTTGTAGTCAGAGTGGGTGTGGTTTAACTCAAAGTGGGTGGGGCCTAACTGGAAGTTGTTATTATGTTTAACAACTTTTATATGGGCTATTTATTATTCATGATGAAATTATTTACAGAACAATCTCAGAATTAAGCCTTTAGATCTTTTTTTGAATACAACTGAAAACAGCTACCAAAATGCATGGATATTAGCGAAATGCAAAGGTATCGATATTCACAATTTTACTCGTAAGATACTTTCTGTACCTGGTACTCGTTAAATCTGAATATTTGGCTTCATTTTTTGTTTTTTTGTTCTGTGTGTGTGTGTGTGCGTGTGCGTGTGTGTGTGTGCTGATTTATTGCATCACGTGATCTGGATATTGTAACGTGGACCCAGAATAGACACGGCAGATATAACGTTTGGTGTAGCCATAACAACGCCCTTTATAAACAACAAGCCTGTCAATACAAGCAAGTGCTAGCGGATAGTGGGTTAGCTTCCGACTGTTTGTTTCTAACCAAGGGGGGTCATCAACACGACGTTCACTCTAAAGAGCCGGTTCACGCATTCATGTCAAAGAGCTGGTTCAAAAACTCGGCTCATTTGCGAACGTCACGTCACTATTCCGACCTCATCAGGAGTGGTAGCCTGGGTGCATCTGCTGTTGACGTTCTGGGACGCCGTGTCAACTTAAGCCTGTTACATGCAGTGTGTGTTTTCAAAATACAGGAAATGTACAGTTTGCATCCAGTCTCTTTCAAAATAAATGTACTATACTGGTACTGTGAATTGATGCTTATTCAACAACAAACACGTGGTTACGTTTTGCCAGCACACGCACATGGTTGGGTTTAGGAAGAAAACAACAGGGTTTGGATTTTACATTCATGCAGGACTCAAACAACGACCTCGTGGGACTAATCCACCACCCCACTCTGACTTTTTGGCCCCTTTACTTACGTTATTGTCCTGCTGCATTTCCCAGATGCCGTTTGGTGCTGTTACACACTGACGGGACCCAACCATGTGTCATGCCGATGTGAAAGGACAGCTTTTTTTGGTTGGTGCCTGATGCAAAAGTCACTGTCAAGGGCTGGCATTTGACGACTTCAGTATGAGATGAAATTTGCAATAGGAGATAAAACAGACAGACACATCTGATAACTTGCTTCTCTCGATTGCAGTTGCCTCCCTGGCTGTCGCCAATTAACTGCTTCTTTGTTAAGCAACTCTTTTGACACATGCAAAAAAAAAATGCTGAAAATCCAACCTGATGAGTGTTTTTTGTTTTGTTTTTTTAACATGCAACAACTTGTTGACATACTGTACACAAACTTGAGTGTGCTGCAAATGAGATGCTGGCAACTCTTGTGTGTAAATGTTAAGAGCTGTATTTGACTGGAAGGAAATTAAGAGAGAGAGAAAGATGGGCTACAAGGTGACGTGGTTGGCAGATGGGGACTCACCCAGGGATGAAGTCCATTCTCATGGAGCTGTCGCGCACAGAGCAGACGACTATTGAAATAACAGAAGGAAGAGCAGAAGAAATGGTGTGAGGAACCGTCAGCTTTTAGCTTGTAATAATAGTATGTTTTAATATTTAGAAAATATTTTTCTTTACAGTGGGAATTCAGGATCTTAATTGGACTCGGGGTCCAAACTGCTGTGGCTCGGGCTCAGGTTGAGCCTGATTTTTTGGGCTTGATAGAAGCTCTACTGAAAAAGCTTTAAGGTAATGAGAACCACGGCTACCACAGTAAATAAGCAGAGAGTCACGGAGAGTGTATAAATGTCATCTCTGCACTCACACTTTAAAACTTTAAGGAAATAGTGAATAAACTGTTTTTTTTACAACAGAGTTTATTAAGCAGAGAAGTGTTGGCTCTAAATCAAGTGCTGTTGATGATCATGCCTTCCCTTTCTGATTAATACGGCAGGAAGCCTTTACATGAAAGCACATAAAACCTCTATAGAGACTATTTCCTGCTCCTGCAGTTTGAATTGTCCTCCATAGTGTCTGAGCAGCACAGCTCAGAGGAAATGGAGCTGTGTGCACAGATGGGAGCCCACACGGCCCCACCTCCGACTGAAACGACAGTAAAATGTGTGTGTTTGTGTGTGCAGCCCTCTCTTTGCGCTCACATTTGTCACAGTCTGTATTTAGGTATGGAAGGTCATCCATGCATGTGCCTAATTTGTGCGTGTGTCTGTGTGGGAGAGCACAGCTTGACTCCGACTGTTGACACTGGCTCGGTGACAGTCTGAACACTCGGCTGTGTTGACGAGTGGGAGTCCCGCCCCGCCTGCCCCTTTGTGGAGAATGAATATTAATAATTCAGAGTGATCTCAATCTCGGCTGCCTCTGAGGCTGTTACCCATTACCCCGGGATGAGCCGATATTGCTGTTGCATGAAAGGCCACCGACAGGCAAAAGGCAGGGGAGGAAAACTGTGATGCGCCGCTAAAAGGCACCCCTGAGTTTCCTGCTATCAGCTCAAATGGGCTGAGAGAAGCGAATTGCTTCGAGAGGACAGACAAAAAAAAAAAAGAGACAATAAATCCGCCCTCCTCGTTCTTGGCCTGGATGTGCATAAAGAAAACGGTCTCTTATAGAACAGCTCTCTCGCCAGAAGAAAATGGTGGCATTGTAGATTTATGCAAATCTAGGATATGTTACGCTTGTACATTTCATACGCTTCTTTCTAAAGTGACGTAGTATATGTGCTGATTTTGTCATGGGGAGGTGGAGGTGATGGTGGACAGTGTGACACTGAGCTGCCAAGCTGCAGACCACTGTGTTTCATTTTCAGCCGAAATAGCATGTGAAGTGGTTTTACTGTAACATCACTGTGTTTTCAGCTGGGCTAGTATCACAAAAAGCTTTTTTTTTCTTCTTGAGCAGCCATTTAGGCAGGATAATGTCAAGTAAAGAGGTTGGTTGGTAGTGCCATAAAAAGCAGTTGTTTTTTACCGTTGACATAATTGCATTTCCTGCTGAGAAAATCTCTTTAAATTTTTTTTTTTTTTCGAGCAGTTGCTGCGTTGTTCGCCAGAATAGTGCCCAGAAAAGTTGTTGGTTTCTACCGAGACATCGCTGCATTTCCTGCAAATATAGTGTCACCAAATGTGGTTGTTATATTGTGACAGTGCTGCATTCTCAGCTGGGATAGTGTAACAAAAACTGTTTTTTTCCCCTTAAAGGAATAGTGCACCCAAAAATGAAAATTCAGCCATTATCTACTCACCCATATGTCGAGGGAGGCTCAGGTGAAGTTTTAGAGTCCTCACATCCCTTGTGGAGATCCAAGGGGAGAGTGGGTAGCAACACAACTCCACCTAATGCAGGCTAAGATTAAAACATCCAAAAACACATAATTGAAACCACAAAATATCTCCATGCTGCTCGTCTGTAGTGATCCAAGTGTCCTGAAGCCCCGACATAAAAAGTTGTTTGGAAAAATGTCACTACCCACTTCCCCCATCATCATCACTGTGTTTCTAGCCAGGGTAGTGCCACGAAAAGTGGTTGTTTTGCAAAATCTGAGGACTGCTGCGTGTGGGTGTGATATTGGGATATTGTGCACAGTGTCGTACTTGTGTGACAGCTCATTGTGATCTGCTCCTCAGAGGTGATCTCATCTAATTAGTGGCACCAGCTGATTGACTGATCAGACCTGGTAGAAATCTGTGTCTATCTGTGTTCTGTGAAGCAGTGATGGTAGTCAAGGACTGAAATGTTTGCTGGTGTTTTTACTCACTCTTTATCATTTTGCACTTTAAGCACCTTTCTTATGCACAGATGTTTTAAATACATTTTTGTCCTGACCACAGCTTGTGGACTTTTTTGCGGCTTTCTAGCCCAGTTACATGACATTGGTTTGAGTATCTCTACTGCAGTCCTGTCTTGTTGTGTTTTTGTGCCTAAACATGTTAATCAAACATTCAATGTATCAGCTACATGTTAATGTACAAATGTAACGTATCTGTGGTTTGCATGACTCATGCAATGCCAGCATATCTTCTTGCAACTGGGTTGAATTAAAAGCTAAATGTGTGGACACCAGACTGATCTCTTATCTGCATCTGTAAAACTCAAAGTAACCCTGAGAATAATACAAATGTGTTTTGATGGTGGCTTTGCAGCTTAAAAAACACCCATTTACTCTCCATTGTGTTGCTCCATTTGATTTAATTCCCCTTATTTTCTAAGCTCCAGGTCGAGGTAATTCACAGCATCAAACAAAAAGCCCTGCGTGAAAATGGCTTGTGGCGAGGTTTCCGTGCCCTGATCCCTGTAGTGAGGCGGGATGATGTCTAATCTAAGTCACACTGCTCGTCTGATGCATCTGCTTTTACCCTGCTGGCACATGAACCACCTTAATCTACCCAGGTGATGTCACACGATAGCAGCTATCATGTGACACGATGCTGCTCACAAATCCCTGAAGCGAGGACACATGGAAAGATTAGCTGTTATCAGACTGACATCTTATTGTCTTTGACAGGCAATGAGATGAAATGATGTAAATACATTGAAGGGAAACGGCGGTGTTCGTCAACCTGGATGTCATTCTCGTATTTCTGTCAGTCATGATAACACTTTACTCACCTCCTCTGCTGCAGAGATTTGAGACGTGCAGTCGGACCAGAACAACCTCAGTGTAACGGCGCTCATCTCAAACAGCAGCAGTAAACACACGGCGGTCCCTCAGAAATCCTCGTAGCTGTTGTAGCAAACAGAATAGCAGATGTTGCGCTTTTGATTTGATTTATTTATGGAGCAACAAAACACAGCAAACCACAGAATCAAATGAAACACAGCCCAAGTATTTTAAACATGTATGTTCAGACCAAAAGTAGATCAGAACAAACTAAATACAACAACAGATCAATAGCTCAAGTGAACTGTCATTAAAAACAAACTGAGGTTTCAAACTTTATCACCCAGTAACTTCCAAGTTTTTTGTTTCTCTTCAGGAATTTATTAAACCTCAAGAAACTGAACTTTGATCAACAGGTTATTTTTCCTCCATGAAAAAATAAAATAAAAATCACACCTTAAACAACTTGGTCTGTTCAAGCAACGGCCCCATGAGCGACCGATTTAACCCGGGAGGCCAATGTTCACTTCCTCTAAGATTGTAAAGTCAAACCCTGTTAATTTGTCCCAGACCCAACCATGTGTGTGTTGCTGAAGGAAAAAAGTCAATTCACGATGTTGTATCGACGTAGTGCTTTTATTTTGGAAGAGACTGTATGCAAACTGTACCCTGGAAATCCAGAGTTTTCGCGAGAGCACAATTTGAATTTGCTCAGCGAGTCACTCTGGCAGTCAGTAATGATGCTCATTACCCATGCCATGGAGCCAAGCTGCACCAATCACATCGATGTATCTGATATAGGCGGGCCAGAGGCGAGCTAAACAGATGATGATGATGATCTTTCTAGATTTGGGTCTGGATTTCCAGGCTATGCAAACTGTACATTTCCTGTGAAAACGGAAGTGTATTTTGAAAACAGACAAAGCACGTAACAGGCTGAAGTTGACACGGTGTCCCAGAACGTCAACAACCAACACGACCAGGGTACCTTGGACGCCATATGTCGCTGTGGAAAGTCCATTAACCAAACGTGAATATGTGATGAGGTCAGAATGTGTTGCTCAAAATGGTTCAGATGTAACTTCACACCTTTGCCTCATTTGGTTATGTGCAGATCTGTGAATAAGAAAATTAACCCCACCTCTCACCTGCGTCTTGAGTGTAACTGCTCACGTTCACCTGCTCATCCTCTTCTGTTAAACAGTAAAACACAACATGAACCTTCAGCTTGACAACATTATCCAACTTCCTCCTCTTTTTCTTCTTTTGGACCATCAGTGGTAGAATGGGCTTGTTTTGGTTCTTCCTTTTCATTAGCTTCTTCTGCTGCTTCTGTGTTTTGCATATTTTGTTTGTGACTCAGCAGGGCTGTTGTCTGGCCTTTATCTCTTACGGATGTTTCAAGGCCTCCTTTAAGCCCTTCTGGATTTAGCATCGATGTCTGTTTTGTAGCGTCTTTGACAGACCCCTCCACGGACTCGATGGCACTCGATGGGCCTTAGATATTTCGGTGTTCATTCTCTGTCCTGTAGGGCAAAGTTTCAACATTTCTCTTCCCAGACGATGGACCCAGGGCATTCTCAGAACCCATCGGCTGTATTCGACGTCTGACTTTGCAAACAGCCTACAACTGGAAACCAGGGTTCTTCTGCTCTTCTTCCGGAGGCAAGATCTCCGGGGTTTGCCTACAGACTCTACATTTATTAAATGTAGAGTCTGTATAGGAGACAGAGATACTGTTTGATCAGAGTACCGATTGGCAGATGGATGGTTGTGGCTATACCGCGGCCTCCAGTTAGTGTGTATCATTTCTTTACATTAACTGGACAGTAAACAGCCCTGCCATAGGTACCCTCTACAGTGCTCACCCATCCGAGCCCTTCTGGTTGACTTACAGATTGCCGTCTGCATTCTGCTAAAATCCACAGTCTAAGTTAGACAGTAATGTGTCCTGAATGAAGCATGTTTCAGATGTACTTTAATAACACAGAAGGAAAAAGTTCATCCTGTGGTTAAGCTGCGTTCATAACTTAACAAGGGTTAAGTTTACAGGTCAGCAGCACCTGATCCCTCCAGCTGTTTCTCAGAGATCTTCCGGGGAAATATGTGAAACATTTAACCCCGTCAGAGAGGTGAAAATATTTCTCGTCTCTTGTGGCAATTAGATACATCCAGCAACGAGCAGATTCAGACAGACAAGCTGACCTGAGTTCAGTTAAACTGTCAGATTGGATTCTTAACGAGGTCCGCGTTCTGCTGCTCCTCACTTAGCGACTGTTTTGTACTTCTTAAGAGACGGACTGTCACGCACTTAACCTCGACTCAAAAGGAGTACCTGAGATTTTGTTGTTTGAAGCCGAGACGGCGCAGACAAAGGTGGGATATTCTGACAAAGCGCTGCTGCTTTTGTTGTCGACAAGCTAATGATATGAAACCTGAGGATCTTTTCTAAAAGCCAGACTCAGACGATGAGTAGAATTGATCTTAGATTTCAAGGCCGCGCGGCTTTAAACCACATAATGCTGGAATAATTGCCCTGAGAGCCACACATGCAGGTTTACTCTCGACAGGAATAAAGTTCACCCTGGTACGTGTGGGCAGTCACAAACTTAACATGCAGTCTGGATCTCGCTATGTTATCACCGCTCTTCCATTTCCCCAGTTTGCACAAATCCATATTAAGCTGCGATATGTCTTTGGGGTTTGGCACCTTCACACCTTCAGCGTGGAGGAGATGAGAGTCGGCCTGTTAAATATTAATGCGGGGCCAGATGCCCGACTGGCCGCTGGCATTTATCTTAACCTGCTCCAGCAGGTGTGAGCCCAGCAGGTCCCACTGGCATCCAGGAGGAGCACTCAACCTCTGGATCATTTAGAGGCGTTAAAGGATTATATCTGCGCTGAACCGAGACTGGACCAATACACCCGAGGGGACGGAGGGAAGGACTGAGGGAGGAGAGGAGAGGGAGGAATGATTGTGTCCTCTCAGCGAGTGAGGAGAGAGCGAGCGGGGAGATGGATGGGGTGTGGTGTGCGCCTGGGCAAACACTCCCCGCTGTTTGCTTCTCTCTCCCCATTTTTCTCCCAAGGGCAAACAGAGAATTGAACGAGCTGCAGCTGTCTGAGGTGTGTGTGTGTGTGTGTGTGTGTGTGCGCATGTGTGTGAGCGGGTGAAGTTGACCTACGTGGCCTCTACATAAGTAGGAGGGAATCACCACCAACAATCCTCCCTCCTGGGGCCCTTGGCCACTGGCCCCCATCATTACTCCCTCGAGATCCGCAGGCAGCGCCGCAGCCCCCTGCCACCAGCCGCGTATTAACCGTAATGAGGACACCGTGGCGAGGAGGAGGAGGAAGAGGAAGAGTATGTGTCACAGCTGAGGAAGGCGACGCTCGGTAGCTTGCGACAGCTCTCCCCCCATCACCCATCCCATACCTCCCTTATTTCCTCGCCTTGTGCCTCTGGTTCTCTCCTGCACGGGCACAGAGCAGCGCAGGCGGAGAAACGCAGTCCATCATGTTGCCGTAGCATCTGTCCTGAGCACATGATTTTCAGATCATCAGGACACGCCGTAGAGAAGAAGGGAGGGTGAGATGAGACAACCTGGCTGCTGTAAAACCAAACTGAGGCTCATTTTGAACCTGGACGCCACACTGATAAACCTACATAATTAATCTGATGTGAGTTGTTGGAATACAAGCAGAATAATCCGGGTCGTGAGGCGACATCCCTGCAATTTCTCAGAGAAAAGAATCTATTTCAGGACAGATTTGTAGGTTTGAGATGAGAAAGGATCCTTGGCTGTATGTGTGGAGCGTATATTTGACTGGGAGAAAGAGGAGATGGAGAGGTTGTGCAGAGCCAAGGAAAATAATAAGAGCACAGCTGTAGAGAGAAAAAGGTTGTGACTGATCGGAGGTAGACTGCACACTGTTCTCTTATCTGTCTCTGTTCATGTATGTTTGTGAAAAATGGGAAAGGAAATGGCAGCTTTCTTCTCTTTAGCACCAAATATAAAGAATGTAGAACAAAAAAAAAAAAAAAATCTAAAGTATGTACTCGCATCCATTTTTCTATCAGGTCTTTTGATTTATTAGCGGCGGGCTCAAATCATTGAACCAGCTGGGTCATATATGTCACGTAAATATTACTGCAGAGGAGCCCCAGGAGCAAATAAAGTATAGTATAATTTTTAGGGCTGTATCAAAAAGTTAGAGGTTCAAAGCTTTATTCATAAGACATTCTGCGTAATTTGTTTTAGTTTTCTTTTTGCATGTCTCTGCAATCTCTTTAAACCTGGTATTTCTGCACAGTTGCAGGTAAAGACCTGTTTCTGTTCCATTGGTTTTTATTGTCTCTCTTGGATGACAGACACTTTCAGTAATGAGTGGATCTTCAAGATATAAATATATATATATATATATATATATATATATATATATATACATAATATAGATTAATTTGGAGAGGATTATGTGAAGGTCATATATTCTAATCCTCCTTTTTTTTTCTCTGTTAAATGTTTTCGCCTCCACATCGGTGACAGCCATATCTGGAGGCACTACACTTTGCGGTTTTCTGTCACATTCTTGTGAGCAGATATTTCAAGAATGCCTTCACAGATTGTTTCATTTCCAAATTTGGCACAAATATCCACTTGGACTAGACGATGAACTGATTAGATTTTGGTAGTCATAGGTCAAAGGTCAAAGTCACTGTGACCTTGTCTGTGTCATTCTCGTGAATGCATTATCTCAAGAACGCCACATGTGATTTTTTTCAAATTTGGCACAAACGTCCACTTGGACTTTACGATGAAATGATTACATTTTTTCAGTCAAATGTCAAATTCACTGTGACCTTGCATCCATCTCCTTCTCAGGAAAGCAACACCTGTAAATTTTGGCTTGTAATTTAAGCTTTTCATCGAGCTTCTCAACAATAAAATGATGAATATATCCCTCCAATGCGTAGTTTAGGCCCTTTTGGTCACTTCTCAATGACATCTGATCGTTATGTCTCCAAAAATCATCAACTGCCTCGTGTGAAATGCCGTGTACTGTGACACCTGCCATAGCGCCGCTCACTGAATGTTGATAGTTTGTCCGAGTGAATGGAGGGGGCGTGGCTTAGCCATAGGTCAATTCGTGCTGATGTATGATACAGCAGCACTTGGACTTTTGACTCTGCACATATCACTCGGCTTCACAGGTGCTATGAACTGTTAATTACATGAACCATTAATTAGCCCACAGTAAGGGTCACTGTAACAAACTTTACACTGCAAAGAGGAACACGTTTCCACAAGTAATATTTGAGTTAAATAGTGAATGGTCAGAAAATGTCACAGGAACGGGAAGAAGCCTGAATACTTCACTACAAATATCATGTGACAGCAGAAGATGATGCAACATCCTGATTAAGCTGTTAACTCATCAACTTCCCAAATGTTCAAGATTGATTTCACTGGTCCCAAAATAACTTGGATCCGAACATGCGACTCCAGGGGAAAGTCCCGCGCGAAAGTGTGACCCAACCCACGTCCTTACAAGCGCTCAGGCCTGCTTCCTTGTTTACTGCCGTCAGGGCCTTGGTCACGTGATGGCAGCCTTTCAAAATACGTGAGATAGGTACAAAATAAGGTGCTCTCTTTTTTGTAGGAAAACATACATAAAACTGATGAACAGTCTGAGCTGTGAGACAAAAACAAGCTCAAAGCCACTTAAAGGCTCTGCTCCTAGAGGAGTGATAATTCTCTGTGGGTTTGTCATAATTAGCTTTTTTTTTTTTACTTTACACAAAGTGATTTGAACCACTGTAAAAAAAAAAAAAGCAGATTAAAAAGGGGAAAAACAGAGAAAAATGTCAGAATGTCAGTATATTGGCGCCGTGGAGAGGCCACGAGAGAGGCGATGACCTGACTCAGTATTCCAGAAATGTGCTCCTTTTGTCAGGGTGTCCTCGTGGCATTTTAAGGTCCTGACAGGCTCTGATAGGATGATGTTAACAGTCAGTGTCCTTTTGAAATACCTATATGTATTCTTTTAAGCTGAAAGGACTCCATTGTGAGAGACGCTCTCCTCGGTCCCTTCTCACAGCCAACGGGCCAACGGGTGAAGGTCACGGCAACTGGGAGGAAATGTATGAAAACATTCAGCCGCTCTTTGTGTGTGTGTGTGTGTGTGTGTGTGAATTCGGTCATGCTTAGAGTAGCAGATGGGCGTTCTGTGTGACTGATGGTCTTGTGAAACATGAAGGTGTTGTGTCAATAAACGATGTTCCACTCCATCCATCAGTCGCCACTGACAGCAACATGTGCACATTTTTATCCGTTACACTTTGTGCATATCACACAGACACACACATATGTGAACACATCGGCCTGCACAAACAGCCCTGCCCACACACACACACACACACACACACACACTTACAGTACCTGTATATTAAATACACAGAAACGCCCACACAGACCTGCATGTCTGTACACAGCCTGACAGACGCTGCACACACACACACTCCTACTGTACTGCTCTGTTTCCAAACAGTCTCACTGTTACTGATGAGGGAAAATACAGCAGTGAGAAATAAATCTAGTCCAACAGAGCATGAAGGTACTGAGTTCTCTCCGTGTTGCTGTTCCTCCGGTTTCAGCGGTGAGGGACGGGCGCACCTTTACAGCTCTGGGTCTCGTGTGAACGTCAACTTTGTGCAAGTATTTTGTGGCTTTTCAACAAGTTTGGACTTTTCCTCTTGTTTGAGCACTAAAATGAAAGAAGTCTTTTACTTAAGGTTACTGCATCAGGCTCCTCTGTGGTGGATGTTTTGGACATGGACTTGACATATAACGTCCAAGGTACCCTGGGTGTGTTGGTTGTTGACGTTCTGGGATGCCGTGTCAACTTCAGCCTGTTACATGCATTGTCTGTTTTCAAAATACACTTCTGTTTTCTCAGGAAATGTAGTTTGCATGCAATCTCTTTCAAAATAAAAGCATTACGTCGGTACAACACCAAGAATTGACTTTTTTATTTTTCCTTCAACGTTACATTACATTTAGCCAACACACGAACGTGGTTGGGTTTAGGAGGAAAGGCGAGGGTTTGGCTGCCAGCTGCAGAATGTCACTCAAACAGACACGTACCCACCAGAAGACACTGAGAATAATCTCAAAGAAGCATAAAATGACAATAACGAGACACAAAGCAGGGGAAGATGCATATTGACTACACAGACGCATAAAACAACAGCAAACAAGCTGAACAACTGTAAAGTCATTAGCCATGTTTCCATCAGCCTCTAGAAGTATCGCATCAGAAAATTATGATGGAAACGCCAAAATTTGAATTAAAATCCCCTGATTCGCACAAACTAAAATACGCTCACTTTAGCCGGGTTTTGGTTGATTCGAAAAAAATGTTGATTCGCAAAACGGGGGTGGAAACAGTTATGTTCGAATTAGGTCTAACATAGTGCACCTCTCTCCATGGTGATATCCACACTCCGGGTCAGGAAGGCGGTAATGCATTTACAAGCTGGTTGCCAACCGCCAGAAAACGTAGAAGAAGAAGAATGCGAGACTTGTTTTGTTTCCAGTTCTGCGGAAAACTCGCGCAAGTTCGTAGTTTTCACCAAAGTCCGTACATTTAATGGAAACACACAGGATTCATATTTCTTTTAATGTGCATTTCCCAATGATTCAAATCACTTTTGGATGGAAACATAGCTTGTGGGTCTTGCTCCTTTGTAGGAGAGGTGGTGAGGCCTTCTGCATGTCTGTGCCCAGAGGCTCATTGTCTCATAATCTGCCCATGGATAACAGTGATTTAACCATGCATTTTAGACTTTCTGAATGTTATCATACCAGATGGATCTAATCCTGATAGTGAAACAAGTCATGCGCCTAAACTAGTAACTGCATAATCTTATTACCTCATCACATGATCAAATGGAGACTTGACATTGTAAAACACCAACATAGGAGCCTATTCCAGCTGACACTGGGTGAGAGGTAGGGTTCAGACAGACGACCATTCATGCTCATATCAACTTTAAAATGAAGTATCAGAATCGGCCAACATGCTTTTTCTTTACATTACATCCATTAAAAAGCCTTCTTTTTTATGTTAAGAATATGCATGATGTTAATTCCACGACAGGAGAGACTTGAAGATCATGGTTATCAGCCAAATCAGTTGTTACCGTACATATTGGCAAAAGAAAATCTGATATATTGTGCATCCCTTTATTATGACACAATTTACAAAGCTTTTATCAATTATTGTGATTCAATGACTTACATAATTAGATTAGATTAGATTGCGCAGATTTCAGGGATATGAAGCATTTCAAGATACTTCAACAAATGACATCACGATACGCAAAAATACCAACGCATGCACTGGTGGACCATTTCTAATGTAGAGTCCAAAATGTGGAAAGCATGGACAACAGGCTGGTTTTATTTGTATCCAATTCATGTAAAATATTTATTGGTCTTCCTCTTTAACAGTGGCCGACACAGATTTCTGAGCTCATTCTGAGCCACAACAGCAGCAGCTTTATTTTCATAATGACTTCTGTTCACATGCCTGCGATGATTTCCTCGCTGTAATATATGAACAATGTTTTGCGGTTAAGGAAAACAGAAAACTCAATATTCTCTGAGGTTATTTCCATCTCTCGACCGTCTGTCTCTGCAGATTAAATCATTGTCCACATTAGACAATGCCTGTCTGTCTGTCTGTTGTTTCTCAGACCAAAATACACCCACAGCCCCTGTGACATTATTACTCTATCTATGAGAATCTACTTCCAAATGTCAGGCACATCCCCAGAGGAATGTCATACAACCTCCGGCCGAATATTAGACGAGTAGGAGAGCATCGGTCCGACTGTACAGGCTATCCTCAGACTGTTAATAAAGACCAGACAATGCAGTGGGCTGTTGGATTCAGACTGAATGTGTTCAGCAGGCTGCCAGCGGAGATTACAGCGAGAGGATTGTTGGACAAACCGCAGCAGCCCGCCCCAAAATCATGAACAACTTCCATTTCTGTTTTCAGGAAAAGCTGCAGATCAATTTTGCTATTACGTGTGTTTGTTGTGGTATCATCGCCCCTTCTGCATTTTTTATTCCCGGAGCTTTTCTCACCCGCGTCGCAGCAGCGGCTCACAGGCCACACACAGAGCCGACATGTTCAGACGGAGCAGACAGGCAATAATATTTCCAGCTATTATTACTAACAGCATCACTTCCATTACACCTCCATATATCATTCGCTCGTACTTTATCCAGCTTGCCGATCCACATTACCAGCCGTATTGATCACGTCTGATAGCACCATGTTTCCTTCCTGCCTTAATGGTCATTCTTTGTGATGGAGGGTTCACCTGAGTGCGCTGTATGGGTTTGTATGCTGCGTATGTGGGCCTCCAATTTTCAGCAGATACCCATAATGCCTCGTAACACCATGATGAAGCTTCAGTGAAGGTGAAATAATGTCTGTGTGTTTTCCGTGATGGTTTTCAGACTATTTGCAGTCTGATAGTGGTTTCCGAGGAAAACACACAATGACACTGGAGCTGTGGAGAAAGTACAGATGTCATTGTTTTATCTGACATTACTGTGAATATAAAGTCTATGAAATGTAAATTGATATTTAATTATCCTCTGATTATTCCTGCAGTCATGGTGCTTTAAGAGTCCAGGGGCGACCATGGATGTATAAAGAGACCTCGAGGCGAAGTTGACACGATGTCCCAGAACGTCCACAACAGACACACCCAGGGCACCTTGGACGTCATATGTAGATGTGGAATGTCCGTGTCCAGCAGCGATATGTGACGAGGTCGCGATAAGAATGTGTTGCCCACATTGTGTAAAGAGCAAATGTACTCGTGCCAATGGACGTGTAGGTCTTAAAATGAGGTGTGGTCAGATGCATTGATGGTGTATTGCTGTTTTGCGGAAAGTGCCAGCAAAAACCTGGTCTGAAGTCAAGATGGTCCGCAGCACGACACTACCAGGATCTTCTGCTTTGTGGGGAACCAAAGAGCAAGTGCTCCCGGGGCTAAAAACTCACCGAGTGGCTGACTTTGGATTTATCACTCAGCTGATTTAAATGTGGATTAAAAACTTGAATGGATTACTGAGCACAGGCCCAAAGTGTCAGCCACCCTGTTGTCACTCCGAGAGACACGTACCCACCAGAAATGACACACAGACACACCACAGAGAGATACAAAACCAGATGCAAAGAGACACACAGAGACTGTGAAAGGCACAAGACAACTACAAAGAGACTCAAAATGGCCACCAAGAGACACAAAAAGACCACAAGGACAAACAAAGCTGAGAAAGATGCGTAACCACTAATGTAGGAGAGGTGGTGGGGCCTCCTGCATGTCTGTGCCCAGGGGCTCATTGTCTCATAATCTGACCATGGATAACAGTGGTTTAACCATGCGGCTTTTAGACTTTCCAAATGTTATCAGACCAGATGGATTCTGATAGTGAAAGAAATCATTTCATGGCGGCTGTGACCAGAGGAGTAACATCCTATAAGTATAACTATATAACTCTACTGGTTTACAAAAAAGAAAACAAAAAAAGTGATTAAATGGGTTTCCCTTTTTTTCATTAATGCAAGTTTTCTCTTTCGTTTGCTTCTCTTTGGGCCCGATGGCATCACTTGACGGCCTCGTGGGTTGTAATTTTACATTTGCCCTCTGTGTAAAATTGGCCTCAGAGTCTGGCACTGTTCCCGGAGGGTTTGCCCCCGATGTAAAGCGGCACACAGACCAGTGTCACCGTCACTGCTAATTACAGATGGATGCGGTTATCATTTTCACAGTCTGCACCCATGTTGTGTGTTCTTGTGTTCTTGTATTTCGCAGAAAGCTTTTGCGTACTTTGACAGATATTGCAATTGCGATATGAGTCGCGATTTTAGTGGTAACTGTAATTTTTGCATTTTATTTTCACTGGAAAAATAAAATGGTGATGATAATTTGATTTTTACTGGGGCTGTACCAAAGAAGTATGTTCCCTTGTATCTGGAATATGAGTGATGATTTTCCAATTCAACTTTTTATGTCGGGGCTTCAGGACACTTGGATCACTACGGACGAGCAGTATGGAGATATTTTGTGGTTTCAGTTCTGTGTTCTTGGACGTTTTAATCTGGGGCTCCGTCAGCCTGCATTAGGTGTAGTTGTGCTGCTACCCACTCTCCCCTCGGATCTCCATAAGTGTTGTGAGGACTCTAAAACTTCACCAGAGCTTCCCTCGGCATATGGGTGAGTAGATAATGACTGAATTTTCATTTTTGGGTGCACTATCCATTCAAGCCTGGGACATCTCCACAGAACCACAATGCTGTTTTTCATAACAGTATTTTTACTTTTTATCTTTAGCGTAAAAGTTGCAGCTCTTGGGGTTTGGATACTGCCCTTGGCCGTAATGCAATATCGCTAATAATTTGATTAACTGTACAGCCTTAACGTGTAACATTATCCAACCACTCAAACGCATAAGAATGCACATCTCCTGTGGATTATTTTCAAACATGAACGCTGTATTTCTGCTGTTTTCCTCGCGGCTGTCGTGACAAAACAAAAAAAGACTGACCTGTAAGTATCCTGTCTCGGAGCAATATAAACCATTGTGTCATGTTTTGGCATCGAAATCATGGACCTGTTACCCACACTGGACATCCTGGCCCTGCTACCAGGTCGGCTGTGACCCCCGACAAAACATTAGGCTGTAATCCAATAAATCTGCCCCTCACGTCCTCCCTGTAGTTTTAACTGACACAGCACTGAGTTCAGTCGGCTCGGCTCCACACGTAATGACTGATAACTAATGACCTCACAGCAAAACATATAAATATAGATAATAAAATAGTTTCAGTTTATTACAGCTGGGTTTAAACTTTGTTTATCCAAGTGATTGCTCAGTCATGGCTCTGAGAAGACTTGTAAAAGCCTCCATCTGTAGCTTTCTGACAGTTAATGTAACGTTACCCAGAAGACTCAGTGGAGATGACTTTGTTATTGTTGTAGCAGTGGCTTTGGGTTGGCCTAATTGTACTAATAAAACCATATTTTATTTTTCTTGTTGCGCTCATATCCAGCAGCAGAGCACGAGGCTCCCTCCCTCCCATTTGTCATAAAAAGTAGATACATTTCTTATTTTTATTTAGCTGGAGATTTTTTTGTCCATATGAGGAGAAGCTCATGATTTATTAACATGCATGTGAACCTGCAAAGAGACTATTTTCATCAGTGTGACATGTTGTGGAGAACAATTACAGAACAAATGTGTTCGTATAGAAGCAGAGAAAAGCCTCTGTCTTCTTCTTTTAGTCTGTGAAGCTTTTTATTTCTACCTTGACTCGCTCAGGTAAAGTGAGCTGTTGGGTGAAGCATTTCTACACCTCACTGAGCAGCCCCACGCCGCTCCAGCGCTGCTACAATCTTCACAAATGTGTGACATGTAAAAGCAGAGCGAGCGGACAGATGGACACCCAGGCTGTTTGGATGGCCCCCCTCATTAAATCCTCCTCGTGCAGTT
The DNA here is from genome assembly GCA_026686955.1 of Epinephelus cyanopodus. Lineage (NCBI taxonomy): Eukaryota > Metazoa > Chordata > Actinopteri > Perciformes > Serranidae > Epinephelus > Epinephelus cyanopodus. Next base: position 8,683,927 of record CM048925.1, on the reverse strand, counting down.
GACCCCGTGTGGCCGAGAGGACTCTATTCTGGCACTGGCAGTTTATGCAGCAGGACTGGACTGCCATTCATCACCCATGGCAGGTTAAACCATGTGCACAATCTGTTTATATCCATAATTATAAGGCATCAACCTGCGAGGGTTCAAGAACATCTGTTTGGATCGCTGCAGCGGGAGAGCGGCCGAAGCTGGAGAGGTCCGCAGGTTGTATATCTGCAGGGAATAAATCTGCTGTGATAGGTATATTAGGTGTGTTTGTGTGCGAGGGGTCACAAGGGCCAAGAGGCAGGATGCACGTCTCTATCTCTGCCCAGTCTTCCTGTGGCTTAATGTTTCTTCTGAAAGGTTGGCAACAGACTGAGCCGTCTTCATGCCTTCATGGTTTCACTCCCATGGTGCATGGCGGCAATGTGCTCTTCGCCGTCACATCATTCTTTCAGTTGTCTCATCTTAGTCAGTGTCTCTTTTCCCAGGGTGGTGATGGAACCCGAAAGGCCGCTAACAGGCTAACAGGCGCTTCCAACATGGTCGCCTGGTTTCAAAAGCACAGAACATTTAAACGTTTCAAAGAAAAGCATCAAAATCAGTCGTTAAGATTATTGTGGGTTATTTGGGCTGCTATGGCTCAGAGTTACAGAATGTCGTCCACTAATCGGAAGATTGGCGGTTTGATCCCCGGCTCCTCCAGCCAGCATGTGGAAGTATCACTGAATGAGATACTGAACCCCAAATTGCTCTTGATGGCTGTCCCATTGGTGTGTGTGTGTGTGTGTGTGTGTGTGTGTGTGTGTGCGAGTGAATGGTTACTGAGTAGCAGGTGGCAGCTTGTATGGTAACCTCGGCCACCAACGTGTGTGTTCGTGTGTGTGTGGGGGGTGAATTGGATGTGACATGCAGTGTTAAAGCATGTCCATGTGATTCTGATGCTTCTACGTTTTTGTGAAGCATGCTAACCAGTTTTGCCAACAGTAAAGTTTTTATTGCTGCCGTCACCAGTGAGCACGCCGACAGTCAGCCTTATCACTGTTCTCATGCCACTAGATCTTTGCTTAGCGTGCTAACCAGCGTTGCCAAATGAAAACTTTCTGTTGCTGCTGTCAACAGTTAGCAGAAGCTAACGCAGCCGTAAGGGGAAACATCCGACATTGAGTCCCATAAATGGTCCCAACAAACACTGATATTGAAACGGCTCGACTCTGATGGTAACCAGTGACTAATCTTTTCGAATGTTAGCCATGGGATGCTAAAAATTTGCTTCATCGCTGTGTCTGTGTGTCAGTGACCTGATACAAGCTCGGGCGAATGCTGAGAAATTACAGTCTGAATTCAGCCCAAACTTGGTGGGTCAAGTCTGTTTCAAGCAGAGAATCAAAGCCTTTCTGCCGTTGCTGCTTGTTGGCATTAGCATAAATTTGGAAGTACTTCAGTCCTTGGTTTGACTGTAAAACTCCACAGATTCACTTTGAATACCGTGAGATTTTAGATGAGATTAGCAGGATTGACGTATCTGGGTCCCGAACACGTCACTACACGGCACCACTCAGCCCAGAAGTCCCAGTAGAACCTATTCTAACATGGCCGCCATAATTCCACTGTTAACCTCACACAGTGACAAAAGATTTCTGGCTTGATAACTTTCCAGAGTTGTAAATTCCTGAGTGTTATGAATCACTGTGCAGTGTTTTGGCCTGCAGACTTATGGATCTATTACTGTTGGCAGAGGAAGAAGGAAAACAAAGAGAGAGCGAGGAATGTGTCGACGGTAAACAGAATAATGCGGAAAGGAAAAGGACACTGGGAAACCAGAACCACATAATTCACAAGTGAGCGGGGTACATATGCATATTCTAAGGTGGAGCGGAGTGAGGGAGACGCAGCCTAATAGCATAATGATATTAATGAGAGACCATTCATCATGCAGACTCATCACTTAAGTTGATGAATACCAGCAATTTAAAGTAGAGACTCAAGTGGAACATGCCTCTCGCTGCTCCACTAGCTAACCTTTCAGTCTATTATGCCACATGTCTCTGCAGACTTAACACCGAATGAACCGACACGACAACTGCTGAATGTCTACCAGAACGTATCGGCAACAAAATAAAAAAAGATTAGTGAAGCATTAATGAAAAAGAAAAAACAAAAAACTGCTCAAAGTATTTTCAAAGACTAAGAATCCAATTATACACAGGCGGGCATGCTCTGGTATATGTGTGCCCATGAGCCCCCACGCAGAGTCAAACCATCAAACCCCTGGAAACATCTCCACTCCCCTCTCTTTCTTCCAAGTGCAGCACAGAAAACACATTTTAATTAGATATAGTTAATTAATTACTCCCATCTGCAGTGAACCTTTCTGCATAATTGCAAAATGCTGATATGTTCATTACTACGGAGGAATGGTAAATACACACATAAAGTTTAAAAGTGATAGAAATCAAACGGGGGAGGCCGCGCTAATTAAAGGGATCTAACATTAGCTGATTAGGAGGAAAAGCTGAAACCTTATCTGGAAACTTCTGCTGTGGGAAAAAAGAGACAACATTCCCAAATTAGATTTTTTTTTTTTTTCTTAAAGAGTGCTGTGTTTGCCCCTCGTAGCAATCAAGCCAGTCGAACATGAATAATTCATCCATAAAAAGGGCATTTGTTTGTGAGTCAGTTGGAAGATTTAAGGCATTTAACTGTTGTGCTTTTTGTCTCGATTTTTTTCTTCTTCTTCGCCTTAGTTAAAAAAGATCACAAGCAGCTGCAGATGTTTTCTGTTTGCACGAATCCTGTTTGCCTTTTTCTTTTTTTTTTCGTCAGAGGGATTTAACTGAAATAAGCTTTAATGAATAGGACCGGGTGACAGAAAGAGACAATTTACATTCAAATTGTAAGTTTGTGCTGACACGTTTAAAAATAGCAGGAAGAGGCTGTTTTAGGGAGAGGGAATGAAATGGCACACTCGCAGGTTCACCAAATAAACAAATCTATTTCTGTTATACACGAGTGGAAGAGGAATATTTTTCATCTGCAGAGACGGAGCTCTGTGATTCCAATTTATCCGCCTCTGAAAACTTAATTCATTAAAGAACAATTTCACTTTCCAGGCTCAAATGTCTCCAAACCCATCAGCACTATTGTTTTTCAGGCCTGGAGTTAATTACCATTTATTAAATCAGGATGATTACCGACAAAAGGAAATTGTAGCTGTGCTAATTTATTCAGTAATAAGTAGAAATGTAATTTTCTGAAAGTACAATAACCGCCTACTACAATGCATGCAGGCATGTGTGCATAGATACCACGACTGTACTCGGCTCAGAGTTACGCCAGCTGAATTAGATTTGCCTGTTTAATACAAACACTCATATTCATTCTTTTCTTTCCATGTAGAGTTTGAGAGTTTGAATCATGGATGTATTGACAGATCTGGATACAGTTGAAGACCCGACCTCCATCATTCCTATGAAATTTGCTCAGTGGAGCATGAGGCCAAAAAAGCTCCAGTTCTGTGACGTGAAATCACCCAGATGATCGGCGCTGCTTCCACGTTATTTGGCCCATAGAGCAAGCGAATCAGAGTCGCTATTCCAGGTTAGCACTCCGTTAACTTCAATGGGGATAAATTGATCTAATTATGCAGCTCCTCTTGACTTTCCAAATGTCATTGGAGTGCGGAACGAGTCATTTTGCAGCAGTTGTGAGGCTCAAAAAATGTATCCACTGATTCACAGACGTCTCTTTCCCTATGTAAGTATGGGGAAAAATATTAGTTGGTCCAATGGCGTCACCTGACGGACTCGGGAAGTGCAATACCATCGTTTGGCCTCTACAAAAATTGACCTTTCACTAACCCCTGCACACAACATGTTATAAAGATAAAAGCTGAAGCCTAACATACAGATTCCAGTGTGAAAGTGAACCACCACATCACTGGTGATTGAGACCTAAGACAATAAATATAAACACAAAGCTCGCTGATTTTCAACTGGCTACTTGTCATTGCGTTGTGCGGTACAACATGCTAATGTTATTAGCACAAGCCTATGGCATTTTACATAGTATACATTAGCCTAGCAACTAGCAGACATTTCCTCTGCTCATATGAAGCCAGGATAAATCACACACAAGACTTAAAATGTTATTTTTGTGGAGGCTTTATTGTCTTCACAATTTGTTGTTTCTTATCTGTGAAGTGAAAGTAAATTCCAGCTTACAGAAACAGACAGGAGGTCACATCAGGCTATGGCGAAGGCTCTGCGTCGATTTTAAGTCTTTATTCCTCCAGGCAGCTCCCTCTGTGTCTGCAGCTGCCTGTACTGGAGAAAGCGAAGAGCACTGCAGCAAAATCAGGGCACCAAAACATCCCCAGATGTAACCTGAATAGCACACTGACTTGCAAGAAACATTCAAACACACCAAAAGATGACTGCTTGGCTTGGAGCAGTCTCAGCCGACTGAGGGGTCTCCAACTGATGATTCGAATCTCTCGCTTTCGAGAGGCAGCCCCGGTAGATACAGAGGAATTCATTTTCAGGAGCTCAAGTGGAGCACTTTTTTTTTCCTGCAGCAGACAAAAATCTATCAACTCATCCGAGTCTCAGAAAAGAACATTCAGGTGGAGGAACTGTTGCCATCTTGAAGGCAATATTTCAGTGTCGGACCTGTAATAACAGCATGTGGGAAGAACGGGCTTAAATCACTCAAGCTCCGGGATACACATTTTTGAACGCTGCAGTCCGACTAGACAAGTGTTTTCTTTTCCGTGCAACCGGCGAGACAATGTTTTTTCCCCTGAGCTCCTCACAGCCGCTTTCATTTCGTCCGACAGCACTCACTTTGAGCTCAGACAAAAAGCACGAAGAAAGAAAAAAATGTCACAATCAAAGGATCCTGATGTTTAGATTGTACACCGGGGGTGCTGACGGCTAAGCAGCGCTGTGCGACTACAGTGAAATGCACTTTCACATTTCCCTTCTGCTGGTGCTTCCTGTCAGTCTGGCCCTGTCATCTCTCAGCTTCATCACTCTTCTCTTCCTCTCACCATCTGTTTTTCCCTCCTTAGTCTCCTGGTCTTTTCTCTCTGAGTTTCTTCCTCCTCACACACACACGCACAGATCATCCTTTATTCCAGTACACCCTGTGATTCTTGCAATAGCAGTGGGCGTGCTATCAGACCCATTAGTCCAATATCCCGGTGTTGAGAGGGGACGATGAGAAATGGATTGGCGGTGATGTGGGCTGCGTGCTCTGCTGCTGTGAGTGTGTGTGTGTGTGTGTGTGTGGGCAGCGATGAATGTGATGAGTGTGTGGTTTAATGGATGGCTGTGAAGTGTGAGTAGGGACAGAGAGGAAGAAAGAACAAGATAACAGAAAGCCGATAATGGGTGTGTAATATAAAGTAACAGGTATGTATTTGATGTGTATCATATGTGCCGGTGGGTGTTCAGGTGTGAGAGATAAGCAGTGAGGCGTAGTGGGATTTCTGTGGTGAAAACTTTGCTGATCTTTAGCCTTTTAATATTTAAACGCATCAGCCTGACTCCAGATCATGAAAGCTTTTAAAATTCTCTTTCAGAGCAAACAGCTGCATCACAGATCGATGTTAAAATTTACCCTGCGGTTAAAGGCCTGCATTACAGATGCACAATATTGGGGTTTTTTTTGCTGATATATAACAAGTCATTTAATCAATAACCAATACCAGTATCAATACATCCACTTCTCTCTTTATCTGAATTTCATCAAGTCTCTTCTGTAATGGAATTAACATCATATTCCGCATGCACACTCTTATCGTGAATATCATTTTATTATGCAGGTTAAGAAGAAGCACGTTGGCCGATTCTGATGGTAACTTTTAAAGCCAGTATCGACCAATACCGATGTTGTGCCGATATTATTGTGCATCCCTACTTTGCACTCTCGTCACAAGTCAAGTCCTTTGTCCCAAGTTATGATTTACAAGTTAAAAGTCAAGTCTCAAGTCCTGAACTCTGAATTTGGAGTAGGGCTGGGTTAAAATAATCGATTCATCAACTTCAAATCAATTTTAATTTGAATGACCAGATATTGATTAAAAAAATCTGAGGTTGATCTTTTAATATACACTTTTTCCGATGGATGTGTGAAGGGCGAGGGCAGCAGTAGCTCAGTCCATAGGGACCTGGGTTGGGAATCGTATAGACTCACAAGTCAGTGAGTCAGTTTAGGCGCTTTGCTTAACTAAAGACTGATGTTCAGATGGGCGGATACAATTTCAGAGTTTAAAAAAAACTCCCTACGTTGCAGAATAGTAAATCCGCAGGGCGGTCCTTCGATGGCTCGCTAAACTCTTGTGCTCGTAAACATAGTCTGACTGTGTTAAAAGTTTTAAACAAAGTCGTTGTAAGTCCTTCATTTCCACAATCTTGTGGACTGAGCACAAATCTCTCGGCATCCATTTTCAAGCTCTCTGTGTGTTTGTTTCCTTGCGGACGAGAAAAGGGGAAGCGCACATTTCCAGGAGGGCGTGTCCTTTTCAAAAATGCAAGAGGCGTTGCTTTGTTGCTGGCCTTTTTCTACGGTATGTTAAACACACTTTAGAAAGGATTGTCCCCAGACTATCAGAAGGCGGAGATCTCTGACTGTCTGGTGGTGAGATTAGGAATCGGAGGGTTGCCTGCTCAAGTCCCCGTCCGGACCAAATTTGGAGCGTGGACTGGTAGCTGGAGAGGTGCCAGTTCACCTCCTGGGCACTGCCAAGGTAAGATGGCTTATGGTAGAGAAATGAACATTCAGCTCACGGGCAACAGCTCTGGTGGACATTCCTGCAGTCAGCATGCCAATTGCATGCTCCCTCAAAACTTGCGACATCTGCGGCATTGTGCTGTGTGATAAAACTGAACATTTTAGAGTGGCCTTTTATTGTGGCCAGCCTAAGGCACACCTGTGCAATATTCATGCTGTCTAATCAGCATCTTGATATGCCACACCTGTGAGGTGGGATGGATTATCTCGGCAAAGGAAAAGTGCTCACTAACACAGATTTAGACAGATTTGTAAACAATATTTGAGGGAAATGGTCTTTTGTGTGTATAGAAAATGTTTTAGATCTTTGAGTTCAGCTCATGAAAAATGGGAGCAAAAACAAAAGTGTTCACTGGTGGTATATGGCCCCCGGCAATAAATTAGCATAAACTTCAATTAATAGCCCGGCTATTATTTACTAAAATCACTGAAAATGACTGCAAGTTTGTTTGTTTCCTAAGTTTGGTCCATTCGTGCAGGTGTGAACACAGCCATCACACTCAGGTGTGCACCAAAACAACCTGACCGAGACCTTCTTGAAGAGGTGGTGTCGGTCCAGTTACAAATGAACTCTGGTGCGGTTCGTGTGTGGCGAGAGCATGTTCCCACTTCAATCCGAACCAACTGCAGTCGCATTACTCATTGTATGGCCATGTTAAAAATGTTATACTAATGCTAACCTTTACTTACCAACCTTCCTGATTTTTACTGAGAGACCCGTTTTTCATGGCCCTCTTGTGGTTTCCTTCCAGTCATGATTTTTCTGTCGAGCAAGGGGGTCACATGGTGCAATGACATGAATGTATGAAAACAGATGAATATTAGCCCGATTTATACCAGAGCTTCACAAAAGCTGACACAAGAGGGGCAAAATATTCTGTATTCTCTCCTTATAATTAAAGTTAACAAAAAAATGTTTATTTATTATCCATTTTGTTATTGTTATTCTATAAAAGTCACCAGGATGTAAAAAAATAAAATAAAATAAAAAATGGACAGACCTCCTGCTTTGGTTTGAGAAAGTGATTCATTTTAATGTTTCTGCAAGAAAGAACAACAGTTTGTTTGTGGACAAATAAAAGCAGCAAATGCAGCATTAACCAGCCTGACTGAACACACAAAGAGAGGACGTGTACCTACAGAAATACAGAAATAAAGAAGACTATTTTTCACCGATAGGAAGGCGAGTGTGCTTAAAAGGAAACAGTCCTCAGTGAAAAGTAAAGTGAGAGTCAGCGTTTTCCTCAGAAGAAGCATTAAAAGAGAGATAGGACTGAAGACTGTGAGGGATATATGAGCTGCTCCTGTCTCGTTTGAAACTGAGTGCAGTTGTGATAATAATAATAATAATAATAACAATACTAATAATAACAATGGCTGTGAAGATTTTGCAATCATCAGCCCTCACAAGGCTGATCAGGGAGGAAAATAACTCATTTGGCGATGATCAACGAGGGAAATTCTTTCTGAATAAATGTCATCATACAAGCAAAAGTTTCGGTGCAACGATGAAGCACTGAGATGAAAAAATGAGAATAGTTAATCTTTATAGCTTCATATTCTCGCACTGATACACTGTAATGGAGAGCAAAGACTGTTTTAAACAAGATATGTTTCAACAAAAGAAAAAAAAGAGGTCGCTGAAGTTGAGATTTTTCAACTCTTGTGAATGAGCATGTGACAGGAAATTGCAGTGCTTTCTTAATTCCCGTATTTCGCGTCACTTGTGTCACACGTCCATCACACCACCCGGTGGGAATTTGCCTCAAAACGTGTCTTTACTTTGACTTTACATGTAATTCATTCATGTGAATTGTTTTATGCCCAGTGTGAACACATCTTTCTCTACATCGTGCTGTTGGTTTCACACTGTATTACACATCAACAGTTAGCGGGGGTAATACACCAACAAATGTACTGAGTGTAGGTAACCCGTGTTTTACACAATCACTGCAGGAACGCACATAAAATGGACGAAAATAAACTCAAATCGTAAAAGTGCGTTTTGACGGAAACGTGAGCTGTTTTGTGGCCTGTGAAGACAGCTGTGTTGATTAAATAGACGCACATCTGTTAAGTCAAACGTGTGCTAGACGGACAACTGAAAGAAAGACGTGGAGACAACCCATTAGGCCTCAAGGATGCTCACAGACTGTGTTTACAAGACAACTCCACAGGGCATCTTTAATGTTATAGATAAGTACTTAACCTTAAAGCCAAGTTTTCAGGGTTTTAAAACATGACAGAGCGCAGCGTTGTACCAAAAGAAAACTTTCTTGAATTAATAAGAAACTGTCCGGATTTCTTGAAGCTTCTGTGACTGTATATGTATGAATTGGGAACGGGATGGCACTGAGGTGACGGCACATATCTGCCGATCTGCTCTCTCCGGTGAGCGACTGTGGCGTCTCTGTCGGAGTGAGGAGCTTCTACTTCTCACTTCTTCCTCATTTATCACTCCTTACAGCAGTGGAATCTTCCCCTCCGTGTTCAGACACATCCACCCGCTCCATAACTCACTCCTCTGACGCTTTGACAGCCCGATGAGTGTGTGTGCGAATCTGTGTCTCGCTGTTTTTCTGCGTGAATTTGTGTGGGCCATCTCTCAGCTGTGTGTCAGTCTTGGCATGTGGGCAATTCTGAATTTGTGTGAATGTCTGTGCATTAAGCTCCCCTCTCACCACACACACACACACACACACACACACACACACACACCTACACACACACACACACACACACACAAAGGCCTGTCTGTTCCCAAAATGTATCACAGTTTCCCTTCCGCGGACGTGACGGGACAGGTGTGAAAGGCTGGTGGCAGCGTCTGGCATAGGGGGATAATGTAAACAGCCTGGAATGTGATCCACATCACAGCGACTGATTTAGGAGCGGGGTTTAGAAGGGTGAGAGGTCGCTCAGCGCGCTGCAACAAAAGAAATGAAACATTATCCCCGTGACAATCAAACCCTACTTAAGTTGCCTTTTCAACCAATTGCCAGTGTCTGTCAACTTCCCGGGCGAGTAATGGGTGCTTTTAGCTTCACTGGTGATTTATGTGGGCTGAGTATATTACTAAGAGCTTACAAGCACAGAACATAGAGAGTCTTGTCAAACACAGCGCAAAAACAGACAATATAAAAAAAGGAGCGGCTCACCCAAATTACAATAAGCACATATTATGACTTATCTCTACCCGTGTAGATAATTGGAGTTTAATCCGTCTAGATTTTGACTTATCCGTGTCTGACATTTCAGCCTCCGCCCAAATACAAGGAAGGTAAATCCTCACAAGTTTGATAGATTACATTCAAAGTACTTCAGCATCATCATCTCTTTTCAGAAACATTTCCCTGGTTAACCCCCACATGCCATTATTAAGAATTTTCACTCAGACTACAATACTTTCCACCAGAGAAATATCCCGAACAGACATTTTCTATGTCCTTGGTAGACTGTAGTTCCAGTAAAAACTATTGAGAGTGAAGTCCATCGTGGATTATTCTGAGTAAAGGCCTTTGCACACTGATTCTGATTCATTTTATTGCTCTTTTTGTTGTGAAAATTTGCAAAATGTGGAAAAATGAAAAGACAAATTTCCTCTATTGTTCTGAAAACTGACAGAAGGAGGAACATTCTGGACTGTGCAAACATGATTGACACAAACGTGAGGTGGTATTTATTTTTGGACGTGCAACAATTTCGGAAGAAAAAAAAAGAACTCAGTGTGCAAAGGCCTTAAAGGGATAGTGCACCCAAAAATGAAAATTCAGCCATTATCTACTCACTTTTAGAGTCCTCACAACACTTGTGGAGATCCGAGGGGAGAGTGGGTAGCAACACAACTGCACCTAATGGCTGACGGCGCCCCAGATTAAAACGTCCAAGAACACATAATTGAAACCACAAAATATCTCCATACTGCTCGTCCGTGATCCAAGTGTCCTGAAGCCCCGACATAAAAAGTTGTTTGGAAAAACGTCACTATCCACTTCTCCCTTGGATCTCCGTAAGTGTTGTAAGGACTCTAAACCTTCACCTGAGCCTCCCTCGGCATATGGGTGAGTAGATAATGGCGGAATTTTCATTTTTGGGTGCACTATCCCTTTAACACTCAATATTTCCTGGAAAGAGGTGTTACTGTTAATAGTTTTCCAATGTAATTATCTGCATGAACAGATCCCACTCCTGACAAGGTTGGAATCTGTTTATGCAGATAGTTTAAGACACTGAGAACGGGACTTAGAGCTGAAGCAAGTCAAATGTTGCATTGCATAACATATTGTTCACACCCTTTCAGAATGCTTCCACCAAAGGAACGGGCCTGTGAAAGCTGATGGCCGTAACTTTTTGGGGTTTAAACCCAAAGGGCTGAAACCCTGTTGTTTATTACTTGTTAGTTAGGAACAAGCAGAGTTTAGGTCACGCACATCCAAAATATGTTTACAGCTGTTGGATCAAAAAATTAAACTAAAGCGAGAACCAGGCCAGAGATCCACACACACTCACTATATTAAGAGATTCCAGGAGTTTTAATTGTGCAATCTCTTCCCTTCAGTCCTTTATCAGGCATTTTTGATATTGCTTGTTTTGTGACAGGGATTTCAAAATGCCTGATGAAATGTTGCACAATTAAGACTACAGTGAGCTTTTAATACAGTGTGCAGATCTCCTGTCTGGTTATTACTTCCCATGAGATGGTTGATCATAGACACATGAAATATCCACCACTGATTGGAAATTGTGACCAACTGAAGCTTAAGAAGTATGACCGCAGTCGCCCTGATAGGAGTGCTGTAAAAGGCCTCAAAAAGCATTTTGGAAAAGCCACGTCCTCCACTCCAGAAGTTGGATTGACTTTAAATTCAATACGCAAGTCCAGCTCAATCTGCTCCACAAAACCAGAACCATTTAAATCCACCTGACTAGATTGTTAGCCATTTTGAATTTTTGAAAAATAAATTATTGCCATATTTTCCTAAATTGTAGGTCCGATTGCTACAAAATTTTCTGTGGATAATTATTGTACCAAACTTATCAAAAGTTGCATAAAGCTTGTTGATATCCCATTTAGTTTTTCAGATACTAATGAATGAATGAATATCAAAAGGGGCATTGCTTAGCACATAAATAGACCTAATTCCACAATCATTGGGTCAATCATCATACAACATGAAAGATATGTCTACACAAGTACCAAAAATAATGTCACAGACAAACTTGAAGCTGCATATATTAATATTTTGGCCTCTTGGTGTGATTTAATATGGCAAATGTCTCAGTGAACAGTTGCCTTTCGAAGCATCTGCAGACATGGAGCAGCATTAGCATTGATTTGGAATCATGTCTCTGGTGACCTGACGAATAAAAGGATGCTTTCACACCTGCCGTTTGGTTCGGTTCAATCGAACTCAAGTTTGTCTGCCCTCACAGTGCGGTTCATTTGGGCAGGTGTGAACACAGCAATCACACTCAGGTGTGCACCGAAACCAAACTCTGGTGCGGTTCATTTGTGGTGAGAACGTGTTGCGACCTGGATGTGAACCAACTGCAGTCACATGACACATTGTTTGGGTTAAACATGAGCATGTTACAGTCCTGGAGGATTATTAATGTGCACCTCCTCCTGTACTGCCTTAATATGCACATTCAGCACATCCAATGCATCAAAACATTGTTTTCTAGTTGGAGCCGCGCCTCGTTTTCAAACTGTATGGTTTGACTAAAATGAACAATGACAGCAATATAGTCCACGATGAGCAGCGCTAAAATCAACCTGCGTAGTTGTCCCTCCATTGTGACATTAGAAAGTGTCACATTTATCTTGCAAGTGTACTCTTCTTCAACGTTTGCTTTACTTCCTGGATTTTTCTGACCAATCAAGAGCAGCTTTCTCACACAAGGCATTTGATCTGGTCCACTTGTAAATGCTGCCGTGAGAACACGAACCAACTCTAAGCAATTATGCAACTTTGAAACATTAGTCCCTGATTCAGACCCAAGGAGACGACTCTAGGTCCGAAGGCACCCTCAGTTTAATGTCTTCTTTCAGCTCTATTTTGGTCTTCACCAGCTTCTGAGGGAAATATCTGTCTTTCTGGCTTGTGTATCTTCACCACCTTATTGCTAACTAGTTCAGTCTACTGTTTGGTGCCGGACAGGCAGCACACTGTGAGTTTATCAGAGTTTTTTTATTGCCGTTGCTAATGATAGCCGCCTGCTGCTGCTGCTGGAAACATGGCTAATGAGACGGTTGAGAGTAGTTTTGGGACATAAAATCAAAACAATAACAATGACAGCTCTGTGAAGCTGCAGAGCCGGGTCGAATTTATCTGTGGGTTCATCACTATGACCGACCTCTTTCACATTAATATAATTTATTTATTGTTTACAAAAATATTGATAAGGACAGATTTAATATGAACATTTCTACAGTTAGATGAGATTATTCCTCACACACACACCTTTGGTTAAGAATTCGGCTGAACCAGTACAACAGCAATGACCAGAGATCCTGCCTTGATGAATCTCCCTGACCTGCAGGCTCATCTGTTTGGACTGACAGCCCAAAAGGGCAGGAGGATTAGTCGCTTATTAAGCAGGGGAACTTGCTCTTTAATCACTGGTGTTGTTTGGGAGACAGGAGGGTGTTGTCATGCGCTGCTGCCACCACTTCTCGAAGCCTCCTGACTGCGATTAAAAACAGAAGTCCTAGAAATCATACTAAACCAAGCAAGTGTCAGAAAGACTGACAGAAAAACTTAACACATTTCGGTGCGTGGATGCTGCAGTGACTTTATGTGCTGGTCTCTCACCTTCCTCCTTTAGAGGTTGCTTCTAATGATCTGCAGCTCATTATCATTCTATATCTTGGAGCTGGTGTGAATATATATGTCTTGGAAAGGCCAGGAAGGAGAGCATAAAACAAGATGACAATGCTATAGCTTGTTAGTGTGTACACCTTATATTTCTGCAGAGTAGATAAATCAGCAAGACCATGTGCTGTCGGGGTCGGACCTCCTGTTGCGACGAAGCGAGTGGGTTCCTCCCACATATCCCGGGTTGCATCTGGAGAAGGATACAAGAACACTCAACAGCTAATTACCACTAAGAAGATAATAAAACTCAAGGCATTTGAGGGCGTTAACAGAGCACTGTATTGGACTACATGCAAAAATGCCTTAATTAGGTGTCAAGAGGATTGCTTGGTTGGCACAGTGACTGAAGTCGCTGCACACTGTAGGATATGTTCCTTATTTGGTGTTACCATAGATGCTTCTGATTCAGAGGTTGTGTCTGCTGAAGTGAATGCGTGGGGCGATTGTGCAAGTGTCATGCTATCTCCAGAAATAGTACAATTATGACATATTACCATAAATACAGATGTTTTGCTGCTCTCTGTTTATGCTATGATGACCAAAAGTCACCAAAAGCAGGAAAAGAACAACGCTGTGAATTATTGGTTATGATAGCTTTATTGGTTGTTTACTGAATGTTTTGTGGGTGCAGTTCAGGCCTGTGGTAGGAGGCAGGGTCAGCACTGACATCACACTTGGGAGTTGGTGGTATTGACTCATTGGCCACCATCAGTCGCACCTGGGAAGAAAGCTAAAGAGGCCTTTGAGCTGAACGGGCACGCCACGAGGGAGACACCGCAGGCAAGACATTCTGAGGACAAAAGAGACTGAGAAAGTGTTGAAATTATCCATGTGAATACACATTCACTCTGAATAACCACAAAGAAGAGTGAGCTGGCCAACTGGTCCGATGGAACAGTACCCGAAGGGTGTCCAGTGTAGTTGTCTGGTCTGAGCGAGCTGGTCGTGAGGAGCAAAGGCGGTGATTCAACCACACAAACCGCCCATATAGGAGAGGTTCAAACTCACCCAGGGAAGTCCAGACATTTCTCATGTCTACGCCACCAGACAATCAGAGATCTCCGCCTTCTGATACTCCGGGGACACTCCTTTCTAAAGTGTGTTTAACGGCCAGCAACAAAGCAACGCCTCTTGCATTTTTGAAAAGGACACGCCCTCCTGGAAATGTGCGCTCCCTCTTTCTCGTCCGCAAGGAAACAAACACACAGAGAGCTTGAAAATGGATGCCGAGACATTTAACTCCATTTTATCAAAAGTGTGCTCAGTCCACAAGATTGTGGAAATGAAGGACTTACAGTGACTTTGTTTAAAACTTTTAACGCAGTCGGACTATGTTTACAAGCACAAGAGTTCAGCGAGCCATCGAAGGACCGCCCTGCGGATTTACTATTCTGCAACGTAGGGACTTTTTTTAAAGTCTGAAATTGCATCCGCCCATCTAAACACAAAATCAGGGAGAAAGTCATCAGTCTTTAGTTAAGCAAAGCATCTAAAGACTGACTTGTGAGTCTAGGAGAGACACTAAGTTATGGCCTTGCTAGCCTTACTTTAGGCAGTTTCACAAGCCAGGTTTAGCATAACAGTGTAACATTATTGTTTTAAGAAAGGGATAGTTCATCCCCAGTTTGGAGGGGCAGGCAGTTGTACCAGGGCACCGAAGCTAAGCAATGACCTACTGTGAATGGGGGCAACAGCAACATAGTTTAGCCACTTAAAATAATCATTATCAGTTTAGGTACGCTATATTTATAACTTTTTCACCGCTTTACCTTGGTGTCTGACATCTCTCTCCAACAGAACTGAACTAAAAGTGAGCCCTAAGTTGCTCTCCTCAAAGCTGCCAGACTCTATAGACAAAAACAATAATTTTACCTCACTGAACACGTGGGCTGCTGGTCTACTGCTGTGGGACTTTGGTGAATCCGAAACAACCCTCAAAAACAACAGTCACACATTAACTCAAACAAACTACCCAATCAAGGCAGCAGTAAACCAGGAGCTGCTGTGTTCAGTGAGGTAAAAGTACTGTTTTTCTCAATGGAGTCTGGTGGCTGTGATGAAAGCTCAGATAACGGCTTGAGTTCCTGGTAGAAAGGGCCGTCTGACCTTAAGGTAAAGCAATGAAAACAGCACTGGTATTGGTATTAATGGACAAAGCCACCGTGATGTCGGCCACTAGTTTGTGGGCTCCTGTTTTGAAGTCTCGAGTTTGGCATTTTGGCTGTCGCCATCTTGGATTCTTGGAGCCGAAAGTGACAGTCTATGGATAAGTAGAGATATCTTAATGCTAGCTGCTAGCTTGGTTAGCACGTTGCATTAACAGCTACGGCTTATTGTGATTATGCTAATTATGCTTTTCTTTAGCGACAAACAGGCTCAAAACCATAAATACTAATTGTAGTTTCCAGAAAAACTGAACTTGTGACTGTTTGGAGGGTCTTTTGGTACAATCAGGGACTTTTCTAGGTGATCAAAAGTTTTGAATTATTTTTATATGTACTGAAAACACACTGTTAGCTATGACTATGCTATCGTTATGTAACCCAACCAGTGATGTCAACATGGAAGCAACTTGTCAATGGACGGCACCCATCTGTCACTTAAAGCAGCCGCACCCTTAATTATGCATAACTTTAAGCCTTAATTTAATTTCAGCAGGTAAGTTTTATAAAACTTCACCCCCTGCACAGCTGCCATGACAGTTGAAATTAGCTGAAAAGACCAAAACTGTTCTTTGTAAAGTCGGGCATTTCAACAAGGGGGTTTGTTGGAATTGACTCATTCTTGGAGCCATCCTCAAGTGGCCTTTAGAGGAACTGCAGTTTTTGGCACTTAACCCCGGGGCACTTGGCTAAAATCCATTTTGATGCTGCCCTGTCCACAGCAGTAAATTGCCTTGCGACCATGTCAGTACACTACACCTGCCTGCTTCCCCAAACTGGGGGCATGCTGACCGCCATCAACAGCCGGTAATACACTGACCATGGATATGTGCCTCATACAACCCCACTTCAAAAAATCTGAACTGTCCCTTTAATGGTAAAAGAGCATGTTCATGGTGTCCTGGTATTGCACCAAAAGTAGAAGCTACTGCATTAACGTCGTAGTGGCTCATGGTTTATCTCTGCTTTCTGGGATAACAAGTTTGTCCTTACTGTAAAACGCTGAGACATTTTTCTACAACATTTAACATCCTCCGTGCACGTAATTAGTGACAGCCATCTGGAAGCAACTTCATTTAGACTAATCACAGTGGATACAGGATGTTTGGTAAAGTGAAGAAGAGAAAACGCATCAGTACTTTGCTGAAGTTAGGGACGGTTGCTGTTGCAGTATAATGGTACATTGAATTCCACTTTATTTCCCAGGATTCTTTTACATCACTTGCTTCGAAGACATTACTGTTTGACAACGTGAGATTTTAGAGCTTTTGTCATTATTTTATGTCGTCAGGTGTTGAATTGCACAAACGTGATTTACACACCTTTCATTTTAGAGCTTTTAAGTATAATGTGGGATTGGTTAATTAGTGAAAGTTGTTTTTTCGATTAACTTTATGGTGCATAAAATCCATTGATCTGAATGTACAAATAAAATGGTGGAAGATAAATCTGTCGCACTATAGGCACCATGGATGTATGAGGAGAACTGGATATAGTGTTGGATGTGGTGCCCCATTGACTCCTACGAGAGGTGCTATGTGACCTATGAAGCCAAAAATGTTCAACTTCCCAGGTATAAAATTGCCTGAATGTTACACATCATTGAGCCCATAGAGCAGAGGTGCACACCCCTTATATTGTCAGTTACACAACATCCCTCTAAGGTTTGCAAAGCTAGCTAACATTAGCCACCGTTAGCTACTGGTCATACAACCCAAGAAAAGGCTCGAACAGCAAAAGTTTGGCAGCTGAGTGCAGTTTGCCCCTGATTTGCCCCTGATTGCAATTTGTCACATGGCAAAGTATAAATGCTGGCTTTGCGCCAGGAACACCGTGGCACAACAATGGCAGCTAGGAAGAGAAAGATGAAATTTTCAGGACGCAAGCTTGAGGTCCTGACCCAGGAGGTGCCAACCCTCAAAACTCCAGGCAAGAAATACAACGGCTGGAGAAAGAAACCGTATTTGGGATTTGATATCCCAGTCTGTGAGTTTCATAGGAGTTTTCATACGCATACCATCAGAATGTAAAAGAAGATGGCGTGATTTGAAGCAAAGGACCAAAGAAAAATGATCATATAATGCCTCACAAGCTGCTCAGACAGGCAGGGGTCCACCTCAAGAACAGCCTCTGAACACAATTGAGGAGATCGTACAACAAACTTTTCAGACCGAACTAATTTTTGGCCTGGAGGGAATTAACACGGGCGAGTGTGTTTCACAGGTCTCTGAAGGTATATTTATTGTTATTATTATTATTAATAATGTTATTATTTATGCACAATGTTCCATTAGTTTGTTTAAAAATATGGGCTAACATTTAAATGTGCCATGACTTTTTAGATCAGCCGATGCCTGGCCCTTCCTCTGCTATGGAGACTGAGGACACCACCCCATCCCACATCCAGCCACCAGCCTCGGAGCCCAGCCAAAGTTCGGACATGCTAGCCCCATCAACGCATGCTAATTCTGAGGAGTGCAACCAACAAAAACAGACCACTGCCTGAGAAAAACACACTTCCCAGCTGAAGGGTCTGACAGGTGAATTGAGGGCCACACGTCAACAGCTTCGACCAATAGCCAGTAGCTCACGACAGTTGGTCAGTGCTCTGGCAGGTCTGAACAGAAACCTTGCGGGCTTGAGATCCAACATACAGGCCAGCCACAGGCAAATTATGTGTTGAATGGATTGAATTGCTGCTGCGCTTGAGGCCAAGGCGTTGGTTGTGAGTCCTGAGAGCCAGCCTGAGGCCCAAGTCTTGTCAGGAGGTGCTTGTCAGAGTGGCAGACAATTAAGAGTGAGAAAGGGGAAAAGTGTAAGCGCAGGGAGAGGAGGGAAGGGGATGTGATGATGTATTTCTTTGTATCTTCAAAGGAAAAATAAAAAGTTTGTGCCGAGCTGTCTTGTTTGTGACTCAATCGATGTTGAAGTTGTTATAGATTTTTCTGTTTTAGAATGAATAATCATGGACCTTATGAATGTTGAGTGAATAACGGTTTCTAAATTGATTACTTTGATTATACTACCTACGATTAGAAGGCTTTATTGTTCAGTGAGATGACGAGTGGCTACCGTATACTCACGCTGTCATGCTGCTTGTTGGATAGGTTGCGGCTGTGGTTACTGCCAATTTTGACCACTTATCACTATTCCCTCTTACTTTTTGCTGTTTTTTTTATATCTTTTGCATTTGATAGGAATTATGGAACCATTTTTGTTCACGTTTGTTTCCCCTGTTTCGTAAAATAAATTATTGAAAGTTGCTTTTGAAGTGCGTGGCAGAAGTGCGTTTTGAGAATGACCGCAGACTGTCACCTGTTCAATGCATCAATATCTTTGGATGCCATTGAAGTAATAATGATTATGATAATAATGTCAAAATATTATTTACAGTAGCTGTTTGCTCCATTTTTACCGGTTTAGCGGCCGCAAAAGCCACGCAATCCTTTTGTGAAGTTTTTAAAATAGAAAAAGTATGCAACCTTAGGGTTTCATGCTTTTGTTAACTTGATGAGTCTCTAATTGCGAAGGGCCAAGAATTGTGAGACCAAACAAAATACGGTCAAGGTCCAGCAATGGTTAAAAAGTCTTGCACTGATGTTAAGCAATCGCACTGACGCTCTAAAAGGAAGAGTACAAAATCACGCAATGTGGACGCACCCTAGCTCAGGCAAAGAATCTGGCGAACAGGGACTGATTTCAGACACAGCCTGGGTTTAGCACTGTGTACTTCCTGTTTTACATTTGTGATGAAGTCAGTGAAATGATAAAATGCAGCGGTAGTACAAGACAAGGAGCGTCTAAAGTCAGTAAACTAACTAAGTGATGTCAGTTACACAACATTCTTCTAAAGTTAGCAAACATTAGCCACTGTTAGCTAGTAGTGACGCGAGAGCAAGAGAGACTCGTGCTAAACTAAGAAAGGAAGAATTTTATTGCTAATGATTTCACTTTATCATTTAAAGGTGGAAGAATGTAGCACATCTATCCAAGAAGACAGAAATATGCAACCATAAAATTAATTTGACAACTTGACGACTCTCTAATTGCAAAGGGCCTGAGAACTGTGAGATGAAAAGAAACAAGGTAAAGGGCCAGTGCCTTTACTCATATAAAGTCAGGGACAACAGCAACATTTAACAAAGGTAACATTACATAATTACAACTCACAAGGTTCACTGACAAAACAACTGTCTTATACTAAACACCTTTTCCAAACAAATACAACATGCTAACATTATTAGCACAACCCTATGGCATTTTACATTGTATAAATGAGCCTAGCAATAGCAGACTTTCTCTAGTCATATGAAGCCAAGATAAATATCACACACGGGACTTAAAATGCTATTTTTGTGGAGGCTTTATTGTCCTCAGCATTTATTGTTTCTTATCTGTGAAGGAAAGGGAAACTGAGGGAAATGGTTTCAGCTTACAGAAACAGACAGGATGCTGCGTTGCCATTTTATAGCTCATGATTTCACCTTTGATTTAAAGGTGGAAGAGTGCTCCACCTCTGTCCAAGAAGACAGAAATATGTAACCCTCGAATTAACTTGACAACTTGATGATTCTCTAATTGCGAAGGGCCTGAGAATCGTGAGACTTAAAGAAACAAGGTCAAAGGCCAGCGACAGTTGGAAATCCTGCACTGCAGTGATGTAAAGTTCAAGCATAGGTGAAGAGTTAAGGTGAACTGTGAGCGACAGGGCAAAGTCGAGTTCCAACAGGCTCGAACTGTATTGTCAGCGCTGAAAGCAGATTGTCTTCAGTTTGGACTCACTGTAACTCTATCCCACTGGCACTTAAAAACTTCCAAACACTGAGAAAAATAAAACCACGGCGCCAGTCTCTGCTTGTTGCCCGATGACTGAGCTCAGTCTGCTGTCAGCTTTGACATTTCATGTGAATCCGCTGACAAGCTTCTCCTCAGGTGTGCTGGTGAAAATGTCACCAAATTAAGAAAAAAAAAAAAGAAGAAGCAGAATTTACCCAGAGCTTGTGTTTTCTTTTTTCAGGTGAATCACAAGCACAAGTAGGAACATGGCTTCCTGTGTTCTTTGCTGACAGCGCAGTGACAGCTCCTCGGCTAATACAGACAGCGGCTAGGACATCAAAGCGCAGGTGGAGAGTCGGTAACATAGGGGCTGAGCAGGATGAAGGGATCACATCACCTGAGATAAAAGTCCGGGCACCAAAACAAGACCATCGAGGCCCCAATATCTCACCTGTTACACGACGACCTTCAAAAGGTCTTGTTTTATCTTTTGTCTACAAAGTGTCTGGCAGTTCGGGTGAGGAGAGATGTGTGTTGCGTGTGAGTGTGCGCGGATAAAACGGGGGAGCCGAAGAGAGAAAGCAAAAGAAACTGCAGCGTGTCTTCCCTCGGAATAATCCTCGCAGGCTCTCGCTGGCTGTTTGTGCATATGTTGATACCTTTCCCTCTCTTTTGCCTCATCTCTGAGGCTTTCCGCTCTCTCCCCGTCTGTTTAAGGTGACTCTACAGCTCGGAAGCCTTTGAGGCCAGACAAAAGCAGCCATCACACAGACGGGATAAGCTCAGAGCTGTGTGTGTAACCAGATTTGATCCTGCGGCATTGTCGGAGATGCTCTACTTTACACAGCGGCCTGAGCGATGCTGCTGTTCTCACCTCTGCCTTCTCTGATACTGTCTTACGACTGTATCAGAGCACTTTGATGTCTCAGTAACTAAATGCTCGGATCATTTAAAATTCTGGACCAGGCTTTCCATCAGTTCATATCTGATATTTTTTTTTTTTTTTTTTTTTTTTAATCCGGATGGGAAAGTGTAGTGGACAAAGCCGATGCTCTCACCTCTCTTCAATCATTAATCACTCAGAATCTTCCCGGCGCAGATAGCTCAATCTCAAAATGTATTAAAGTTAAAACCCAGTCTGGCAGGTTGATGAATTAATAATAATGTTCACATGAAGGTCTATTCAAAGTGGGGGGAAAAGTGCAGAGAATCAAGGTCTCCTCGCTGCTACCGCTTTGGACTTGTGAGTTGTGTGTGAAGTGTCTGATTAAGATATTACCTTGGGAATATTTAGCGCGGATCGTTTTGCCGATGTAAAACTGGCTGGAGTCACATCAAACACACGTTCGTCGAAATGTATTTTTAGATCGTTTCAAGTGAAATGTTCATGTTTCTGGAAGAGTTCTGCTTTGATGCCGCTCTCTGTTGTGTTTCAGTGGATTTTGTCCTCTCGCCCCTGGAAAAGTTCACACAGGGTCATAGCTGAGGAGTTTTTTTTATTCATGTTGTAGTGTTTCAGCCATCTGGTGCTTTTTTTTTCCACAGGCTCCTTATTACAATATGTTCTGCCTGATGACATAGCATGTCTGTCTTTAATGAGAAAGAATTGAGAGTATCAAGTGAATAAATGTTCTGCAAAGCCTCTTTCTCACTGGACAAAGAACCCACTAACATCTGGCTTTTGTCTTTGGTTGGAAAGGTTACAATCAGCGTTCATGCAAATGGCTCCGCAGAAGTCACGGGTATTTATCAGCTCCGGCTCTGATCGTCACTGATGGAAACACGACACCCAGGTGGACACGCTAACTTTTTGTAAGTCACGCAATTGTTCTGAGGGGCCAGAATTCTGAAGCCTCAGTAGTCCCGGTCTTTCTGCGCATGCTCGTTTCCTTTTCCTTGCACTCATCAGTTTCCATTCGCCACAGCACAGTCTTCTGTCTCCCTTCTTCGACCTTCTACCTCCCTTCTCCTCCTCAACAGACGAAGCATTAGCAGAACAAGGTTGTTGTCGTACTGCTGCTTCGAGAATATAAGCAAATCAAGCCCGAAAAAAGCCACTAAGAACGGCGTTGTCAAGCATGTTGTTACCCGGAGCGAGGACTACAGTGTTTTCTTCCGGTAAACGTAAACACGTAACATCCACTCCGCCCCCTATCCAATCAGAAACCTTCCCTGCCCCAAGCCAGCGTCAGCCAAAGCAAAAACCATCATACTATCACGCCAGGTGCCAACCAACTATGTTATGAACTGACGTAGCCTACCCACATATCATACTGCAGCGACAGGTGCCGACCCTCAGCAAATCATAACACTGCAAAATGAAGAGAACATCAGGCTCTTGGGTGAAAGTCTGGGGTTTGTTGGACTGATCCTCCCCTCCCATCCTCCCAACATAGATTTTCCTGGTCCTTATGTAATGCCGTTACCACGTTGTGTGTAAAAAAAACATCATAGGTTGGCTCAACATTCACAAGAAAAGTGTACAGCAGCCTCTTGGGTGAAGGTCCAGAGTTTGTTGGATTGTTAGAAACTAACCCTGCCCAAGGCTGATTCTGGCATTGGTGTCCACCACGACAGGCCAACTGGGACATCAACAAAAGCACACACTTAGATTTAGAAAAAAATATCATGGTTTGGCTCTACATTTAAACGGGAAGTGAACACCGGCCTCTGGGCTTGAAAGTCTAACGTGTGTTCGACCCATTCGCTTCCCTCCTGCCCACCTTCTAGCTCCTTATATTACATCGTTACCACAATCATACCGCCTCGACAGGTGCCGCCCGTCCACGTAATGAACTAATGCTGCCCATCTACATGTCTTAATGCAGTGACAGGTGCCATCCAGCCGATCGGCAGCATATCTTAACATCTCCAAAGGTTCCATCTGGCCTCATTACAACGTGACGCCTCTCGGTGGTGTATCATACCGCCGTGAAAGGTGGCTCGGTGTTGGAGTCTGGCGCTGAAATCACTGACAAAGTGGCCATGTTTGATGAATTTGGAATGAAAACGGGCTCAGCGTCCCGAAAACAAACCTGTATTTCTCTTAAGGGCCGTTTCAAAATGCTAACAACAGAAAGCTAACACATTCACAGTGACAATAAAGTTAACCAAGTATAATGTTTACCATCTTATTTTGGTGTGCTAATATACCAAGATTTTATAATTAGCACTAAAAACAAAGAACAGCTGAGGTTGACTGGAAGGTTATTCATTTTGCAGATATTTGGTTGTGAACATTTGTATTAAATAAACTACAACTTTGATCTGATGATGGAGCGACAAGAGAAGTCAGGGGATCGCTAAGGTCATCAGAAATCGATCAATATGTGAAGCAAAGTTCATATCAATCCATCAAAAAGTTGGACCATTGCGATAGACCTACCGTTACTGCCATCTCAATAACTTCCAACATGACTAAAAATCATAATTTTATGATGGTAGTAAAAGGGCTTTTTAGTGAGTAAAGCAGATTTGTAGCTAAAGTACCCTCAGCACGTCCTCTTTTCTTTTTTACTTGTTTCTAACCATACTGTCTCGGAAAAGAGTGAGTACTAAAGAAGCACGAATGGCCCGAAGGCTTTTACAGGATATGACTTTGCCCAACTGAAGTGCATCAACAGGGACGCACTGCACAGTGGAGCTGTTGCCCTTCAACTTTGTCTCTCACACACTTTCAACAAACTCGTGTCCGATGCTGCAGCGATGGCGGAATCGCTCCCCGCCCGGCTCCGTGGCAGTGAACGGGGTGATTCAGCCTCACAACTTTGTTCATCAGCAGGTACAGGAGACGCAGGGTGTGTCTGCTAAACGGTGGGTGACCGACCGTAATGATGCTGCTTTCAGAATCGCTCTGTGTGCAGCTCCAGCCCCCCAGCTGCTGCGGCCTGTCTCAGCATTTCTTCTGTGTCTGTGGGAGGCGGCGCGACCTGCCGGGTAAGAGTGAGTTGGCTGGGAGGAGGTAAGGAATAAGGTCAGGAGAGAAGCATTAAGAAACGGAGCTGTTTATGACCAAAAGTTGGAGGATAGCTGGAGAAAAGATTAGTGTTTTGTGAAGATACTAACTTTTACACATGTCAGTGTGCAATTCTAGTTCAGTTGTGTTTCTTTTTTTTCTCAGTTACCATTTTAAAAAGCTGGCCAAATACCAAAGGCTACTTGTCACACCAGACTAAGCAGGGCTGTAACAGCAAAACCCCTGAGTGCGTTGAACTGTTTTCATCCTTACTTTTTTCAGTTGTGAGAGGAAGAATGTGTTTTTACAGTAACAGTCTCACTGAACAGGAGTCTTGGCTTTGAGGAGGGGTTCACTTTAATTGGAATAGACTGGATTGTCTTAGACCATGAACATGTCATGTATTCTCCAAATGGAACAGCTGGCTCCTTTCAGTCTTTGGTAAAAGTTTGATGCAAATTCCAATAATATTATAGGCCCAGTCTGAGCCAGAACTGCATTTGTCAATTATGCATGTACTGCAGAGAGAATCTATGAGACACACTGTTTTTACACACAGCTTTTAAAACCTGTGGATAATCACTATTTTGAGCAAGGCGGCTCTTAAAGTTGCACAGCTGGCTCACAGTTTGAACTTTTCTGACTTCACAGTATTATTCTGACACCTTCCTCTAGTAGTCTTGTCTCAGTGTCCTCAGTCCCTTTTCTCAGCTATACGGTCTACTCTTAGAAACCTCAGTGTTGTATCAGTATATCAAACCGTTAACCTGTCCTTTCATTTATGAAATACTGCCAAACTCAAGTCTGTTGTATCGCAACCTGAGCTAAAGATGATCATTCATGCTTTTATAACATCCAGGCTAGACTACTATAATTACTTTTTCACCTGCCTCAGCAAGTCGTCCCTGAACAGTCCATAACAGACTGACTGCAAGGAAAAGTGTTGGCATTTAATGTTTCTGCAAAGCAAGGATAATATACATTTACACATTATTATGTAGTGGATATGTTAAAACTTTACGTTTCAACAATGCTGCACCAGAACCACTTGGTTGTGGTCAGAAAATATCATTTTTTGACTGAGAATACCCAGTTTGGGGGCACAATCCTCACTGGAAAAGCAGTGATGTCTCTGCCCACTATGCCCACTGGAAAAAGAGGCAAGGGTCGTTAAAACACACCTAAAATTGTGGGCTGAAAAGCTGCAGGAAATACAGCAATAAGTCACTAAAAACCCCCCGTATCTAAGGC
The DNA here is from genome assembly GCA_026686955.1 of Epinephelus cyanopodus. Lineage (NCBI taxonomy): Eukaryota > Metazoa > Chordata > Actinopteri > Perciformes > Serranidae > Epinephelus > Epinephelus cyanopodus. The sequence continues at coordinate 8,658,128 of CM048925.1, read as the reverse complement.
CAAAAATGCATCTAGAAACAGAGGCTTAAATGAAGCAGGAAACAGCGACCGGTCCCTAAAAACTGGGATTAAAAAACTAAGGAAACACAGCGACAGGTCACTTAAGTTTTGGGGGCTAAAAAGCAGCGATAAAAAGAGGCATGAGATGCTCAAAAACACCATGTTTGGGGGCTATAAATGCTGCAGGAACCACAGTGACGGGCCCCTAAAAGTCACCCACATTTGTTGTGATCCAGATTTTAGGACACAATCCTCACTTGAAAAGCAGCAATGGTTCGGTGAAAAAGAATTGCTTTTCATGGCACAATCCTGGCAGCTACAAGTCACAAAGAAACATCCATGTTTGGGGGCTGAAAAGCTGCAGGAAACACATCGATAAGTCACTAAAAATCCCCCATATATAAGGCCAAAAATGCGTCTAGAAATAGAGGCTAAAACATTAATGTTTGGGGGCTTAAATGCTGCAGGAAACAACAACTGGTCCCTAAAAACTGGGATTAAAAAACGCAGGAAACACAGCGACAGGTCACTTTAGTTTTGCAGGCTAAAAAGCAGCGATAAAAAGAGGCATGGGATGCTAATAAACAACATGTTTGGGGGCTAAAAGCGTCAAGAAAAAAGGCACAGGTTGCTAAAAAACACTGATGTTTGGGGGCTAAAATGCTGCAGGAACCACAGCAACACGCCCCTAAAAATCAACCACATGTGGAGGCTAAAAAGCCTCAGGAAACATAGCAACTGGTCCCTAAAAATCACCCACGTTTAGAAGCTAAAATTCTGCAGAAAACACAGCAGCAGGTCACTAAAAATCACCAACATTTGGGGGCTATAAAGTTGCGAGAAAAAGGTGCACAGGTTGGTAAATGTCACTGATGCTTGGGGGCTAAAATGCTGCAGGAACCACAGTGACAGGCTCCTAAAAGTCACACACATTTGTTATGATACAGATTTTAGGACACAATCCCCACTTGAAAAGCAGCAATGTTTCGGTGAAAAAGAATTGCTTTTCATGGCACTATCCTGGCAGCTACAAGTCGCAAAGAAACATCCATGTTTGGGGGGCTAAAAAGCTGCAGGAAACACATCAACCAGTCCCTAAAAATCAGCTGTTGTTTGTTGGTCTCAAACAGTGGTCTGCAGCTTGGCAGGTGTCTTGTCTCAGTGACACAGCATCCACCACCACCTCCTGATGACAGCTCATATACTACATCACTTCAGAAACATTGATATGATACATATGGCATTACACACATCTTATCTTCTTTACATTGACTTCCTGTCAAGATCAGGATTCATTTCAAGGCTATTGTTTCATATAAAGTGGTACACGGTCAGGTGCGGTGTCCGTCTCTGACTTGCTCCATCCTTACATCACCAATAGGTCACATAGGTCTTCTGACAAGAGCTTATTGGTTGTCTCAAACAAAAGGCACCTTCAAGGTCGTGGCTCTGACACTGTGGAGCACTCTTCCTGTAGACATGTGATCTGCACTTCCTGTTGGTGCCTTGAAAAAGCAGCTGAAGACTCACTTATTTAAACTCTGTGTTTTTAAGGTCAGTTGTTGCTCGTGTTAATTTAGTTTCACAGTTTTTAATGGTCTTATTTATTCATTCCTGTAAAGCACGTTGCAGCCTTGCTCTGTTAGAGATGTTTTATTAGATAAACTTAATTACTTCAGTGCACTAATCCCTCAAGATGACAGAAGTGAATTATGTGCATTTAAATAATTAAATGAATAAACATATCCAGAACACCTAATAGTTTGCAGAAGGTGAAGCATTACATAACAACATTCTTGTCATCTTTTAAAACCTGCTGATGATTCTTTCACTAAACGCTATCAGTGGGGTGTCTCTGCAGGTTTATTGAAACATTTGCTTTTTCAGCAAAACAAAGTTTTTAGTATTGTTCTCAATTTTTGTAAAATGAAAAAAAAACAAAACTGCAAGGTTATCACTAAAAAGTCGTACAAAAAATTCCCAGCAGTGTTTTTAAAGTAGTGTTAGAAAAAAAGATCTAAATCAACACATTTGCATAATTGTGTTTACGATGTGAAAAAATGTACAATAATTGCTGCTTTCACAGGAGCACGCGCACCCGGACCATGTAATTTACTCCTGCGTCTGCATGTGTGTGTATGTGTGTGTGTGTGTGTGTGTGTGTTTATGTGTGTGTGTGTGTGGCAGATCAGAGGTTTGTAAATTGTTTATCCGAGTACAAAAGTGCAAAACGCTCGACACAACTTGGGACGGCGCGATGAGTCAGTGAAGCGTGATAATAATGGCAGAAAATCAGCCAGAAGAAATGATGGGAAAGATAAAACAAGGGGCTTGAAAGGAAAAGCAAAAAGGAGCTAAAGGAGCGGCTGCGGAGCGTCTAATGCAGCCCTGCAATAAACAAAATTACAGATCAGCTTGGCTTCGTTTCACATTTCTGGAACCGCAAAAGCTGATTTCCTGTTTATCTAGATGTGAAGATAGGGGAGAGTTAAGGCGTAATTTGAGTCCGTATTTCATCCCACTTAACAATAGGTTTCTTCCTGACAAACACACACACACACACACACACACATGGCCGGTCATATGACTCATTAGTGTGTCATACTGGGTTAGGGGTTATGCTGTGTGAGCACTGAGTGTGCGAGCCAGCGTCTGTCAGCGTGTGATGTATGGGTGGAAGTTTGTCCGCATTTTTAACACTGACGTTCAAGGTTTATTGCGAGAGCGTGTAGACAGAAAAACCTGCAGGGCACTCTCTCATAGTTCCCCTGATGAGCTTTGCTGTGAGTAAGATGGAGGAGAGTGATGGGAACAAAGGGGGAGAAGTTTTCAGGAGTCAAACTGAAAGGAAGTACACTGACGGTAGAAAACAAGCACTGTATTTGAGAGTATCCAGAAGAAATACTAATCAGAGCAGGCGTGAACCTGTTGAAAAAGGTCAAGGCAGTGATAACAAAACACACCACTGCAGTACAGATCCTTGTCAACAATGGGGGGGTTCAGTGACCAGTGGATTAGCAGAGAAAACAGACTTTATTCATCAGTCAGAGCGGCTGTACACAGTGCAACATCACTGTGTTGTTAGCCACCCACGCTGATACTTGTCCTTGCTGCCAAATCAAAAGCTTATATTAAATATCTTTAAAGTGAAACTCGCAAATTACTGCCTCAAGCTCGTCTTCCTCTACGCAGAAAGCTACTGAAATGATCTCAAGAACTTTCACCCATTTTCCTTGGCTGTTTTCCAGACTCACAGGATGTTGTGTCGGACATGTTCTGCAGGCATAAATCCTACACATGAACCCCATTAATTAGCACTGTGCGAGGAGGTTAATATGTTTTTTTAAATTGCATCCTCAGAGTTGGTGAAAGAAAAATCTGCCAAGGCAAAGTCAGAGTTAATTACAGTGCAGAGGACCTCACAGAGCGGCTTTTGTTGTGTGACAGAGGTTTACGTAATCAGTCAGAAATGCAAAAGGTGAGCTTCCCTCAGGCTGAAGTCTGTGACAGCTTCAACTCTCACTGCTATCAAAATACATCGGCTTTTCCTGAGTGTGGGCCGACGGCTAAACACAAGGCGAAGTCGCCCAGACTCCTGCGTGAAACATTATACAATAGCCAATAAATTTTAAACCTAAGCCTTGGCCTTAAAACCTTAACGCATAAATGTAAAACGACCTCACTTGTCAGGAAACACCCTTTTAGCACTGGCGGGATGGAGTGGGTGGGTGGGAAGGGGTTGTTGAAGTCAATCAAATGGACTTGCCAAGGATTAGGTCTTTCCAAGGAGGACTACTTAGTGTTCATTAATAAGCGGGTCAGTCAGCGTAAAGCTGTGTGTGTTATACTGGTGTCCAGTTAGATTAATTCAGTCGTACCCAAACTTACTGGTCTGACGTATGTAGGCTACCCCATCATCACTACAGAGGGGCTCTCCTGCTCTCTGAGCACCACCCGTCATGTTACAGGTGTTTTTAAGACTAACGCTACTCAGGGAAACCTTTTTTATACAATTGACCTATGGCTAAGTCCCGCCCTCAAATGCGATGAGCCAATTACAGTGCGTATAGTCATTCCTATACACTCGGACATCCTCTTGTTTGGTTTTATGAGCTTTTTCTGAGATTTGCAGATTAAAAATGGTCAAACGATGTGCATGGGGTACATGCAACTCTGACACAAGGTATCCTGAGAGGCTGGGCGACCACGTGTATTTTTACACTTTAAACCACATCTCAAGCGAGAAAAGTGTCTCCTTTGGATAAAGTTGTGTGGTAACGTTAGACCACAACATCAACCCTTTGGCTTAGCCATAGGTCAATTGAATTGTCAGTGTTTAGGTGGGTTTGGTTTATCAAGTAATTTTACCTGACTGGAGGGAGAGCTAGCCACGCCCACTTAGGAGACAGGAAGAGTAACCGTTTTCTTAACATTGGATAAGCCTACGGTGGGGTATCTCCTTTATCCTATATCTCTGACCCAACCGACTCATTCATCCTTTGTCCTTCAACTGTTTGTAATTTTAGCTATTTTAACTTATTATTAATTTCTTTAAGCTAGATGTTTCAACTGTTATCCATTACTTTTAGCTAACTGTTTTAAAAGAGTATCCACTAGCCTATCTATTACTGTTAGCCAACTGTTTTTACAATTTATCAGTTACTTTTAACTAACTATTTTAACTGTTCATCCATTCCTTTGAGCTCGATGTTTCAACTCTTATCTGTTAGCTAACTGCTTTAAATGTGTATCCACTTCTACCAGCTAACAATTTCGACCATTTATCCACTGTTTTAAGCTAACAGTTTCAACTGTTTATAATTTTAGCTAACTATTTTACTGTTTATTAATTTCTTTAAGCTGGACGTTTCAACTGTTATCTGTTACTTTTAGCTAACTGTTGTAAAAGTGTATTCACTTCTACTCGCCAAGTATTTGAATCATTACTATTATTATAAGCTGTTTTAACTGTTTATCTATTATCTTGAGCTATTGTTTATTTACCCAGTCCTTTTTGCTTACTATGTCAACAGTTTATTCATTACTTTTAGCAATAACTTCTCACTTGCTAATTAGTTTTTATATAATCTCTTTGGCAACACATAACTACTCAGCCTTCCGCAGCAGGTGGCTCAGTGGTTATTATGGTAATAAATATACTAAAGGTCAGCACAACAGCAATTTATAATTCTATTAGGATGGTTATTTTTCTCCTAAATACAAGTATGTGGACATATTTCTTAATCGAATCATCAGTTCATTTTTTTTAAATTCATTGAGCTGCCTCACAGTCTTTCCACGTACTGAACGTCCTGGCAGCTGCAGAAGTACCTGTATCCCTGGTTGGGAATCAGTAATCTATCCACCAACTGAGTAAACTGTATCCAACTCGTAGCCTCGCCCTCTGGGAGGATCGGCCAACAGCAAACGACATCAAATCGCTTCTTGCCACATGTTCCATGAACTTGACACCACTGATTGGTTTATTAGACACAGCCGTCTCTTAAGACTCTAATATGGGAGTGGTGCAGTGGTACACCGCCACAGGGCAGCGTTCTCTGTGTGAACAGCAACAATAAATCAGCTGCCCGCTCTTTATCTCTGCACTGCCACTGCAGTTAACAGGATTGGAGAGTGACAAATTCCATGTAGCATAATTACATCAAACTGATTACAAATTATGCTAAGCCTATTACAAAAGAGTGGTAATTGAGTAAAATGGAGATACTTTGCGACAGTCATTTGACACATTTGAAGAGGTAAAGGCGCGCGGATTGTGATGCTTTATAGACGCAAATATTGACAAGACTGTTATAGTTTGTACAGGACATTTTTCCATTCAAAATGCCAAAATAACATCAGTATAATGCCCCTGAGCTGGAATAAGCCAGTAATGGTGGTGATGTTTCAGCAGGTAGTGGCGATGAATTTCATTGTGAGAGTGACCTTGCCCCGTTTCAGCCCAGCAGCTGCTCAGTCTGTCAGGCTTTTCTCCGTGTGCCACAGCAGCAGCTGAGGAGCCATTTTGGGGCCTGATGCATTCAACAGCTGGTGGTGCCAAGCCCAGGGTGGGCGTAGGAGGAGGAGGAGGAGAGGAGCAGGGGGGGAAGCGCGAGGTCGCCTGTCTATCGAGCCGTGGAAACATGGGACACAGAGCATATCGGACGACAGGCACGCAGCCAAATGGCAAAACAATGTTTGCAGGAGGAGCAGGAACAGCACTTCGGCGGCTCCGCTCTTCACAGTGCTGACCTAAAATCACATTTAAGCTGCAGCTATAAGCGTCCCATCACTCAAACTACTGTGTAATGTATGCCATGAGAACACCGCATGTAACTCGCCCGTGTGCTGCATGTTTTAGGAACGAGACGCCGACGCTGGCTACGGTCCACAGCACCGTGCACTCAGGGCCAGGTATGCGTGTGTGCGTGTGGACACAAGAAGACAATGCAGCGCTTGTAGGCTTCACTTTACAACAGTGTGAAAAAAGAAAAAGTGAATGGTGTCCCATTTTTCTTACGATCCCAGGATGTGTTTACATAAAACCAACCTTAGCGGTGTCAGGTAATGGAAAACTCTCTGCCGGTTTCACTGTTTACAGACACTAGAGGATATGTGAGAGGGAATCGTTTAGCGAATGACCTTTGTCTTGAAATATCTCAAACCTCTAGCTGCACCTCATTGCAACCCGCTCACTCTGTAATGACGATACTCATCCGCAGCCAGATGTTCTCTTTCCCCAGTGCTGTTTTGAGTGCTGCGGTGTGCACAGAGCGTCGGTTTGGTTAAAATGAAGCGCGCCACATGAATGTGGAGTTTACTGTAAAGTTGTTTTTCTCACATGTAAATCATCCCGCGTCTCTGAACTGACACTCGGGGAAGAATTTCACTCTGGCTTTATGTTTCGTTCAATCACGCAACCTGCTGTGTGCGTTTCAGAGTCCCTCCCTCCTTAAACATTACCCGCTCTGTGTACTCTCTGTGCTGTGTGTGTTAAGGAGAGTCTGCAGAGATGACAAGACAGCTGAACAAATGAAGAAAGAGATAAACATTTGGACAGGACACACCAGGTGGATGGCGAGTAGTATCCAGACGGCAGTGTGACGAATCAGACTGTGAGGCATTGATAAGACTTTAATGCATTTCTCATCTATCTCAGTCCACGCAGTTGGGAATTCAGAGGAAAATTCATAGTCGATCAGACGAAATTTGAAGTGCTTTTACTTTGATAGGACTTTTTCCTCAACAACCAAATGTCAGAGCATGACATGATTTTATCACACACCTTTTTCTGTGTCATTATCTCGACCCTCACACCTCAGATAGCGCACAAGTAACATGCGCACCAGGTATTCACAATGCACAGTCATATTCACTGCATACAGATGTAGATCCAGGCATATACACTTTCACACAATCTGTTTATCTGTCCTGTTGTTTTCATCTTAAATCTGTTGTATCATTTTCTTTTATTTAAACCTAAATTAAAAAAGCTTCATCGGCGACAGATGGTGCGAATTAGCTTCTGCTCCGTGCCTCACATAAACATCTGTTGCATTATTTCTTCTTACATGTTATGTAAAAATATGTTACACACACGCCCTGATGAAACAAACAAACAAAATGATTGGAGCATTTTCAACGACTATACTTGCCAAAGGAAACTGTGCATGGCGATATAGCTGCATTGAAGTGCGTCAGGGCCAGAAACATGAGCGGTCAGATGATCAGAAAGGTAAAGACGCCAAAACTTCAGTTGAAAGCCTTAACAAAAATAAAGTTGAGATTCTCTGTCCAGTTCAGTGTTGCCAGGTGGGAAATGTAGGATTATCGTGCCAGAGATTCAAAATTATCGTATTTTGAGGGAAGTTATCATACACCCGTTATAACCAGCCATATGGCAAAATTAGGCTTACTTTTACCCCACTCCAAAGCCGTCCTCTTTGTCTCTCGTCCCTCATCACTGTCCACCTTCAACAGCACTCATTTTCCTTGCTTGCCTTGTTTTTCCTCCTCTTCTGTTTTGAATCTCATTTTCCCTCGACTTCTTGATGGGTCCTAGCGTCTCGTGGGGCGGGTGCAGCTGACCATAAAGCCACCCGTGCCCGTTGTAAAAGGTCAAATTATCATACATGTGGCCTTTTTTGGGATTACTGATCGTACATTGTACAGAGGGCATACAAACACAATAATTATCGTACACCTTGCAAAGCTGGTCCAGCTGCTTTTTTCCAGTATCATAGGTAAGCAAACCTACACAATACAGTCAATTTTAATATCACAGTATACCTTGAAACTAGTATGCCGTCGCTTTATAGTCCTGTACACGGTGAGCAGAGAGTAGTGCATGAGTGAATGATTTCAGACAGAGTCATGGTGCTCTCCGTAGACGAGGACCTGCCTAGATTATGGCTCATTCTAAGGTAATGAAATCACAATGATTCTACACACCAAAGTAAATGGACTGCACTCATATAGCGTCTTCCGACCACTCAAAGCACTTTAACACCACATTCATCCATTCACACACACACAGTCACACACTGGTGGCCGGGGCTACCGTACACTGTGCCACCTGCTACTCAGTAACCATTCATACTCAGACACTAATGGAACAGCCATCAAGAGCAATTCAGTATCTTGCCCAAGGTAACTTGAAAAAATGTAAAATATCCGCTCTGCTAGCATGACTAAAAATTAAGGAAACAGGATTGTGTAAAATGTTTTTAAAATATTTTTATAAAATAAAATCATGAATCTGCCTGAGACCTGGGCTCATCCTTGCTCAGTATATAAAGTTTCTTCTCATCGGATAAATTCACCAAACACCTCCAAATGTAATCTACAAACACATCTACAAATAAATTTGTAATTAGCATACGTGAACATGAATTTCTTAATTCCCTACACGATGAGTAATATTCACACATACATTATGATATACATTGAGTATGTTTTATTACGGCCCCGTTTCAAATGTAGCCTGAATTAAAAGGTAAGCCAGTAGATAAGGAGAAATAATAAATGCAGTAGAAGCCAGTGTGAGTGAAGGTCTGCTCCACATCTCTACGATCAGTAACAGCGGCTCTTAAAGCAAATTCAGTGTGTGTACACGGTGTGTATTTTTACCCCTCAAAGCAATCACTGAGTCATAAATGCTAAAAGAAGTATTTTTCTAAATCTTCAGCTTGAACAGAATCCTCTCTGTTTTCTTCATTTGGACTGATAACACAGTGAAGGCTCAGGTTTTCCGATGGTTCACTGCGATTAGCCTGCAACACTGCCGCCATACCCTTATTCGACTCACCACACACACCTCCTCTGGAGCACCCGAGGTGTGCCAATGAATATTTCAGCAAGTCAAAATGGATATTACTCCTGAGTCAGACGTGTTGGCAGAGGCTGCAGTGCTACAGGTGGGGCATTAGTGCCAGGCATGCTCCGAGCACAGGGGTAATGTATCGAGACATTACGGGCTCGGGTCACTTGCGTTTCTTTTTCTCTCCTGATAAGAGAAGGTCGCATGTGGAAGATTTAGTTGCAGTTAAAAAGCACTTCAGAGGGATTATAGCAGCCTCTGCTCAGCCACAACAAGCGCCTTTGACACCATCATTCTGTTTCCAGCATTTCTTTGCTGAAGATTCCAATGAGCAGAGGTGTGGGCTCAAGTCACACATTTAATGACTTTAGACTTGAAAATCAAGTCAAAAAGAATAAAAAAAAATCAAAAACAAGACTTGGATTTTCACACCAAAGACTCATGTCTTGACTCAGAATTGAGTCTTTTGACTTGAAAATATTTGATATCCTCTTCCAAGACCAAAAAGAATCAACTCATGTTAATGCTTTTCATTCCCAGCAAGTTGACATTTAATTCTCCACATCCGCTTTGTTTGCACCAATCTGACTGCATCCAATCAAGCTGCAGGAGAGAAACATGAACTAACGTGACGCTACTGAACGTCACTTGGAAAAAATAATACTAAAGATAATTCCATTACATACAAAAAATACATAAACAAAGAATTGCACTCTGCAAAACGTGTGGGTCAAAAACTTATTTTAACAGTCCAGGCTAATATTAGCATAGCTAGTGAGCTGATACTTAGGTAACGTTAGCTTAACACTTCAGTAACTACTTAACAAACTTGTTTTAATAAATAAATGAATAAAATAAAATAAATATTCACTCATATGAAGCAAGTCAACACAAAATATTCTGGTCTACAAACTCGCACAAGTAACGTGATGAGAGGATTTGCATCGCGTTTGGTGTGAACACAACATAAGTATAAAGTAGCATGAAATAGAAATATTCGAGTACAAGTACCTCCGAATTCTCTAAATTTCAATGATAGCAGTTGCAAAGCGTTCTGTTTCCCCCGTAAAATAATAATAACAGAGTGCATACAAAAGCATCAAAATACAGCTTGTTCATAAAAGAAAAATAAAATCTGCCCTTCAGAGGTCTCGACTACCTCCTAAAATAGAGCTCTTTTTGGCCTCATGTGCCAATAAACAACTTTCTTGAAATGAACGGGGCCCTGCCTCCAACGCTGTATTCAGGTCCCTTTATACATTCATCCACCTGCTTAGGTATGATCAGATACAGTGAGCACACCAACACTGACTTAAAGCTTGACTGCAGGTCAGTCCGATTGTTGCTCCAGCTGCTCATGTGTCATCCAGAAGGTTTCAGGCAATAGAGTCCTCACATGGCTCATGAAAAGATAAGCTCCTCTTTCAGTTCTTGTATTCCAGCTGAGACCTCTCTTTCACAATTATAAATCTGAGCACAGGAATTGCCTTTAACCAGTCACTGTACAAATACTTGTACGTAAACCACGCATGAAAGAGCTTAGTTCTTCCCCCAGCAGAATTTAATGAAAGAGGAAACGTGACACTGTGCTTTTATATAAACCCCTGAAATCAATGCAGGCTTAACAAGTGATAACAGTGGACTTGGTAAACTGTGTAGCCAGGATCTTATAAGGATGTGCAAAGCACAGCGGCCGTTATTTGGACATGAGAGACACATTATCCCTGGCTGCCAGCTCTGAATTTGCAAGAGGCACTCTGACTGCAGCTACAAAGGGCCTACGAACAATACATCTTATCATCGGGTATCCATCTCCTTTCATGTCTCTCCCCAGGGACCAAACCAGTATCATAAGTAATATGCCATGCATCAACTGTGGTTCTGCCAATTTATTTTCCATAAGACTGTGTCAGTCAGCCTCAAAAGTAATAAGCCAGCGCCGCTGGTAAAGACATTTGCAAAGTAAATAAGGCCTCCTTTCTGACACCGCAGATGTGTGCCTATGACTGCTGTCGCCATGGTATCGCCTGTCAGCATCATTGTCACCGGCGTCGTCATGGCAGTGTGGGCTGATGTTAATCTTTTCTCTGTGTGTGACAGTTTGTGGTCGGGCAGAGTGGGAGCTCCAGCCAGGGTGTGGTAAACGTGTCAGTCAGCTACTGTTCAGGCAAAGAACCAGGACGAAGTCAGAAGACAGAGCACGGACAATCAAAGACAGCAGTCGGAGAGAAACTTTGATTTACAGACCTTTGGTCTGGTTATTTTCCTGTTTCGCTGTACTTTCTCATTTTTAGGCTTGCAAGCGACGTGACTTGGATTGCCAGTGGCACTTGGTTGCTTGGCTCACCATTTTTGTCTAAACATAATTTTGTACAGACATTCATGGTCCCCAGAGGTTAAATCATAATGACGTTGGTGATCTCTAACATTTTTTTGTGCACCACCAGCAGGTCAACCTTTTCACTTATCCAGTGAATTATCTCAACATCTCCAGGATGGACTGAAACCAAACTTTTCACAGACGTTCATGGTCCCCAGAGGTTCAGTCTTAATGACTTCGGTGAATTTCTTCTAGCACCACCAGCAGGTCAGGATTTCCAGTTAGCCAGTAAAATATCTCAACAAGACGGATTGAAACAAATCTTTTTGGACATTTATGGTTCCCAGCAGCACCATCAGGTTAACATTTGTATTTTTAGAGAAATATCTCATCGACTGCTGGATGGATTGCCATGAAATGTGCTACAGACATTCACATTCCCCTCAGGATGAAATTTTTCCTTTCATGATCCCTCAAAGTTCCCATGAAGTCCAAATAGATGTTTGGGCTTTTTTATATCTCATATTTCTTGCACTGATCATCACCAATGCGCCAGTATCTGACCCAGCAGTGGCAGGAAAGTAATGTTGTAGTGTTTAAGAGCATTCAGGGTTGTGCACTAATTATCCATCCAGTAAATTGCTTTCTTGAAGTGTTATAACCCTCCCCCATGACTTCTGCAAGTTACTGATCAGTGCTTAGGATGCAAATGTATTTTCCCAGGATGATGAAGTCATGACCCACTAAAAAAGGTAAGATTCTACGTGCAGTTATTATTTATTTTTTTTTTTTCAATATGGAGAAAGCAGCAGTGCTCTTGCAGCATGAGCAAGAGCAGCCATCACAGTCCCAGTCAAGTCATTCCCATCAGGCTCAGCTGTACTTATCGCTCATAGCAAATGTTTGCACGCTAACAAGCCGAACTAAGATGGTGAACACGGTTATCTTTACGCCATCCTACGACCTCCACTGGCTCCTGGTTAAACACAGGATACAAGATTGTCCTCATTAGCTACAAGGCCCTTAACAGTCTAGCTCCTCCATCAGCACTCCCCCTCCTGTTGTCTCCGCTCTGCTGATGCCAACCTCCTTCAGATATCCAGGACCAAGCGCCGAACCTGGGGTGACAGGACTTTTTCAGTCACTACCTCCTCTCTGTGGAATTCACCTCCACACCACTTAAAAATGCCCCCATATTGTCAGTATTCAAAAAGACTCATTACCCACCTCTTCAGACTTGCCAACTGTAGCTTAACCCCCCCCCCCCTGTTGAGTCTATTCAATTTTAGTCTCTATTGTCTTCCATAAAGAATAACTTTTTAAAAGCTGTCACAATAACATGTTAATTTCGAAAAATAAAAGAATTAACGCTGATTAATCCCGTTCCGTGGTGCCCTTTGTCTCGGTGCATCACTGAAGGTCACAGTGTCTTTGTCGCATGATGGAGGCAGATGAGAGACGGCGCTGCACGACCCTGTAAATCGAACAATCACATTTTAAAAAACACCCAGATGGAACTGTTGATCGGAGCAGCATTCTCTGCAGTGAGAAATTTTCATACCACACAACTCGGTGCTCCTGGACACATCTTCACTGATGTAACCTGGGGTTATTGGGTGTTTCGGGTCTTTCAACAATCAGACACCCTCACCCAGGCGACCCAGCCGGGGTTGATCAAGCCCCGACTTGTGTCCAGGTAGGTCTACCCCACCCATGGCTCTCCTGTCCTGATCCACAGCCACCTTGATGCCGCCTCTGCTGCATTAGTGGCCAACTTGATGGCTCTTCTCCTACTGGCCCTTGTGATGGCTGCAGAGGTCAGCACTATGTCTGGCCTTAGTGATGTTGTGGCGACAGTTTCTGGGAACTTCAGCTGCCTCCCCAGATCAACTTTCAGCTTCCAGTCCGGGCAGCTGCTGTGGCAAAAGTGACGGTGTTTTTTTACTGAGCGAAGGTGTTTACAGTGGCTGATACCACTGCAGATATTATCCGCTATGGCCTGAAATATCACCTCAACGCAAAGCATTTAGCAGCAAACCTGGAGGTCCGAGCTTGCACAGCATCTGATGCTAACACTAGCAGCCAGCCTCACCAAGCCGCACTCAACCAGGCATTTAGATACAAACTGCATCGGTCTACCTGTGACTGACTAATGAACTCCCTTACACAATGGACAGCAGGCCAGTTTGGGTGGTAGAGGACAATTGTGTCCATAATCCAGCAGCTTTACTTCAGATTCATTCATCTTTTAACCACTTGACAGCTCTAGTTTTTTTTTTTTATCCTACCTTATATAAAGCCTCTTTGAGAACTCCAACAAGCACAATAAAAGTGATGTATTTCTATTATTATTATTATTATTATTATTATTATTCTGCTCACCATCATGTTAGCATGCCTGATGTTAGCACTCAGTTCAGCCTCACAGAGCTGTTAGCATGGCTGTAGCTTCTCAGTCCACATGGTGTAAGAAGACAAGAGTCCCTTGTAAAGCGTTGTTAGCGGTCAGTAGGTGTTCTGTAGGAGCAGTGTTAGTGTATGAAAGCCATTTGTCTTTTCTCCACCTTTCACTCTGGTCTGTTTCTGTCTCTGGAGTGTGGGACACATCTGGGACCGGACAGATCTGGACTGGTGTGAGAGTCTGTGTGTGTTGGATGAGGGGTACCCACTGTAGTGTCGACTGGGTGCTGGAGAGAATCATGACTGTTTTCTTTTTCAGTAGCGTGCCCTGCAGGTTTACATTGTAGCCGTGCCATATGCTCTACCTAGGAAATGGGCTTTATTAATACGTTTAAGAGCACGTCAGGCTCTGGTGACTTATGGGCTATGTAAGCCAATGTGAAGGTGCATTGTCGGCAACTTTTCACAAATAAAGACGGGGTAAAATGGGGGGGAAAAGGATGGAAAGAAAAACATTCTCCAGGGGCCTCAGAGGAGCAGGGGACTGGCTGGTTTCAGGCCTGTCACGGGGGAGAGGGCTGTTTTAGCTGAGCCTCTGTGTTCCAGGTGTTGCTTTTTAATTGGCAATTCCGCGAGCAATAAAGCATTTCACTTACTTTCGCTTGTAAAGTGCTTTCATTCCATCTCCAAATGATGTAATTACCCCGCCGTCCCAGGCGAGAGGGCGGCAGGAGAGGAGAGGCGCTGGCTCTCCGTGCAGCTCGCTCTCTCAGCAAGAAGCCTGCTGAAGGGTTTCCTGGAGTGTGCTTTCATTTAGGAATCCAAACACCATAAAGTGAGCCAGTCGTTCGCACAATAAACGTACACTTTAATTTCATTTCAAGCTCCCCCCTCGCTCTGTGTGTGTCTGATATTTATGAAAACAAAAAAATATATATGGGTCTCTTTGATGTATGAAGGGCAGCGGGGACGTTTGTTCTTTGTTCCTGGACGCAGATGGCGATTTGTCCAACAGTAACCCTTTTCACACAGACATCCAGCGCACGGCTGCAGGAGATCATTGTTTGCATGATCCTGTTTGAATAGGTCTAAAAGAAATACCATAATGTCTAGAACATTATTCTTTTAGCAGCAGACAGCTAAGGCTTCTGTCTCCCATGTCATCACGTCATTCACTTACATATCTTACAGTGCATGTATGCAAACATAGCATTTTGTGATGCTGACAAGTGAGCTTGCCAATCAGTTGGAATATTCTTGGCTAACAAAGAGAAAGGATATCATTTTTCAGTTGCAAATACATGCAATTAACACATTGCCCTCTTTTTTTTGTCGACAACAACACAGCAATGATGGGTCTGTATGACGATGAACAATTCTATTTCAGATCAACATGGGAAAAATGGTCCAAGATCAACATCAACAAGTCGTCCAGGATCGACATCGGAATGATATTCCTGGATCAACCTTGAAAAACTATGCAGGATGAAGATGATAATGATGGTCCTGGATCAACAGACAAACAAATTATCCGAGATCGTCATGCTAGTGATAAATCCTGGATCAACATTAGCACTGCAATCTTGCCAAAAAAGCTTATTTGTTAGCATAGCCTTCCTAAGTTGCAAGCTAACTGACTTGTTTGATCGCAGTGTTGGTTGGCATGTCCCACTGGGCAAAATCACATTGTGCCTATACATATATCGATCTAAAATATAAGCTGTAATAGCTGGAGCATTTATTCTTTTTGCAGCAAGTTAAGGCTTCTGTCTTCTGTGTCATCCCGTCATTACCTTACATTACTTTACCTTAAGTGTGGTTCAAAGATAGTATTTTGTATTTTACCATAATTACTCCAGAATTCCCTCTACCCTTCCCTGTAATGGCCGCAGCAGATAGTTGTTTGCATAATCTTGTATATATCAGTCTAAAATAAAAACCATAATAGCAAGAACATTCATTCTGTTAACAGCCGAAAGCTGAGACTTCTTTCACGTCATCGTGTTGTTCACTCATGATGATGTCATTGCGTGATGTGTGGTGCAAAACTGTATGAAAACTTGCAACAGAGCCACAGGAATGAATTATGAATCTCTCAGAGTGCCTTTACAAAATGAGCATATCTCAAAAACTAGATAATGCAAATTGATTCAATAACTTATGGAATGTTAAGGAATATTTTCTTTATGTTTCTACATTTAAAAACATTTTTGGATCAAATGTGTTTGTGTGTATTTAGTAGAATCTAATGAAAATGTCTAATTTTTTTTTTCATGGCACAATTTCAGTACTTTTATCCATATTCATGGTTTATTGACTAATGTGACCTGTTAGCTGAGGTTGTGCAGATTTTCAAGATGTGAAACATTTGAAGATACTCCAAGAAATGACATCACAATAAGCAAAAACACCAGCGTAGGCACAGGCAGATCTCTAAGCAGAGTTCAGAGGGTTGCTGCAGGAGCATATTTCTGTCCTCCTCACAGTTTGACATCGACTTCCTAGAAAGAATAATGGTTTTATACATTCCTGCTTTCATCTGTGCTGCCACACGTTGCTTGTTCACAACTTCACCAGTGCCAATGCAAATAAAACTTAACTGCTCTTCACCCTTGTAGAGGCTTTTTTTCTTTCAGCCAAGGACGAGAGGTTTACAATTACAAATATGTTAATGAAGTCAGCTAACCCGCAGAGGGATGTTATCATTTGAAATTTTATGGGAAGAGGGGATTTCAGAAAACGTGTTTTCCTGTTTACGTAGTGTGGAATTCCCTCTGAGACGCAAAGAGGTCAAAACCGAAGCCAGGCGTCTGCCGGCCGAGCGTGTGGAGGCGTGTAACACTAACCTGAAGTCATTTGACTAAAACGGATCTCCTGCTCCACCTGAGGATTGTGAACCCTCGAGAACAAGTTCAGCCTGTCAGCTTGTGGCTCTGAAACATAAACTCCATCTGATCAACAGCGCCCACTGATAGGTGAATTCCACCGGAGCTGTGTGACTAAATAACTCGGCGTGGATGAAACAACACAAAGAAGAGAGTCAAAGGGAAAACATTCTTTTCGCATAAAGTCTACCTGGCAACGTTTTTGCATATCAGACCTCCCCAGTGCCTGTCGGTATTCCAGCAGTGGCAACATTGCCAAGAAACACAAAAACAAGCTGTTCGCTATCACTGCTGTTCCCATGGGAACAGGCCCGCAGAGGGTGTGCCCGCTCCGACACTCATCTGCAAGCCTCGTACTCCCCAGCATGCAACACAAACCAGCCTCCGCCACCCCCAGCCTCTTTCTCCGAGAGCCGGGGCCTCGCACAGAGCCCTGCTATCAGTGTAAGCGATTAGCTGGCCCCGCTTGTGAAAAGCGCCACAAGGGGAAAAAGGATCAAGATTCCTGAGATGTTGGGCCTGCAGTGCTCATTCGCACACTTCCTCTCCTTAATAAAGACCACACATTCCCAGCGGCTGGAGCAGCGCTGGGCCGACGGAGCTGCAGTTCAAAGCTAGCCGGAGCTGCAGAAGAGACGGGAGAGAAGTAAACAGCAGGAAGTCGACTGGCTAAACAATAAACAAATAAATGCCATGCCGCTTCAATCAGCCACAGTTATTTTAGTGAAGCCGCAGCATGAGAAAGAGAAAGTCGGTTTCATGATCTTTACTTTGATCTCTGCTGGTTTTTCTTTTTTGTAATTGGCTTTTTGTCAAGTTAGCCATCAGCAGGAATTAGCACCCCTCCTCACACCTCTGCTGCTCCGCCACAGGTGGCACAAACACCATATAATTAGAGTGTACCTGCAGTGGTTTTGCATCGCTTTATGGAGGCGCATGCAAATATACCACAAAACAGGTGCTGGAGACAGGCTACGCATTTACATATCAAGCTGCAGCTTTGAATGTATCTATACAGTCAAAAGGTCACATACAGAAAGCTGGAAGTGTTTCTGGTGTTGCTCTCACAAGATGGATTAAAGACACAGAATGTGGGATATCTAATCCTAAGGGACCGTTCTTTATTTATTACAGTAGGAAGACGGCTGCTGTGTGCACGGTCCTCCCTTCACCATTAATAACCTTTTTTTTTTTTAAACTACAAACACTAAATGTAGGTGTTGCTGCCTGTGCAACGAGCAAACAGCACCAACACAAACAGCTAATGTCTTAAAGTCTGGGTGAAGCAAAATCAGTGATTTCTTTCTATGCACATTATATGTCAGAAAATACAAACAGGTGAAAAGACACTGAATTGTGAAGTTACACCTTTAAACTGATTTTCATCATTTCTGTGTCCAGGATTTTCGGGCGTGGCTGAAAGCCTGCACGCTAAGCCATCCTTAACATAACTTCTCCCATACTAAATAAATATGATGTCAATACAAACATCAACTCAGGGTGTGTTTGGGAATGACCGCTACTAGTGCAGGAGTGCACTCTGGCACAAACTGGCCCAGTTGTAATTTCGGAGTGCTGTTAGCATGTACCGATCAATTATCCAGAACACTGCACTCTCAGAGTAGTGGAGCACAGATCAGAGGGAATTTGTGATTAGCTAAAACATTTGTTAATTCATGTAGAAGTGATTTTGAACAACATTCTATCTCTCCCTGATCTTTTACATTGTTTCTCTATTTTAATTGTGTTATTATTCTATATTGTTTTGTATTTTAAACTGTTAATATTTTTATGTAAGCGTCAAGCACTTGTAAAAGCGCGTTATAAATAAAATTTATTGTTATTATAACAGCACTCTCGTTTTAGCGTAAAGCAACTTTGTTGCGTCCGACAAGCTCTCTGAGCTCTTTCAGCCTATTAAAACATAAATAAACGTCTCTACTTATTGCGACAAAACCTTCGCTCTATCAGCCCGAATCACCTACCTGGCCCACCAGCAGTTAATGCTCACTGCTGTGGGTGTGTGCTTTGGGCTAACATTAGCGGCTGAATGAGAGGCTATCGTTGTGCGGCAGTTCTCGTTCCCTGGTTCTGAGTGTGGGCTGTTCTACTACAGACTGTACACACACGGCTTTCGCCATGGAGCAGCTAATTTTTAGGCTTGGGGGGTGTGTGTGGGCTTTGTGCTACTGACTTAGCTGCTAACGAGAGTCTGCCAATGCCCAGCGCTTCGTTCTCCAGCTCGGAGGTCATGTATGTTACTGTGCTGCAGGCTTAGCTCCCATGGAGAGTCTGTGGCTTTGCATTGGCTCGATCTGAGTTTCAGCTTCTTCAGCAGACACACCGCAACGTCTCAGAGCACAGAATACTGCCCATTTTTTTTTCACAATTTTGAAAGCTACTTTTATACACTTGGTAATTTTTTAATCATTTCAATTTGGCTGGGTGCTTAACAACACATTTTCTGTGGTGTGACAAACTCTTCACACTTATTAATTTTTTTCTTTGCCTGGACTTTAAGCAAAATGCAAATCTTCCTTACAAGTTGCAATATCATCACACAAGCTGTGTAAGCACTTCGGCAAGATATAAGTGCATGACAGCTATCAGCCCTCACATCACATGAATGCATGCGCTTCACAACATCAGTTACTCGGCATGGCGGACCTGAGTAGATTTTAAGATCGTACCCTTTGATGTTTGAAAGTTTAAAGTTAAAAAGTTGAAAACAAAATTCGGAGTTGGTTTTTCAGAACTCAATGTTTTTCATGATGTTTGTGCAAACAGTTCATTTTTGGCACAATCTGAAATGAGATGTCAAATTTAATGATTTTTAAGAGGGAAGCCTTCAATGTGCGTAATGTGTCTCCATGACCATCAGAAATTTGAAAATCCAAAGATAGCCTAATTTATATTTCTTCAGTGATAAATGGTGAAATTTTAGCAACTGCCAAAATAAAAAGACATAAGTCTCTCCCAGGTGCTTAAAGAGGTATTTGGCATGCCCCCTCTGTTTTGCACCACCCAGTCCCTTACTATAAAGATGACATATTGTGTAAAGTGTCAGTGCAGTAACCTTATAACAATATGGAGCTCTGTACAAAAACACATGGCCTTAAACAACTGAATGAAAACAGGACCTTCAAAGCATTAGTGTTCATTAAAAGTACATTTTACTTAAGAAATATTCTAAATGATACCTTGTTGTGTTTAAGAGATACATGCCCTGAAATAAATTCTACTTTCATGAAGGTTATGAGTTTTTGGTTTGTTAAATTGTGTTGCATTTTATTTTTTGTGCTGCTTTTATATTGGAAATATCTCTCTCTCTCTCAGTGTAACACACTTCAGACATTCTACAGAGACACCAGGCTTTTCTTTTATTTAGTTTAACAAGGCAGCAGATGCTACCTGCTCAGCCCGCTAACTAGGTAGGTTGGCTTGTGTTCAACTGAGGAGCCAGTGTTAATGGAAGCAGCTAGCTGGTAATTGAGAGTCACCCTGGCAGTGTTGTGATGCTAAAACTGTGTGAGGAGAGAATAGCAAGCTGTATCACGCAGTCTGGTTGCTGAAGCAAATAGAGAAAGCTAAGAGGAGCTAGCCAACTAACTAACTAACAGAAGTTTACTAACAGGAGCTAGCTAACAGGAGCTAACTAACAGCTAACTGGCGCTTGTGCTCTGCAGGGATTACTTGACAACTGCACTGTTGTGAAAAGTAACATCATGAAATAAAGAGATTTTGAAAAAGAAATTAAATAAAAACTTCAAGGGCACTTGGACAGCGCTTTTACCCTTGCCTAAAAGCTGTGAAAAAAATCCACTGTTAAAGACAAACTTTTTTTTTTTTTTTTTAATAAAGTTTAATAAATGCAATGCATGTTTCCAAAGCTGGTGAGTATTTGTTTTAAATAATTGTTGAAATCATCAATAATGGGGTAGCCCTAATGTCTGCACTCCCTTAACTGTACGCCGTAGTGAACGGCATTGATTTGTCAGCTGCCCTTTTTGAAAAATCTAGGTAAAGTGAGTGAATAATTACGGACGCTATTGACGGTAGCTTGGCTATTTACAAACACTCTGCAGGATGTCTAGTGTTGCCGGACCACCAGGAAATTTGCCGGACGTTGAAGCCAATTTGGCAAAGTGGCCAAACAGTGTATCTACAAGTGCCGACTTAAATAGGGAAAGCCAATAGATTTATTTGAACATCACAAACCCCACAAATGATGTGTTTCACTATCAGGATTAAACCCGTTTGGTCCAATAACATTTTGAAAGTCCAAAAGAGCCCAGTGATTGCTGGTGAAATTTTGTTCTTTTATTACAGACATTTGTTTTTATCCAAAAGCAAGCATAGACCAATGATTAATGAGACCTCTGCGCTCTATTTTTCCCCATTGACTTCTTGCTTTACGTCTCCATTGTTGCCTTCTCCATCCTTTCTTTCCACTCTGTAGAGTATGACACGCCCATTGATGTCGTCATGGTTCGCTCTTGTTTGGTTCCAACAAGGAACAAGGAACCAACTTTTCAGGTTACAAACAGATTTATTTTTGGTTGAAATGCTCCAAATGGTTCAAAGTTAGGTGTGGGAACCAGATCAGAGGAGTATCAGATGTTGCAGAGTTTTAACTTCTGATATCAGTTCAACTCACTCGAGCGGGGTTGAGCAGAGCCGCAGTGGAATTGCAGCATTCCTTTAGTGAAACCATATTTGTTTCTTTTTAAAGTTTTGTGTTTCATCTAATTATTTACATTTCAGTTTTATCATGATTATAAAATAATATGCACTAAATGTGTGCTATGCAAATAAAAGCAGTGTATTCCTGTGATCTGGGTCGCCCTCTTTAGTTAGTATGAATGTGTTTTTTGCTGTATAATTCATATCTCTGACCCAAGTCTGCTGAAATGTGAAAACACCACAAAAGAGTAAAAAAAATCTTTTCTCCCTGAGGAAAACACCCTGCTCTCTAAGTGAGCAATAAATCTGGCACTTAGAAGAGGTTGTCTCTCAGTGTGTGTGTGTCTTTGAGTGTGTAAATGTACTCAGTGTCCTCAAGTCCACAGCCTTCAGAGCTGTCAGATGTAGCCTGGCCCCGCAACATCCGTAACCCATGACCCCTGTAACTCCTGTTTTGTTCTCGGCACTCCAGGCCCCTCAGATATCCCTCCACTGGAACTCCCCCAGATGACAGACTCCGTTCCTCTACACTACCCCAGTAGCCTTTGACCTCCGCGGCACCTCTGCCTCTCTGCGCCGCTGCCCTCACATTCCAGTAAAGGCGCTGAAACCTGAGCCTGCGGTGAGCTCATCGCCGGGCCACGGAATCAAGAGTTAAATGATACCAAAAAACAGAGAGAGGAGAGAAAACGGAGAGAGAGAAGGGGGAGAGGCAGCAGTCGGTGCAGGACAGGTCTGGAACTGGTTCTCTGTGTGTGTGTGCTCGCCTGCGCTGCTCTCCTCAGGGGTTAAGTTACAGCAGCAGAGAAAGCGAGGAGGAAGAGGAAGAAGAAACTGCTGGCGTCTTTGAATTCTCTCAGCTTTTGTCTGTCTCGTTTTCCTCCTCACGCTGCCTCTGAGCGGCCTGACAGACTGGTGCCTGCAGTTTCCTCTTGACACACTCTAGCGAGCCCGCCGCCCTCCATCCGCGCTTTCAAGTTAACGAGCCCCGTCGGTCTCGTCCTCGTGTCTGGGAGCTGGATGTGAGTGTAATGTGGCGAGGTCGTGCTCTCCACTCTCTCCGTGTCTCTGCTTTACTCTGACCCTTCCTTGACCACCAAGCGTCCAAACACGGTAAGTGTCGCCTCTTTAAATTGTCTGCCAAAATGTGAGTGTTTCCCTTTTGTGTCTGAGGAAAAGTGTAAGAAAAAAAGAAAAACTTAAGGAAAAATCTTTTCCAAAGCTGCAGCCCAAATGTCACATCTCCAAATCATTGTGATTCATGTCTCATATTGTGATGAGTACCATTAAGATGCTTAATCACTGCAAACATAATTAAACCAATCAGTGTCTCTCTCAAGCTGAGTTTGGAGGACGACTGCGGTACGCCAAGAAAAAAAGGAGCTTTTTAGCCGAGAGCATCTCCAGCTGAAAGCACAGATCAACTTTTAAAAGTTTTAAGAGTGCCATTAGATAAACCTTTTATCCATGCATTATTCATAGCCGCCATGTTTCTTTCTAGTTCACTGCCTGTTGTTCGCCGTGTCTCTCTGACCTTGTGCACTTGTCTTGTCAACCTTTGGGGTGACAAATCCCTCTGAAGCAAAGTTTTAAGCAGGGTGAGGATTTTAATGGGTGGCCTACAGGAGACGCTAAATAAAAGGTTGAGTACACTTATTGAAAAAGGAGGAGAAAAAAAAAGGTGCATTCGCACTCTCTCAGGAGTTGCTTTAAAAAATTCGAGGGCCAGTTTAGGCTCTGAAATCTGCCACCTGCTCTTTCTTTTCCAGCAGAAACCAATTTAAAATAATTGTGAGCATTTTCCAGCAATAACTTTAAAAATGTCTGAGGTGAAACAGTAACAATTATCTCTAACATCTTTTGCAATAGTCTCATTATTTAAATAGGTGTGAAGTGCTCCGTTGCTCCTCGCAGGTAAACACACCATGCTTCTGGGGAAATAATGACAACTCTATGATCAAAAGCTTTAAAAAATACCAACATGAAAAAACCACAGCCAGGAAACGCTGCCCCGAATGCACTCAATTTACAAAGCTGTTTTATTCACAGGTTTTACTTAATGCGCACGCCAAGTCCCAGACCAGACTGCCAATGGACGTGATTAATGAGTAAACTTACAGAGAATAACAGCACATACCTCTCCAGCATCTACATATAACCTCTAACATTTAATTACCTTAATAAATTCATAATTACTCAGTATTTTCTGGTGCTTTTAGCTGATATTTTTTCACAGATACCTGCAAAGCACATTATTACAAAATTGCATCTGTTCCAAAATGTGAAGTTGTATATTTTGTCCATGCAAAAGAATGGAAGTCAAGGGTCAGAACTACTGTATAATATGCACCAACACCAGTTTTAGCTAATTAATTAAACTGTTTACCTCTTAATTAAAAGTAATTTATCTGTGTGACTAGTTAATAAATATGTTTACCTTCTCTTACCTAACTGTTTAAACCATTTATCCAGTACGTCAATCTATTTTAACTTCTCTTTTAGGCAGTCTGTACAGCAACATATGGCTTTAATACATTACAGTGCATCAAGATGTGGACTCGAGTCACAAATTTGATGACTTTAGACTCGACAAATTGAAAAAAACACTTGCAACTTGACTTGGACTTTCACACCAATGACCCCTGACTTCACTCTGAACTGAAAACCTTTGACTTGTAAATACTTCTTACCTTCCCCCAAGCCCAAAGATTAAAGAGTATGTTATTTAAATAATGTGCCACAAAACTTCTCTTAATTTCCTGAATCAACTCGCGTCAAAATAAATCTTGTATTTCCTTCAGACATAAAACACAGGAACAGCACATAAGATCATCTTAAAGGAAGAATACAGAAAATGTCTTATAAATGTACGAAAGGAAAGTTGAAGACATTTTTTCCAGTATGAGATGAGTTTGAAACAAGTCAGAAAACACACACACAAAATTCATTCTGTTGTGGTAGGAAAACGGGGTCAGTTGGCAGACGGCTATTTTTTGGTCTTTTTGAAGGTCATAAAAACAAAAATATGACATAAACACGTTTGCTTTATTTACCTGCACTCTGAAACATCTGAAAGTCACTAACTTTTTTTGGGGGGGATGATAGTTTCATAGCATTGAAAGTAAGAAAGTGGCCTGTGGACTAAACGTTTTATAAAACTGGGTTAAAGAGAGATATTGTAAATGGGTTACCTCTCCTTAACAAAAAAATGAATCAGCTACATTTTGATTTGAGATTTAAAAGTGTGTGATGAGTGATAGCAGCTGGCCGACACCATCTCATCACTAAGTTGAGACAAATGTGAGCAGGGCTGGTTGGCACATGGACAAACCAACTGCAACAGTAACAGTTGTAGCTGAAACAGTATTTTGAGAGACTGAAATATTTTTGAAAGATTAAAAACAATGTTTATATTATTTTTTAAGTGTTATTTTGACTAGTCAAAGGCAAAAGTAGCTGATAGATTGCTTAAAATGCTGTTTGGTTTTTAATAATAGGCAGATATTCTCTTAAATGTTCATTTTTTCTGTCTCTTGTTTGAAGTAAATGTTCAAATTGTTTCGATTGGTTGATGCATTGTAATATTTTAACAATGCATCTGTTGTGTCTTTTGAAAACAGGCTCTCACTTTCACAGGAAATGTACAGTTTCGGCTTGTTACATCCGTACATACATACTTTTTCAAAATAAATGTCGATAAAACACCTCATATGTACATTCAACAAAAGCACATGGTTAGCTTTAGAAAAAACAACATGGTTTGGCTCAACATTCATACGGGAAGCGAACAACGGGCTGTAAAAAACTGACCCCGACTATGTGTGTCTCATATTGCTGTGACCAACCCAATCTCACTCCAAAGTCATCGAAATCCGGCGCTTGGTCTGAGACTTCTGGCGTCAGAAACCAACGAAAAATCCTTTCATGTCGGCAGGATACACGGACAGTCAGAGTTTTTAAAGGCACCCAATGGCATCAGGGGAAATGTGGCGGGACAACAACGAAAGATAAGGCGGTGGAAGTCTGAGTAGGATAGGTGGAAGGGGTGGTGGATGGGTCCAACAACCACCGACTTTCACCCAGGAGGCGGGTGTTTGCTTCCTGTATTGATGTAAAGCCAAACTCTGTTCTTTTTTCTTCAACAATGTGCTGATGTAGTGCTTTTATTTTGGAACAGACTGTATGCAAACTGTACATTTCCTTTGAAAACAGAAGTGTATTTTGAAAACCGACAATGTGTGCAACAGGCTGAAGTTGACACGGCGTCCCAGAACGTCAGCAACCAACACACCCAGTGTACCTTGGATGTATCTCAATGTAGAAAGTCCATGACTAAACGCTGATATGTGATAAGGTCATAGTGAGAATGTGTTGCCGCAACAGTTGCCGTAACAGCTGCATATCATAATGCCGCGAAAGGTTCTGTCAAGCACCCTTACAAACTGACCGCACCTAGTAGGGTATCTTACTGCATCCAAAGGTGCCTCTTGGTATCGTTTTTTGACGCTGCAATCACTGACAAAGCGGCGGTATTTGACGCTTTGGGAATGAGATATCCTGTATGCGCTCAGGAAAATAATTTAATATAGTTGCAAATTAGTTTTTTGAAATCTCTTTGTTCCCCCCCAATATTGGCTCCATGGTTACGGCCCTGCATCGCTCCAGATCCTTTGCTCACATTCCTGCCTTCAAAGTGTTACTTAAGAGAAAGTATGATAAACTAAACAAAATCTGTTTTATATCACTGTAAACTCTTGAGACATCTGGAGACATCTCGGTTGGCTCTGGAACATTGTGCTGGACATATTTCACTCTTCTCAGATGCTTCATAGATGAAGTGATTATTTGATTATATAGGAAAATGACTGTCAAATTAATCAACAAGGAAAAGTTGTTGGTTGTAATTCTAATATCTCACACCATATCACATGTTGCATTTAGCAGCCCTAACTTCCAAATAAATGTAATTTAGTGCAAATATCCTTGCTAAGTGCAGTTTGGGGTAGAAGTGTAAATTATGAGCCAAACTGAGGTGACATTTCCAAAGTCTTTCAAAGTCGCTGCAAATTCCATGCATCACCATTCATGCATCAATCCTGAAAAATATGCCACTAATGTGTCAGCGAGGGCGACAGCTCAACACACACCTTTTTGGGAGCGTGGGGATTCGAGTGCTGAAAGTGAGCTCTTTCACCTATAATTGCTTTAGGGGACAGGCAGGTAGTCAGAAACGGTTTTATATGGAAGTACATGAAGGAACATATTTGACAGCTGGAATGTGTTTCTGCGCAGCACGGGGGGAAGAAAGAGGCACAGACTCGAGCCTCTGTTTCAATCTGTCCGTTTTAAGACATAATAGCAAGAAGTAAAACCCTTATTTTGACAACGAGAATGACTCACTGTGTCCCAATGTATTAAAACTAAATTACAGGATGATGAAGTGGAATATGATAGGCATAAAAAAGTGATATTCCTGTGAAAGTTGTGTCTTTTAATTATTAAACAGAGCTTATTTTATTATCTGGAATTGATCAATGCCTGGCAGGATATTGACTCAAACCTCCAGCAAGCCCCCAACCTACAGCACTATAGAGTCAGCTGATCACAGCAGCCAAACGAAAGCATGAATCAGACGTTGTCTGACGCTGGACATGGCCCGAGGGCAGATCTGCCGCGAGGGAGCTGAAGCAGACGGCTAAAAAGAGAGCGTGAGGAGAGCACTGAGAGAGATCCGAGGGTGAGGAGGGGGAGACGCAGAGAGAGTAGACTGGTTCTCCGGCCAACTGGGAGATCCAGCACAAGGAGAAGCTTGTTCTTGCGATGCCTCGGTGTTCTCGGGGCTTGTAGCAGGAGGACGCCGCCTCTCCTGGATGGAAGAAAAATAGAGCCAAATACCAGAGGATAATGTGATTACAGGCAAATAGGAGAATGAAGGTTAATTGGAGTTAAGTGTCTATAAAAAAACGACCCTCTATATATACATCTGCACGTCAACCTCCATTCTGCCAGTGGGGCTGAATTCTTACTGCTTCCTTTTAAATAAACACAGTTCAGAAGGAATGTCGCGAGTGTATGTTTTCGGAGGATAATACCTGGACATTTGGAGTCCAATCATTATCAGATTATAGTCAGGGGCTTAGACATAATTAGAATAACATGAAGACCGATGTAAAAAACATGAAGCTGCCACAGTGACCTCGCTACCACACGTCTGGAGGTCGAATCCAACGCCACCTGTGATGAATCCCAGCAACGGCTATTTTCATCAAACACACATAATCTCCCAGTCGTGACCATTGGCACCCTGTTTATGTGCGACCTGTCATTCAGAGAGACAGACGACCCTCACTGAGGTAATGCTCGGAGTACAACCTTGACCTCTAACAGCTGAACACGGGAGGAAAAAATTACTTACTTTGTTGTACTTCAGCTTCCAGGAAGCTTTTTTTTTTTTCAATGGCAAACATTGACATTCATGATGCTGTGGTGAGAGCGTCTCAACATCAGAGGTGACAAATGTTTTTGTTAAATGAACGTCTCCACATTTACCAGCAGCACCTGGATTATTCTGTACAGAGCAGGATAAAAGGAAAATCACAGCTCTGATTGCTGCAGTAACAACGCTCTGCAATTCAGAACACTTAGACACAAAGACGCTCCATAAACATTCAAAACAGCCATTTAAATCTGACTCGCCTGCCAAGAAATCAGGGCTGGTTATGACTGACAATGTGGGAACACTCATTTGATTGGTACAATATTTCTGTGGGTGGGCACTAATTTCTTTTTTTATATAATATCACTTCAATTCAAATGGAAATGCAGGCGTCCAAAACACACTGGGGGTCGATGCTGTCAGACATTGATTGGCTCTGTCTGTAATAAGAGACATTTTCTCACTAGGTTTAGAAAACTTTAAGACCCCAAAATATACGAGCATGAATTGGCAGTAGCTGCAACCACGTACCCACGTATATGTATGTAAGATTGTAAAGCCAAAGCCTGTTCTTTTGTCCTCAACCCAAACATGTGCCTGTGTTGGCAAAATGTAACCACGTACATTTGTTGTTGAGGGGAAAAAATAAAAACACGTCAATTCACAGTGTTTTACGGACGATTTGGTACAGATAATGTGCAAGTACAAGTATCATGCGGATACAATATTTGTACTCTTGATGATAGAACTTATGGTTTGGTCCCACAAACTTCAACTTTAAACTCCACCTACACCAAGTCCAGATACAGATAATGGTGTACTCTCATCCTTATGTCAAAGGGAGGGGGCATTTTTGTGCATTGACCGACGTGTGAGCGACACAGCTGCTTGACTTACTTGACTGAAGCCCTTTGCTCATCTAGGGAGTGTAGGCCATTGACGAATGTTCTCCATTTCACCCGGTTGTTGGCTGTTCGCTGTAGATCTCCTCAGCTGAGTACACTGCTAGACATTTCTGTCTGAACACCTTTTATCCAGTGGTCAAACACATCATATATCATATCAACACATTACTATGTATTGTAAAGGGACCTTGGGTTTCTTGAAAGGCGCTATATGAATTAAAGTTATTAATATATATATATATATATATATATATCAGACTTCATAGGATGTCCAGGGGTCTGACACTTTTTTTAAACACATCAAAAAAAAAAAGTCTCACACAAAAAGAAGGAAACTTTTTTTTATTTGACTTCAAAGAAAAACTTGAAAAATAACCATCATAAACTGAAAAGTCTGTAATATTTTGCATCACCTTGATGATAAAATGTAAATACTTGATGCCTTTTAGTGAAGTGCAGCTCTGTGTATGATTGAGGGGGCTGACTCCAGTTTTACGGCCTGCGAGTAGGACCGTTCTTGTTTGCTTTGGAACCTTCTGAAAGCAGCCAAAAAAGCAAAGGCGAATGCCAGCGGGAGCGGCTGCCAGCAGGCGTACAGCACACAACACAGAGCCCTGCTCCTTGATTTTCTGCTCCAACCACACTGAACTTTGAGGAGGCTTCATGCTGCTGATGCAGTTTGGACCCCGCCGCCCCTCACCTCCACCCTCATCTCCCCCCCTTATCTTAGATTTTATGTTCACACCTCATATAAAGTCTGATCTTCAGGGTGGAACCCCTTTGTGTCATTTACAAGCGATGTTGCATTTTGTGGTCAGGCGTCGTAAACCTATCAGGATTAGTTTTGGTGGTAACGACACCGTTGCACGTATTGTGAGTCGTAGAGCATTTTTCCACAATGACACAGACACTGCACGCTGCAGATTAGATGAAGAATGGAGATGTACGCTC
Source organism: Epinephelus cyanopodus (assembly GCA_026686955.1). Taxonomy (NCBI): domain Eukaryota; kingdom Metazoa; phylum Chordata; class Actinopteri; order Perciformes; family Serranidae; genus Epinephelus; species Epinephelus cyanopodus. The sequence continues at coordinate 8,628,229 of CM048925.1, read as the reverse complement.
TCATGTTTAACAGTGGCGTGCAGCACGCAACGACAGAGATGAGGAAGCTTAATATGTGCAGCCATGATTTATGTAGCATCAGAAAGCATCTTCACAAGTACTGTACTGCAGGTACTTGTATTTGACTTGCATACTTCTGAGTATTTTCGGATATTTTCTACTTGTAGTCCACCACATTTCAGAGGGGAATGTGATTTTTCAACTACATTCATGTGACAGATAAAAGGTGCTTCTCAGATTAAGATCCAGACATTTTCAGCTTGTAACCGCTCAGAAAACAGCAACGTCTCGCAGCTTCATGAGTCATTACGACAAAGAACGACTGATTCTTGAGCTGTGTAAAATGGTTTATTTAAATAACTGTTCAGAGAGAGAAAAAATCGAATGATATGAATATGTGTGTGTGTGTTGGTGCTGTATTCTAGTGCAGCCCATTAATTATCTCACAACCCTTCCAAGGAATCTTGTGATCCTTGGATTTTCAACCTGGACCCTATTTTCCCAAGTTTTTGTCTTAAGTGAATAATGGGAACAACGATTTTGAAATTGGTCCAGTATTCAGATCCAATACTCATTGTGGTGATAACGAATGGTCAGCTTCGTCCACTAAAGAGCACAAAGGAGCTCAGTGGAGAATTGGAGAGATGTTGAAGGCTGTGTCGCTGTGCATGAAAGCTTCACAAGTAAAACCACCTGTGTTGGCAACTGACGTAAAACAAAGGATCGGATTGGCTTAACAAAGCTGATCCTGATCAGTTAAATAATGGTTTTATCATCCGCGATACTGATCTTTGAGATCAGATTGGGGTATCCATTTTTTTCACTCGTTACACGTGTTGGTCTGTCGGTTAGTTTTGGTAGTCTTCAGTTTACTGCATGGCACACCACAGAGGTCTGGTGGGAGCTAAGGTTAACTAGCAACACAGCTCATTTGGTGACTGCTGCTGGTAACACTGTCCCGACCCAACAGTATTGCTGTGTAAACACTGTGCCCACCTTTGGCGAGGGACGGAGATTGCTAATTTCATATTTTTGATCATTTTTGTAAAAATAACGTTAGCGATTCTCTTGCAAAGACAATTGTTTGTTTAAAGCGGAAGTAGGAAAACTCTACTACTAGCTAGCGCTCTGGCTCGCTTGCTGACGCCGTCTGCTTATCAGCTCCTTAATCAACGATCATTACAGAATATAGCAGATTTCACCGCTGTTCATTTTAGGTGGACCACCGCAAGGAAACGTGTTCTTTTTCCAGATTATCAAATGGACAGTGGATCAGAAATACTTGGTTTGGCCGCCAGTGTTTGGTAGCTGAAAAGCTTTATTTCCACTTTACAATGTTTTAAGTAAGATGATGCATTGTCCTTTAATTGTCTGATAATTCAAACAAAGAACAGGCTTTCTTGCGGTATTCTATTACGATCAGGGAGACGTTACACAGACGCTAGCTAGTTGTAATGTTGATGACTCCCATTTCTGAGAAGTGATTGGCTGAATTAGAAATTTATAATCCTACATGAAGTGAAGCATCAGCCTCCTGGGTAAAAGTCAGTGTTTGTTGGACCCATCCACCCTACTTGGACTTTCGGCGTCTTACGTTTTGTTGTTGTCCTGCAGAGTTTCCTCCTGATGCCACCAGACACCGTGTGTATCATGCCGACGTGAATAGGACAGCTTTTTGTCGGGGTCCGACGCCAGAATTCACTGACTAAGCACCAGTTTCCATTGACTTTGGAGTGAGACAGGGTTGCACCACCTCTAAATGGATAGCTCTTTGAAATACAGTGCTAAAGCTCACTGAGTCAATGGAGCGCCGGACTAACAGGAAAGGCCTCTTGTACTTCGGTTAGTTACCAGTTAAAGGGTGGTCGTGAAATGAACCTAAATCACCAATCAATCAGTATCAATCTAATGACGTCATCTAAAAATGATGTACCACATTATACTTTACATTTCACAGAGGTCACTTTTGTGCAGACGAGTGTTTTTTGATACTTTAGGTACTTTTTACTGCATTTTTACTGACTGTCAGTAGGATTTTGAATTATGTACTTCTAATGGAGCGGTTTGACTTTGCTGTACTGGCACTTTTATTTCAGATTTACAGTAAGTGCTGTTTCCCCCGCTGTGCGTCAGTCTCACAGCCAGATGTGATGTCACCATCATGTGTTCTGTGTTATGTTCTGAGAGTGACGTAAAGGACAATCTGAAATCTGATTTGAGTGGCTCGGCTAAGTCATTTAAAATTTGATTTGAGTCAGATTTCCAACCACCTACAGAATGACTTCTACGTGTTTCTTGCCATCCACACTCGATAGAAGCAATCTGATTCCAATCTGGATACGCCAGAGATCAGATTTAGGCTGCCGGTCCCAACATAACCACTTTGTCTCTCTCCTTCTCCTTTTTTTTAGTTTTATCTCGCCTGTGTATCTGTCCTCAACCCTTCTCCTCACTCACTCCGTCCCTCACCAGCCACTGTGACATCATCTTTAAGTTTTGTTGTTGCAATACCCAAACCATGACTGGCGATGAATCAAAGGTCTCGTCAAGACAAAACAGCAGCTTCACTTCCAAACTAAACACAGTGTAGACATTATGCAACTCCCTGGACTTCCTGTTATTGCTCACCTTAAAGTTTTCCTTTATTAAACTTTCTCACAGCCTGGTATCATGAAATGAAATAATCCTTTCATATGGGAACAAATGTAATCATTCTGTTTATGCTGATTCATGCTCAATAAAACATGCTGATTGAGGCTGAGGCGCCGCTGTCCGTCCTGTTGTCAGTCACACCGGCTGGTCTGAATATCTGTGTGCATGTTCTCTTATTCGTCTCTGTGTAGGTCCCCTTCACCTGTCTACATAAATTGGGTTTTCCCCAACCGTGTGTCGCCTCCTTCGACTTGTTTATCGTATGCGTCTCTTGTAGGGATGATCTTCTCCTCTGGCACTCGACGCCATTATTTTCCTATTTTGCATGTCGCTTGCTGAGTTAGCTCACGCTGTCAGCTGCCTGCTGAGTGATCCATTCGCCTCTATCTCAAAAGCTTCTCAGTAATTGCTGGGTAATTGTTTGTCCAGCAATGCGGCGTGTGAAAGCCCGGTCTCTCATTATGTCTGTTGAATTTTGTTGAAACATCACAGCGTCAAAAAAAAAAAAAAAGACAGAGAGAGAGAGATCTCTGCCTCGTGGCAAGATTCTGTCACATGTTTCCAAACCTAATTATTCAAATCACCTGGACTGTATTGAGACAGAGAGGAATAATCTCTCCCAGGTGGCACACAGTTTTCACTTTGCTCTAAGAAAAATAAGCTTTCTTGACTTATAGCAGCCTCTGGCAAACATCCAGCTCTGCCACATTCCACTTTCACATGACCTTCTCACAGACCCGGCCTGCAGCGAGAGCCGCACCGTCCATCCACGACCACACCTCCCTTTGACTGGCCTAGATAATTCAAGTCCTGCTTATCTTTGCTTCCTCTTCAGCCTCCTCCTCCTGCTCCTCCTCAGTGTTTACAAGTTTGACTCAACTCCAGAGATGCAATTGGCTTGTAAATTTCATTTATGTGTATTTACAGTTTTGTTTTACAAGGACAGATACAGCCCCGCTCAAACGCTGGAAGCCTTTGAAATTTATCACAGTGTCGCGGTCGTGTCAGATGTTTTTCAGTCTGTCTGCAGCCAAAACAACCAGCTGAATAAAAGTTGGCATCGCTGCAAACCATGCATACGTTACACCTGTTCATTAATGTGCAAAACTTAACATTTAAACAAGGCTGTGGATAACGTGTGGTTAGGTTTTGGCACAAACACCACTTGGTTATGATGAGAAAAAGTCATGTTTTGGCCTAAAATACACGTTTTTCCCTGCATCCTTAGCACACTTATTCTGGCTGCTTCCTAATTTGTCCACTTATTGGAGTTTTGTCTTCGAAACCCTATCAGATATTTTGAAAATGAAATGATCGTTTGACAGCTATTTTTGGCGAAACAGGAGAGGGAAATCAGAATCTTTCAGGATCTGAACACAAAATAGCGTAATTTGTCACGTTATTCGCACAGAGATGAATCCTCTTCCACCGAGCTGCACTCAGTGATTTAAGGAAGTGATGCAACATCTCAAACTTGAGAAACTAAGATTCTCATTAAATGGCTATTCTGATGAATTAATGAGAATCTGGAATCCACTCATGGAATATATAAACGCTAGACAGGAGGAAACACACTGACACTCACTTTTTGTCACCATATCCTGGCAGGAAATTCACTGATGTATTGGTAAAAAAAATACAGTTTTTTGCTGCACTATCCTGGGTGGAAACAGTGACCAGTGGCTAAGGAACATCAACATTTGGTGGCTGAAAAAAAATTATGCTTTATGTGGCATTATCCCAGCTGGAAGCACAGTGATGTCTTTGTAAAAATAACTACTTTCTGTCGCCCTTATCCCAGCAGAAAATGCACTGATGTACTGGTAAAAATCAACCAGTGTTGGTGACACTATCCTGGGTGGAAACTGCTATAAGTTTCTAAAACACACCCACATTTGGTGGCTGAAAAGCAGCTGGAAACTGAGCAATGACAATGTTGGCATAAACAGTGGTCTGCAGCTTGGCAGGTGTCTCACCTGGGTGACATACCATCCCCTCCACCTCCTGATGACAAAGACAGCTCATATTCTTTGGCACTATAAAAATGTGGATATGCTAAGTATGACACATGCAACTATATCTTTTTTACAAATTTACAATGCCAACAGTTTTCTCTGCTGACTGAGCTGCTGCAGCAAGGTTTAACATATATATAGATGTTATGTTTGGATGGGTTTAATGTCAGGACTCAGTTGACTGGTGGATTGTTTAGTTGATTAGTTGCCTAAAATATAAGCCTAATATTTTAGGGAAGGCATTGTTTTTATTTTCTTGCTGGGTGTTAGATAAAAGGAGTGACACCACTCTCATGACTGTTAAATATGAAGCTACAGCCAGCAGCTGATTAGCTTAGCTTAGCATGAATAAATACTGGAAACAGGGGGAAACGGATCACAAAGTCGTCACAATATCTGCCAACCTCCAATTCTTACACTTGTGAACACGTCGTGTCTTGTTTGTTTGTTCTCTGCAAAAGACAAAACGTGGTTTTGCAGAGGATTACATACAAACTGTTGATGTTTTGTTTCGATTTAGGTTCGGATGAAACAAAGGGGACATAATGTCTGAATTCTGGAGCTGTAGTGACGTTGGTAGGCTGATTTTGTGTTTGGGCAGAGCCACATTAACCATCTCCCACCTGTTTCCAGTTTCTCTGCTGAGATGAGCTAATCGGCTGCTGGATGTAGCTTCATAAAGCTGGTGTCCATCTTTTCATCAAAATCAAAGCGAATGAGCAACCTTCCCAAGATTTCTTACTATTTTTTTAAGATGATATGAAATCAAAATAGATGACTAAGGTTATTTTATCACTGATGTATTACACTGATTGTCACACATGTATATACTACCTCAAAATGCATTACATTAACACACATCTTTAGGACGATATGTCATTACAATGTATATTTCACATTCTTTTTATACTTTGTGCTGTGAACATCTGCTTATTCCTCTGCATATTACTGCAAACCTCTCAAAACTGCACAGCATTTTTATTCACATGTGGTATTAATATTTCTTCAGTATTTTCTTATTTGTATGTGACAATAAAAATCATTTGTGTATAATAATAGTAGAAGAATGAATAATAAAAATAGCAGTAGTAGTAGGCATCAGGCCGACTACAGCAGCAGCTCAACCACGATCCAGGCGTAACCATTTTCCGAGGGAACCTCCAAGACAGGTGCTCCCGGGGGAGAAGTCGAGTTAACATGCATTAATGGGACATGAATGTTTGCAAATGGAGAGAGAGAAGGAGAGAGGAGCTCAGTATATCATAGGAGTTCCCCCGATAGACTAGGCCCATATTAAACTAACTAGGGGCTGGTTCAAAGCAAGCCTGAGCCAGCCCTTGCTATTTACAGGCGTATCAGATATTGGCAAATAATCCTATATTGCGCATCCCTACCAATAAACCACTGGTACCCTGCATTCATCAAGCAATAACATGAATCATCTACTGATTTTAAATATCAAATATGAGCATTTGCAGCTTTTCTCTCGTCTCTATATGTGTAAATTAAATATTCGACAATGTCACCTTTTTCGCTAGACTTAATATTTTATAGATGAAGTAATGTAGCCGACACATCCTAAGTACATTGCTACATAATGATCTTGAAAATGATTCTTAACTGCAGCAGCAGCTGTCCGTCTGATCTCAAGTTCCTGCACTGATTTTTTATTTACTCTCTGAATAACAGAGGAGAGCTGTGAAGCTCGCTTCTAAAACAGGAAATGGAATTGGCTTTTGCAAATGTTGGTGTGTGTGTGTGTGTGTGTTTGCATTAAGGAGTCAGAGAGACAGAGCCACGCCGCACTTTAATATCCCCAATAACGCTGGAGAGACGGGGCATCTGTTTGAGAATCCCACATCAAACGAGACGGCATGTCAGCGGAGGGTTATGCATATATTTCCCTTGTTCTTCCCATCCGACAGGAACAGGCAGGCGTACAGGAGAGAGCTGATGAGTGGAAGGAGAGACTGTTGTGATCAAGACTCAAAAGTGAGGACAGTAAAATCTAAACAGAGAGAATAGTTGAGTAAATACATAGATACAGTCGAAACAACAATTCGCAAAATCAATTACCTTATCAAGGTTTGGGGTTGTGTTCTTGTTCTGTGGTGCTGCGGGAGGGGATGTTGTTTTCCTGAGAGGGCATCTGGAGGAGATTAGGGTCCAACCTGACACTGCAGCCCCGGTGAAACATGACTCAGGGATGAATGGGGGCTTTTAGACCAGTGTCTGTCTTCCCACACGTTGTTCTGCTATTCTTTATTTGTCCGTCACCCAATAAAACACGCACGGCGTTATCTGATACCCACATGCTCGCCGAGCAAACAAGGATTCTGCCAATCTCTTTCTCCGCCCGCCTTTTTTAAAGCAAAACAAGCCTTTCATGCAGCTTTTAACGTAAAGTGTTTTTTTTAATCATGTAAGAAAGCAAAGCCTCGGAAAAACACGATGTCACCGGCGATATTATTAATTTCAAATCAGCTGTCCGCGCAGACTATACATCACCGCAAGAGAATGTCATTTGTAAGGTCAGCAAATGTCTGTTTTTTCTCTCGCACCCGAGCGCAGAACAGAGAGCGTGAGGGAATGTAACAGAATAACACGAGTTTCAACCCAGCTGAGACCAAATTACCTGCAAAGAGAAGTCCGTATTCAGAGCCCTTGTTTTGATACAGTCTACATTGCTGCGGGTTGGACTCTTATTAGATTCGGCCTGCGTTTCCACTTGTGGCACAGACGAGGCCCTCCGACGGCCTTTATCCAGTTACGTCTGGGCCCCGGTGCTCCGGGGAGCTCACATTTGCTCCTCCGTTATGGACTAATGCATGTCACCGTTGCCACCTGCAGTTAGAACAAACAGAGCTGACCGCCACTCAGCTGGGCGACAGAGAAAGGAGGGAGCATCGGGCGTCTTTCTGGTTGTTTTGTCCTTTTTGTTGTCATTGTTAGTCTTCTTGCAGCTGTTTTGCATCCCTTTGTGGTTATTTTGAGTCTCTCCAAAGTTGTTTTGTGTTTCTTTGTAGTAACTCTGTGTCTTCTGTAGTTAATTTGATTCACTTTGCAGTCATTTTGTGTCTATTTGTAGTAATTTTGTGTCTCTTTGTAGTCATTTTGCATCCCTTTGTAGTAATTTTGTCTCTTTGTAGTCATTTTGTGTCTCTTTGTAGTCAGTCTGTCTATTTGTAGTCATTTTGCATCTCTTTGTAGTCATTCTGTCTCTTTGTAGTCATTTTGTGTTCCTTTGTAGTAATTTTGTCTCTTTGTAGTCATTTTGTGTCTCTTTGTAGTCAGTCTGTCTATTTGTAGTCATTTTGCATCTCTTTGTAGTCATTCTGTGTCTCTTTGTAGTCATTTTGTGTCTCTTTTTGTAGTCATTTTGTGTCTCTTTGTAGTCATTCTGTCTCTTTGTAGTCATTTTGTGTCTCTTTGTAGTCATTCTGTCTATATGTAGTCATTTTGCATCTCTTTGTAGTCATTCTGTGTCTATTTGTAGTCATTTTGTGTCTATGTGTAGTCATTCTGGCTCTTTGTAGTCCCCGTGTGTCTCTTTGTGGTCGTTTTATCCATCTTTGTAGTCAGTTTTTTAAGTTGCTTTGTGTCTCTTTGTAGTCACTGTGTGTCTTTTTGTAGTCACTTTTAATGTTACTGTTGCTGTGTCCTTTTTGGGTTGTTTTGTGTCTCTTTGTTGTCTTTTAGCATCTCTTCGTAGTTGTTTAATGTTTCTATGTAGTCATTTGGAATCTCTTTGTGGTTGCTTTGCATCTCTTTGTGTAGTTTTGCAGCTGTTTTAAACTTGTTTGTTGTAGTTTTGTGTCTCTGCAGTTGCTTCAAATATCGTTGCAGTTATTTTGAGTCTCTTTGTAGTTCTTTTGAATCTCCTTGTCATTTTTGTGTATCTTGGCAGTCGTGAGTCTTTTTGCAGCTGTTTTGCATCTCTTTGTAGTATTTCATGTCTCTGTGGTCTTTTTGTGTAACTTTGCAGTCATTTTGAGTCTCTTGCTGGTTGGCTACATGTTACGTTGAATGACAGCGTGCAGGTGAAGGCCAGGGGGCCCCTGACAGTTTGGGCCCCTGGGCCTGTGCCTGCTAGACCCTTTAAGTAATCTGTCTTTGGCTATACTGACAAACCTGGGTCGCATAGCTTAAGGACATGCATATTTCAAACACTGTAAGGACTTCCTGTGTCTGTTTCATGCTGCAGTTTGACTTCCATATCTCTGTGAAAGCTGTTTTGTTGCCTCCATAATTGCCAGACTAGATGCTGCCGCTGTCGTCAAATAGTATTTTTACCTTTTTATTGTGAGAAAATCTGCAAGCCGAGGTAGTGACACGTTAACGTGGAGACATATCTGCTGCTTTGCCTGCTCAGCCTTGCAAACACGAAGCTGTGGCCCTGAGGATGTGTGTGTGTGTGTGTGTGTGTGTGTGTGTGTGTGTGTGTGTGTGTGTGAACGAGACACAGAGATATTCAGGAATCTCACATTGTTTCCATTTCTTCAACCAGTCAAAAGCAAGACTATACGTCGCCGTTCTCCGTGAGAGCGTGCCACTGTCCCCGCATGGGTTTCAATTTCAGCCCCCTCAGCACATCAGCGACGCAATTGCTTCCTACTGCAATTTATTACAGGCAAATTGAAAGATTCCAAGGTGTGAGTCAGTTTGTGTTGGCTGTGAACGAGCAGGCTGGTTACTTACACTGCTTCTCTTTACTCCGGCTCGTCCCCCATCTGGGTTTGTGAGAGCTGTAGTTATTGTAACCAAGTCCTCAGGAAAGAGAAAGAGAGAGACAGAGAGAAAAAAGGAACGGCTGCTTTTCCAAAGCAAAGAGGGAGGATGGCAGTGGTCCCATTAGTTGACCCCCAGGCGCGCTCTCTGGAGGCATATAGGCTTACCAGCGTCAAAGCATAAGAATATGCACTGGGCAGCATCAAAGCGCAGCGCAGGGGTAGCCGATAGCTTGTGGTGACATTGTGCTGTGGGACAGAGCACTCTCCGCCATCATTACCGCGGATCCCTCACATCGTCTATTTATAATCAATTTTCCATTCTCCCATATGGTGTCGAGGAAAGAAAGAGACGAGGGACAAAGAGAGGCTGAACAGGGAGCTGGTGGAGCACTGCTAACACGGCGGAGAAATTATACAACAGGGACTGTTCATATAAATGGACCCAGACGTGTGAAAGTAACGGCGGTTTAGTGAGGCCATTTCTTTAAAACCAGAGCTCAGGCGAGGAATAAAAACATTCAATTCCTACTGGGTCGCACTTCACGACGGTCCCCTTTTAAATTAGCCAATAAACGATTTAAAGCCGCATCATTATTCGCGACAAAATGGCCTCATTTACAGAAACATCAGCAGTGAGTGAGTATTGTTGTGCTGTTTCCATCCTCTCTGCATTTATTATCAGGGGACTCTTTACACTCTGAGTTTACACATTTTTTTCTTGCGTATTGAAAATGCACTCATGAGTGGAATTTGTTTTGATTTGGTTAAATGTCAAAGGACGTAAACTGTCAAGGGAAGAACGCCGCTGAGACATGTTTGTATGCCCAGATGAGAAGCTGAAATGTAGCTGTGTGGGAGTGCGTGTGTGTTCACTCCCTTCCTGAGAGCATTCTTGATGGAGGTGATGAACCCACGTTGCAGTGACATTCTGTCTTTAAGTGTGTATGTGCGTGTGTGTGTGTGTGTGTTTCTGAGTGCCTGTGGTGTTATGCTTTGTCTTTGACACACTGATATGTTAAAGGAAGTGGAGTTCAGCTGGGGCTCGTGACTGTGACAGGGAAATATGACCAAACACGGAGACAATAGGGGTCAAGTGCTCTCCTTTCCCCCCTCGCGCTGCATCCTAATACCTAACTCTCATTCAGGGACACATGGATGAGGTCCGTGGCCTCGCGGTGCCACTTTACACCCACTTCCCCCGCGGCGACAGTAATAAGTCTGGAAGTGTAACCAGTTTGAGAATTGATGCGGGCGAAAAGGAAACGAATGGTGGGACTGACCTTTTTGTTAATCTCCCTCATTTTTCTGCTGCTTCAGGTCGACACCATCAGACATACAGTCCTGAGTGGCGCTACTGCGCCCTGCGAGCCTCACAGCGTTTCATTAATGATAAAGTAATGATCTGTGACATTTACTGGTAATTTGCTCCTCTGTTCTGAGCAGCATGGAGCTTGTGCTGTTTTCTCTGATGTAAACACGGTGCGACAGGAAGGCAAAGTTCTGCTACACGAGAAATGATGCATCCATTACAGTTACACTTACAACTGTCCCCCTGTAAACAGCAGCAGGAAGGAGCTAAAGTCACCTGGTCAAACAAACACAGCAAAAAACAATGGTTGAGGAATCAGTGATGAAACATTTCAGTGGTATTTTAAGCAATAATGCAAACATTTGCTGGTTCCAGCTACTCAAATATTGAGATCTGCTGCTTTTCTTTGTCTTTCATTAATGTGGAATTACTATTTTTATGTTTCGGGCTGTTGGTTGGACGTAACAAGTCATCTGAAGATGCTAGTTTTGGCTCTGAAAATTGTGCTGAATTTTTTGCTATTTTCTGATATTTTATAGACAACTGACTTTGAATAGCTGAAGATACTGAGACATAATGTCTTCATATGAGAAAAAGAGCTCTGCTCATTATTTCTTAATTAACAACTTAATATCTTGTTAATTCAGAAAATGAGAATTTAAGAGTTTTTTTTATCTCATTAATTAGGAAAAAAAATAAAAAACAAAACAAAAACAAGGACAATCTTCTGGTAATTCTCGGATAATAATCTCGTTAATTCAGAAAAATGAGAATTGCAGGTTATTATCATGTTTATTTAGAAAAACAAGAGCAAAATTTTCATCCATATTTCTGAGATAATAATCTTGTTAATTCAGAAAAACGTGAATTTAAGAGGCTATCCGTGCGCTAATTTGGAACAAGAAGAGGGGTACTTTTTCCATCTATGAAAACTTTTCTCGTATTTCTAAAATGATAACCTCATTGATTTAGAAAAATCTGGAATAACAAGGTTGTTATCTCATTTATTCAGTCAATACGAGAATTTACGAGGTTATTATCTTGTTAAGTTAGAAAAACTAAAGCCGAACTTTTTCATCCATGAAAACTCTTCTCATAATTCTGGGATAATAATGTCATCACTTCAGAAAAATAAGATAAATGAAATTGTTAACTCATTAATTCAGAAAATACAAGAATTTACAAGAATATTATCTGTTAATTTAGAAAAACAAGAGCAGCATTTCTCATCTATGAGAACTTACTGTTATTTCTGAGATAATCAAATTGTTAATGAGGTCATTATCTTGTAAGTTTAAAAAAAACTAACATCCATGAAAACTTTTTCTCATAATTCTGCGATAATACTCTCGTTGATTAATGAGATTAGTGAGATAGTCTCGTTAAATCAGAAAAAAAAAACACAATTTTCTTCCATGAAAACTCTTCTGAGAATTCTGAGATATTTATCTTGTTAATTCATAAATATGGGGCAATTTCCTTTCTTTTCATGTACTTGATGATGAAAATGTGCAAATCAAACATTTAAAACAGACAACATAGTAAAAAAGTTGACGTCAGAAGTCCAGACAGACGGTGAAATGGCCGTTGTCGTGTGACTTTAAGTTGCAGTCTTAGTTTATGTAAAACTGCTGAAAGGATTTAAAGACTCAAGTTTGGAAAAGAGATAAAAATCATCAAAGTATTTGTGATTTATTAAGCTGAAGGTTTCAGTGAGAGTGTAAGTCCTGAAATAAATTAATATCAGTGTAAGTGTATTAACAACTCAAACAAACAAGAAAACCTTCAAAAGTCAGGGACAGAGAAGACGTGTAGTATTGGACACATTTGATTGACAAGTGATCTCAGGGGTATCGCAGGGTAAAAACAGAAGCTCGTCTTCAAAGCCATTACGAAAATAAAAACCACAACAAATATAAGGATTTTAAAAAAAAACAAACCCAATCAAAACCCATCAAACGTCTCAGTGACAGGCAGCGTCGTCAATGCAAAACCACAGTCCCGTCATTTAAAGCTGAGCATTACCTTGATAGCTGTTACCGCTGGAAGTTTGGAGCCCAAACTTAAATTACACTTTAAAAACAATGTGCAAATTGAATCACTAAATTGCCAGCGAGGAGCAGAAGTTTTCAAAGAATAGATGGGTTTGTAATGAAGAAAGTTGCAGCAAAGAGGGAAAACAAAACAAGAGCTTTCTAAAAAGAGTAGAAGTTATTCAGGTTATAAAGAGAGAACACAGCACCACGACATCGGCCTTGTTTTACTGAAAAACAATTAGAAAGCTTCGAGGTGACTTCATACCGCAGGACAGCTTCACCACTAATTACTCACTTATAGAGGATCATTAATATTTTTGACACCGCACTTATTATTCATGGATTAAATTTGCATTAACAAGGTAAAAAGTTGGCGGATTGAAAGGATTTTTTCCTTTGAGTCTGTCCCTCAGACATCACAGGCTTCGGTTCAAAATGCTCCAATAATGATGATCATCAGCAATCATTTTTAGACCAGCTTGTTTTTTTACATTATAATTTTGATTCATTCAGAAATTCTGAGTGACTTTTCAGAGAGGAGGGGAAAAAAGCATGAAATAAGCATGGACTCCATCTGCTAACACTCGTCGTGGCCGGGCTTCCTGGACTCGGAGGCCCCCCCACGCTCTGCCTATACTCTAGAATTATGTGACTGGTTGATGAGTAGTTGTGTCGAGTTGGAAGGTCCTTGGCAAGAGGCCTTGGGCACCACTGGAAGACTATCAGAGTGCAGAGTCATTAGAAATCCCTCATTCTCACTGCGCTGTGTAAACGGCCCGCCGGCCTCCATCTGAACGGGCCCCGAGGAAGGATCACCTCCGTCGGACTGAAATTGGATCGTGCACAGAGGAGGGGAGCTGTGGGAGCTGAGCGAGGGGAGGGAAAAAAGTTATGTGTTCCTATTTATTGACTCGGCTGCAGAGATCACTAAACTGTTTCAAGGGAGAATAAAGTTTAGGGAGTTTTTCCCATAAGCACTGCGGGCATTTGGGGAGTGACAAGTTGCCTTCATAAAAGCCTTAAATGACTATGGAGAAGAGAAGTCCATTGGAAATGTACTTAAATCCGCATCAGGTCGACTACTTTATTTTGTTTGTTTTTTTGCCTTACATAGTGGTATTTAATCCCAGCACAGCATGTCCCTGAACACAACTGTAATGGAGCCAGACTGTTGGAATAATGTGTTTTTAAGTGTATTTTAAAAAAAACATGACCCTAAAAAAACAAGACGGGGCACCACCTGCAGCATCTGCAGAACAAATTCAACTTCATATCAGAGCTGAAGAAAATGCTCTCAGAACTTGGGAAAATTCAGCATGCTACATTCACATTAATACTTTAAATAGTTTGGGAAATTAAAGTTCAAATATAACATATTTTGCTGATATTATATTGAACATGAATACGTGAGCTCAACTGCAGCAGTAGAGCCCTAGTCTCCATATACAGACTCTACATTCAGTGAATATAGAGTCTGTAGGTAAACCCCGGAGGAAGAGCGGAAGAGCCCTGGTTTCTGGTTGTAGGCTGTTTGTAGTCCGTGTGATATTGACCAATCATGTTTGAGCCGGCTGCAGTTGTTGCCTGGTTAAACAGTCTGTGCGGTGAACTAACGAGGCGGAACATAATTGGCATCACTGCAAACTCTGAATCCATCGCGATGGTTCAGCATATTTACTTATAAACGGAAGTCGGAAACGGAAATTAGCCTCCTCCGCCCAAGTCAAACCGGAATGCCAAAAAACGGGGGTCTGCTCCCAGAGGCTGTATTTGGCATCTGCCGGAAGTCAGACGCCAAATACATCCGATGGGCTCCGAGAATGCTTGAGCCCTGAATATGTGCTCTCTAGGGCTGTAGTCAACCAAACAAAATCTTGGTCGACTAAAGACGCACATAATCTTCAACTAATCGATTTGTCGTGGGGGGAAAAAATCTGCACGTTATTTTTACTTCTGCAGCGGTGTGTCTGTGTCACTCTGCAAAACACTTGTCAGCAGTGGAGGACTGTATTAAGTGCTCTGGAGTTTAATTGATTCAAAACACACATTAAACATGGCTTAATAGAGAAAATTTAAAACACAAGTATGCAAATCGCAGCATTCACGGACAAACACTTGTCTTTATCTGGACACATTTCCCCCACAAATACAACAAGCTAACGTTATTAGCACAAGTCTATGGCATTTTACATTGTATAAATTAGCCTAGCAGCTAGTGGACTCTTCCTCTACTCATATGAAGCCAGGGACAACAGCAACATTTAACAAAGGTAACGGTACATAATTTGGCTCCTTTACAACTCACAACATTCGCTGACAAAACAACTGTCATATACAGGAGCTGTTACCACATTGTGATGGCGTCTTGTTTGACACTGTTAAACTCTGAACTTAAACACAGCTGGCAAAGAAAGTAGTGTTTTCACCTGGATGACTTTCCCACATAGATAAAACACTGTACTTTTGATTTCTAGTCATTTTTATGCTCCTCCATAACTGAAAACAGCTGCATTGCCCGAGGCCAAGGAGTGTGGACCACTTCTGTGAACAATCCATTTAATTTCTCTGCTTTTATTTACTGTGACTGAAAGATAAATGTGGACACTGATACAACAAACATTTTTGTCTGGAGTGTCCAGGGGCCAACAGAGGCACCACTGTAGGTCGGAGTAAAACCCAGGATGTCGGTTCCACCTCCCAGAAACTAGGCTCCTTTTCAAAAACTGATATTCTGGAAACGAATGTCTAATTTAATCCACCATTTACAGTAACACGTGTATTGTGTCCTTACGTGACTTTAAAAATACCACAATTACTGCGTTTACAATCATCAAACCCGAGTCCAGGCTGCAACAACAGAACTGGAACATGCAGACGTTGCGTGTAATTGCCTCCCACTTTCGTTTTCTTCACCAGAAGTACTGAAACTACATGTGTTGTAAAAGTGCTCAGTGCTGGCAGAAGTGAAAATAGTCCTCATTAAACACAATAATGAGCTGCGTGATTAAGTCACGAGGAGAAAAACACAATGCACGTGTTGTTTAAAAATGATGGAGTGCGTAAGTGGAGGCAGCCGTACGTTTGCTTTATGTTCTGCAGGCTGTTTCTGATGGATGTCTGAAAACAATAGGATCTCGAGACTTCCGGGATCGGAGGTAAAAAGCGGCAGCCGAACAGACAGAGAAAGCTCCTGACTGTGGCAAACATATGGTAGAGCTTTCCGACTTTTCCAGCAATAATAGCATGTTGGAATAGAAAACTATTAACACCTTGCCTCCACACAGACCTATGCTCTTTGTTCAGTTACATGACACAGAGGGTGAGTAATGCAGCACTTGGCCTCGGTACTACTTGAGAGTGGGAGCTGTATTTTACACATACTGTATATAAGTGTTTGTGCTGGATGTGTGCAGCAGTCCGAGCTCAAAAAGAAAAAAAAAAAACAGGGCTTTATGTTGGCACGAGTGAAGGAGGCTAATTGCAGTGCGAGAGGAAGTGTGAGAGGTCTGAAGAGGAGAAGGCAAGAGAAAAAGGCAGAAAGAGGAGAGAGAGAGGCAAGAAGCTAATGCTGTTTGTAATTAAATCCTGTCAGAAAGCCTTTTCATTCAGGTAGGCCGTGTTGAGAGATTAGCAGAGCAGTGGAAGGCTGTGCATTGCACTGTTTGCTCTGCTTCACCCTCGTAGTTTGGCAGGAGCAGCAGCCAAGAAGGTGCAAAGCTCCCCTCTCCTCCCGCTTTTGCTCCTATCAACCGTTACGATCAGTGATCTCACCTTCTGTTTTTATAGCCTCTTTTCCTTTCTCCTGCATTTGCCTCTCTCGTAAATACGCAGGTATACACCGTGCACCCTCCTCTGGGATCTGCTGTATATAAAAATAACCATCAGTGTCCATCTTGTACAACAAGACTGAAGCCAATCATGTTCAGATCTTTCATGTAATCAGCAAGAGACTTTAGCTGCCTGACATTAGCCTTTGAGGTAGCACCTCCTCCGAGGCAATGTACATACTAGGGTTGTCAGTTTCTGTTAATTTGATAGCGCAGCAACCATTAACCAGTGACTGACCGGTTCATTTTTCTTTTAAGCACTGGGAAAAGACTTATATTTTTATTTTGGCTTGGGAGAGGAACACATGAATTTAAATGGGGTTTTTTTTGTATTGTTTTACAGCAATTTTTTTATCCTTCAACTTTTCCCCATTTGTCACAGCCAGAAACTATCAAAACTGAAATTATCATTTAACTTTTTCAAATTTTCGACAGTCACCGGAGACATCATGTGTGTCGAACGTTTCCACCAGGATGAAAAAAAAAGCTTAAAATAGTGATATTTCATGAAAATCACTTCATTCTACATCTTGTCCAAGATTTGGCCAAAAATAAACTGTTTGCATGAACGTACCAACACAGACTACATGACAAGAGTGAAACACCAAGGCTTTTTTTTCAATTTCAGGATTTCGTCTTCAACTTTTAACCTTTAACTTTCAAACATCAGGGGTTGAGTTTTAAAAATCTAATAACTAATATGGTGGTGGGAGGGTCATGCAATTTCCACCAGTTACTCAGGGAGGCTCAAGGAGCTTCAGGAAGAGTCAAAAAACAAACAACAACAACAACAAAAAAAAAACAACAACACCATTGCCACCCCACCCCCTCTGATAAGTAAAGAACAGTCCCTATCCATTTACACATGGTAAAACACGAATATTTTGTGATGTAAATGTGGCGCCTTTTAGCTGGCCAGATGTGATAAGGTGCAAAAAACGTGCTTGTTTTGTTTCCGGTTCTGCGGAAAACTCGCGCAAGTTTGTAGTTTTCACCAAAGTCCGTACATTTAATGGAAACACACAGGATTCGTATTTCTTTTAATGCGCATTTCCCAATGATTCGAATCACTTTTGGATGGAAACATAGCTACTGCTGAGTCAGCGGTGCCTCTAGCTAGCTTCCACCGACCCAACTGGTGCACAGTGCCGTGCATCCAAGGCTAGCTAACCAGTGGGAAATGATGGATGGGCAGGGGGCACTAGGTTTCTGTGCGTTAACCCGGCTAGCTGGCTGTCTGTCTCCCACCAGATCAGGGTGGTGCACAGTGCAGTAAACTGAAGAGTAACACAATTAACCTATTGCAGTGTATGCAGTTGTCCCACAACCTGTGAGGTTTGTGCAGCAGCATTAAAATGAAACACATGAAAGCACTTTATGTCACTATGGAATATAATATTTATAACTATGTTTTCATTTGTGTAATTACCTGAAACTAAGAATCATTGTGCTTTGTCACATTAGACTGAGCTTTATATGCAGAGGATCCTCTTCCGCTGAGTCCGCCATGTTGTTTCTAGTGAGCTTGATACTTTAAGGTCAATTAAACGCATGATTTCAGTGACCAGTCAGGCCAATCACTACACATCATCAGGTCGAGACAAACGTGTCTTGCTGCTGTTAGCTGGCTAATGTTGCCTGGTATGCAGTGATAACCTCGCGCCAGTAAAAGCTCTGAATTGTTTGGTGAGAAAATATGACACTGAATAGCTAAAATTTGGTTTCATAATGGCAGGCAGTGATTCTGAGGCGAAAGCACAGTGTGCTGAATGTGATGAAATCCTGTCAAATGAGGCGCTAAAACCATCGAAGCTCTAGAGACACTTAAACACAAAGCAGCCGGGATGTGTTGAGAAGCCAAAGGAATATTTCCAAAGGGAAAGGGACGGGCTGCAGCCACAACAGAGAGGATCACAACGTTAACAGATGACAGTGGCATAAGACGTATTTACAGCCCAGTTTATTTTTCTCCCTTTTGGTTTTTTGTCATTTATGTAGGGAGGAGGTCCTCTGATTTTCTGAACACCCAGAAGTGGGCCTGCAGTCAGAAAAAGTGGAGAACCCCTGTATTAGATGGTGTAATGTTAGCCGGTCGGGGCGAGGGTTCACCGGTGTTGCTGATCAATGTCACTCAGACCTCTGTTTATCTCAGCAGGTGCTCAGATTCAAGCTCTCTTAACAAACCAGTCCGCTCTCTGTGTTTTACTCTGTGGAAACAAGAGGTGGGCCGATCGAAACCTAAAGTATCGATACCACCAAAGTCTTGTTTTGGTATTGACGCAAAAGCAAAAAATGGATCCGGCTAATGTCAGCTTGTGTTCTGGCCACATGTCCTCTTCTTCTTTGTGCGGTTGTGTGCATGTTGGCAGCGACCGCCTCGTTAGTTCAGAGAAGATTCTGAACCTTATTCACTATTACACAGTGTACCCACCTAACAAGACACCATTATACCACCGGGGCACTCCCCTACCTGCACAGACACACACCTCCACCTCTCCGCTCTGGTGTCCTATTTTTTTTTCGTATTTGCTCCGGGTTGAAAGATTCAGTTTCCTCTTACTAGAAATAATAACATGCGGGCTGTGTGTGTGTGTGTGTGAGGTGCTGCGATGAGGATCTGGAGGAGCATTCCTGATGTCAGCACTGCCTTTGTACCCCTAGGCTGTGTGTGAGTGTGTGAGTGTTTGTTGGTATCTGAAACTGGTTTATGTGTTCGTCGGTCTGTCTGTGAGCACATCGGTGTGTTTGTCTGTTTTTGTGCATCTCCCTGTGAGGTTATTAAAATCTTTGATGTTTGCATTTCTGCCTGTCTCTATACATTGATGTTTCCCTGTGTGTGTGTGTGTGTGTGTGTGTGTGTGTGTGTGTTTGTGTACAGCAGGAATAAAGCACCCCATTGATAAGAACAAGTTCTTCTTGTTAACGTATCAGTAGAGCTGGACTCGAGCCAGCGCTGAAGTCCCAGGGGCGTATTTCTACACAACCCCCGCTATGACACGGCAGTTACAATTCTGCAACCCCACACACACACACACCAGACTCACACACACACACACACACACACACACATGCACACACAGGGTAGATAGCCCGGGAACACAACATGTGTTAACACTCTCTTTCCAAGAGATACATTGAAGAGGACATTGAGCAATGTTTCGTCTTACATCTCTCCAGCGGCCGCCTGCTCTGCAGTCGTCTAAAATGCTTCCATGTGCGGTCTCCGCATTCCAACTACCTTTCTGAGGCATTTCAAGACTCTCCCCAAAGATACCCGATACCCAGGGGAAAGCAGATAGTCATGAGAAATACCTGCTAGCTCTTAACGGTTTTAAATAACAGGATGGGGGGATTTTTTTTTGCCATCCCCTTTGGTCTTTTGTTTTTGCACATGTGCCAGCTATTGTTTTCCTCCTCTTATACACCAGGGAGATGGAGCCAAGGCTGTTTTATGACAGTCATAATCACCACCCCTGGCGGCTGCATAGGGACATCAGCTCCAATCGGCTGTTGCGGGGCACACCTTGTTGTCAAATAAAAGTGTCTGGATGAAGGTCAGAGGGAGAACAAAGAGATTCAGTGTGCGGAATAACACCTACAAAACGCTGCCACCACCCCAGCGCGTGCACGCTCTGCCTCCCGTTTATTTGTTTAACTATCGCAGGCCACTCTGGATGCTGCAGGGACTCTGTGCTGAACCACATGATTAATCCCAACACGGGGTCGAACAAGTGGTTCAAATGCATGTGGGCAGTGCATGCTGGGGGCCTGAGCAGCATTTAATGTGAGAATTACATACATCAAGATGGTGTTTAATAATAAAGGACAACTCACAGCTTTCAAGGCTCATAAAGTAGCGTGTTGTTAACATGTGCTTTTGTGGACAGATCAGGAAATGTGAGGGCGTTTGGGGATGAACACAACCACAATGATAGACACGGGTTTAGTCTGCTGCATCTAAATTTAACGCCACCATCCTCCAAACGGTTTGAAGTGCAATCGCATAGAACATTTGCATGAAGTGATTCACCAACTTGCCCCCCTCAGCACAGGATGTAATGTGGAAATTCAAGAAACGGGATTTAAAACGCGCTTTCAGAGACAAGCTGGGAACGTTATTTTCCAGATGGCTTTGATACAGATCATAGCGGTGTCACCACCAAAGCATGCTTTCCATTATTCCGATTGTTTAAAGCTTTAGCTCTTAAAGTAAATGCAAAGTGACAAATCCAAAAGGGTTCAGACAAAGAAGGGGGTAGGTCTTACAAATGGAATTGTCCCCATGGGCAAACCACATAATATTCATATCAAACCTGATACATCTACCACTTGAATTTCTAACCATGCAATCAGGGGCTCTGCCAAGTTAGTGAATACACCCCGATCAGTCTGATGATAAGAAGGGACCAACGGGGCACTGCGGCTTTGTGAGAGGCCGTGTTCTCGTCAGCTATCAGACATCTTGAGTCGGTGCAGATATTAGCTCATAGCCTGTAAACGCCTCCTGTGTTACAGAAACTCCTAAATCTCCTTTGACAGGAACAAAATAATCCCACAAGTGGTGTAAAGTCCACTCTGCTCAGGATGTGAAGGTCTCCCCGGCGGTTTCAAGGAGGACATATTGAGTAATGATATCATGTTGAAAAATGACCTACTCAGGTGGCTTACTTGAAATTTGAAGTTCATGGTGCTTTTTTTTATGTGATCATATTTTTATTACTATACTATTTTATTACCTGGCTCAATGGATGGCCTGTTGGTTGGTCCATCACTCTGATCCAGATGAAAGTATCTCAGCATGATATTCTGTACAGACTTTCATGGTCATACCTATGTTTGGCGATCCCCTGACTTTTCCTCTGTCACCATCATGACACGGACATTTGTGGCTTTGAGTGAAAGGTCTCAACTATACTGTAGGTCGACCAATTTATAGTCGATTAATCAGCACTGATAAGATGCATTACTGATGGAGCTTATCTTCGATAGTGGGCGATGGCTGCGCAGCCTCCACCAGTCACACGAGGACATACATCCTGCTCTATGACTGTGTCAACATGTATTTACAGTAAGTTTTTGCCTGGACTGCAACAGCTGGTCGAGCGAAACAGAGAAAGTCTGTAAATGCTGCCAGTTCCTGTTTCAAGCGTAGATTTGAATTATACCTACATACCGGACGCCAAGATGGTGTTTATTCATTCCTATAGAGTTGGTCGCCTGGCGCATACGCCGAAAAGCTCAGTAGTGTTTCTCCCGTTCGGCTTATAGACTTTACATTGTGATGACATCATGGATTTTTAAAGTGCTTTACTCGGCTTGAGGATAGTTTTACAAATATAAAATCAACATGGCTCAAAAATTCAGAACAAAAAGGGTCATAATTGAACTTGTTTGCAGTTCGAAGTGTCCTGCCAACGCTTTTACAGCCGTCTCTTTTACAGTGGTGGTCGCAGGGGATTGTTCTGGCCATAGTCTCGCTCACCAGACGTTTCTCAAGAAAAGAAAGGTCTGGCTGCGCCGACTCTCACTTTAAGATTGGAGAAAAAAAACGCCCCGGCTTTTTTTATTTCTTTCAACCAATCACAATCGTTCTGGGAGGTGCCAGCAAAGGTGTACTTGCAAAAATATTACTGGGGGGAGAAAAATGGCTACATCCCCGCAAGATCAAACACAAAAGTTAGTGAAGGGCATGTTGAAAACTGCGACACAACCGGAGGTGGTCAGGTGGGACTTCAGCGGGTGGCTCGTTCCGCCCAATGAGAGGCTGATCTATGCAGCGAACTTCCGCCCTCTCAGACTACTCTGGCCATGGACACCATCATGAGTATGATCTGTGCGTGGTTGGACAACCCAGTGAAGTTTGAGAAGTCTAATGGCATCAATAACACTGGATACTGAGATTGTCTCAAAGTCTGACCAGAAGGAGAAGGAGACTCTCATCCTTATTGTGGAGGACTTGCTGTTTTATACGGGCCTTTGCTCGACGTGCTCAACCAACGTAACTTTATTTCCATCCCATATCAAGAATGGAATAAGAGGAGGTGCTCTACTCAGTACCAGACGTTGAGTCGCAGAGCTTTGGGTGCCCACAGATGGTTACAGTATGTTTGTTCTCTAAAACTCTAAAACTTCACCTGAGCCTCCCTCAGCATATGGCTGAGTAGATAATGGCTGAATTTTCATTTTTGGGTGCACTATCCCTTTAAGGTACATTCAGAACAGATATAAATTGTGTGATTAATTGCGACAAAAGATTTCAATCTATTGACAGCCCTAGTGTTAAAACAAGTCAGAATAAAAAGATAAAAGATCCTTCCTTTGCACAAAACAGAAGATAAGAATATTAAACAGTTGATATATACACAATGAAATTCAGTAGAATGTATGCGGGTTGTTGAAGGTGTAATTTAACTGAGACATTTGTAGGAGGCTCATAATTACACCACACTGTATGGTCAGTTGAAAGAACAGTAATTGATTTTTTCGGTGTCGGCGCCTGGAGGAGCTCAGAAATGCAAAAACATAATTTTTTCCTGGGCTTTTCTCCGTGTGGGACCATTACAGGATTACAAGGACTTGTGTCAAGATTCATTAAGACAAACAAATCCTCCTCCTGCGCACACTGCTTCCACTATACATGATGTCAACATGACAACCATGCTGTGTTGACATGACAACCTGATCCAGCCGCCTGGCAGGCCATTGTTGTTAATGTCACTTTGGTCAACATTTATCACTCCTTGAGATTACTTCCTCGCGAGCGTTAGTGCCAAAAACGCCGTGAGCGAGTGCTCACTCTGTCCCCGTCTTTTAGTGCTGTTATTCTGGGCAGTGGGTCTTATAAATAACTAATAAAGACCAAAGCTATGACGCATTCATCTTAATGCTAGGTGGCATCAGGGACAGGTGTGCTGGCTTATTCCTACCTTTTGTACGACAGAGCAATTAATCTGCTGTGTGCCAAGTTAAGAGCAAAGAGTGGACTGTGGAAAGAGACAAATGAAAAACCAAAAGGGAAAGTCATGAATTTTACAGTGAACTCAAAGCGATGAGCACCTGACCTTGGTTACCTTTACACTTTCTTCCTCCTCTTTTTTTTTTTTTGTGTGTGTGTGTTGAGCAGTCCTCCCTAAAGGCGAGACACCCCAGGTGGAAACAGTTTTTTATGCACGGGTCAATTTTAGACTTTTGGCTATTTTGCTTCTATAACTCATCTTCTTTCAGGCTAGTGGAATGAGATCATCCAAAATACACAATGAGGTGTTTATTTTGAATTGAACTGGATTGAACATACTTTATTTTAAATATCTGAAAATAGTAATAAAATAAAAAAGCTATGTATGTAGCCTATAAGTAAAATTTTAACCTGTGTCTTAGTTTTAGTCTAAAAATGTATGGAATTGAACAGTAGAGAACTCAGAAGAACTGTTGATTTGAAATGGATGAGGGTCATGTTGTGACCTTCTTTCCCCCGCTGCTTTCAGGCAGCCGTAGGATACAAAAGCAGAACAGGATACGTTGTAGGTGTATGAATGGAAACCCACTGGACACTGGACGCACATGATCACTGGCACCCATTTATAACGTAGCATAAAATGACAACCTGGGATGTTTTTCTGTTGGTGCACTAGTGGAAGTGGAGCGATGTGGATCAGTGTGGATGAATGAAAACTTTCGGGTGGTAGTGTGTTACATGACATTGTCAATGTAATTATGTCATCTGAAATCCTGTCGGTAACACATTATGTTACTTCGTTTTTGCTAAAAAGTAATATATGATTGTAACACATTACTTTTTTCCCCCAAAACATTGTAAAAATGGATTTTTCTATGGCTGTTGACAGTGTTTTCTGATTTGTAGAGTGATTAAAAAAAGAGATATCCAAAATTACCTCTGTAAAATCCTTTAAACCTATAACAACCTGATTACGTTGTGGTAAAATTTTTACCCTAGTGTTTAGTTGTTGGTTTAAAAATGTATGGACTTTGACAATACATGCCTTTAAAGGCCTTTTTCTTCCAATGAATTTGTTTTCGTACTCTGAGCAAAAAAAATCTCTGCTTCAGTTGTAGTTACAGCCACCAAATTTTACAGTTTTATTCCCATCTACATTCTGTAGGTTTTTAACCAAAAAACATGGCACAAATGTATTTTTTCAGTGGCTATTGACAGTATTTTCTGATGTATGGAATGATAAAAATGGACATACAAAATTTCTTTATTAATATGCCAACCTGATCAAGCCGAGTTAAAATTTTTACCCTAGTGCCTTACGTTTGGTCTTAAATGCATGGAATTTTACAATACACACTGTTTTCTTAAAATTAGTTTTTGCTCTTTTTCCAAGCCAAAAATCTCAACTTCAGTAGCGCTTACATACACCAAGTTTTCTAATTCTATTCCTATTCATATTCTGAAGGTTTTTGCAGAAGGGTTTGTTCATTTCTCATTCACAACCTGATTTATAAACATTTTATTCCTAAAAACATGGTGAAAATTGATTTTTTTTTTTTTTGGCTGTTGACGCAATTTTCTGAGTGATAAAGACAGATGGATAAAATCCCCTCTGTAAAAACATTTACCTCTACTATTGGGACAAAGTGAAACAAGAATTTTCAGCTTCGCTTTATCAAATGTTCAGATTTATGTTGTGGAAGTTAGTGCAAATACATTTCGACAATGCCTCATTTGCACATTAAACAAAATTTCAGAAAACAGTGTAAAAAAAAAAAAAATCGTCTTACTGTTAGTAACCAGCTGGTGTAGTTTCGTGGTGGTGTCTTCGTTAAAATTTTTACCCGCCCCACTCGGGGTGTCTCGTCTTAAAAAACAAGCGGAAAGAGTGAAGTCGTCTGTTCCCGAAATAGAATACAAACGAGGATAGGTGATGAGCGTGTGCTGGAGAGGGGAGAGCGGGGAGATATTAGCCATATGTGATTCATTTACAACAGCATGCTTCAATTAATCTGGGCAGGGTGGCAGGCGCCAGGGTTGGGCCCCATGCCACCTGAGCGAGAGAGGAAGAGTGATCTGCTGCTCGGTGAGGGATGAGCAATGAAAACAGATCCCTCCGAATCGATGCGCCTTACATTATCGCTCACACCAAAAAACTCATCCCCTCCTCTCTTCCTCTCCGGCTGGCTCTCTTCCTCTGAGCCTCTTTTGTTCTCCTCCTTCACGGGACTTAAAGACGAGGCCAATAACGGCTGAACGAGGCGCTCTGATTCATCAGGCGTCCCAGAAGCACCCTGAGAAGAGCGGTAATTCTCATGTAGGCGTCCACCTAGAGACACCCTCGGGATGTTTTGCGAGACTGTTCTCAAACTGGGGCGGCGTGCTGCGGCAGTAAGTGAAAGCAGAGGGGGGGGGGGGGGCAAACTGGCGAGGGGCAAAAACCACAGTGACCAGATGGAACCGCAGATTGTTTAAAAGGGGCTACTGCCTCAGCAAAACCATATGGGGCAAAAATGCTATTTAGCGAAATCTCATTTATGTTTTTCACGACATGGTGAGCAGCACTGGAGGATCTTGTAAACAAAAGATAAAGCACTAACACTGTCAACATGTGATGGGGAAATAAAAAATCCAGCAGCCTCATCTGCATCTGCATGTCTCTGGGGCATGTCGAGGAGTTTCTTTTCAACTTGTGAGCAATATTCCCAAAATAAGAGCAAATGAACGCTTGCCAGGATTTAATACCATAAAGCGTTAGGTTACAGTGGAGCTTGCCAAGGCTAATACTGTGATTGTAACCAGAATAAATAAGCTGAAAAATGTTTTGATGATGATGAATTATCCAGAGGAGAGAAATGTATATTAAGACACGGGATAAGAATATTAAATTACGACACTTGATAGGAGAAGACAAGCGACGGCATCAGCATGGCAAAGGATTAAACAGCGTAGCAGTCTGACAGTGTAATTATATTTTTAGCTGTCTGTTTTGTAAGCTGTTTCACCTGCCTTCTGATGTAATCGGGATTTATCCAAATTCCTGCCTCATGTATCAGGGGGATATTTTCGCATTGGAAGACAAGAGGGCTGGAACAGATAGTACAACCCCTTCAAACATCCGTTACAATGTGTGCTTTCGGCCATACTGCGAGCTGAAATGTCTCTTTGCTTCCCAGGCAATTAAAACTTTCCATGAGGAATAAAGATTGGCATGGTATTTAATCTGAAAGTGAAGACACAGGAGTATAGAGGGAAAATGAAAAGCCTCCCCGCCTCCTCCTCCGAGTCTGTTTTGGTTAATCTAACTCGCTAAATTAAAGAATGATGATAATAATAATGACGATAATAATTATCTCCTCTTTACTTTACTCAGTAAATAAGCAAGAATCATAATATCTGTCTATATGAAACTACTTTATTATGCACTATATTGTAATTATCTCTAATTAGAATATAGCAATTAATAAGTGTCTCAGGTCATGTGAGTGTAAATTGTTGTGAGATTCTGCACTCAGCACTAATTTGAAATTGTGCAATAATAAATCAGCTGCAGGGAGAAGCTGTCAGGAAGAAAGAGGTTCAGGGGACCGTGGTGTTTCGGTGTTTCTGGGCTTAGTTAATTAGTCGGAGGGAAAAGCCCAAGATAAACACAGATTGTCATCCAAAGCTCAGGCTGAGCCTTTAAACAGCTGTCCATAGCTGGAAGGTCTTGATCAAATCACGGTGGTCGTCACACACAACTGCATCGTGTTAAGGCAAACTTTTTGCATGGTATGTATTTTGTTCTTTGAAAAGAAGTAATGACTACTTTCTTGGCCCAATTGCTCAAAAAAAAAAAATGTTGGCATTGTGTGTTTCTGTAAACCACAGGCAGGTTATATTTGCATGTTATTATTTAGCGGGTACACTGAAACTTCACATTTTGACAGCGCTGTGGTTAATGTGAATTTAAGTACAAAAACCTCTTGTTTGCTTTTAGTCTTGGTTTTGGTTCAGAAAACATCAGGTGTGGTTAAAAATGTCTAGTTCTGGGGGCACAATGCCCGCTGGAAAAGCAGCAAAGTCTTGGTAAAAAAAAGAAAAAAAGAAAAATGTATTTTTGTGGCTCTATCTCTGCTGTAAAAACAGTGATGCCTAGCTAAAAAAAAAAAGTTGTTGAACAAAAAAAAGCATGTTTTGGGGGCTAAAGAGTGGCATGAAAAATAATGGCATACCTAAAAAACAACCACATTTGGGGGATAAAGACCTGCTGGAAAAACAGTGACGTGCTGCTAAAAAAAGGTTCTGGGAGCTAAAGTACCGCAGCAAATAAAACAGTCGGTCCATAAAGAACTGGTTTTGGGGAATAAGAGCTGCATTAAAAACAACGGTGGGTCCCTAAGAAACATCCATATTTGGGAGCTAAAGAACTGCAGGGGAAAAAATCACCAAGTCCTTAAAGAATATCCAGTTTCTGAAGGGCTTAAAGGCTGCATGAAACACAGTGACAGTCACTTTTGGGGGGCTTAAGAGCCACAGGAAAAACAGCCATGGATTGCTTAAAAAGACCCACATTTTGGGCTAAAAAGCTGCAGGAAACAGAGATAGGTTGCTTAAAAAAAAGAGCTGCATTAAAAACAATGGTGGGTCCATAAGAAACATCCACATTTGGGGGCTGTAGAGCCACTGGAAATACAGCCAGGGGTCGCGAAAAAACTCCAGGAAAAGAACTGCAGGAAAAACACTGGCAGGTCCCTAGAAAACATCCAATTTTTGAGGGGCTAAAAAGCCGCATGAAACACAGTGACGTGTTGCTCAAAAAAGGTTCTGGGAGCTAAAGTACAGCAGGAAATAAAACAGTGGGTTCATAAAGAACTGCAGGAAACACAGCATTGGTTCCCCACCGAAAAATTAACACATATAGAGGCTAAAAAGTCGCATGAAACACAGTGACAGGACCCTAAAAACACACTTGCAGGCTGAAGAAAGCCCTGGAAAGACACCTCATATTTAATGTCACTTCAGAAAGGTTGATAGGCAGCCAGTGTATGAAACGTTCAACTGCAACATATTTGTAAGTTGTTGAAACACACAATGCCAACATTCTCTTGTGCTCAGTGGGCTGTATGTCTTTTGATGGCTATATTATATTACCCATTTATCTGTTGTTGTTTTTAAACAAATTATATGCTTTTGAATTGTTTGCTTTAAGTCATCTGTTCTCTCTTATGAGCCTTCTGTTTGTTTTTTAACTGTAAATCCTTGCCTTGTTTGAAAGACTCCAAAAAATGAATAAATGGCTCAAAACCAACATTGAAACTTTAATTTGATTAATGCTGAAAATTCAAACAAAGCAAACGCTAAAAGAAATGAGGAACAGTTGATTTTCTCCAAATACACTCGGTATGTAATGGAGTGTAAATATTCTCCAATGTCATTAAACTGGCCAAAAATGATCACAATAGCCACTTTGAAGTCATAAATACTTTTGATGTTAAATTCTTGCATATGCTGCATATGGCTGTTCTCATAAAGAGCTTGTCATGCTGGATGTATGGTATTATTTATAAATTTGTAATTAATAGGTGAACAAACAACTTTTTAGTTCACGGTTTTCAGTGTGTTCGTGTAAGATAGATTTTTGTTTCAAGTGTTTCATTGGAGGAATTTTCAGAACTGAAGAGGTGAAACTAGTGAAAGGAAAAAAAAATGAGCAAAGATTTGAGAAATCTGAGAAAAATAAAGGTAATTTTTTGTGGCAAAATTATTTGATTGTTCACATTTTGCCCGCTCAGCAGAATGAAGTGCAGACGATGATGACGATGAAGAATATCTGCACTATTTGCCTGAGGTGCTGTGAGAGCTGCTATTGTTCTACGTTTAGATTCAAAACAATGATTGTCTGATCCCTCGCACCCAGATTTGACCTGTAACACATCATGGCAGTGTTCATCACAGATCCTCCATGATGAGCTCTGATTCAGGGTCTGGATGTCGGTTTGCTCAGTCGCTGCTTTACTGACTCATAGATCTACAGTATTTGTACAGTTCAGCCTGGGAGGCAGAAGCAGCCCTGAGCCCCCGTCCACCCACCCAGAAGACTTCCTCTTTGCTCAAGTCAGAAGGGGAAATTTAGCCCAGATGTGACTTCAAACAAAGGAAAAGCTGCAGGGATTGGAGGTGGGATCAGGCCCATCTTTCGCGTGACCCTGAGACCTGCTCCTTCCTGGCATCTGTCTATTTTTCTCCTCTTCTGTTCTTTCTCTGACGAGCTCTTCTAAGTTGCCGTCTCGCGGGTCCTTTTACTTTTACTCCTCAAAAGCTCAGCTGTTTTTCACAACTCAGTGCTGTGTCATTCTCACTTCGGTCGTGCAGTTTCCCGGCACCGTGTGTAAAATGATAAGAAAACACTGTGTAGCAGCACATTTTCACCAAATAAGGCCATTTGTAAGATTCTCAGAACTCACGCACTTAAGCCTTTAAATGCCATACATGAAGTAGTTCACATTTTTCTGCCTCGTGTTGTGTCTTTTTCTCATAAATATCTGACCAAATGTAGACAACATGATGACACTCCACTACTCCCAGGAAAAAACACTCCAGTGAAGATTAAGCTGAGAAATGTTGAGCATAAAACATCAGTGGTGGTTACACAACAAGGTTTCACAGATAACACAGCACAATAAAAAAGACAAAGTTTCTTTTTAGTCTAATTACACAGGAAACAAGGATCTTTTTCTCATGTGAACGACATTGTTCTTTTGCCGCTCTTACTTTTTCTCGACGTCATTAACCCATAAAGCTTCACGCAGCACAACAATCTGTTCCAAGAAACTGTCTGAAGTCAGTCACCTCGGGAAATGAAGGAAATTACTTAAATGAAGTGGAAGTAGATGTTGATTGAAAGTATAAGTGACAGAACTTGAGCTCGCCCCAGTCTGTGCCTCTAATGCCTCAATGCTATATTCCACTCAGCATCTGATGCTGCTAAAATAAAACCTGGTGAGGAGTCTACAGCTGTGCAGCAGCTCTGCTGCGCTACAGATGTGCTAGGAGCTAAATGCTAACAAATGCTACATCTTACTTTAGCATGCTAACATTAGCTAATTAGCGCTAAACACAAAGTACAGCAGGTGCTGATGGGAATGCCTTTAATTTAGCAGGTATTTGGTCATGAACCAATGTATCGGACAAATTAAATTTTCGACCAGATGGTGGCAAAGTCTCTGCACCAAATTTAGTGGTGATTTATCGGTTAAATAAAAGATATTTCAGCTCTTTGTGGCATTACAAAAAAAGTAGCCCAGGTGCCAGAATAAAATGTTGGTGTTGTCTGAATCTGCAAACCACAAATACATTACATATATGTATAATTTCAACTTTCTACTTTGTAAAGTAAAATAGTTCAGATTATGAGCTGACTTGAAGGTGGAGGTGGAGGTGGAGGGGATAGTGGATCGGGTGATACCAAGGCAAAATGGCTGCCAAGCTGGAGACCACTGTTTGAGACCCAAAGACATTTTTGGCAAGATATCGGTGGCATTTCTAGCAGCCATTTGGCCGTCAAAGGCAGGTGGTTTTTAGTGAGACATCGGCAGCATTTGCAGTTATAACTGTGCCACACGAAGTGGGTATTTTTCAGTGAGACATTGATGGCATTACCAGTCATAATTTTGCTGCCAAAAACTGGTGGTTTTTGAGCGAGACATCAGGACGTCTCCAGCCATAATTGTGCCACAAAACCTGGGTGTTTTTAGGAAGAAGTTTGTGGCATTTGCAGCGGCAATAGTGCCAGCAAGACCGAGTGTTTTTAGTGAGACTGGCAGCATTTCCTGTCATTTGTGTGTGCCACACAAAGTGGGCATTTTACAGCGAGACACTGATGGCATTTCCAGTCTTAATTATGCTGCCAAAAGCTGGTGGCTTTTCTGCCAAGACATTTGCAGCATTTCCAGTGGTAATGTCACCACCAAAACCCAAGTGTTTTTAAGTAAGACATCAGGCCTTTTCTAACCATAATTGTACCACAAAACTGGGTGCTCCATAGCAGGACATCTGTGGCATTTGCAGCAGCGATGCCAGCAAGAGCGGATGTTTTTAACGAGACATTGATGGCATTTTCAGTCAATATTATGCAGCCAAAAGCTGGTGGTTTTTTTTGGCATTGGCAGCATTTCTGGTTGCAATTTTATCACCAAATGCAGGTGATTTTGAGTAAACATCAGGACTTTTCCAGTTGTAATTCTGCCACAAAAGCTGGATGTTTTTGGCAAGATTGTTCCAGCAAGATTGGGTGTTTTTAAGAGAGATATCCGCACCATTTCCATCCGTAATTGTGTCATCAAAATTAGGTGCTTTAAGCTAAATCATGATCTTTTCCTAACCATAATCAAGTGGTTTTTGTGCCTAAACATAACCACAGGTTCACCACAGCACAGAGTTTTGATATATGTGCTAAATAATTATGTATAGATGTTTCATATTTGCAGAAACCCAACATTTCTAAATTTCTTAAGGTAATTCAGGTCGAGGAAAATTCAGGGGGTCACCAAAGTCATAACAGTTCATCCTCTGGTTCAAATAAACACAAGAAGTTTGTGCTTCCCTAATGCCAGGTCTCACTGCTCCCCGCACCAACTCAGCCTCCTTTACCTGACACATGGCTTTCTCAGCCCAAACAGCACTGCCACCTTCAACAAACCCAGGCTCTGTTCATGCGAGCTCCAGGTAGAGACAGTGCTGATACTACCTTTCCTAGCACGTTCACCATACCTTATTTGACACGCTACATATCATAACTCCAATATAAGCTAAAGTCAAGGGAGACAGAAAAGATTAGCTCACAGAATGAGCAAACACTCACCTTGCAGCATGGTCTCAAACAAAAGGGATTCAAATAGGCCACTCCCACACTTAAATAACCTTCCTCTTCCTTGATTTGAATGAATACTTTGGTAATCCATCCAATAATTGTCAAGACATGTCAATAAAATAAAGTCAAAATATAAAAGTGGCGGCCTGCTTGGTGCTGGAGCAAAAGTCAGTCGACCACTAAAATTGGTCATCCTCTGGGGATGATTACTGTCTGTACAAAATTTAAACAACCAATTTCACCCTTTGAAACCTGAGCAATTAGGCTTTGTTTCTTTCAAAAACAAAGAATGACCCAAAATAAATATAGAAAATTAGTTTTTAAAAAAAGGAAAAAAAGAAAAGAAAGTTAAAAACAAGTGAACAAACAAAGAAATTATCTGGAAAAAGATGGAAAAAATAATAATAATAATAATGATTATAATAATTATAATAATTATAATAATAATTATAAGCAGAATTTTGCCATAGCTTTTTTTTTTTTTTTAATATTTTTTTAATTTTTTTTTTTTATTTTGTGCAATTTGTGGAACATTTTTTACGAAGTTGTTCATTGGCTTTTCCCCCCATGCTTTTGAAAGAAATTGCACCAGTTTGCTCAGAGGTCAGAGGTTTGAATACTTGCAAAATGCAGCACAGGAGTAGTGATGACACTCCGGGGGGGTTAACAGTGACTTAAAAAGGGTGCACTGAGTAAAATCGAATTTCATCATGCAACATTTTCTCACTAAAATGGTTAGACGAATCTTTTATTATTCTGGAAAATACAGCAGTTAGTATTGTTGAAGAATCCTCTGGCTTTTTAATTTTAATTTTTGAAATATATCAGATGCTCAGCTCTGTGACTGGAATATACTGTAGTGGTGATGTATGAAAGAGACAAACTGGGGCTACACTTGATCGTGATATAATGCTACACATGCCTTGAGCATTACAGAGTGGAGATGTAAATTAAAGTAAGGCCTTTCAAAGCGCGGACTGCTCCTTTAAAGTACATTATTTATCACAGCAGAAAGCTGCACATGTCAAAATGAACAAAATGGCCTTCACTTATCTGAACAATTACATGTTACTGAGCAGTTGTCTGAGGTATTAAATCAGGGATGACATGGTAGCCACATGTGAGGAACAGCAGTAATCCCCAATCCTCTCTTCCTGTCCTCTGCCTCCCCCTCTCTCCCCTTTTCTCCCTTCTCTCCCCTCACTCTGCCTCTTTCTCCCGCGTCCCTCCCTCAGCAGAACTACAGGGGCTTGCTTGTTGTCAACTCAGTGTTTTTACAGCCTGGCATTAGCACAGGGCAGCATTCAGTCAGGACACTGCATTCACTCTGCCTCCCCTATAATTCACATGCTCATGTGAGAGCGCGCTGCCTTCGCTGCTGCTCGTGAAATGACCCTGATTGATCATCGCCGGCCTTTTGAACACCTGGCAGACATTTTACTCTTCCTCTAAAAGCAACTTTAAGCCCAACAAAGACATTTTGAATGTACATATAACACCACAGGTGACTCAGGATATGGTTAATCATGAATCTGTTAGCTGCTGAGAATATTTTTGACCAGTTACACATGTCTGTCTGTCGGCTGATTGTGCTCCACTTCATTTTACTGTACGGTGGACCACCCAGGTTGGCTGGGAGCTAGCTAGTGGCCTGTGTTTGGGAGTAACTAGTTGGCCTACATGGGTTATGTAATTAAAGTGCAGAATAAATGTAATTATAATCCCTTACAGTTACTGGGGGGAAAAATGTAATTAAATTACAGTTACTAAGCAGAGTGTTGGCGATTCCAAAGGTTTGTACAGCCAAATATATTCCTCTAGATTAAAACCCTAATGTAGAATATTAACATTGATTCTTTTACTTTGCAACTTTTCATAGTGCAGGAATCCCATTTGTTGGTGTCCCAGCTGACCACCAACATCTTTCAACCTTGATGTGGTTGAATTTATGTTGCGACGTCGGGTGACCAAAATATAATGCCAACGTCAAATGATGACTGATGACGCTGATGTTTTGTTGGTTTTGTGTTGTGTTGCTAAGTAAACAAAACCCAACATCTTACAAAAGTATCATGCTAACATCATCTTGACGTAGAATACCGACATTTAGTCGTGAGGTCTGGAGAACAAAACCCAAAGTCTGCAAAACGTCATCACGTCACATTTAGAATATTACTAGCCCAATTCTCATTCCAACAAAAATTCCACATCT
Source organism: Epinephelus cyanopodus (assembly GCA_026686955.1). Taxonomy (NCBI): domain Eukaryota; kingdom Metazoa; phylum Chordata; class Actinopteri; order Perciformes; family Serranidae; genus Epinephelus; species Epinephelus cyanopodus. Next base: position 8,593,642 of record CM048925.1, on the reverse strand, counting down.
GTCTATCATAAGAGTCCGACATCTATCTGACGTCATTTCGATGTCCAGTGCTAGCAGGATATTTCTCGACAACACAGGTCAGCAAAGCCATTGTGACAAATTTGAGTGCAACACTTATGCACTTATGATTTTGGCGGACTATTCCGCCTTTTGCCTAGTTTAAAACATGAAACAAAAGTAATGAAGTAATTAAAGTAGTCACATTCTTTATTACATTTAACAGGGTAATTTTTAATCTGTAACCTATTACATTTCAATAGTAAACTTTCCAACACTGCTCAGCCATCACCTCTAGTAACGCCACCCCCGAAACATTGGGCCCACACTCCGGCCCCACTGCTAGTGGTGCTAACGTACTTGACAATGCTAAAGGGTGTTTTTGTGGTTCAACATGACAGCTGAGGCTAACGTTAACTCGCCAACTGCTTGTCGACAAAGCCAACAGAAAATAAAAGGCAATACTTTACATCAAAAAACATTAAAATGCTGGGGTGCTGGTAGCCGAGTGCTTACAGTGCATGCGACATAACATGACGCAGCATCCAAGGATTCCACTCTAGCCTTGGGACGTTTGTTGCATGTCATACCCATCTCTCAACCCCCATTTCCAGCCTGGCTTTTCACTGTCATCCTGCCAGTAGGGCCTAAATACAAACAAAAATGAATAGACAAACAAAAATTGAAAACACCATCTGTAAATGGATAGTGCTTTTAAATGCAGTGCTAAAGCTCACTGATGCAATGGAGGGCCAGACTAAAAGGACAGGCCTCTTTTATTTCACCTCATTTTGCATATTTTTTCTTAAATATGAGCTGTTTAGTTACCAGTTAATGGGTGTCAGGCTATCAAAGCAACATTAACCTAAGCTGACATCCGTACATATGACATGAGGGGGGCCTGGATGGAGCGGTGCTGAATTGAGTTTTCATGACAGTCTAGTCGATTTGTTTGACTCTAACAAGGAGGGACAGTTGGGAAGTAAATGTTGTTTAATCTAATTAGAGAGCTTCATTTGGGAGATACCATGTCCTCTTACATCATGCTGTATGTTATGTGTGTGTAGTGCTGTATGTATATAGGCTGTATAGTATTTTTCAGAGTCTGTCAGTCACGATATGTTTGCACAGCAAGAGAGCAATAAAAAACATCCTAAAAGTGGAAGAAGGAATGAATTTTGGTCTTGAGGGGCTCAGGAGTTGGTGCAATCCTCCGACTCCCTCGTCTCCTCTCAGCTCACTCCTTGAGTAAAATATACAGTATGTTGTTGGCTGACTTGTTTCCTCGGCTGTGAAAACGCGCCGCTCTCTTCAGGGAGCCACGCTGTGACATTAGATGCATGCAGATTGATAATCGACGGGGGTAAACATAATTACATCGCCTTAGAAATTAATGAACTCATTGATCGCCCACTCTAAACATTATCAGCATATTTTTCTTTAAGCCACTGAAATCTCAGGAGGGAAGGGCCTGATTATATCACGGCTCTCTGCCATTTGCAATGTTTCTGGTTTTGCCACATTTAGTTCTTTCACAGCTCCTTCCAATACTTGCAGGGAGGTTTTTAGATGCTGATGTTGTTGGCACCTTTGAAGTGCCTTTCGGTGTCCAGATGTAAATTCATGCAGAGAGAAATGTGATAAGCTAATGATGTCTCTGGGGACGAGAATGAATATAACCAAGGGATAAACATATCTGCATATCTGAGTGGACGATATCCCCCTACCCTCCTTTAGCACAGTTTAGGGACTGAACGGGAGCAGATGGACAGAACAGGCTTTGATGTGCTCGGAGGTCATGTGTATCTGCACTTTTATCAAGGTACACAAGCGTGCAGAGTAAATACGCCACGCCAAAGCTCTGGGAAGGTCTCTGGGAAAGGCGGAGAAGGGGAAATTCCACTTTGAGATTCCAGAGAGGGTGCAGACTGAAATATTTCTCTGCATTTGTGCAATACAGACCTTAAATATACAGTAGGTATAATAGAGTACAGTCTTGCCAAACATAAGAGCAAGGCCACCAGAGGAAAGCACAACATAGATGTTTCACTTTTTCACTTAACCTCCCGAGACCTCAGCTTTAATTCGGCATGCATTCTGAATTTATCGAAACTATTTGGAATGACAGGGACCTGATGAATATAAAAACTGAGCACTATCTTTGAACAGTTTGCAGTTTTTGAAGAAAATAATATCCTCATATGGAGACAATTGGCTTATTTTTAATATTCACAGTGTATTCAATTATAAAACAGATTATTTCAGTGCTGAACACATCATCATAGTTACATAATAAACATAAAGTTGCACAGGTTAGGTTTAGGAGAAGAAACATGATAAGGAAGCCAAAAGGCGACTTTTACAGTAGAGTAATGGTTCTGGGGAAAGCTGCAGACAGAGTTGAGTCTTCAGTCATAAAATGTAAATGTAAATAATAATTGTGCTCCTACATCCTAAATATTACAAAGACATGAAACTTTAAAGGCACAGTTCACCCCAAAATCAAAGAAAGAAAAACTTAACAGCGGTTTCTCCTTCTAGAAATCATGACACAGTTACTCAAGATAATCCACAGACCTTGTTGTGAGCTGTTTCATGTAGATACTATTTTCTCTCTACAAACAACACCTGCCAACTGTATCACCGCGCAGAAGGAAGTGTGCGTCTACCGCTAGCTCACCTAGCACCACTGACAAAGCTAACATATCTCATACAACGGTGCATATGATATCCTATGAATTAGCAACCCACAAATGATGTTAGGTGCTTAACGTAACACTAAAAAGGACAGGCTTAGGCTAGTCAAGTTTAGGAAAAGAAACAGGACAAATCAGTGAGGACAAACCTTAAAATGAATAAAAGTTGACTTAAATTTTTCACCGTTCTGAAAACGTGGGGAAAGTCCCGTGTTTTGTTACTCATAGCATCTAATAGGCATCTGTAAAATGCTGTGATAATACAACAATAAAGTCCTCAAACGAGTGCTTCGCCTAGTGTCTTCGCTTTTTACTTTTGCTAAAGTAGATCAACTTTGTATGCCGTATATAAACTATATTAAGCAAAAATAAAGAAGTTTCAACCATTAAATTTGATCAAATTTTACACCTTGACAACTTTTGTGTCAGAATCAGCCGTAGACTGACTCAATGGCCTCTCATCCCGTCCTGTCAAATATCGCTGTTTTGTTGGGCGGATGAAAGTCCGAGGTTTGTTTGACCCATACATCTCCCCTCCCGTCTGTCGTGTAGGGACCTTACAGCTCCTTATGTTATGTTGTTACCAGCGGTTTTGGAAACTGACGCTGTCCAGTGGCATTACTAAACTAACACCTTATCATATTGCTGCAAAAGGTGCCTTTTTGTGTCGATGTTTGACTGTGACTTTACATGGATTGGTGTATTCTTCTTTTTCTATGGACCAAACAGTGTCCACAAACAAGGACAACAGGTCTAAATTAAGCAGAATGAAGTATAAAATGTAATGTCCTCAAAAGAGGATGCAGGGTCGTTTTAAGAGTTTAAAATAAATCAAGCTAAATTAAAAAATCCATTCATTTTTTGATTGAATGCAATCAGGCTGTTTTTCATGTAACACCTGCTCAGTTTTTTGCTTGACAACAATGAACAAAATCAAATTAACATGCCGGATAATAGCTAGAGCGTATTTGCCTATGGGCCCTGCTATCGCCCAGTTATGTGTCTGTCATCTTATCCACACTTGCGTGCCAGAAAGAGACGTTCCATAATGCAGCGCCGACCAGGAACAGAGCGCACGACTGCAAAACATGTCCATCAAGGAGAAAATAAAAATAGGCTGTTTCCTCTAAATTCACTCAATCAATAATTCATGACGCGCACAGAAGCTTGATTTATGAAGGAATTAAATGCTGTGGACTGGGCCTCGCAGCGGCCGTCCATCTCGGGGACGTGGCAGCCGAAATTAAACATGAAAGGCAAACACTGAGAACAACCACATCATCTCGCCGAGAGTGGACGTATTAGAAGGCTTCAGTGGCACGAGCGCCGGCGGCCTGATTGGACAGAATGACATTGGTGATTTGAGTGGGAGCCATGTAATTTGTTTGAAAGTTTTCGTGAGTTATCTATGTTGAAGTGGGTCAAAGAGCCACGCTCATACCATTTGGCAGCTGAAGGTGGAGATCAAAGGCAAACGTGCACCTGCTGACCTGTGAGGATCATGTGACTGCCGTGTGCCTTTCTGACCCCGGCTCTGAATATAAACATGGAAACACAGAACATGACAGCTTTAGTATTTTTTAAGGCGAACTGAAATCTTAATCCTCTTCTCTGTCAGTAATTTATATTTCCTGTGTAGGGGAATATAAATTATGATGACACTGTGACTTTTCTTCATATTTTCTGTTTCAACGTTTTAAACTTATTTAGCACATATTTGTAGAAAGAGTGTTGAAGCTTCAGGTGTCTGAGTGGACATTTCTAAACTGTGACTGACATTTGTTGGCCAGCATTGCAAGAAGACAATGATAATGTTGACTATCAGCTGTTTGTTACCATGGCCGACAAGGCAAACACACGACAGCCACACGAAAACACTTCCATCTCAAGAAAAGTGCTGCAGCTTCAGAAATGACTCCATTTTTTAAACACATGAAATCTACGACAAAGACGGAAGTATGCTGCGATGCGGAGGCCATAAAGTCCCCCAAAAAGTGATGTTTATTATCTTCTGGGAAAATGTTAATTAACTTGTTCCCACAAGATATATAAATATCATCTTTCAGGACTATAGGGTCTCTGTACAAATCAATTCATTGGCAACAAACACGATGCAAAGGAAAAAGACACACAAACAAATTGAAACAAATGCAACAGGACAATAGTTGTATTAACACAACTGAAGTCCTCCAGGCCTCTAGAGGGAGCTGCATAGATCCGCTGCTCTTTTATAATATTGTTAAAGACTAAGGCCAAATGTTAAAAGGAATACATACCTTCTTGTGTTGCCTCTTTACTTCGCTTTTCTTCCCATTACAAAAACAAACACTCGTATGTGGTTTCTCTCTGGTTGAAAATCAAGCTATTCCACTTAGAGCTCCCCCTGGAGGCCTGGAGAACATTTGTGCTGATGCGCCGCATTTTTCTGTTGCTTCATTTGTTTGTGAATTTTTGCACTTTGCATTGTTTCTGTGTTGCAGCGTGTTTGTTGTTAATGTGTGTATTGTCGTTATATTTGTTTTGAATCTTCATGCGTCTTTGAGTTGGCGTCGTTTCTCCTGATGGAAATGTTGTGCTGTAGCGCGTTTGCCCTTGTCAGCCTCCATAATCTGTGCCTTCACGACACACAACATTTGGGAGAATCTATTTGTGCTGTTAGGTTTGTATTTCAATCACCAGACAAGGAGGCACCTAATCTGTGTACATCCATCGGCCCAACCATTGAATATTGATGATAGACTAACAGATGGATGGATACTTGTATGGATATGTATCCTACGTTGTAACATTTCACTTCTCGTCCCTAGTAATCGCTAGAAAAAAATTTGTAGGGTGGGAGAGAGGGGTTGTGGATGTGTCAAACAAACACGGACTTTCACCCAGGAGAGCAGTCCAGTAACATAATAAAGCCAAACCCTGTTCTGTTTTTTCCTAAACCCAACCACATGCGCTTGGTTGTTGAAGAAAAACAAGTCAATTCATGGTGTTGTACCAACGTAGTGCTTTTATTTTGAAAGAGACTGTACGCTAACTGCACATTTCCCGTGAAAACAGAAGAGCATTTTGAAAACGTGGACAGTCCATGACCAACACTGATATGTGACGAGGTCGGAGTGAGAATGTGTTGATAGAATATTTGATGTACAGTTATAGAATAATATACACATATCATTTTGTTCGAGACGTTACTAACTATTTTACAAAAAAAACCCAAAACGTGGCGTGGATGGGTTTCCGTTTTTCACGGGCAAATACAGCAAATGGCTGTTTTTAATTTAATGAGAGTTCTTTGAACACAGGAATATTTTCAAGGTGCCAGTCACTCATAGGGGCCCACTCTCTCTATGGGCCCCCACCGCACTGCCTGTACTGTCTATACTGACGCCCCTGCGTGTGTGTGAGTTTTCAGTGAGCTTTACGAGAAAACTACAGTAGACGAGGGCAATTGTGTCCGTGCACGCGCACGCGCGTCTCGCAGAGCGCGTGCAGCGCAGTGCTGAATCAGTACCAGAAGTAGTGTAGTCAGATGAAATGAGTTTGGCTGTGTCTAAATGCTTCAAATCACTGCAAGAAAGTCCGGGAAGTGTGCTTTTCACTCGGGGCTAATTATCCAGCTGTAATTAAAAAAAAAAGAAGCGAGGTTAGTGGTCCTGAAAGAAAGAAAGAAAGAAAGAAATCCAACAGCAGACCTACACACACGCCAACAAGACTATAGCTAATAAGGCCCTGCAGGGACAGTGTGACCCTCAGGATATATATCACACTGTAAATAACCCGGAGGATTAGAGAAAGGACTCTCTGTCCTGGGGAGAGTTTTTATTCAGGATGTGACTCCAGGACGAATCGGTGGATTTTGTGATTAAAATGTAAATGAGAGCTCCGACGGGTTAAAGGTAGGCCGGCTAATAACATGTAGGGATGGAGTGTGTTGAGAGACAAACTATTTTCTGCAGTGTGAGGGCAGCAGGGAGGATCTGTGGCTTAAAGCCATCACGGAGCTGCTGGAGGAGATGCATTCTTTATTCTGAGGAGGAGGAGGAGGAGGAAGAGGAGGAGGGACAGGAGGGAGAGAGAGAGAGAGAGAGAGAGAGAGAGAGAGAGAGAGAGAGAGAGGTGAGCAGAGCACACACGTCGCACTATCAACTGAATCCATCTAAGAAAACAACTCGCAGGGAGTCCGGCTCCGAGCTGCGGAGACACTGAAGGCAAGTTTGAGCTCCCCGGTTTAACAGCGCACCGGACGGACGGACTGAGGGACGGAGGGACGGACGCAGCTGGCCGTCATGGCCCGTGGCGGACACTTCGGCTTGTGCGTCCTCACCGTGCGGGCAGGAAGGGGAGAGGTGGGCGCTGCGATCACCCTGCCGCCGCTTTCTTTGCGCTGCGGACGTTGTTGAGTGAAAGGCGGAGGAGCTGCGAAGGAGAAGCTGGGAGGGAAGCAAACAAAAAAAAAAAGTGCGGACAGCGGTGAGAGGACAGCCACAACCGAGGGGACCCATGCAGGCAAATATGCTGTTCCGTAGACTCACCGGGTTCACGCTGCTGCTGATCGGAGCCGAGTGTTACCGAACGGACCTTTACGCACGGTCATACAGCGGGACCGCATGAAGGACGGAGGCGCAGAGAAAGGGGAAAAGTTAACGCGGCTGCGGGTTTTGTAATGGATAAAGGCTCGCCAAAGGTACAGTGGATGTTTCTCAGTTACTGTAGAGAAATGTGGAGGAAACATTCAGGCCTGAGTTTCTATCAATCCACTTCTTTTTCAAATAAATTCATCATGTTTAATCTTTACCGATACTATATGTTGTGCACCCAGCCCGCAGAGACAAACTGCCATCAATCCACCAATTCCCACTGACTTTTTTATCATTAATTAAATCAGTTTGCAGAATTATTCGTAGGATTATTATATGTTTCATCGAGTTAAAGATTAGAGCGCTACAAAGCGCGCAGCTCCACATTTTTCACGCAGGAGAAAACCTGACTTTTTTTTTCACAAGGGGGGGCTTTCACTCTCAATGCACTGCACGGTTTTCAATTCCCCCTTTGAAATAATTCATTCAGATGAACAGCGCTCACTGGGCAGGCTTTGAAGTACACCTGATCCGCCTCTTATCGCCTCTTAAATACCCTCTCCGTTTTAAACTTTTAATTGCGTTTTTTGTCGCTAAATCCAGTTCTAATCGGATTGTCCTGGCCACATATCACAGCCTTCATCTGGCGCTGAGAAACTCTGCTCCCTCGGCTGGAAATTAAATCAAAAAAAGAAAGAAAAAGTCTATCAGTCTCCCTCCTTGATCTGTCCAACGTTTATCAGATTGTCGAGTAACTTTACGCGTCTTTTTTACGCGTCGGATTTCTCGTGTCTTTTTTTATTTTTTTATTTATGCAGCTATAATAATAATAATCTGTATGCTGCTGCCTTCTGCTGTTGATTCTGCTGCTGTGGCAGCACATTTTTATCGCCTCGTGTGGTTGCTTATACCCCCTGAAGCTTATTTGATTAAATTTAGCTCTTTCAATTTAGAAAAGTAGATCACAGATGTGTGTCAAAGGATTGTTTCTCCAGCTCTGCCACAAAAGAGGTACACAGTCAACAAACAGCACCGAGGATGTAAAGCAGCAGCAGAAGGCAAAAAGATGGATTTCCTTTCATTTTTTTTTTTTTTTATGTTTCCATTTTGTCCTTTTCTTTGCAGCAGTTCCCTGTCATGGCTGCCAGACGTGACAAATGTGAAATGTAGTTAAATAATTTTCTGAATGTTGTGGCCAACTGGCTCCTCCTGCTCCCTGACACCTTAATCCACGCTCATGGCCGCTCCTGTGCTTAACATTCAACCCATCCTTCCCATTATTGTGTGTCACCCAGTGTTGCCTCAGAGTGGGGCTTCATTTAAGCTGAAAGCCATCGATGACACGCCGTATCTTTCAATCATGTGTGAGAGGAGGAGGAGGGGAGATGGCTCATAAAACTTGGAATAATGGAGCTGGGGTTCGACTGTAATCCAGCGGCCTTCACTACGAGCTCCTCTGCGTGTTGAAAAACAGCCTGTATCGATCATTTATCGCAGGTGGAGAGATTAAATTATTTTCCAATCCCATTTCTGTTGACAGCTCGTGTATGTCACCGCGCTGAGAGGTGGAGCTGACGTGTAGGGTCTCTATTCCTCGACTGCCTTTTGTTTTCTAACTCCTGCTCCCCTCTCAGCCTCAAATCTGGTGCTGGGGCGATGGCGTGCTCAGGCCTACAAACCAGCTCCTCCTCAGGCCACCGGCAAAACAGTCGCCTGTGTTTACTGTAAGCACTTGTGTGTTTACTCGTGTACCTCTGCCCACAATGTCCGCTCAGACAGACGGGGAAAAAGACACTTGTGTTCAGTTCTGTTTTTTTTTTTGTTTTTTTCCCCAGGAAATATCTGCACAAAGAGGTGCTGCCTTCATGAGCTTTATCTCTTTTTAGCATGTTTTCCATGAAGCAGCACTGATGTTGCTCTGTGAATCTGTGTCCTTGCAGTGCTCTATTCCCTCCTTTGATAGAGCGGAAGGGATAAAAGCCTTCTTTATGTCTGTGAAACCGGATGTGCAAGAGCTGTTCTGAATATTTATCAGATGCTCTTTTTTTTTTTTTTTTTTGGAATAGCCGGTGCATAATTTGACATCGGCGGTGAACGATATGTTTTGTAAGACAGTTGCTGTGTGTGTGTGTGTGTGTGTGTGTGTGCATGTTTGTGTTTCAGATAAAGAGAGCGAGGAAAAGAGGCCCCTTTTTTCCGAGAACAAGCCACCACCACCACCACCCCCCTCCAAAACACCCTAATCCAGCATTTCTTTGTTTTCCCACAGGTCTCTGGATCCAAATGTCACCCCCCCTGGACTCTGCCCTGGTCGGGGACCGGCAGTGTGTGACGGACAGGCGAGCGGAGCCTGCGGTGGCTCTCTACTGCGTGGCTTCAAATTGGCCCTGGCTGAGCTCTGCATGGAGCAGCGAGTGAAGAGTCCTGCTATGGTCTGATGTCTCAGCATGGATGGAGTCAGTCAGAGGACTGGCCACCACTAATGAGACCATCGCTCTTCAGCTGAGGACTAGCATTTACAGGATTACTCCCACGGTTTCCTGCTCTTTTCCCAGCTAACTGCATCATTACCAAACTCTCCTAGTTGGACTTTTTCGTGGCTCTGGTTTTTGGTGGATATACACGTCATTCTGATTTTCATATTTCTTTTATTCCCTTTTTTTTTTTAATTGTTGGTTTCCCTTTTCCTGTTTTGTTTTTCCACTATGGAGTTTCTGGCTGGACCCTGGAATAAAGATTGGGCTTCATTCTTGCAGTTTTGGTTGACTGTCATCCTGAGCCTCCAGATGCAGTTCAGCCCGGGCGCGTCTTGCCCGGAGGAGTGTCGTTGTGACAAAACGTTTGTGTACTGCAACGAGCGCAGCCTGACGTCAGTGCCTCTGGGGATACAGGAGGGCTTCAAGGTCCTCTACCTACACAACAACCAGATCAACAATGCTGGCTTCCCTCTGGAACTTCACAACGTGGCCACCGTGGAGACGGTGTATCTCTACGGCAACCAACTGGACGAGTTTCCTGTCAATCTGCCCAAAAACACCAGGGTCCTGCACCTCCAGGAGAACAATATCCAAACCATCTCCAGGGCGGCCCTGGCCCAGCTGACTAAGCTGGAGGAGCTGCACCTAGATGATAACTCCATCTCCACAGTGGGGGTGGAGGAAGGAGCCTTTAGAGAGGCGGTGAGCCTCAAACTCCTCTTCCTCACAAAGAACCACTTAAGCAGCGTTCCCATCGGCCTCCCCGAGGACCTGAAAGAGCTGCGGTTGGACGAGAACCGTATCGCTCACATTGCAGAGGAGGCCTTCCAGAATGTGACACGCCTGCAGCGCCTCCTGCTGGACGGGAACCTGCTGACGGACGAGGGCATAGCGCCTGGGACCTTCCAGGACCTGTCAAACCTCCGTGAGCTGGCCCTGGCCCGCAATTCACTCACCTTCCCCCCTCCGCTCCTCCCGAGCCAGTCGCTGGTCAAACTCAGCCTGCAGGAGAACCAGATTGACCAGATCCCTGTGGCGGCCTTCGCTGACCTCAACAGGCTGGAAAAACTGGATATCTCCAGCAACCAGCTTCAGACTCTGACACAGGGTGTGTTTGACGGCCTGTCAAGCCTGAGGCACCTCATGGTGCGAAACAACCCGTGGCGTTGCGACTGTGCTGTGAAATGGGTGGTGGTGTGGCTCAAATCTTTGCCCCCCTTTATCAATGCCCGAGGCTTCGTGTGCCTGAGTCCAGATAAGGTGCGTGGCATGGCAATCAGAGAGCTCACGCTGGATATTATAGAGTGTCCCGTGGATGCAGACCAGCCGCCCTGGCCCACCCTCCGCTCCACACCCCCTCCCCCACCCACAACCACCCCTGTCACCACCATGATTTCCACCCTCATCACCACATCCATCCCTTACTACTTTGACTCGCCCTCCCCTCCCTTACCCCCGATCCATAACAACCCTCCCGGGCCTCTGCCTCCGTACGAGGACCCCCTTCAGATCTCCTTCCACGTGGTCAACTCCACCAGTATCGAGGTGAGCTGGGCTTCCTATTTCACCGTCACAGCCTACAAGGTCACTTGGGTCAAAAGGGGCCAAAGCCAAATAAACGAAGGGATGCGGGAGAGGACAGTGAACGGGGACCGGCGGCACATTAGCCTCACCAACCTGGAGCCCCGGTCCGTGTATCGGATCTGTGTGCACGTGTTGGACACCCTTAACTCCTACAGACCCGGAGAGGATACTATATGCTCTGAGGCCAGGACCAAGGCTGTTGCGTCGACGAAGCCTCCCGGTAGAGAGCAAGCTCCTCAGGAGAGCATCAACTCCACGCTGCTAATGGCTGGGATCATAGGCGGGGCGGTGCTCATCGTCCTGGTGACGCTGCTCAGCCTCTTCTGCTGGCACATGCACAGGAAGAGCCGGTCGTCTTCGACCAAGTGGAAATACAACCGGGGCAGGAGAAAAGACGACTACGGCGAGGCCGGGACCAAGAAGGATAACTCCATTCTGGAGATGACTGAGACCAGTTTCCAGATAGTGGCGCTGAACAATGAGCAGCTGCTGAAGGGAGATTTTCGCATTCAGCCCATCTACACGCCCAACGGGGGCATTGGATTTAGAGACTGTCACCTCAGTAACAACAGCATAGCCTACTGCAAGAGCAGCAACGTGCCGAGTACAGAGTTCTGCCACACGTGATGCGGCGGCAAATAGTAGAGCAGCATACACACACACATACCAGAAACACTTAATGCATAAGTACACACAGCGTTTGTGACAAAAAACATAAAGATTCTAGTGAAATATAACTGTACTATATATATTTCCAAGTTCTGTCTACGATGTAATTTATACTGTGGATAATAATGTGGGATTCTCTGCTATCTTTTTTATCTTAGAGGAAGAGATACAAGTGTTTCTTTTTTTATAACCAGCAGGGTTTTGAAAGTTGTTTTAATGGTCAGTACTGTACATGAACACGGATTTGTACAATCACGGCACCCTGGGTGTAGCTTCTGACGGACGCTGTCAGCCTTGGAAACGTTGGGGCGCATTTAGAGGGCTGGGATCCTTTGCTAACCACAGAAGCAAAAAAGAAAACGAAAAAATGGCCTCTTTTTTTTTTGCTCTTTGAAACAAACCCTCCCCGGTTCAACAGAACAGTAGTAAAGACAACACAGCACAGGGGAAATCCAAACACTGCTGATTAGAGCACTGTGGAAATATAGCACTGGTTCACTGGTGGTTGTAAAAAAGAAGTGCACTTTCTTATTAATGGAGGCAGGAAATGAGCGGAGGTGGTGATGTAGGTGGTTGTGTAGGGCGGATGTCACGGTGCTGTTGAGAAGCCCGGGCTGAGATTTCCCCAAAGTGCCTTCACGTTAAAAGCATCTTTGTTCTGCTGGTTTGCGTTTGGAACAAAGGTGGGCTCAGTCAGGAGACACTTTTTGGGAAAACTCTGGAAAAGGGTGTGTCATTCTCAGCTTTTTTTTTTTTTTTTTTTTTTTTAGCGAGGAGGTGCAATTATTAAAAGGAACAAAGGGTTATTGTCCCTAATGAGGTGCACGGATGTGCTGAGACCTGCAGATCCTTCTGAGGGAAATTTGCTCTGCTTCTTTTTGGCGAGTGAGGCCACAAGGGGGCAGCTTCCCTCAGCGTCGTGTGTGGGACAGGAAGTCAGACAGAGAGAAGGGAGGAGAGAAAAAAAAAGCTGCATAGATCATTTTACCTCCACCATTCCCCTGGAGTCCATTACCCAGACGACATTACTCATGCTCAAACAGCATTGTTTGGAGTATTATTGCTCATCGAGCTACTTAATGATGTGGAATCATTTAAAACTAACAGTGTTTTCAGTGTTTGGTGGTTAAATGATATGGATTTTCACCACTGTGGTTGTGTGTGTGTGTGTGTGTGTGTGTGTGTGTGTGTGTGTGTGTGTGGAGGGTGTGATGAATTTTTGAAGACACACAACGATAATTATACACCCACTTATTTCAACCTTGTCCCGGCGTTCATTAAGGCTTTTTGATAAATTAGGAAATTACAACAATAAGATGGCGCTCCGCCCACCGTCCCCACAATGCTGTCACCGAGCAGCTCATCCCGCATCTCATCCTTCACCCCTTTGTGCACGTTTATGAGACTGTCTACTTCATTTGCTCACCTCAACAATGCACCTGCTCACTTCACGCCATTACTTCCTGCGACGATGATCCTCAAACTATCTCCCGTCGTCTTCTCATCCCTGCGTGGGCTCAATTAAAACACTTTCCCTGCCCCTCGGCTGCGGGGCCGGGGTTGGTGGCAGCTCTTTGCATGTGAGGTGCCGGTGAGAGGTCTTCATTGTGCACTTCTTAAGGAGACTTTATTTGATTTGACAAGATTTTATTTTGAGGGGCCAAGCTTAAAGAATTCCCACCCCCGCCCCTCCTCCCCGCTCTCCTCCCCGCTCTCCTCATAATCCTCGACCAAAAAAGGGAGAAAATATGTAGACTTTATTTTCACTTGGCTGCGTGGAGCTCACGCTGGGAGACGGAGTGTGTGTGTGTGTGTGTGTGTGTGTGTGTGTGTGTGTGTGTGTGTGTTAACTCTTTGTGAGGCGCACAGATTCAGCTGCACGGCGGAGAGTCGACACAAATTTGAGGTGAATGGTTTTTAAGGGCTTGTACTCGAGTTATTCCAGAGTGCCGAGATTATCCCTGAGAGGATTTACCTCAGCGCTCTTCAAAAAGTAGCTGCACTTACTGTAATTCCAGCAGTCGCTCCGATTGTGATCACATGGATTTTAATTTGAAGGCGACGACTTCCACAGACCCGGTGGTGAAAATCTGTTTGGCCAAGCCGACGCAAAATGAATGAATGAATGAGTGAATGAAATCATCTGACGTGTCATCTAGTGTCATCTTATGTCTTAAAATCTTGTTTTCAGTAATGCAGCTGACATGTTTTTGACTTTATTTGTCAGATTGTCTTTTTTAAAGGCAAAATCTCAATCATGAAGGAAACATTTAAAGCAGCAGCTCAACATTTTTGTTAAATTCTATTCTCTATCTTCCTTACTGGGAGTTAGATGAGACTGATAACACTCATGTCTGTACGCTTAATATAAAGCTACTATCAGCAGCTATTAGCTTAGCTTAGTTTATCTTAGCATCAAACTGGAAATGGGGGGAAAACTAGCCTGGCTCTGTCTACATGTAAAAAAAAAAAACTGCTGTAAAACCAAATGTGTAACTTCTACACTTATATATATTGTACGAATTAAAAAAAAAAAAAAGATTAATTATTGAGCTTTAAAGACGCTGATGTAAGGGTTCAGGTTTTGTTTTGTTTTTTTTCCATAGCGGTGCCTAAATAGTACCCGGACCTGTACTTTTAACAAAATAAAACACAAACAACGGTTACTGATATTAAATAATGTTTTTGTTTTGTTTGTTTTTTAAATTGCAAAGGCAAATTTGAACTTGAAATTGAACATATCAAAGCAGTGCTTCCCAACTGGTTGGTCGTGGGTTCATTCTGAATGGAGCGCAAATGAAGTGAAGTGCTGTTTCCTGCTGCCCAACACAAGTATGACGCTTAATATAGGCGTAGACCTTGAGCCAGTCAATGAGACATTTGGACCGTGGGGCTGGACCAGTCGGCAACCACTGCTTCAAAATATATTTAAATATATATAAATATGAATAAATACAAAGTACTTTAAACAAATACACAAAAAACATCTGATAACAGCAAAAATCATTTTGCATGTGGATCAATAACTGTCTCTCTGTCACTCGATGAGAACAGCTAGTCCACCTCACCAGGTCTTGTTATGTTGAGATGAATGAAAAATGCTTATTTAACCCTTTTAAAGCACATCTTCAGACATATTCTGTACCTGTGTAACAGTATGTGCCACAAAATTACAAAAGTTTATTCGTTTTCTTCTTATTAAACAAAATATAACGTGCGCTTATGTGAACTAGTACCAACCAATGTCATCGAATAAAATCACCACATCCATGTATCAATGGATGTGCAACTTTTAGCTGCACAGAGCGAAGATTATGTTAGCTAGCTAGCAACAGCATGCGTCATCAACGTGCTTTCATTTCCCCAAAATATCATGATCACAGCCGCTGGCTATTAATTGTTTACTTTGAGGAACATGCTCAAGATGATGTGCAAGATATTTGACGGTAACTAATGCTACATGGAGCATATGATGGGCATCATTCATCTTTCTCTGATTGAGATCCTGATGGCGTGAAATCGCCAGAGCGTTACCATTATGACGCGCCCACTTTTTAACAAACAAAACCTTGTTTTCATTTCCAATGTGGCTGAGGTCTAATTTGGTGATTCACAAAATATTCTGTTTCACTGGGAAATATGTCACAGTACTGAAGATAACGACACTTTTACTTCTGTTTCACTGGGACTTTAAGTGAGGCTCACTTCCTTTTCACTTTAATGAGGAACCTCCGCTGTTAGTGAATTGTGTTACTTTTGGAAAGAGCCAGACCAGATGTTTCCCCCTACTTCCCCCTGCTACCTTGAATTTGTGATAAAATGATTGAATCACGCGGCTCTTCTTGACCTTCTAAATTTATTACACCAAATGGAACAAATTCTGCTAGTGACAAGTCATGTGACGGGGGCTGTGATCACCTCTGAGCTGCACGTGTGTGTCCAGTGATTGCGGTGTGAGGGGTGTGGCTTTTCAAACATTGAATTATAGCAACACATGACCTTCGTTCCTCCCTTGTGTCAGTTAACTTAACCCCGGCTGGCACCAAAGACAGGCTAGTGTAATGAATTAAACCTTTGCTGAATATTAGCCGACAGAAAGGTGTGAACAGATGATATACAAAAATGGAAAACACTTCCATTTTGTACCTTTTACTTACAAAGTGAAAAATCAGTTTTTCTCGAGTGACTCTGGTGAAATTGATCAGTTAGGGCTGATTCTTAGGTGCAGACTCAGTAGCAGTGTGTACATTGTGTTTCTGACTTGTGTGTTATAAATAGGGGCAACCAGCCCCTTAATATTTTTGTCCCAGCTCTCCCCTGATGATCACTTTCCCCTGGCAGATAAAGTCAGCTTGTTTTCTGCAAAATAAGATTCTAGGACTTCAATACATGACGTGTTTAGATGGATTTTCTTTTCTTTCCATGTTGGGTTCATAAACAATACGATCTTCTGTGGTTATCAAAGCATCTCCACTTTTTATTTTAACCCTTTTCTATCTACTAATCCCCACAGCTGACCATAACCCCACACAGAAACACTTGAACATTTACATCAGATATTGTTTATTATTCTCTGTTCCAGATGAAAGGCCTGTGCGATCAAACACATGACGGTCAAACTGTTGCAACATACCCCCCCCCCCCCCCCCCCCCTGTCTGTGAATGTGTACTGGAGACAGATAATTGCCTTACCTTTTACGCAGGACTGAATGATTAGCAGAGAGAGCGAGTGAAGTGGGAGGAAGAAAAGATGAGACATAAAAAGACGGCAACAAGGGAGCTGAAAAGAAAGCACAGTTCTCCAACGTTCTGCAGCCATGGCGGCGGCGGCGGCGGCAACAATAACAGTATTAACAGGAAGAAGAAGAACATGAGGCATGACACACACAGTAGCTACCGAGAGACTGTTCATCCATAGTGCCAGACCTTGAGCGGTGCGTGGCTAATGATTCAAGCAGACGGGAGGAGGCTTTGGTGGTTGTTTTGCAGCGTACATTACTCTTAATTTTCTACTTGATGAAAGAACGCGGCTGCGGCGCCGTGACCGATGGAATTACACAAAACGTATTACTAGCGTCAGATTATTACTGTTTCAGGGTGCCGAGAAGTAATTTCCCTTAAAGCTCATTGAATCATGTTGAAATGATTATGTTTAATCTGCGAGAGGTCACTTCAGACAAAACACACGTTTAAAGTCATCTTTTCTTCCTGCAGGCGAAACCTTCACTGCAAATATCTATTAGTAACATTCATTCAAGGATTTTTGCATGTACTGTATTTAGCTTCATAGCCTTTCATTCGTTCATCACACCGGGTTTTTCTGTTTATTTCCAAGCAATCGCCCAGCGGTGGTTGAGGTACAGTGTGAGCAACCATACAGAGAGGTTAAGAGAAAGAAGGCTGGAAACTTACAATGCATGTGAAACGGCTGTGCTGGGAAACGTCCCGGCTCCTCATCGAGACGCTGCAGTGTTAACGTTGGCCATCCACACCAAGTTTTCTTAGGAACCAAAGTTAAATTTCTGTTCTCATGATGAAATATTGATGTTGTTCCATGTATGTGCCTTGAGGTTGAACTTACAATGTAAAGTCCTTGAAACCTTTAAATGTTTTTGCACAAACTGTAAATACTTAAGTGAAGCTTTTTGAAAATAAAAGAGCCATTGGATTTCAGCGATCACTATCTTTTATTTTAGACATCGAAATGAGAGTTTGTGTTCTGTTGTGCTTCGAAGGTGCCATACTGTAAAGTCAAATTAAAAAAGAGCAGGTGCAGGTGGTGTATAAATGGTGCCATGTCATTGTTCCAACAGCTCATAATGTCAAAGCCTAAACAGTCCAAAGGTTTTCCCACTTCCTGTTTCTCCGAAAATACACACCACCTGCTATTTGCTTCAGTTAACTTGTGTCATTTGAAGCATCGATTCTGGGTGTTTTTACCTGATCCTTCGTGGCAGCTCCTCGCGACATTTTAGCCACCGATCACAGGTATTTTTAACGCTCCACAGCGTTTCCTAGCGGCATTTCAGCCACGAATCCTGAGTGTTTTTGTTGACCCTTTGCTGTGTTTCTCAGCAGTTTAGCCCTCAATTCCAGGATTTTCTACCGAAAGTCAGGGGCGTTTCTCAGTGGCATTGGAGCCACCAATCCTGGATGTTTTTCTCGACCCTTTTTGGCAGTTCCTAGCGTCGTTTTAGCCAGCAATCCTGGAGTTTTCTTAACAACCCTTCATGGTGTTTCCCAGCAGCCTTTGAACCCAGACCACCAGCCCATCCCTGCTTTTTTAACAGCCTTTGTGCTACCAAACGTGGGCGTTTGAAGCCATAACATGATTTTTTTCCAAACCACACATTAACCACACCGTTGTTGAGAAACGTAAAGTTTCAATGTATCCGCTACAAAATAATATACAAATGTAACACATCTGTGGTTCACATAAGCTTTTTCTCGCAATTGGGTTGTCCAGTTGCAGGGAGTGTTTTCTTTGGGGGGAAATGAAACCTCGGAGCAATGAGCATTTGTTTCTGGTATAACAGGCTGTTGGAGTGATGGGCCGATGATGAGAAATGAGCTAAAAAATGTTTGTGTAAACCACAGATTCGTTACATTTGAACATTTTTATGTAGCAGATACACTGAAACTTTACATTTGTCAGTAATACTGTGGTCAATGTGGGCTTATGTTTAGACACCAAAACCACTGGATTACGGTCAGGAAAAGATCAGCTTTAAATGAAACACATTTGGTAGCACAAAAGTCACTGGCTCAGTGTCTGTGGATCAAACGCTGCTGGTAAACACAGCGAAGGGTCGGTAAAAACACCTGGGATCAGTGTATTCTGGAGAAACGGGACTGAGTAATGGGTGTTGGTTTTTGGGACAATGGACGCTCGGAAAAATGGCTTTCAGTCCAATGGGACATTTATTTGGACTGAAGGGGGCTTCAAAATTTTAGGCCGAATTTTGGGCAGTCCTTGATATAAATAGTATTAAAATACCTAATAAACAGAGAAATGCACAGTTCGTATTCAGAGACTGTGCCTCTGTAAAGGTAGAAACTGCTGCAACATTGACATCACAGTCCGTCCTTGGCTGCAATGATGGTGCAGAAACACTGAGTGCTGATGTGTATGACCTGGAAATGCTGACCAATCAGAGCAAGGGGGTCTTAAAGAGGCAGGTGCTCAACAGGGCGTCTCACAGAGAGAGTGAATACAGGTGTGTTCAGGCGGACAGTGTGAAGAGAATAAAGTGTTTTCTGAACCTTAAAGCACATAAAAAATAAGAATGTGGGACCTTTATTGGATGATCATAACATTCTTTATTAGTTTTGTGTGTTGGATAAAGTTGTCAAGCGATCTGAGGAGAGTGTTTGTACATAGCTAAATCTATTTTGGGTCAGACACTAGTAATTCAGGATCAAAGATGTGTGCGGTACTACACCATGCCAAGTTATCCTCTTATTTCTATACGGGAAGCTTGAGACATCTTAGCGTAGTCACCGCAGCTTAGCGTTCAGCTGGGGAAAATCCAGGATACTCTCTCATTCTACTTGTATGGCACAACTAAATCCCAGAATGGGCTCTTTCCCCAAATCCCTGTGTCCTACCAACGTCCAACTTTTTTTCCTCCCCATGACCACATCCCAGTGTTGCCTCTGCAACCTCCAGCCCGCTAAAAAAACCCACATTAGCCCCGTCTTAATTCACTCTGACAATTAACCACAGCAGCAACACAAAGAGGGCGTGCCGCTCTGGAATTCTGAGCGGGAAATTGGTGTTTTTCTCAAAATCCCCACATGTCAAAATGTGATTTGTTATTGCACAATCGGAGGCTTTTTGGGGGAGGCCAAGAGAGCTGAGGCTTTGGCACTAAAATCATTTACTTTCCTGTTCTCCCTGCTTTGTGTTGTATAACGAGCATCATGAAAGATTCAGTGTGAGCTCACCCCTGTGCATTTGTCAGGAGCGGGTTCTTTGTAACGACCCGCTGGTTTAAAACGGGGACATCCCCACGTTCCCAGGGTTCAGTGTTCCCAAGCTCTGTATTCTCTTAAATGCACTGTAGCTATGTAAAGATATAGTGGAGTGATGGCGTCCTGAGCAGAGAAAGAAGTCACACTTCCTCTGTGTGTGCTGTAATTCAACACCAGTGGATGTTGGGGCCTGTTTGCATCCCACTTGCTAGCTCATTGCTGCTGCTTTGTCATGCGCTCGTATGGTGGTTACTGCAGATATCAGGACAGCGTTGTTGTGGAAGTGTGGCACCTACCTTCCAGTTCCCGACTGCTGGTTCAGCCACTTCATGTGTGCAGACAATTCGTATGCTCTGCTATCAGATAGAGCCCCTTAAAAAAATAACACCTAAGAGACACTGTACATCCGGCATCATAGTGATTTACAGATATTAAAATATGAAAGAAATTATTTTTCTTTCAATTATTCTTTTTTACATGTAATACAATATTATCAGGCCATTAAATCACAGTTATCAGTGCTTATAACCCTCATACGTATTGGTTAAAATGGGCCCGCCTCACTTACTATGTTAAAAGGTACGAGCAGCCACACTGTCAGCGTGAGCAGAGCATCTAGAGAATAAGATGCTCGCCTAGTTTTTCCACGTGACTCACACGGTTTTCAGCAAAAATAGACTGTGACATTGTACCACCTTTCACAACAGTTCCAATGTCTAGATGTAAATATTCCTTTTAAACAGAAAACATCCTGTTTCGTTTCAAAATAAAAGCCTTCTGACAATATTTGGACAGAATCCCTTCATTTGTTTTAAAAAGGCTTTTCATTGTTAAATATCGTCATGACTGCAGCTGCAGTGTGAACCACACGTTCGGTTCAGACGGTCTTCAGGCGATGGAATCAGCATCTACATTTATTGCCAGGCAGCAACCTCTTATGACCGTAATAATCATTAGAGGAGCAAAGGAGCAAGTCAGGTGATGTTGTATAAAGAGCGAGCAAGTCCACGCGGGGCGAGTCGGTAAAACAGGACTTTCACCCAGGAGTTTGTGTCCTGCGTGAAATCAAAAGTCACTGTACCATGATGAGCTTTTCTAAAACCTGACCATGTAGTTTTGCGCCTAAACCTGATCAAAGTGAACAAAACTGCGACCCTTTCATGTTGTGTATACAAACCAAGCCATTTAATTAGCTGATAACAGCATCTGTACCTCATAGTAGGTTTAGCAGGCCCCTTCTATCCCACACCTGAGACTACAAGCCACTGATAACGGCCTTTTGATGGGCTGATAACATCTGAATTAGGTGCTTTTGGGTGATCAGTGCATACAAAGCTATGCTATATGTTTGAATAACTGTTCTAATAAACCAAATCAGGTTGCGCCATTAAAACTTTATAACTGTCTCACCTCATAAAGACTTCTGCAAAGTGAAAATCAGCTGCTTGAAAACATCTGCAGTGCTGTCAATTATAAGCAGTCAAGTGTGTGTAAACAGGAAGTGACTGTAGCATCACAGGCTGCAACATGAAACATTACTCCGTCCTGTGAATGTAGGCATAACTCATGTTCTCACTCATAAATGAACTCATTAGCAGGTTTCAGTTATGCTAACCTAGCTGACATTATTAGGTCGGTGTTGTTTTATTAAACAGTATTTTGACAGGTCAGCTGTGTCACCATGTTTTATATTACCTCTGTTATTCTTCAGTGCATGTGTGTCAAATTAGCACCAAGCTAACTGCTGTCAGCTGCTCAACAGTTCATCGTGGCAGCTGTGGCTTTATCATGGCTTTGCTTTATTTTATACACATAATGTTACAAAATCTAATTCATAAGTGTAAATATTAAACGTTTAAGATAATGAAGAGAAAGTAATCCATGTGAGCAAAAAACTTTCAGACTTTCCAAAATATTCTGTTTCCATCGTTTTTCTTTTCTTCTTTGTCTACAAACTACTGCTGCAACTGTTTACACACAGATGTCAGGAAAACATGTAATTATGGTTTCGGATGTCGTTAATTTCCCCCTGATTTCAGATGATATTCCTGCTGCAACGTGTCAGCTTGTGTTTAGAGGGTTTTGTTGCTGATTTTTCGCTGTGGAAAGAGCCGCTGTACTCTGTGACCCCGGCTGCAATGACAAAACATTCTCATTCTGACCTTGTCACACGTCACCGGAAAGTTGTGCAAGGTGACGTGCAAGGTACCCTGGATGTGTTGGTTGTTGACGTTCTGGGGCGCCGTGTCAACTTCAGGCTGTTACATGGCTTGTGTCTTTTCAAAATACACTTCTGTTTTCACAGGAAATGTACAGTTTGCATACAGTCTCTTTCAAAATAAAAGCACTATGTTGGTACAGCACAGCTAGGTGACAAAATACATGTGGTAACGTTTAGCCAACACACACACACATGGGCTTGGCTTTACATTCATATGGGAAGTAAACTCGGCCTCCCAGGATAAAGTCGGTGATTGTTGGACTCATCCACGACCCCTTCTATCTACCCTACTCGGACTTTTCGCCCCTTAACTCACGTTGTTGTCTGGCCACGTTTTCACCTGATGCCATCAGATGCCATTTCACGCTGATGGCACCCAGCTGAGTATCATGCCAACGTGAAAGGTCGGCTTTTTCTATCAGTGTTGGACGCCTGTATTTGACAACTTCAGAATGAGACTGGGTTGAGTTTTAAAAATAATACAATAACTCTCATGCGCCATTTTTTCTGCATTATGAGACTTTTACTTTTGATATTTCAAGTACAGTTAGCTCCTAATCATGGCCGGATTACTGAACAAGCCTCCTGGTCATAGATCTGGGGCCCCTGCTGGCCCTTACTTACACAAGATGACCAAAAAAAATACATAAAGTTATCTCAAAGAGACACAAAACTACAACAAATAGACACCCAACAACCACAAGGAACAGAAAACCATGAAAAGATGCGTAGCGACTACAAAGAGACGCTAAACCGCCACAAAGTCTGAGTGACTTGTTTCTATGTCTTTGCACATCTGTGCCCAGGGGCCTGTTGTCTCATAATCTGCACATGTTCCTAATACCTTCATATGTAAGTTATAACAAGACTAAGTTTGGTGCAGTGAACAATGAAGAAGAGTACTGTCACAACGTTTTCCGGCACAGTTTGTGTCCCAACATTTGTGAATGCTGATTGATTTAAAGGAAACTGGTGGTTTGTCATATTCCATATGGTGGAAATTAATGAAATGTGGATTTTTGCCTTTGAATTGTTCGCTGAGCAGGTGTTTGCTCTGTTTAGCAGTTTTTTTAATCTCTCCCTGCCAAAAGAACATTTAATTTTCTGCTTAGCACGAGCTCTCTAACAGCTTCACTTTGTGATCCTCGTTTAAGCATCTTCTAATCAGCCTCAATATGGAGGGAAAGCCATTAAAGGACGCAATCTAAAGCAATCGTATTTCAGGTGTTACAAACATCGACATCTGGTAGACTTACCACTGAACAGGCTGCTTTAAAGCGCCGCTCTGTTGTTATTCCCATCTTTCATTGCCCTTGGTAGCCTTTAATTAAAGGCTGAATGCAGGTGAGGCCTTTTGCCTCTTTCACAGTACTTCAGGCTAATGCGTGTCAGGATGGGTCACTGGATTTCTGCCCATTTCCTGCCAACAGTGAATGCCATGAGCATTAAATAAAGAACGGACTAAATCAATTTAGGATCACCTTGATGTACTTTGAAATTATATGAAAAAAATGAATAAATTGAAAATTGGTTGGAACAGGCAGCACAGTTTGCATTTATCCCTGTGTGATGGTGAAAGAGAAAATCGCCTTTCAAGTTCTGTTTTCTTTTTTCTTGAGCGGTACTGTTTCCTGAAAGTACTTAACTCTGTTTGATGCTGGTCTTTTAAACTTGACTTTGTGAGATGAAAGAGACCAAAAACACAGCACAGACTCTATAGGAATCCCTCCGACAGCATTTAAACATTGAACACAGGGGATATTTTCGGCAATCATCAATCAGGGGACTGTTTGGAGATGCAAATTAAATTTGTCCACCCAAATTTAGATTACCGAGCTGAAGATTACCATGTGAGGGTAAAACGCAAACACAATTCTCGCCTGTTTTTCTGCTTCAGCAGCAAAGAAAATGTGCTTTGTGCCATCGAGATAGCCAAATGTTTTCTTGAGCAAAATGAGTACTTTGAATACTGCCTGACAAGTCTGCAGGGAGACTCGCTTTCAAAACAAGAAAACCGCAGCACTTTCTTTAAAAATGTACACACTATACACAGTTCTCTCTTACAACTTATGAGAAGTGAGTCGCCAGCTGCACACACTCCTAATGGGTGACAAAATGAGTCTTTACACTGAAAACTGCTGTCGAACTGCCTGCAATCCTCTCAGGCCTCAAGGCATTTAAAGGTGTCGACACAAAGAGAGCAACCACTGCTGTACACACAATGATGCAACATACCAACAGGATCCTGCAACAAATACTACACTGTTGTGAGGTTTGCAGTGGTCAGTTTGTGTTGACATTATGGCTTAAAGGCATTGATTCAAATATTTGGTCCCCTCTGCAGCTGTAGTTTGTTGGTTTTCCTGCATTAGATTTGTTATACTTTGTTAGACACATTTCATGTGTCGCAGATATGCTGAAACTTTGTGTTTCAATATACAGTTTTATGTTTTGAGAGTGCTGTGGTTAATGTGTAGGTTTATTTATAAAACCACTTGGTTATGGTGAGTGAAAAATCATGTTTAGCTTAAAATAACTGGTTTGGTCTCAACAAACATGGCTGGAAATGTCCTGTCAAAAACATTAAAAAACAACCGCTTTCGTGGCTGCAAACACATCATGACATGTCCCAAACTTTTGTTAAAAACACCCACTCTTTTGCTACAAACACTGCTGGAAATGTTCCAAACTGTCATTAAAAAACACCCACTTTTGTTGCTAGTAACACAGTTGGGAATGTCCTGAACTCTCATTTATAAACAATGGATTTTGTGGTTACAAACATGTCTGGAAACATCCTGAACTATACTGAAATAACACCAACTTTTGTTGTAGAAACACAGCTGGAAATGTCAAGAACCCTCATTCAAAAATAACTGCTTTTGTGGCTACAGCTGAAAATGTCCTGAAATGTCATTAAAAAACAGCTGCTTTTGTGGCTCTAAACACATCATGACATGTCCCAAACTGTCATTAATAAACACCAGCTTTTGTTGCTAGTAACACTGCTGGGAATGTCTGGAGCTGTCGTTAAAAAAAGCACCCACTTTTGTCACTAAAAACACGACTGGAAATGTCCTGAACTCTCATTCATAAACAATGGATTTTGTGGTTACAAACATGTCTGGAAACGTCCTGAACTATACTGAAATAACACCAACTTTTGTTGCTAGAAACACAGCTGGAAATGTCCTGAAATGTCATTAAAAAACAACCGCTTTTGTAGCTACAGAGACATCATGACATGTCCCAAACTTTTGCGAAAAACACCAGCTTTTTTGCTACAAACACTGCTGGAAATGTCCCGAACTCTTGTTAAAAAAAACATGCACTTTTGTGGCTACAGACACTGCTGGAAATGTTTAGGACATTGCTGAAACACAGCTGGAAATGCCCTGAACTGTCATTAAAAAACACCAGCTCTTGTTGCGACAAACACAGCTGGAAACTGCCTGAACTCATTAAAAAACACTTGCTTTTGTCACTAAAAACACGACTGGAAATGTCCTGAGCTCTCATTTATAAACAATGGATTTTGTGGTTACAAACATGTCTGGAAACGTCCTGAACTATACTGAAATAACACCAGCTTTTGTGGCTACAGACATGGCTAGAAATGTCGAGCAGTCGTTAATAAACACCTGCTCTTGTTGCAACAAACACAGCTGGAAATTTCCTGAACTCATTGAAAAACACCTGCTTTTGTTACTAAAATCAAGGCGAGCAATGTCCTGAAATGTAGTTAAAAAATACCCACTTTTGTGGCCACAAACACGGCTGGAAATGTCCTGATCTGTTTGGCAGCCATCTCACCTCGCCATTTACCATCTTCTCCTGATGAGAAACTGAGCTCTTATAAACATAAACAAGTTTACAATCAACTGTGACCTCGAAAACAACCATACAATTGAATTTACTCCTCTCCAGCTTCACGGTGGTATTTCTCTATAGTATTGTCTTGGATCACATAAGAATGTATATTTTCACTGAGTCTGTTGCTTCTGTTTTAGTTGATTGACAAACGACACTGTGTCAGTGTTAAATGGAGGCTGTGAAGGCGCATACATGCAACATTCTGCCAACATATGCTCAGGATTTGTGTGTTAAGAAGTGAGTGAGTGTGTGAATGAAGCTGCAGCGTTCCCATCACACCCCCCTTCCCACAGTAAACAACACACTGAGTTAAAAGAGCTGTGAGGAAGTGAGATAGCAGGGAGTGCCGCAGTGCTGGAAGAAGCTTTTACTGAAGGAAAATAAGGCTATTACCACAAAAATGTAAAAATACTCCAGCATTCAAAGTCCCTGGAGGAATATTATCAGCTAAAGTAAGAGTGTTGTTTTACAGAAAAATAAATCGTTATCTGTTGTCGGATTGTTTGGCATTTTACTTGAGGTGGGGCTAATTATAACTGCTTTATATACAGTGTTTTAAATGTAAACTCTGCATTTGGTGGAGCAGAATTATAAATAAGCACAAAATGGAAATATCCAAGCATATGCTTTAGAATACAGAGGACAACAAGTGTCAAGGATAAAGTATTAAAGCAATAAATTAATTGTACAACAAAAGAAAGCATTAAAAAAATTGTTTACAAATATTTTATAACTAGATATTTTAATGGGCAATAAAAAGATGAATGAATGAATCCATCAACAAATATTTCAAATTAAAAAGGGATAAGCAACATTAAATTAAAAAGCATCTTGATAAAAAATACAATAATGAGGTCATGAATAAATACTGGAATTTAAAAATCTTTTTCACAAGCAGTTTTTAAAGAGAAATAAATAACTGGACATGCAAATTGAATTAAAAATGCAGATTTACAGAAGAATTCAGGACAATTTCTATATGAGCGACACAATTATCTGTATCAGTGTCTGTTTAACCAAAGGAATTATCTGTAATTGTACCTGTAGTCAGCTTGGGCAGCATTTGGACTGGAAATGGGTGGGGTCTAATCTGTTATTTTAAGCCTTATGTTGATTTGGGTTGATCTGAAGTTGTAATTATTATTTATTAAGACAGTATTCACGGGACAATGTCAGAATTAAGCTTCATGTCTTTTATGATCAAAAGCTGAAACATAGTTACCTGAATGAGGATTTTTCTTCATCGCGAGCACAAATTTTGCACATATAATTCTCATATTTGTATGAAGTACATGATCTGTACCGGATACTTCTGAGCGCAACTTTGGGAACACAGCAGCGCGCACTGCATGCTTTGGGTCGAGGAGCAACCAATCACAGCTGACAGATATCTTTCTTATAAATATCAGCCTGTACCCAGAGCTTTACACCTGTCCCACAGATGATAGGGCTACACACTAATAAACAGCTCTGCACTCAGGATTTCAGGTAAATAGGCTATGATATGATGCTTGTTGTGGTTGCTTAGCAACCTCAGATGCAAGCTGCCGCCGCCCTTTTGAAAACTGGCCAAAAAAAGGCAAAAAGTAGCGCCTGACCTCGCGCTTCCAGGCAGTTAAAGACACGGCATTTTAGTCATTTTCTCCTTTCAGCCTCTCCATTTAGCCTTTTGGTGACACTGGTGATCTTCCGTATCAGAACCGCACTTAAATCTGCAGTAAGTGTATTTTTTTTTTTTACTTTCTTTTTTGCTAAATAATGAGCTGAAGGACGCTGCAAAGCCCCAAAAAGCAGAGAAGAGCTGCAGATTCAGTTGAAAATTCTCTGGAGTTTGTCACTACGAGTGAACCCTTTCACACTGTTACTGAACAGCGCTTAACTTAACGTACCTAATTTCATTTCAGTGGAGTGTGGCATGTTGGCTTGAACACCACACAATAAAAACACTCTGGTTCACAGGAAATACAGTGGTTCTCTGAGGGTGTTTTCACACCCTGCTTAGTTCGAGTCAGTCAAACTCTTTGTTTGCCGTCTAAGTGCGGTTTGTTTGTGCAGGTGTGAACAAGACCAAGACCTTCTTGAAGAGGTGGTTTCAGTCCGGTTGGAAACGAACTCCGGTGCGGTTCGTTTGTGTTCCGACCTGGATGTGAAGCAACTGCAGTCACATGACACATTGTTTGGGTTAAACATGAGCATGTTACAGTCCTGGAGGATTATTAATGTGCACCTCCTCCTGTACTGCCTTAATATGCACATTCAGCACATCCAATGCATCAAAACATTGTTTTCTAGTTGGAGCCGCGCCTCGTTTTCAAACTGTATGGTTTGACTAAAATGAACAATGACAGCAATATAGTCCACGATGAGCAGCGCTAAAATCACCCTGCATAGTTGTCCCTCCATTGTGACATTAGAAAGTGTCACATTTATCTTGCAAGTGTTCTCTTCTTCAACGTTTGCTCGTAAATGCTGCCGTGAGAACACGAACCAACTCAGGCAATTATACAACTTTGGAACAACATTAGTCCCTGATTCAGACCAAAGGAGACGACTCTAGGTCTGAGAGCAGCCTTAAAAACGATGCTCATCCATACGGTCAGCTTTAAAAATGAATCCCTTTATCATAAACGTCCCTGGTTCATGACATGCTTGGTACTCTGAGCGAAGTCAGAGACATCACAGATTCCCTCGTCTGTTTTTATAATGCTGCCTTAATAGGTCTTAATTATCTGCATCGGTAGCTGAGTGGCACTGTAACTGAGCAGACTCCGTTCATTAGTTGCATGAAGCATCAAGTTGTCCAAGCACTTCCACTCATTCTCCAAGCTAACAATGTATATGTCTCTGCTGTCTCCGGCACATTTTTCTTTGGTATAAAATTCATCTTTAGTTGTTCCGACACAAAGCTACACAGAGTGAAACTTGTGCATATTTGTATGCTAATTGGTGATTTCTCAGTCTAGCATATGCAGCAGTGTTGGGTGCTTTAGAGAGGCTGTTACCATGGGAAAGGTGATTTCTCCAAACACATCAGTATAGAGAAATAATTGGTACGGATCTAAACAATGCTTCCTCTTTGTCTGGCTTCCTTGATTGAAAGTAATTGTGCTTTCACCAACAGCGACTTGAATTTTAAAAAATATACAATTTTAATGTGAGAAGGGTGAGCCGGGGATGATGTTTATTCATGCACCGCACGTAACAGCAGCTTTCACGTTTGCAATAAATTCATGGCTCTGGCTGCGAGTTGTTTTTCTTGATGAAAAAGTCATTCATGGCTACACTAAATATGAACCCAGCGCTTTCAATAATTAAAACACCACCTGTCAGGGAAACTTAGAGCAAATCCCCCAGTATCTGGCCAGATTCAAGTTTAACTTTCTCCCCTGGACCACATGGAGCATGCTCAGGCCTCCATATGTCGGGCCAGTGGGTCAGCGGAGTCCCAATTCCAGGTGGGACGCAGCAGCTGTGACCTCAGAGCGAGACTCACCGTCTGGTGGCGCCCGTAATGAATGAAGACGGTGATGAATAGTGAAGGCAAAAGGCTCAAGGCTTTCTGGAGGTGACCAGAAGGAAACTCGGAAAATAGTTTCTCTTTTTTTATTTTATGTTGTACAAGTTCAGACGGTGCAAGGCCTCAGCCCGGGGAGATTTATTGACATCGCTAAAGCTCTGCAGGGATTCAAAAAATAAAAAGGTGGATAACTCAGTAATCAGGTTCCTGCTCCTTTTTACAAAAGAGAAAAATCTGAATATTTCCAGTGTTTTATATTGTGATTTCCTTTTTTTCAAAAACGAAGCATGTAAAAACACCTGGAATGTAAAAAGCATGGCAACATCTAACAAAGATAGAAAGACGACAGGAATAATTCTACACTTGAAAACAAATTCAAACCCATATGTTCCCAATGGAGATGCAACAATTGGGATGTCACTCGAATCTCCAACAATAAGGCATTATGGGATGTGTTTACGACAGTGACAATGACTTGTCAGTCAGACTGAATGACTTGCTCACTGAAGGTCAAGCTTTCCAAACACGAGTTATGAGGAACCTTGATATCAGACAATGAAGTCTGCACAGTAAAAATGTCAACCTAAATTATCTGGCATAAAATATTGCAGGTGGTTTTGTTTAGCAATAAACATTTTCAGCATTCAAAGACAGAATCAAAGTGGTATCATCATACTATGCTCTTTTTGGTGTTGTTGAATGCAAGAAAAGTAACTTTATCAATACTGTAAAATTTAGGTAATATTTATGTTAAAAATAATATAATATTTTACTATTAACCCACTGTAACTACATTGTTGTGTCAGTTCCGAGTCAAACTTGCGACAGAAATGTAAATCAGGCCTGTTAGAAGTTGTGTACCAAAGTAGTCGCCATTGTGCATTTCTGCAATCCACATATACATTAAATTTGTACGTTACTATGTTCTTTGTTGCGCAGTGCTGGCCAGAAACTCAATGATGTTTTGGTAAAAAAAAACAAAAACGCTTTTTGTTGTGCTATTGCAGCCAGAAACTCAGCAATGTTTGGGTAGAAAAAAAATAACTGTTTTTTGTTGTACTACGGAGGGGAAAAAAAAACAACCTTTTTGTTGTACTACAGAAAAAAAAATACTGCTTTTTGTTGTGCTGTTGCAGCCAGAAACTAAGTGATGTTTTGGCAAAAATCAACCGCTCTTCATTGTGCAATGCTTACCAGAAACTCAATGATGTTTTGGTAATAAAAAAACGCTCTTTGTTGTACTGTTCCGGCCAGCAAAAAAAAAAAAATAAAATCGCTCTTTATTGTATTATCTCACCAGAAAACACGGTGATGTTGTCCATTTTGTAGCAAAAAACAAATTTAAAATGACTGTAGCTTCTGAACCGCTCTGACTACATGCATGCATGAGGTCTTGCCAGAAAGAAAACTCTCTGAAGTTTCTTGTGAAAGTGTCAGAAACACTCTAGGTGATACAGAGACAGAGTAATGGGCCTCTGAATTCAGTAAAAAAAATGAAGATTTTGCCTAAAATAAAATAAAAAATGTTTTTCAGGATGAATAACTGTCTGTGGCTTCATCTGAGCAGGTAAATGACACTGTGGGGCTGTAGGCACACTATCAATGAACATTTGTTTCAAATTTGAAGAAGACTGCTCAAAGTATGACCATTCTACAATGTTTTTTTTTTTGTTTGTTTATAACACAGAAACACCATAAAATATCACCAAATAAAGCCATATGAAACGTGAAAGTTATGATCCCACTTTCTAGACGGTATATAAACATAGTGGTAGGAGTGAGACTCTTACCTTTTATAAAAAAGCTAAGTCCTCGCTAACAGCTCCACATAAGATCGCGAGTAATCTTTAACTTTTCCCGTCAAAAATTGACATGACCTGACTTGTCACCACTCATCACAATTTTGGACTCTGTGTGTTTAGGCTGCTCTGGTGCGAAATACATAATAAATAAAAGAAAAACAACGTTATTTTTGAAAAGTCGAGAGCTTCCTGAATCCGGCAATACCAAACATCACATGGTTTGATGACGTAGTGCGCCTGGGAGATACCATTGAGCACAGGGGGGTGAGCGAGGATGTCGGCGTCCTGGCGGAGTTAGAGAGGTTAAAAACAACCATTTTTTGTGGCACTATCGCAGCAGAAAACACAACATGTTTCCGTGGAAAAACAACAGCTTTTTCATCGTGTTATCTCAACAGAAAACATAACACAATCTCAGTAAAAAACATTTTCATTACACTATTCCCGGTGGAAAAACAACAACAGGTCACTAAAAAACGTCCACGTTTGCTGCCCTTAAAGCAGCTAGAAACACTGGTGACTGGGCCGTTTGTAAAGCGTACGATCTGGCTTTCTTTCATTAAATGAACACTCGAAAAATCAAAGTTGTGATGTGTGTATGTATGTAAAATAAAATGACATGTTAAATAATGAGTAAAACTTGCAAGTAGGGCAAAAATATATAAAGTTTAATTGTCTACTGTTAAATGTAAATGAAATGTGAAATGTTTACAGTGCGTTGAGGAATGCTGTTGGCTCAAGTTTCAACATTGCGCCATTGTTTTATCTCTTGTGCCTTGAGTTCACATAATGATATGGGAAATCCTGCAGCTGTAATATAAGACCAGCGCGAGGGCTGTGAAGTCTCCTTGAGTCATGGACTCTTGTTCTCAGCTGCATTCTTTGGGCTGAAGTCATAAATACCCTGAGTGAGAGTAAAGTCTGTGGTACTGCAGGCTCCCAACGAGACCTTAATGAGCCAAACATTTTCTGCCAGTTGTGATGGAAAGACTGCAAAGTGTTTGTTTGTTGCCTGGTAAACATCTGCAGCTGATGTAACGCTGGCAAACAGCTTTAGATGTGCACTCATTTACAGTCAGGCGGAAATTAGAAATCATTTTTGGTAAGAAATCGACATATATATCCTCGGTAATTGTTTGAATCTGCTGCAAATTGCACCAAAAGAAGGAATTTTATTTATTTTTCTGCCTTTATGGGGCTCTGAATACTCTGGAGACTGGCAATGACGCACTCATTGAATTGGTGCAATATTGTTAAAGAGCACTGAAACTGGTTTGTTTTATCACTTAAAGGCACAATTCAACCCAGAATCAAAGATAGATATTTTTCCTCTTCCTTGTTTGGCTGTTTATCAATTTATTTGTTTTGGTGTGAGTTGCTGAGTGTTGGAGATATCGGCTGTAGAGATGTCTGCCTTCTCTGGAAAATAACAGAGCTACATGGCACTCAGCTTGCGGCGCTCTAAGTGCCAAAAACTACATTTCAAACAACTCAACAGCGATGTCTCTTTCCAGAAATCATGACCCAGTAACTGGAAATAAGCCGCAGACCTTGCTGTGGACAGTTTGTTGTAGGAACGACTTTTATTTCTACCAAACTAAACCTGCTAAAGTGTCACAGCAGAGAAGCATGCATCTGCTGCTAGCTCACCTAGCACCACTGAGCTAGCTAGCGTTACAGCTCAGTCCATGGAGTTCTCCAGGAATGAGCCCCGAAACCCAGACATGAGTTAGCATCAATTCACTCCTGGTTCCCTCGTATCAAAGTTTTTGGCAAGATGCCCGAAATAAGGTCCATATTTAGAACAAGTTTAAAGACTTTCACTTTTTATTCTGCGACATTAAGTGTGTGGGATCATGTTGAGAAGGGAAGGATGAACCCAAGGTGATATGTAAACTCATCTTCATTGGTCGACTACAAACATGACGTATCATCCGAAACATGGAAGTAGCTACATGCCCATTAGCCCACAGCGTCATTAACAGGCGGCTCGCTCAGTGTGTGACGTGCACTTGTAGATAAAATATAGGCCTATATTAATGAAGGTTCATTAGTACGGTTTTGTATTTCTCTGTAATGTAGCACAGTGTTAACAATGTTACTGATACTTTCTCACACCTTCAACTCAAACCACCAAAATATATCATTTAATCATTACATTCATCAGAAACCTGCAGGAGACTAGTCGACTCATGTGCTGTGATGATGACTGTTGGTCACCTAGAAACACTCTTCGTCGGTGGCAGCCCTACTGCAAGTGCACACACAAAGATAGATCAGCAAATCCATTCACAGGCTTCATCCACAAATATCACAAAGACGTCCACAAGGACAAATAAACACACAAAATAAATCCACAAATCCACACACTGAAATACATCCACATGAAACACAGGACACTGGTGTGTCTGCTGTGCTTTTGAATGTGAGAACAATTTGTTTCTCCATAGGCCATGATTTAATACCTCTATTAAAAACATGAAAATTGTGTTGCGTTTTCAATTTAGTCAGTAGACAGTTTCATAGTTCACAATTGTTCAATACGGCACCATGTGGCATATTATTTTTTTGCTTTACACAAATTGCACTGCAGAGTGAGAGTTATTTTTGCATGTTAAAGATTAGCTTTGTTCATTTATTGTCATGTAATTGTTGTTCTTCTTGCTCCTGGCGTTTGCAGTAGTTTCTAATAATGAGCGCTGAACTTTTCTTTTCTTTTAACAGAATCCAGGCGAGCAGAAATATTTGTGTGTGTGTGTGTGTGTGTGTGAGCTACAGTTAAGTGTTGTTATCACAGGAAAATTCATCATTTTAATCTTTTACTTCTGTCCTTGGCTGCGAGAAATAAACAGGAAATGTTCTGCTGTTTCCATTACTCTCCAGCGACACGCTGACAACACAGAAGATGCTGTCGAGACTATTTTTTGACTTGTTGAAAATTCAGGCGCCTGTTTCGTTCTCTTGAACTCTCGTTTCCAGTTTCATGTCGTCTCGCTGAACCTGTTCGACTTCCCTCTTAGAAGGAACAAATCCTCGCAGCCCCAAACAAACATTTCAGTCTAAATTTGGGAGCTCATTAGAGTCTCACACATCCGCCGAGAGCACGGAAAAGGGAGACATTATGAATTGATTTATCTGGACCATAAAAGCAGAGTGCATTAGCATGAGAGAAGATGAACGTCGCATTTGAGATCAGCAGAGGGGTGAGAGTGGTGCTGAATTAAACAGACATGTTTAACAAGCTGTTAACAACTCTCACTATCCTGCTCGCCCTCCTTTTCTTTTCCTCTCACTGTAAGTAGCTGAGACAAAAACCAGCCGCGGCCTGAACGGGGGCGAGATCCCACGAGAAAGCTCGGAGAAAAGGGGCCGCCGTGGAGAGGTGGTGACAGTTCACACTGCGAGACTGTAGAAGAGTCCACCCGAGACAAAAAGCAGAAGCCCTTTGTCTCACAGCTGGGGAAAGTGTGGCTCAAAGCTGTTTAAATGTTATGGCGGGTAGGAATGGTTCTTATGGGCCCCGGGTCCGGAGTGCACATTACATGTTAATGACTTGGAACACAGACAGCAGAGCAGAGGCTCAAACTGCCAATTAAGCATATGCTGCAGACGCCACTGGTGTTCAGACACAACCATCTGATAGCGCTCAAGCTTGGCCTGCAGATCTGAATCTCTCCATGGGACGTGGAGGCACTCCAATGGTGAGTCATTAGCCACAGACATCCCTGAAAACCACTGAGGAATAGAAGCAGCTGCTGATTGGATATCATTCATTCAGCTCCGTCGATGCTTTGTTCTTTTCGCCGGGCTCGCCGCTGCCTCTCTGTTTCTCACTCATCTGTTTAGTCTAACACTTGGTGATGATGTTGTTTGTCTGTGAACAAGTAAACAAACTGTAACCCGACGCTTTAGCACTTCAATTATTCTGTGAAAATGCCGAGCCTCTGAGGAGAGGCTTGTTATTAAAGTGACATCAGGTCGGAAAAAGTGTCATAACTGAAGTGGAAGGAATCTCATGCTTATTAAATGCGTTTATGCTTTTTATAAGCGCTGTGCTGTATTTACAGGAGAGCTGTGATTGGGCCAAAAAATCAGGTCCAACCCAACATGAGCGTGCATAGTTTCTGTCCGAGCCCAGCCCGGGAAAGCCCTCGGGGACAGCACCGCGGTTTGAAGCCAAATTGCGGCCAAACATAAAAATACAACTTCCAGGTCCATCCCATGATGCCATGGAGCCAAAAACTTTTTCCGATAGATTTAAACTGTAAAACAGACACAGTGGATACATTTTTTTTTTACATCACAACCTGGTATGAAATGACTCGTTTCACTTCGCATTTAATCCATTCAGTCTGATAACATTTCGAGAGTCTAGGCTGCAAAGTTAAATCATTTTCATCCCCATTCAAGTTAGCAAAGTGCAATGAATGAAGAAAGTAGCACGATTTTGCGCCATTCACTTAATCTCAAGACTTGGAAAATCTTAACTTTAGCAACTAATTCACACCGCAATATCCAGTCAAAATTAAGGTCCTCTGGAGACATAGAGGGCCGAGGATGTACCAGCAGAAGTCCATTCATCTGTTCAGTGAGTTCATGCGCGTATGGCGCGTCAACACGAAATACTCTGGTGTTCAAACTTGCACAAGTAGCGTCACAAAAAT
This sequence comes from Epinephelus cyanopodus, assembly GCA_026686955.1. NCBI lineage: Eukaryota > Metazoa > Chordata > Actinopteri > Perciformes > Serranidae > Epinephelus > Epinephelus cyanopodus. Next base: position 8,557,594 of record CM048925.1, on the reverse strand, counting down.
TTGCATCGCATATGGCATTTACTTATGGATTAGTGCCACATGAGTAGTGTTCATGTTATGTACGTGATGTAAAATTATGTATTTCTGCTACAGTCATTGAGGTTAAGTTAGGTTTAGAAAAAGAAGCATGGTTTGGCATCATAATGTTACCATAAAGTTATGTACTTGACAAAATGTACATTATGTAAAGTTACATATGTTCAGGTTAAAGGGATAGTGCACCCAAAAATGAAATTTCAGCCATTATCTACTCACCCATATGCCGAGGGAGGCTCAGGTGAAGTTTTAGAGTCCTCACAACACTTGTGGAGATCCAAGGGGAGAGTGGGTAGCAGCACAACTGCACCTAATGCAGGCTGACGGCGCCCCAGTTTCAAATGTCCAAAAACACATAATTGAAACCACAAAATATCTCCATACTGCTTGTCCGTAGTGATCCAAGTGTCTTGAAGCCCCGACATAAAAAGTTGTTTGGAAAAACGTCATTTCTTCACGTGAGCGCAGTGCACAGAGATGCAGTTAGAGCTACAGGCTACAATGAGGCTAAAAACAGAGTTCAAATGATGTTTTTCCAATAATAATAATAATAATAATAATATAATAATCACGGTTGGGTGCTGGCACATTATCTGCTGCTAAACATAAAGTTATGTAGGTTAGAATTAGGGAAGGATAGTTACGTAGGTTCAGCTGAGGTAAAGAGACGTGGTTGGATATTGTTATGTTAAATACTTAATGTAAAGTTGTGTACTTAATGTGACTTACAAAACGCAAAGTTATATAGGTTAGATCAAGAAAACAGTCGTAGTTGGGCGTCATCTTGTTGCATACTTAATGGACAGTAAAATAGGTTAGGTTTAGAAAAAGCAGCATGTTTTGGCATCATTATGTTACATTCTTAACATAAAGTTACGCACTTAACATGACGTACATTACGAAAAATTACCTAGGCTAGGTTTAGGAACACAATCATGGTTGAGTTTGAGTACATCATGTGCATAACATGAATTTACGTAGGTTAAGTTTAGGAAAACAGTCATGGTTGGAAATCATTATGTTGCATACTTGACATACAGTTATGTAGCTTAGGTAGGAAACTAGGTGGCAACGTACCCTAAAATAACTCAAAGTCTCATGGGGTTAAATCTTGTATTTGTTTGACCCATCCATCACCCCAACCTGTCTCCTTACATGGACTTTCACTCTTTATACTACTTTCTTTATTACTCCCAGTTACACATTGGTCATGTGATCAGTATTCCCATTGAAGTGGGTTATATACAAATATTTGTAGGTATACGTACGAATAGTGCATGAGGACAGCCTGAAGGGGTTGATGGCAACACAGCCAATACATTATTGAGGATGTTACACAAACTATAAGGTCAACCAGATTGAAACCCGAGGGAATACTGAGAAATTACAACCCGGGCTGTACCTGCTGGGTCAGGCCCAAAAGACTTCCAGCAGCATGTCCAGGCTCTAATATGCAGTGTTGGAGGGGGCGATCAGTATCCAGGGGGAGGCCTGTGCCACCCTTGACCCCCCCTTCTTGCTCTGCCCCTGTTTCCAGTATCGACTCACAGTGGATGTAATTAAGCTTTTTTTGATAAATGAAAAAACTCAAAGTGAAAAGAAATCTCTACGTATTGATCTGAATTAAGACCAAGGATAAAACAAAACAATTGATTGCATAATTCACCCACTTCTGGTCAATATTTAGTGGAGGCACTTTTTGGCAGCAGTAGCTTTGTCTCAGCTTGCATGTCTGCAGGTTTTTCCCCCATTTTCTTTGCCAAACTGTTGAAGCTCTGTGAACAGTGCGTCTCGTGTCCAGCCACAAATCCTGGATCTGATTGAGGTCTGGTCTTGGCTTCTTCAGGACAGCAACTTTGTTGTTTTCAAACTGTTCCTGTGTGGCTTTGGCTTTTTTTGTTTTTCCTCTCAGAAGTTCTCTTGCACAGTCGCAGCCATGATTTCTCTGTTTTCTGCTCAATTCAATTGATCTTTTCTTTCACAAGCCGTCCAGGGCCTTTCTGCAGAGAAGTATCTCCACTGCGTGAAGCTCCAGAGAGGGAAAGCTCTTAGCTGCAGTTCAGGGGTGCGACTTTAATGAGATCACTACATGTAACCTCAGAAAAATAAATCGTAAGATACTGGAATATTTACTTCTACCTGAGACAAAGCGTTGCTACTACTGAAAATGTTAAACATGAAATTGTGCTATAATATTTAGCAAAAATCTAATTTCTAAAACATCAGGAGAAAAAAAACATGTCTAACAAAAAGGAGATGAAGTTTTGGACAAAAAACTAAATATACAGAAGTCACAGCGACCAGAGGGAAGAGAGGGAGCAGCAGAGCTGAGCAGATGGAGGTGGTGTTGATGTGGATGTTAATATCCAGGCAAATGCTGCCGAACGTACACTGAAATGTCTCAACAAAAAAAAAACAAGAAGTTTTAGTGCAGTGTGTCTTGATTCTCCCAACCCACTGGCGTGAAAAAAATGTTGGCATCGTCATTTCTGCAAACCATGGATTGTTACATTTGTACATTGTTTGTACGTGGGTGTTAAACAGGCTGAAATATGGGCCCTAAATCGGATTCTCCAGGTGTTTCACATTGGCCCCATACCATGTACCCACATAGTTGGGTTTGCCCATGCTGCCCCATGTGGTGGTTGTGATGGTCATCTGGGGCGACCTGGGTACAAAATGGGCATCTTATCTGGTGCCCACTTGTCATGTCATGGGGCCAACATGAAAGCTGTGGACAATCTAATTACCATTTTGATGGGGGTGTGAGATTTTTGGGACTGTGTAATGGCTCGGAGTTGGGTGTGGTGCTTCTGCTGTGTTAGCTCGTGCTAACTGGCCAGACTCTCCTGGACAGCAACAGAAAGTTTGCTGATCTGGCGTGGACTCAGGACAGTCCAGGATCAGACCCCCGGCACAAAAACGGATCACACTGAGGTGTCGTTTGACTGGATATGTTTTAAAAGATGTGGCAAATCATATCCGACTGGCCGTGTCAGAAAACAGATCAACTTCGTAAATGAGAGAGAGAGAGAGTCCTGTAAAGCTGAAAACACACTGTGCAGCTCATCAACAGACAGCCACACAAAGTCATTACTACTTTTACTGAAAGATCCTAACCTTCTCCACCTCTGCATCAGCATAAAATCATGTGAGGACAGCCTCTAATTAAATTGGTTTCTCACCTGAAGAGCTGATCTCCAGAGCAGTAACTCGACAGGCAATATATTTCTGGATGTTGTCTTTATAATGACGGGGTCGTGGGTCATTTAGCTTTCTCGACCTCAACAATGAGTCTCTCCTCATTCATTTTTTATCACACACGAGACACAGCAACAACTAGAGTTCTCTTTACACATCCATGGTGAGGAGAGGAGTCGAGCTGCTACAGGAGCAGAAAGGAAGCGCTGCAATGGGAGCTGGTCTGTACGAGCAAAGAGCGTGTGGGGAAAAAAAAGCATTTAATTGAGGGGCAGCGAGGCGGAAAATAGGACAGTGGCATAACAATGGGAGTGTATTTTTTCTACATGCTGCGTTCGCTGTCATTATGTTTAGGCCTTAAGACAGTCTGGGTTTTCCGAGGTGCATTCAACAAGTTGTTTTATTTATTCGACTGAAAGAGCACAGCAGGTGTTGCTTATTGCAAAATCTCAAACTTCATCAACATTTTCATGGTTGTTAGCTCAGAGGTTGTTGTTTCCTGTAATGAAGGGGATTTTGAAAATGGGTACAAGCAGATGGAGGGAGAATGCCACACAAATTAGTCGGGTAGTGGCAGGTTTATAGCCACAGTGTACGTATATCTGGTAAGTCAGACTAATGTACAGTTATGTTTAGGCACAAAAACAACTTGGTTATCGTTCTAACCATAAACCATGTGAAAAAATAATCACTTTTTGTGGCACTGTACTAAAAACACCCACGTTTGTACTGAGCTGGATTCTACAGATGGTCACATTTGATGAACACTAACCAGAACTTCCTGCCCACTATTCATTTGCGTGACTGTAATAACATATTGTGTTCATTAATGAATTGCTTTATGTTTTTCTCTATGAAATCAGGTTTTAGTCATATATAAGCCTGTATTTATTGCATGTTTATTTCCGCCACTACAACCTTGTAAATCCCATCTGCAGTGTGTTTATGCATCCCATCAGAGGAGGCTCATTTTTCCCGCAAAATTGGCATTTGCAAATAGCGTGACCTGTAAATCCAGTGGAATAAATAATCATCCTCTCTAAACATGCCTCCTATTATTCATTCAGTCCTCAAGGTCTGCTCAATAAATACCGCACATGTGTTCGGGGCAGAGTGTCACATATACATCTGAAAGAAAAGAAAGCTGCAGTAAATCTGTCCCTCAGTGAGCTGTCATCAGTCCTGGCTATATGACGGTGCGTCTCTGCCCCCAACAGTCGTTAATGCCGAGCATCTTACGGTGTAGCTCCGTCAGGATGCCTCAGACCTTTAGGTGGCCTCCCTTACTGGTGCCCTTCTCCAACAGACACTTAATTTGTGAGGAAGGCCTCCACCAGGCAGATTTACAGCTGTGCTGTGTTACTGTCATTATTCTGATTGACCTTTCTGTTCTCTCTCAGAGATATTCATTGTTTCGGGAATCCTCTTGCATCCTTTCTCTGACTGGTACTTTTTGGTAACCTTGTTGTGGATTTGTTTGGAATACTCATCTTTGAGTAGGTTTATAAGAGAGGTAAAGTACATTCAGTCTATACAAAAATGAAAATAGTTACGGTACTAAAACTTCTGAATAGATAAGACCCTAGGCCCACATAAAAATGTTCTTAAAAATGTCTGGGGAAGTAGTTTGAGGATTAAAAACAGTTGAGTGATCTGTCTGACAGGGTTATCTGGCAGCAGGCTCTGGCCAAAATGGCGCCGTGGCACCGTAACACCACTCCTCTGCATCAGAAGTCCGCATGTCAACGGGTAACCTGTAATAATACAGCTGGCAGTCACTGATCCACTGAGCTATTACCTGCTACACCCAAGTCCAGGTGGGAGATACTCAAGCAATCGGGCCGATGTCTCAACTTTGCTGTGCAGCTATGATGCCTCATAGTGCCGCAGATACAAGAAAATCATTTCTTGTATCTGCAATCTCATTCCCTTGGTCACTACCCAGAGCTCACGACCATCGGTGAGGGTTGGGACGTAGATGGACCAGTAAATTGAAAGCTTTGCCCTCCAGCTCAGCTCTCTCTTCACCAGTCCAGCGCAGCGCCCACATAACTGCAGATGCCGCACTGATCCATCTCATGCTTCATTCTACCCACACTCATGAACAAGACCCCAAGATACTTGAACTCCTTGCTTGGGGCAGCAACTCACTCCCAACCCGGAGGAGGCAATCCACTGTTTTCTGGCAGAGAGCCGTGGCCTCATGGGATATGGAGATTAAAACTTTAACTGATATGAATTAAATAGATTTGCTTTTACTTGACATTTAACAGTATTTTTTTTCTGTCGAAAAAATCATAATACCTCCAGATGGAACTCTTCAGAAGAGATGAACATCATTTGTCAGTTTGGTGTTTTGATGATGTTGGACAGCGTCGTCTGGCACGTCGCTCCCACGTAGGTGTTTAATTGGGTTTAGCTCGGGTGACTGCGAAGGCCATAGCATATGATGCACCTCATTTTATACTCATTAAACCATTCAGTGACCCCTTCTGCTCTGTATGGAAGCATCTGCATTCATTAACTACAGTAAAGAGTTTGTTAATCAAAAGAATTTCTGCTCACCAGAAGAAAAACATACCTGACTGAACTTCAGTGGCGGATATAAGCAAGCAGCGATCCCGTTCTCCGAGGCTGCTCGGGATCTTTGTCGTACATGGCTCAGACCAGGACCTCATATTGTGCTATTGTTGAAAGTTCATTTTCTCTCTGATATGCAAGCAGCAAAATCAACAGTGACAATTCAATTTTCCACGTTCCACGACTGTTGAGCCACTCCTGAGTCCAAACCACACACATCTGCTGATAAGCGTCTCCACACACCGAGGAAAGTTGGTGCCAAAAGCAGTTTGCACAGCATCTCTTTGACCTTGGCATGATTGCCTGTGAGGCACTTTAATTTAATCAGCTTCCCCAAGCTTGAAGCTGTGCTCATTGTTAAGGGGAGCAGGACCGGAGAGCGCTATTCACACATGTACACACACACACACACACACACACACACACACACGGGCACATGAAGGCATCCTCCTCCTCGTCGTGCTGAGGCAAGGTTAGCGACAGACCAAATCTCCAGGGACCTGGGCCTCACGTCCACACAAAGGCCAACAGACAGAGCAGTTTGCCAGGCATCTCCATCAAACAGGCCCGTCTCTAATTATGTCATCAATCAGGGACGAGATGACGGGCAGGTACTCAATTAATGGCCATTGGAATGCAGCACGGGGTCTTCGGGCACTGTGCCATCTCTGTCATCTTAGGCAGGCAACAGGACATACACATCAATGCACTTTGAAAATGCACGAGGCCGGGGCTCGGACAGACACATGCAGCCATTGTACCAGACCCAAAGAATGTTACGGCTGCATTCTTCCTGCACCGCTGCTGAACTCATCCACTTCTGAGAGAACCTGTAAATGCACATTGTGAAGACTATTATGCCGTATCAGCGAGTTACAACAGAGACACCTGCCTTCTTTTGTTGTCATGGCTTCAATTTTACTGATGCAGTTATGTCTGCTTGTCCTCCTGCTCTCAAACTAGGAGGGATAGAAAAATAATGCATTTATGGTATTTGAAATTGGCCTAATGTAGAAGCAAGGCTAATTTAAAAAAAAAAGTTTGACCATGGGAGTTGTTTACTGGTACTGAAAAGGTATTAGCACAATAAAATGATGCAGGACTGAGTCCGAAAATGTGGAAATGAGTTAGCATTTTACCACTTTTGGTTCCCTCAACTCAAAAGACTTTTAGGTTTTGTTCTACAACTAAAAATACGCAAGTAAATACCTGACTCATACCTTTTGAAGCTTTCATGTGTCTTAAAAAAGGCGGTTGCTAACAAGCAGCTAAATGAGACTGTAACATGACTTTACAGCCTCATGGTAGTGGTGTGAAGTCATGCGACTGTAATGTTGTTTCTTCATAGACCAAAACAAACACCTTCTTGTATTTCATGTCATTTCTTTTTTTTTTTTTTTTTTCTAAAAGTTGACGGGTCAGTTACTGGCTGTCGGCTTATCTGTTTCTACGCCGGTCATGAGGGAGTCCGCGCTTCATACTGATGTCCATGTTTACATTTATTGCAGGTAGAAGTATCGTGAAAAAAGGGATGGTTTTAGCTCAAATCCGACACCAATAAACACATTGCAAAATTCTGATGGGAGATGCAACGGCCTGGGAACCAGCAGCCACCCAAAACCTGTCTGAGTTGGACCAGAGCATCGGGGCCATCATCGGGGACACGGCACTCTCAGGTAGGCTATGGGAAAAATCTAAATCACTATAATGTTTTTTTAATTTAATTAATAGTTTAATTTCCCCATCCTACTTTTTAGGAGTACCATTGACTGAGTGTCTGGATACAGACCAGGGGGCCGAGGCACCGCTTTCATCTTGTGTGGCTGCTACTCCAGAGGAATCGGAAGGTAATTTTTTTTCTGAAATAATACCTTTATTGAAAACGTGTGTCCTAAAGGCAGAAGTTTACCATAGTATATGTAGGATCAAAATACATATTGGACTGAGGGTCGCAGCAATATGGCTTGATTTATTATTTATTCACAGATGAAGTCCTGCAGAGCCAACCAGCAACAGAACCAAAACCCTCCTGCAGCAGTACCTCCACGCTTACTTGGTCCCGTGCCTCTCTACACCCGGAGGATAACTGACATGCTTGATAAGATCGCCTCAACACCTGCAACCATGTCCAGTACACTTAAAGAAATTAATGAGAATTTAAAAAAAAAAAATAAAAATGTGCACTGAATCCGTGGCCAGAATCCGCGAACAGCGAGCCTGCAGTCTGCACCCAAGTGTTGGTGCATTTATTTTATTTTAAAATAAAAAATGTTCTGTAAATTATCCAAAAAAAAAACCAAACAAACAAAAAAAAAAAAAAGACAGAAATATCACTGTAATATCGTATTTAATTAACTGCACAAAAGAAAACAACACAACCAATGTGCCAACATGTCGGCACTGAAATGTGCACAAGAGTACTCCTGGGTGTTCCTCACCTAAGAACAAATCCTGGATAAGAGAACATTCACGAATGTGCTAATCTTCGTAAAAACTTTGTAAGTAGGACTTGAGAACGAATTTGTTCTTAACAACAGTTCATGAATGAGGCCCAGCAGTGTATCTAGAAAATCCTTATACTTTACCAGTCCTACTTTCTGTCCAATGCGTAGTTAGATGTGTTACAGTATCTACTTGCTGTCCAAGAGAATTAATACTTGTGTTCCTGGCATAATGTGTTTGATAACCAATCATATTTCTACCTAAAATTGACCTCTACAGTGGACAAATTATTTATCACAGACCTTTACTTAACCCGCAACACTTTTTTTAATTAGAAAAATATGATTTGTCCTAAAACAAGAAATATATGTCATAAAAATGTCATAGAAAACTTTAAATCAAACTTTCTCATACACATAGACAAGCTGTTACAACACTGATTTTATGGTTGAAAACAAAGTATAAGTAAACTGTTTGTGTTCTTTGAAAACTCTTTGCTCATTTTCATCTTTTGCAAGAAAGAACCTTGTAATTTTTAGCAGAAAATGAGTTCATGCCACGAGTAAAAAAAGAAAACACTGGAGCTTCTTGTGACTTACTTGAGCTTCTTTGAGTTTTTGTTATTTAGAGTATGGACTGACCTGACCTGCAGCCTCCAGTGCTACTGTTTTTCTCGTGCTCAGCCTCTGTGGATCTCCTGGTCAATTGACCTATGGCTAAGCCACGCCCCCTCCACTCACTCGGACAAACTATCAACATTCAGTGAGCGGCGCTATGGCAGGTGTCACAGTACACGGCATTTCAGGCAACTGATGATTTTTGGGGACATAACGATCAGATGTCATTGAGAAGTAACTTTCTGATGACTTTCTGTAATGCATTTCAATGGACGTCCAGGCAGAGAATGTCCGAGTGTACGGGAATGACTATACGTGGCAAATTGACCTATGGCTAAGCCCCGCCCTCAAACGTGAGGGCGGGGCTTAGCCATAGGTCAATTTGCCACCTCACCTGCGACGCGGTCAGCCACCACCTCCAGCCTTTTGCCTTTTTTTTCTTTGAGACATCATTCTTTCAATAAACACCCGAGGAACTGTCCTTGCCTTTAAATAACATGAGGAGCAACAGACTTTAAATACTTTTGCATTCCAGCGTGCCATCGGAAGACGTGAAGTCATTTCATTCAGTTCCAGTTTATTTTAAACCAATCATAGAAGGGCAGTAATCATTTCACTCACAAATGGAATATGATATTGAACCTTACATCTAATCATTGCATTTAATCAAGAATGCAGACACATATAGAATCCACATAATTTGTTTACTGAGATGCAGAGCCGTCATCCGAGCATCTATTTCTTCCCATCAGAGCCATTAGAAGCAGCTCAAATGGACTTTGATCAGTGATTTGGTTACAAAATGAATCGCACTGGAATTAATGATGTTCGATTACTGTGCTAGCCCACTTGTGAGATGCTAACTGCGCTCATTAGCCCCTGAACTGGGCAGGCGTGAAATGGGCGCCCACGGTGTGTCAATGCTCGCCCCTGCCTCAATGTGCAGCGCGCAGCATTATCAGCTGCTGTTTGGACAGAGCCAGCTGATAAATAGGAGGGCAGGAATGCACTTAAACTGATTCATTTGATTAGTATTGGATGTGTTTTTTTTCCTGGTGGAGACAGCCTGTGCCTCTCTGCGAGGGGGTTGAGTCCGTGTGGTTGTGTTATGTGTGTGTGTGTGTGTGTGTTGGCTGACAGATGTTCTTTCAGTCAAACCATGAAAATACCTCCCCAACAAGTGAATTAAGGTGAAGCCGATACTGATGCCCACACCAACAGATTCTTTATACCAGCCGGAATCAATAGTTTCCTGCAGTGGAGAGACATCCTGGGAACACCAGGCTGGACATTCATTTTTGCCTCTGCAGTTTCATATATAATCCAGTATTTGAATTAAGATGAGGCCGTGTGGATCCCACAGAGCTGCTACAAAATGAGAGGGGAAATCAGGACAACTGACCGCTCGCTACACCCAGCTCTGCTTGATTGTTATTGCTACATCGGTCAAACTTTAATTTTCCGATGACCCATTTGCAGCAGTGGGTAAACTCACCGCTGATTCATGGACAAAAAAAAATCGTCCAGCACACATAAACATGTTTTGTACTGGCAGCGGTATTGGACTCAATGCCAGTCGATCATTGTGCCTGATTCAGAACCTCCCACTAATCTGCGGAGATGTCGTCCCAGAAGGTGACACACATTGGAATATGAGTATTTTCCTCGTGTATTACAGAGCGAATGACTGCATTTTTAAAACATCTAATTGACCAGCACCACACAAAACATCACTTCATGATCCATTATCCTGAATGTATATGCAATGTTTCAGTTGTTACACCTCATGACTGATACTTAAGGCCCTTTGATGTCCAGGTGTTTTACGGTACAGACTAATTTTTCTATGTTGTGCCCGACCTCTGCATTGTATAGGGTCAGCAGCATTTGTGAGCTACCTCATGGTCTGAGCAGTATTGTACAAGGTCATTGTCGAGGGTTCTGAGTGTCTTGCACCTTGTCAAATGTCGTGTCAGATCCTTGTGAAAGGAAAAATTAATATTGTTTTGATTGCGGTACTTTTGGGAGTTAATTATCGTACATGGGTGGTTTTGACCAATATTTTTGACTCTCATAAGCCCACCAACATTTCCAGGAACTTTTATTACCAGGAATTTATTTACCTGGGTAAAAGAATTCCTGGTAATCTGTGTGGTTTGCATTTCCACCGCATATCAAAGTTCTGGAAAATGTACTCAAATTAATGTGATGACATAGATGATTCGGCGTGTGCCGTGTATTTGGCTCCGTCAGTTTGGCTGTAGAGAGAGTTGGGGCTGTTTGTCTCAGCCAGCAGCTCAGTTTAAAAGTATTTTAAGATAAGTGTCAAACTAAGTTAGTCTTATTAGTAACAATTCACCATCAGCTGAACTCGCGTGCTGTCCTTGTGTAAGACATAATGTCGGTGGATGAGAGACTGTGGACGGAGCGTATTGAATATCACTGTCTACATGTTTACATGTTCATGCTTGCTGAACACATGTATTGATAAAGTATTGGCTTCTTACTCTCTCAGGGTTAATGTAGTCGTGTGTGAGTGGATGTGTGTGTGGAGGAGTTCAGCGCCGGCACAAAAGAACCGATACCGTCGGCGCTTATCAATACTACGGTCTCTGATAATTTAGCTCCAGGGCTAATTTAGTATCAGGTGTCGGTACCCATCCTTCATCAAAACAGAGACAAAGTGAAGCTTGTAGAAATGAAATAAAGTTTGCAGTGGCTGCCTGTACCAGGAAGTGCAGAACGCTGCAAGTGTGAGTCCACCAATCAGCGCTCCTCAGCAAACAGCCCCGCCCATCAAGAATTTAATTTTATGTCTGAGGGTCAAATTTCCGTTTTCATATTTGCAGTGTAGAGACCCAAAGTCTTTACTCAAGTAAAAGTACAATTACTCACATGAAAAATGACTCAAGTAAAAAATATTACCCTCTGAGAATCCTACTCAAGTAAAAGGAAAATCATAAATGACAATAAATGACTCAAAGTACAAGAATGTGCAGGCCAGTGCAAAGTATTAAAAAACAAACAACAAAGCACTTGTTGATAGAGGTTTGCAGTGAACAGTCCAGGCTTCTTTCTTCCCTTTGTCCTCTTCTGATGACCATTTATAATTTCACTCACTTTCACTATTTGTGAAATTGTGTTCATCAGGCAGTAACACATCACAGTAATAATATTACTTTCAGTCATCAGTGTGATAAATAACTAATAACATTTCAGTAATAAAATTACAGTTACCCCCAAAACCAAACAGGTTGTTACAACGGTACTTTTGTTATCGCATAAATACTGACTTGAAGTACAACCTCACATCAGTGGACTCATATTTGTAATGGTTGTGCTGTGCAGGCTCGTCACAAAGCAGCAAGCTATAGCTTCTGGAAATATTCACATTACATTTATTTTGTCGGGAGGAGAGATGACAAGAACACTGTTACTGCAGGTAGTCGAAAACTCTTTGCACCATGAAATATACATCCTCAAACCGTCATTCTGTAATACTTACTATGACAGCACAACATGGAGCTCCAGGAAATACGCCGCGCCAAAACTGAGACACTGGCTTAACAACCAAATCTGGATTTTACAGGTGGGTAGCTACGGGCAAGAACTAGTGACGCTTGTGACTGGTTATGCTGTGCATGAAATGTTGCTCCACAAATGACTCTGTCTTCGACGCACAACCTTGATTGTTGACGTTCTGGGACGCCGTGTCAGCTTCAGCCTGTTACATGCATTGTCTGTTTTCAAAATACACTTCTGTCTTCACAGGAAATGTACAGTTTGCATACAGTCTCTTTCAAAAATAAAAGCGCTACGTCTGTTCAACACAGCCAACTGATGTTTTTTCCTTCATCAACAAACTACGCAGTTAACGTTTAGCGAACATGCACAAAGTTGTGTCTGGGAAACTTTAGTTGTTGTCCAGATGCTGACATGAAAGTACGGCTTCGTTCATTGGTGTCTGGCGCTGCCCAAGTGTCCGTATTTGACGACTTCAGAGTGAGACCAGGTTGACATCCATGCTTTGCAGCTTATGTTAGCAGACAAAAACACTGTTTAATCCATTCCTAAGACTTTTACTCAAGACAAACAACCTCCAGCTGTAACAAAAGCCTCATGGATAGCTGCTTCATTGTGTAAAGAAGGTCTGCGGTGCCTATAGTTACTGTGCTATGATTGGACAGTTGCTGTTCGACGGAGGGTTCATGAACAGTCTGTGAATATTTCTGGCCTTTAAAACACATTTCAGCAAAAGAGGCAGAGAGCCCTAACTGTGATTCCCTCTAAGTTATTAAATCACCAGGTTATTGAGGCAGTAGTCGGCAGTGCCAGAGAAATGTTCACATAGGATCCAGCACATTCTCCTCATAACTGCGTCTCAAGCTCCGAATGAAGCGCGTCTGAGAACAACAACACGCACATTTGTTCACAGAAATCACTATGAAACCCTTTTATCTTCAGCCCTCTTGAAATCCAGTCGACAGATAATAACATACTTCAGTTTCAAGGGTTTAACAAGTGGAAGCCTCGTTCTCTCTGCTTCTCCTTTCCTGTGCTGATAACGCTGGAAAACAATGTAAAACAAAAACAAAAAAAGCATGCAAGTGAAGAATTCAAGTCATGCAGAGACGGAGGCTGACTGACGAGCGCTCCGACACATCCCGCTCTGCTCTCGGGGCTTTTCATTCATCCTCTCATATATCCGTGTTACCACAAAACTTCCTGATCCTCCTCATTTTTCATTTTGGTCCTGTGTCAGTCAACGTGTGATGACTTACGACCACTCTGACTGCAGAGAACGACATGTAGACGGTTGAGTTAACCTTTAATTACAGCCGTATAGTACATCCTGTTGAAAGGCAGCGGTGGACTTTAATAACTTCTGCATTAAAGGATAGCGAGGAATTCATGACACACACTTACAGGGGCATCAGCGGGGATTCAGAGGAACATGACCTGATTGTCTCCGTACTCAGGCGATGTCTTGTGGTAATTCAGAATGTTGTTATGAATGTGCTCCACAGCTGAGGACCGCCTGATAACATCACACTGTATCCAGAGTTCAGTTACATTGCCTGACTTGGCGAGCGCAGGCTGAATTTAAGGTTCAGAGGTCCTCTCCTCTCAGGATGACGGATCACCTGCCGCTGTGCTGAACTAGCAGTAAACTATTGATGTGTACCATTGACTGGTATTGATCTGAGTGTCTCACTTCAGGCGCACAGCGTCCTCTGGAATAATTATCATGCTGGGTGAGAGTGGTTAGTTCAGGTATCAGAGATATGCGGCTCAGAGATAGGTGAAAGATATAAATTACCTACAAGGTGCATAATTTTAATTTTCAATTAATAATTAGAAGCAATGAGTGTGTCAACACGTTCTCATTCCAGGTCATCATGTATTGCAGCGTTTGTCCGTTGCCTCTCTGCATCTGCTGTTGACATTCTAGGATGCCACAAACAATACCAGGACATCAACAAGAGCACATTGTTAAGTTTGAGGAACAAAAATAGATTATTAGGTTTAGGCAACAAAACCATGTGGCAACCAACACCAGGACATCAACAAGAGCACATTGTTAGAGTTAGGCAACAAAAACATGTGGGTAGGTTTAGGCAACAAAAACCTGGTTGGGTTTAGGCAACAAAAACCTGGTTAGGTTTAGGCAACAAAAACACGTGGTTAGGTTTAGGCAACAAAAACACGTGGTTAGGTTTAGGCAACACAAGCATGTGGTTGGGTTTAGGCAACAAAAGGCATGTGGTTGGGTTTAGGCAACAAAAACGTGGTTAGGTTTAGGCAACAAAAGCATGTCGTTGGGTTTAGGCAACAAAAGCACGTGGTTAGGTTTAGGCAACAAAAGGCATGTAGTTGGATTTAGGCAACAAAAACATGTGGTTGGGTTTAGGCAACAAAAGCATGTCGTTGGGTTTAGGCAACAAAAGCATGTCGTTGGGTTTAGGCAAGAAAAGCATGTGGTTGGGTTTAGGCAACAAAACCATGTGTCAACCAACACCAGGACATCAACTAGAGCACATTGTTAGGTTTAGGCAACAATGGCATGTGGTTGGGTTTAGGCAACAAAAACGTGGTTAGGTTTAGGCAACAAAAGGCATGTAGTTGGGTTTAGGCAACAAAAACATGTGGTTGGGTTTAGGCAACAAAAACGTGGTTAGGTTTAGGCAACAAAAACATGTGGTTGGGTTTAGGCAACAAAAGCATGTCGTTGGGTTTAGGCAAGAAAAGCATGTGGTTGGGTTTAGGCAACAAAACCATGTGTCAACCAACACCAGGACATCAACTAGAGCACATTGTTAGGTTTAGGCAACAATGGCATGTGGTTGGGTTTAGGCAACAAAAACGTGGTTAGGTTTAGGCAACAAAAGCATGTCGTTGGGTTTAGGCAAGAAAAGCATGTGGTTGGGTTTAGGCAACAAAACCATGTGTCAACCAACACCAGGACATCAACTAGAGCACATTGTTAGGTTTAGGCAACAATGGCATGTGGTTGGGTTTAGGCAACAAAAGCACGTGATTAGGTTTAGGCAACAAAAGCAATGGGCTTTGCAGTTTGTGAGACCCATCTACCGGCCCACTGTACAGGGACTCACTCACCGGTAGCATTTTAACCTGACACAGTCCAGTGGCGTATCATACTGCCACAACAGGTGCTGTCCAGCCAACTGGTGGAATATAATCACCCAGCAAGAGGTTCTGTCCAGCCAAGTCATAAACTGAGGCCGGCCAGCCGTATGATATGCTGTGAAAGGTGGCCTATGGAGTCAGGTGTCTGATGTTGAAATCACTGACAAAGCGGCGGTATTTGACAAGTTTGGACTGAGAACGGGGTGTTTGTGTCTATTTAGATTTTGTTGGAAGAATCCAGATTGTAAGCAAGGATGCTGAAAAAGAAGGAAAGGTTGTAACGTTGGTTACAGCGTTTGGTGCCGATCCCATTCTTCTGTACTGATGGACAGAATCATGATCTATTTGGAGACCAGTGACAAGGAAAACGAACGTGCACATTTAGATACAAAATGTCCACCGACAAAATGTACTGTGTGTGTTTCTTTTATTTGGTGGAGGTATTTTTCGGATGATAGTGGGACTCGTCATGCTCGCCCCATTGACTTTAATAGAAGTGTCTCCAAACTGGCTCCAGTGCAAAATTCGCACTCTGTCAGTGTCTTCGTGACCTTTCCATCTTTTACAGTTTCCTTCACTGTCTGCACTCTAGTACAGCTACAGACTGTGTTGGGTACCTCTTACAATTGACTGTCTACATTGTATTTTACACCTTTTCTCTGTAGTGATGTAGTAAATTTTCTAAGACCTAAATCTCGGTATGTACTGTCAGGATCTTTTCATTGGCAAAACCTCAGTTCATAATTCTGGCGCACTTAATTAGTACTTAATTAAAGGAAGGTACACTCAGAAAGGTCACACAGATAGGTTTGTGTTTCTGTTCAAACATGCAGACAGTGTTAGTACACTCTATTATGAAAGAAAAAAGAGTTGATATTAGACGATCTTACAAACCCCCGAATTACGTTTAGTGAGAATGTTGTGGCGAATAAACCATGATCAAGGTTAAACAACCAAAACAGTTGGGTACAGACCACTACACTCAAATATATGTATTTTGGTTTCTCCTTCTGACAAACCAGCTGCAGTGTGACGTTCTGAAATGATGGCCTCGGGGCGCGAGCTCCACTCCAACACACAGTACTTCATCAGTTACTCTAAACAGCTGTCACTGTTAGTTATACTTTGAATCATGGCACCATAAGTTATATAAATGAGACAGTGAACCTTTAACGTGACAGATATTTGTTTCTCAGATGTGGTAACTCTTGACTCAGCTGTTGAAATGTAGGTGGTATGTTTAACGTTTGATCAGTTACATTTCCTCAGCTGTCATTATTCTAAATGACCTCGTTTCAGTCTGAATAAAAAGTATATAATTATCACAGTATCTGCTCAATATAAGTGAAAATTACTGGCCAGCTTGAATCATTACTGCATAAGGTGCTAAGTGGCAGAAAATCAATAACCAATCATTACCGCCTTATGCTACAGATTACTATTTTTGTGTCCCCTCAAGTAAAATAGAGCGTTATCCGCACCAAGTGGTAGAAATCCATTCATTACTACTCTTAACTCATTAATGTAAAGAATTCAGGGTTTGCTGTAGTGTGACTGCGATGAATCAGCCCATCAGGAATCCTGGATCTCCAGCAGCAGGAATGTTACGGTGGAGCCTAATGAAGGCTGACTGGGTGAAAGAGCAGAATGGCGCCAGGGAGCTCGCCTGGCCTCAGCCCCTCCAGGGAATCACAAAAGACCTGCAAGTAGAGGAGATCATGGCCCTGCCAATCCCTGATACCCTTTGAAAAGGACAGACATTGTCTGGCCTACGCTCTGATGCCTGAAAATAAGCATTCCTCTGGGCAATTTGAGCTGTTGAGGGTGCCAGGGAGGGAGAAGGGATCTGGTGATGCAAGGTAACTGGCAGATTGAGGAGACGCTTTCACAGCTGGTTTTGTTTGAGCGTTTGAATTCAGGAGAATGTTTCATGGATATGAATTCACCAAGCTGCCTCAGAAATGTAAAAAATGAATCATTCTTATAAACACTGCACATATAAGGCTGCTCAGTGAAAAAACATGACATTACTTTTCTATTTAATCAGCATCCATCACGTGCCTGAATAAATTATTTTCTCTAATTTAGAAACCCGCAGCCATACACAAGCTACTTTTCACTCCCCCTGGGCCAGTCCCTGGAGACTATGTTGCTTCTTAAATTATGTTTTGTATTGCTGTGTTTTCTTAAGCTATTTAATGATTACTGAGGCTGCTTTCAGTAACCCTAAATGTTTTGATGTCACTGCAGCAGATGTCCTCGGATATTTAGGCCCCAATCACACAAAAAGCATTTTGCATTAATTTATTCACTGTATTTATTTCCCAGTAATCAGTGTGCAGTTCGTGACATGTTGAAGCAGAGACTACTGTGTGTAGCTCTGGTTGAGGGTGAGAGGCTGTCAGCAGATGAACAGAGATCTGTGTGGGGACATGAGACCCTAAAAAAGAGGCTGGATCATGGGGAGTAGCACCAGTTGGTCCAGGAGCTTCTCCTCCATGATGGACGTTTCCAGGCATATTTTAAGATAACTCAGGGGCAGTTTGGCAACCTGCTGTCTATTGTTGGACCTAGCATGACAAAAATGAATACTAACTTCTAGGGATAAGCAGGTGCACCATTATCTGTATCTGTATTTGAAATGGCCTGGAAGTGGGCGGAGTTTAAACTTCACAAGAAGTTGATATTTTAAGCATGAAATTAATCAGAAGTTGCAATATTTATTGGAAGACTATTTATACTTTTTTTTAGAATTGAGCTTCAGGTTATTTTTTATTAAAAAGTGGACAGCTACTCAAATGAGGATTTCCATCATCAGAGGTACAGATATTGACAGATATTTTACTTGTATAGTGTTCGAATTACCAGATACTTGTTTAATCTGAGACCCCCGATTTTTTGGCATTCCGGTTTGATATGGGCGGAGGAGGCGAATTTCCGTTTCCGACTTCTGTTTATATATAAGTAAATATGCTGAACCGTTGTGAGGGATTCAGAGTTTGCAGTGATGCCAATTATGTTCCGCCTCATTAGTTCAGCGCACGGACCGTTTAACCTGGCAACAACTGCAGCCGACTCAAACGTGATTGGTCAATATCATGCGGACTGCAAACCGCCTACAACCGGAAACCAGGGCTCTTCCGCTCTTCTTTCCATCCTTTTCTGCTTTGAGTTGAAGTCTGACCTGCAGTCTATCAAATAGCTGGATGGATGTTTCACCTTTTCTGCTTTACTCATTGGTAGTTGTGTGTAGGTGGGAGCGTTGGTGTCACTGGCAGTCAGAGAAGGGCTGTGTGTGTGTGTATATGTTACATGGGAAGATGGGTGATGTTAATGAATGCAGCCCAACATTGTGAAATATATCAATATAGCTGTTTTTCTTAAAGCTATTTGTCTTTGTGTTGAGATGTACTCAGACAGTAGATGATGCCTGTGTGATGGTGAGAGGTTGTTTCTGTCGGTCCAGTTCAGTAAAATCAGTAAAAGGAGGAATCTTGACATATTCGTGATTCTGTAATTTGATAGAAGAAATTGAAAAAAGGGAAAGCCACTGAAGCGTTGTATAATTATTGCTTAATGTCACATGTGACAGTTATCACAGATAACATGACATTTCACATAATGAAACCGGTCATTTGAAGGCAGATTTTTTTTTTTTTTAGTTGCGACACCTTGTTGCATTTCCACAGCAACATGGAACGTGACCAAACGGGCCAGCTGGAGGAAGTATAACTACACAGCAAGTGCGGTTTGATGATTGCCATAATCACAGAGAACGTGTTTCAATCAGTGTGAGTAGCTTGACCAAAACAGTTAGCAGGTTAGAACAGCTGGCATGTCTCTGAGTGCAGCAGCTGAAAGTACTTGCATAGAAAAGATAAAACCACTGTCGACGCCATCCATATATCAATCACTCCTCTGAGAGCTTTCATATGCAATCATGAGCCGCGGATGAGCTGAGATGTCAGAGGAAATTGTCCAGGCCAAAGGAAAATGGAAACACTCATCACACACATCAAAAAAATGTGAAATGATTTTATCGAGCGTGTCAGGAATATATTTAACACAATGTCTGCTGTTTGCGTGTTATCTCTTTTGCCTATTTTGTAAAGGGACACTGAGCACCATCAATCAGAATAAAGATATAGGTTTATGAGTTTACCGCTCCTTCTTTCTCCCTTTTTCCTCTCCCTGCCATATTGGGCCATAGATCTACAAGGCCTGACACTTCGATGAGCCCATTCCAAGGGAGTGATATTGCACCATAGATTTTAACAATGTGACAGAAACACCAATACAGTGCTGAACAAAGAGGCATTAAGGCAAAGATAAACCTCTGTGAAAAGCACATAAATCTGCGGGGGCCTGGTTTAAGATGGAGCCCAGAGAGGTGATGGCCACCCTTAATCAATAAGAACCTCATCAAGAAAGGTTTCCGCCACGCCGATGAAACTTACACCAAGACTGGGAGGAAGGCTTGGCTGTGAGAGTACACTTTGCTTTGCTGCACTTAATTAGTGACCAATTGTGCAGTCATAATTCCGCAGTATTCTCAGATCCAACATGAACGGGATGAGAGTTTTAAAACTTTATGAAGTCTTTTTTTGGAGTCGGTAATTTTATTATGCCTCCATGCTGGCAGCAGCCGTAGCGAGACGCATTATGTTATTGAGTTATCCTTCATTTGTACTTCCGTCCATCCATTCCATTCTTGTTAATGCCATATCTGAAGACCGCCTGGAGGGAATTTCTGCAAATTTGGCACAAATGTCCACTTGGACTCAACAATAAACTGATTGCATTTTGGTCAGAGGTCAAAGGTCGAAGTCAATGAGATCTGATCTGTCACTCTCATGAACATAATATCTAAGAATGCCTTGAGGACATTTCTACAAATTTGGCATAAACGTCTATTTGGACTAAACAATGAAATGATTAGATTCTGGTAGTCAGAAGTCACTGTGACCTTATTTGTCTCATCCTTGTGAACGTGATATCTCAAGAACACCTTCAGAAAATGTGCCAAATTTGGCACAATCAACAATAATCTGATACCATTTTTGGTCAAAGGTCAAAGGCCCAGGCCAATGTGACCTGGTTTGTAACTCTCATGAACATAATATCTCAAGAACGCCTAGAGGGAATTTTTTCAAATTTGGCACAAATGTCCATGTAGACCTAACAATAAACTGATCCCATTTTGTTCAAAGTTCAAAGGTTAAATTTAGACACAAGGATGACCTCTTTAGAATTTGGTAGTAAAAGGTCAAGGTTGCCATGATCTTATGTCCATCCCATTTTCATAAATGCAATACTTCAAGAATGCCTTGAGGGAATTTCTTAAGGTTTGGCACAAATGTCCGCTTAAACTCAAGAATGCAGTGATTAGATTTTGGTTCTCAAAGGTCAAGGTCACTGTAACTTTGTTTGTCACATTCTCCTGAAAGTGACAAAAACACCTTGAGAGAAATATGCCAAATTTGGCCCGAGGGTGACCTGATTAGATTTTGGTGGTCAAAGGTCAAGGTTGCCGTGACCTTGGGTCAGTCCCATTTTTGTGATTGTGATATTTCAAGAATGCCTTGAAGGAATTTCTTAAGATTTTGTAAAAACATCCACTTTAACTCAAAGTGATTAAGTTTTGGTGGTCAAAGGTCAAGGTGACTGTGACCTCATGTCTGTCCTGCTCTTGTGAACATGGTATCTTCAGAACACCATGAGAGAATTTCTTCAAATTCTGCACAAATATCCACCTGAATTCAAGGATGAATTGATAAGATTTTGGTGGACACAGGTCAAAGATCACTGTGACATCTTTTGGTAGACATGATAATAAAACATGCTTTTGGCCATAGCTCAAGAATTGAGGAATTAAAGAATTTATTATGATGAAATTTCACACAAATGTCAAATAGAATAAAAATGATGAAGTGGTGACAGTTTCCATCCAAAGGGTCAAAGGTCAACTTCACTGTGACATCATAACGCTCTGTATAAAACACTTTTCTGGACATTATTCAATGTCATATCTCAGGAACAGAAGAGAAGACATTTGGTCAGATACTGAGTTGGTGACTCTAATCTTGAAACTGTGCTGATTGTTTAGATCTTCTGTGCTGCTGCGTTGAAAGTGTGTGACGTGTCCATGTTTTAAAATTTGTAGCTTCTTTGCAGCATTTGCATTTGAAGCATTTTCTACTGTCCTGGCTTCATGTGAGCCTGGATGGACATGGATATAAACTGTCACTGCATCTTCACTGGAGGCAGTAATTCGGGTTCATCTTGTGGGGTATTTGTTTGACTGCGACTTGATGGAGTTCCTGTTCAAGGTGAAACTGAAAAGCTGAGAAATACAACATATGGTCATTAGCAAGGAACTGCAACTGTGTTTGTGAGTCTTCTGCAGACTTCCTACGGCACGTCAAAGGGTTGTCAACAAGATTTCACTCAATAGACAGGTGATAAGTATTCAGCTAACCACTTGAAACAGTAGAAAGGTCATCGCAAGTGCTAATCCGTAGACTCCATTAGTGGCTGGCCAATAAGCTGAAAGTTCACTATGAGTTCACTGTGAGGAGACCTGAGATCGGCTCCTGCTTTCTGCCTTTGCACTCAGTGTAACATCTACGGTGTGACTGGAATTTGTTGGACCAATTTGTTGTATTAGGGGAGCGGCTGGCATTTTTCCTAATCCTACAAAGTCTTTTGAAGATATAAAGTCAGTGAAGAAGCAAAGAATCCTGCACAGTGACAATCACTTACTTTACTTAATTGCAATGTTTCGGTTTGTAGATCTTCATCAACCCCACATTAGTATGGTTGTCACAGCAAGGATCGTCCTGATCTGATTGTTTTACTCTGGACAGTTGGATCAATATTGTTCAGGATTCCTCTGTCGACACAGTCACCTTTCATTAAGACTTTGTAGTTTGCAAGAACTTTTTTGCCTCGCTAGCAATGCATCTCTAGAGGTGGCAATTTCGGTTGGTCAGTTTGCCACTTTGGTCCAAACTTAAATGTGTCAACAACTGGATGAAGTGCCATTCATGGTCTGAGGGAATGCATCTTAGTTTGGTGATCCCTTGATGTTTCCTTAACCTCTATTATGAAGTTTAACTTTTGGGGTTTGGTGGAATGTCTCAACAACTATCGGATGGATTAAAATGAAATTATGTCCGGACCACTGTAGCGCTGGTTCAAATCAGATTGCTTGGACTCTAGTATTGCCGCATGAAGCACGTGTTAAAACAACTTTACACTTGACACTTCCTTGCGTCCTGAGCGAAACACCTGCCATGACCTGGCTGCGTCCTCTAATGTAAGAGTATACGCATCATTTGCTAGCAGCCAGCTATTCGGGATTAGGCTACTTCCAGAAACAAAAGCGTTCATTCTGAAACGAACACAGACTTTCTCCCATTTCTCCCACATTATGTACTTATTCAACCCCAAAAAAAGAAAGAAATTCTCTCTATGTGTCCATGTGTGACCTGTCCAGGGTGTTCCCCACCTCGCGTCCAGTGTCAGCTGGGATAGACTCCAGCCCAAAATATATTTTCTATGCATTGCTGTTTTGCACAACAGGCACGATATAACTACATAACATTTTTTGTCCAATACTTTGTTTCATGTCCAAATACCTGCAAAGCTAATGACTTTCCCATCAGACTCAACTGTATGTTGGGTTTAGTGCTAATTAGCAACCTGTGCTAAACATCAGCATGTCAGCAGCCACGTCATAAAATACATATTAGTATCGGGCTGCCTATGGACAAATGTGAATATGTCTTTAGACAGTATCATTTAAACTGCACCAGTCTCTTTTGTATGAAGTTAAACCAACAGAGTCTTGACTTCACTTTCAAAGGTTTGTTTTTAGAAGGATGGAATGAGCGATGATGTTATGCTCTTGTTATTATCTGGCATGAATTCAGGTTGTTCTAAATATCCCTGCCTCTGTTTTGCGAGCTCGCTGCAGTCATTACCAAACTTTAAAAGTAGGTTTTATTTATTTAACGCAGGTTTGTTTGTGCGAGCATATTTTTGGAATGTTCCTGGGTTCAGATCAACACAAAAATACGAGGAAAACATGACAGAGTGCGAATTACCACTGATCTCTGTAGGAAACTCTGCATTCGCTTGCTCCCACTCACTGAACTACACAGACTCTCTCTCAGAGTGTTTTAGGCGTTTGTGCCTCGTGGTCAATTGTCATGTTATATTAAACGTGTGAAAGAAGAATCATGTGAGAGAATCATCTGAGGGAGGCCTTTGAAGACTCCTTCAGATCAGAAAGGCGGGTAAAAGGCAAGGAGATCACTGATCAACTTCTGTAAGCTTGGAAATAAATATATAAGCCATGTAATTATCCATTACAGTAATCACGCAGTAATTACACACCTTCTTCAGTTGCTCTTTATAGTAATGCTGCCTTCAGCTGGCTCAGCTCTGCAGTGTGTATCCTAGGGTATATACTAAGGTATTTTTTGACTGTGTTCTTTTATAAATGTGTCTGCACTTATCAAAAGAAGGCTGATTAAGCTGGAAGAGAACAAACAGTGATATTCAGTAGTTCTCAAATCCTTCCTCCAGCACAACTGCTGATACAGTAAAGTAAAATGTGTGTGGGATTTTCTTTTCTTTTCTTCTTTAGTTTGTGACAAATTTCTGTTTCAAGGACTTGAGCTAATTGTCAGTCAATGCATAAACGACAGCTGACTCAAAATTTAACTAAGCATGCTTTCACCATGACGATCCTGTCTGGCTTTGGTTTAGTCGATATGGGTTGGCTTGAAAGCTGCTGGTGAACACAAAATAGACTAAAAGCGACAATTTGTCTCTTTTTTTCTCATCCTGGACCAAATGAGCTGAACTAAAGGGGCGAGGCATAGATATATAATAATTAGATACCGGACGCCAAGATGGCACCTAATCATTCTAGTGGAGTTGCTTGCTTGGCACATACACCAAAGAAAGTTTCTAGCTTCCAGGATGTGCCTCGATGAATATACAGCACATTCTCATTCCAAAGTCATCAAATACCACCACTGTGTCAGTGTTTCAGCCTCAGACACCGACGCCAAAAGCCACCTTTTGCTGTGTCATGATATGCCGCTGGTCTGCCGGAGGGCAACCGTCACTGCAGTATGATATGCCACAGGATGGTGTCAGTTTGAAATGCTGCTGAGAACAATATAAGGAGCTGGAAAGTCCACACAGAGCGGGTGGGGGTTGGCGGTGAATGTGTCCAACAAACTCCAGACATTGACCTGGCAGCCTGGTGTTGGCCTCCTGTATGTATGTTAAGCCAAAGCAATTTTGTTTTTATTTTAAACCTAACCATGGTTTTGTTGGTTGTGGTGTTTGGGAACATCGACAGCAAATGCAGGAGGATAACTAGCATGTAATATGTAGACATGAAAGATTCATAATATAATGAGACATAACTGACCCTGTTTGCAGTTGGAGGTGTGCTGACAACAGTTTAACAGACATCTCTTTTACAGTGGTGGTCTATGGGGAAAATGCTTTTTGGGCTCCAGGGGATTTTTTCACTGCAATACTGGGAAAAAAATGGAGGGAAGGTTTTTGTTTGGGTAGGGGGGAAGGATTGCTGTGGCCTAAAACACCTGACATCACAGCAGCTTTTCTAAAACAAAAATTGCAGTTTAGAAACATTTTTAAGGACCAAGTGAAAATTCGAAAAATCGGGGGCGTCGGTCGCGTAGTGGATAGTGCTGGCGCCCTGTGTACAGAGGCAATGCCTCGCTGCAGCGGTCGCAGGTTCGCTCACCCCTGATTCACTCTGTCCTTTACATTAAAGGCAAAAAGCCTGAAAAAATAATCTTAAAAAAAGAAAGCAAAAATAGTATTAGAAAAATAGATATTTTTCCTTTTCGTAAAGCTCATTTAATTTGAACTTGTTCCACTGAGAATAAAGCTGCTCTATTCTGAGTTTGTGATTCAAACTACACGACTTTATTCTTTCAGCACAGATCTGGACGCATCAGCCTCTGTCATGTTTCATGGTAGAAGAGTGTTTGTCAGTCGATGATGTTTGCAAAACCTTTTAATCCCACTTTTCCCCGAGAACTGCTATGATGAGTAAAACTTACAGAAAATACTGTGATTGATAAAAATTTACAATTTGCAATTTGCAACATCCTGGAGGGGCTGATTAATGAATTCCTTCTCCACTAAATCAATGCTCCTACAAAAGCTGTTTATCACAAAGCTTACTGTAATAGAGTACAGAGCCTTTTATGTCATTGTACAAAGAATATAAAACAAGATTAGTGCTACATCAGTTCAGATGCCAACAAGTCAATAAAACAAACAAAAAAAAAAAGATCGTTCATAAAGTCAGAAATATGTATAAAACTGGAGCACATGAGTCGTGGATTTCACCTGCAGAGCAAAATTACTGAATATGTTTTATCAGCCTGATGGCGCACTTGTGTGTGACTTCCTGTATCTCCACTGCATCACCTCTAGACTGTGGTGTTTAAACACTTCACATGGACTACTAGACCTCTGGTGAAGCAGAGCGAGCTGAGGCTCACGCTGACCAAATTACATCCCGTATCCAATTATTACTGTTGATTATTTGATTCGTATTTAACCTCCACAATTAACTTAATTAACTTCCACAATGGAGTTACTGAGAAATGCAGGTCTTTCATCCAGAGGGTCTAAAAATGTCTTGGAATTAAGTTTCACATCATGAAATTCTACTGAGAGTTAGTTTTCAGTCTTGTGTTTGACAGGAAGTACATACTGTACACGCAGAAGGTCTGGGTCAGACATTTCTGAGGTTTTCTGAGCTTTACATCACCCTATTTTTGACAGCTGTGGCACCCCGTATGTCCTCAGTATTACATGTAACCCCACAGGGTTAACACAGTCCTCAGAGGGCCTGTGCCTCCTGAGCCCACTGCAGACACCTCGCTGCTGAGGTGACCTTATCCCCTGGCTTCAAACACAGGGGCACCATGAAAGGCCAAGAACAGCAGATAAATCAGAGATGCTGGGTGCCTGCCGACTGACAAGCCTCGTGGTGCTTTGACAAGAATGATGAGGATAAAAATAAGTTTGTGTAATCTCTCCAATCGGATTAGGTTTCACCTTTGCCGCAGCGGAGTGATGGCGGTATTGTGTATCGCGGCTGAAGGCTTTCGTAATGAATGTTTCAGCGTCTCCATGATAAAAAAAAAACAACGTTGTGTCATCTCCGATTTTTGTCTGCGTTTCTCATCTTCTGTTGTTAAATCGCACCATGTCAGCATGCTTATTGTCTCAGAAAGCTTCCTGGCACAAATCTAAAATCCAGCGCGAGACACAGTGAAGTGAACACAAAGGAGAGAGATCTTTGTGACACATGATAAAAGATCTCTGACAGCAGCAGGTGGCTCTGCCGCAAACTCCCACAATCCAGCTAATGGTTCTGTAGAGTCCACTATGGCTCCGAGGTTACTGACAGAACTTTACTGCAGAAAAACAGGACATAAGCTTTCCCTTTCATATTTATCGGCGCACCATTGTGAATAAAACTACATTTCTAATTTATAAAGCTTTGTGTGAAGATAATGGGAACAATCTTTCATGAACACTCCGCGGTACTGTGATACAAATGAGAAAAGAAGTGGTTGATATTTAGCGTACCAGTGGAACAAGAGGGAGATAGAGTCATTCAGCACAAATCTGATGGTCTGTAATTATCTGCATGCAAATATCACCCATCTGTGCTTTAATGTGGCCTTCAGTTTTTCCCCCCCTCAAAGGGTAACATTTCTAAAAAGGCAGTAATTACTTTGTATTCAGCTGAGAATGTAGCTGCCATTAATTTTTGCTTTGGCACAAATGCTGCAAGTACATACCCTCTCAATGCTGCAGCTGAGATTTATTAAAGTTCAGCTGGTGCTTTTCCATGATGATTACTGCATTAGGCTGCACACTGTCAGTTGTTTTTAGAAATAATCATCAGATATATTGGTTTAGAGTTTCAAAACATATGGTTAGTCAATTTCCGCACATATGGCCTCTATAACGGAGACACTTGAGAATTATCTGGCGTAAATGTTCATTCAAGGAGAAGTAAAAGTGGTGTTTTATTGTGAGCCATAATGAGCACCAGGGTGCCGTGCAGCGCGCCTTACATCTTCATCTTAATTGTGTGAAAAACCTTTTTCACAGCGGACATCTTGGCTTGTCATAGTCAGAGACGCACAGGTCTAAGTGATGACATTAAAAACAGACGCAGGCAGGTCAGCTGCTTCCAGGGTGCTGCTGGTGGAGACTGACTCATGATGTTTGTTTACGATAACTTGTGGGCAGAATATTCCAGCATCATGTACATAAAATAAAATGGCGCTGAGCAGATGCTGCCTGAGTTGTTTGTTTATAGGCATCTAAAAAAATGCCCATCTAAAATAACCAATATCAGAATTAGTGTATGTTTTATTTCGAATACCGTCAGACAGACTTTTCCGTCGAGGAGCTGAAGCCATTATCTCAAAGCCACCAAGCTCCTCAATCAGTATAACGCTGCCTCAATCAGTTATGCCAAGGCCACACTGTCTGCGTGAGCAGCGTCTGTGCCTCACAGAACCTGTTTTGTTCTTTTCCTTTTACGCGCCTGTTTGGCTGCTTTGCTTACGTACCTGCATGTCAGTGGCGGCTGCTGGTCTTTCAAACAGGAGAAGCTCACTTTAAGTTTACATCATAGAATTTGTCATATTGTAACGAGGCAGTAACGTTCAATGATTTTTCAGATGGGTTTAACGGTGAAAATGAGCTGTATTGCTTATGGAAATAAGGAACTCCGGACGGCCCTCTGTCAGAAGATTCCACTTGCAAATATCCTCATGGGACGGAGCTTGAAATGCGACGATGCGGGTGTGTATTTCTAAGGGCTGTCAATCACAAAGCGGTTCATCCTTTGACACAATTCCTCCAATCATCACGCAGACACCAAGCGTCCTCTCCCGCCTACTTCTCCATTAGGTCACAGGGAAGCTGAGCCTCCCTGCAAGTGACGATTTTGTCGCATTTATCCAATGAGACATCTCGCTTTGCTGTGTGAAAAAACCTGCTCAGCGCTGTCTCATAGGAATGCTTGGAGGCTCCGACAGGGAGGTCGCTGGTGTTTTTATTTTTTATTTTGTCTGTTTTTGTGGGTCAAAGTGGGATTTAAACTTACTTAAATCCAAAACATTAACCTAAACTCTGATAGCATCCAGCACAGTGTGAAAAAACACTACACAACTTTTGCTTAAAGTGCGGCCCATGAGGCCCCTGAAGATGACAAGTTTCCTGAAGCCCCGACATAAAAAGTTGTTTGGAAAAACGTCATTTGAACTTTGTCTTTAGCCTCATTGTAGCCTGCAGCTCTAACAGCCTCTCTGTGCTCCACGCTCACGTGTGTGCGCTTGCGTGAGACCAGCGAAAGCACGTGAACACACATGAAGGAGGTGCCCGTGTCTCATGGTCTCGCGCAAGCGCACACACGTGCACACGCATGTTAAAGCGCTAGATCATCAGACTTGCTTCCAGTTTACATTAAACACATTCCTTACACCTGTTTTGATTAGGATGAATATTTTTCATCAACAACCTTTTTTGCATGATGAAAATAAAACCGTGACATGCTAAAAATAGATCTTGATAATAAAAACGAAGACAAAGTCTATGTGTTATTACCACTGATGAGGCGAGACATAACATGATGCCTTGAAGTACCTTCGACTAAAACTATGCAGGATAAAAATGGCTAAAATGTGGTTAAAGCTAATAACCATTTTCGTCTCACGACTTAATCTAAAAATCTGTCAAATGAATACTGCCTTAAGTTTTTTGGTTTTAGAAACAACAGGAAACAGGCTACAGCACTTTCCAGACTCTGAAAATGCTTAGTTTTGGTCTTCCTTCAGTCAAATGCTCAGTTCTGGCACCACAAATACAAAAGAGCACAAGCTGATCCGGAGCAAAGCAAATCAGCAGTTGTTGTTTGTGAGCTGGTCATGTGTTGTGTCTGCTTCAGCATGTTTGGTACATATTTTGTATTCGTGTAAGCTGGTTACATGCTGCTACCCCTCAAAACACACCAGTGTAAGTGCAGTACGTGTGGAATGGATAAGACCTAATCTAAGAGCACTCATTTCCAACTGTCTGTCAAGTGAGATCTAGCTTTGGTGCAATAAATCACTCACTGACACACAATGTAATTGGCCATGTGATGCAATGAAGCATGTTTGAGTATCTGATGGCCAGAGGGCCAGCTCTTAAGACAGCTCTCACTTTGCTTCCCAGCACATCATAATTACTCTGTTTCCCTGCTGGCTTGCAATCCGTCTCCATAGTGATCCATCTCTTACATTCAGGCGGTGCAGGATCACGTACGTAGGTATGCACACACACATACACACACACACACTCACATACGCTTCTCCACTTCGCATTTCTCTAAGCCCCCAATTAATCTCTGCAGCAGACCTCTCACATTCATTTTTCACACGTGTTCGCATTCATACGTTTATTACATCAGTAAATGAGTATCAACATCATGCTCCGCTCGTGTAAATGAAACACGGGGGGACTGGAACTGGCAATAATTGAAGGTAATTCATTATGAAAGGTTTTTCAGACTATCAGCCTGGATCTGAACTTTTAATAGCAACTCATGAATCCTCCTGGCAACCTTGGGACGACTGAATGCCGCAGTGTTTTAATCCATAATGCATCATAGTATATGTCCGGGTCCCAGTGATCACATTAGATCCAATCATTTCCACTTGACACATTTTTGAATATTCAAAGGACAGAAACGGTGCAATCATAACCTCATGAATAAAATAGTGCGCCATTACAACCTTATGAGGACTGTAATTTACATTTCATGGTGAGATAACTTAAATGATAGCCCAGGGACAGGCTTAGTACTCGCAGTCATCACTTATAATACTATACCGACTTTTAAGGGAAACTTTTTGGGGTAATTTTGTTCATCGAGTCTCTTTAAAAATGATTCCTTACGGCTTTTCCCATTACATGCTTTCATTGTCACGGTTTCAGGATAGGCTCTTTTTAATGATGGGTCATTTACTGGTGATATCCTGAGGTTGTGGACGCCAGCAGGACTAGCAGTCATTACAGTGACAGTTATAGTGAGCCTGGTGAAATTACTGCTGGTTAAATAGTACAAAAGAGATTTTTAACAAGAGCAGAAGACATGGGAGATGAGATAAGGTGGTAAAATGATTAAATCCGCCTGTTCATATAAATGACTTTAAGGTTAACGCAGAAAATGTTGAGATCAAGCTTTTTATGTAACCTAGTTTGTTTGAATGCATTTCCAAGTGTAAACAAACCATTAATCTCAAAATGAATAGGAAATTGGCATTCATCCCCAGCACCTCGCGCCCAGCCAATGAATTAAGTGTCTTTGATGTAATAAAGAAGAAAGATACATATACAGAAGGAAAAATTGAAAAGCTGAGAAGTTAGCTGGCGTGGACGTCTGTGCCAGTTAGTTATACAAAAAAGATTAAAAGAAAGGAAAAAAGAGGGGAGATTAAAAAGAGAACTATTTGCAGCACAAAATGAAGTCATAAACTTAAATTTGCTGTTTTGGATTAGGGCCTCTGGTTGAGAGAGAGAGAGGCATAGCATTAAATTCACATGCTATTTGATGGAGTCCCAGACTGAGAGAAGAGACTGTATGAAAAGGCTTGAATGATGCAAAATGGGTGCAAAGTGTCAGATGTTGCTCTATAGTCTGTTAGGCAACATATCCAGTAATAGCGCTGCTGTGCCTTTCCTCTTTGTTTTGTCACAGCTGCCACGACTTAAGTCCTGAGATAGAGGTCATGAAAAAAAATCACTGAAAGAGAAATTGAAATAGAAACTGAAGGAGAGAAGGATGTGTGGGTTTCTTTTTTTTATTTATTTATTTTTATTTTTTTTGGCAAACATCAACAATTTCATTCTCCTTGTGAGGCCTTTGAGATGTGACAGCTTGACAAGTGGAAACCTCTGGGGAGATGCTTCCCATAACCCTGCATGAAATGAAATATGGATTATCAGGAGCCATCCATGAAGGACACCATTCGCCTGTCGTGAATTGCAGAGTCACTGTCTATATAAGTGTGTGTATGCTGAAGTAATGATATCACACAAACTATTTCATGCTTAACTACTCATTTCCTTAAATGTGTGCAATGTCAATTTGCATATATGTTCTCAGCCAGCGTATCCTCAAGTGATGGTTTGTATGACATCCTACAAAATCGTGCCCAATGAATGACATTATGTTCTTAATGTAAAGTCACGTAAGCTACATACAGTAGGTCAGGTTTAAGTAATGAAACATGGAAACATGGTTGCTAACACCGGTCTGGGAAAAGTCCCTTGTTTTGTGACCCATGAATGAATTAAGAGACCTGGACACAGCACTGAAGGTGGGCCCTGTTCATTCCTGTGAAAGTTGCTCAGTGGCACTGGAAGTTAGCCTAGTTTTTGCGTCGGCACTTTGGTGTCGGCGGCTTTTCGGCCGATTGAGCATGTTGAATTGGCAGCGGAGCTCATCGGTGAGAGAGATCACTCTGATTGACTGTTCAGGTTTTATTTCCTCGCCCCTGTAGCGAGTGAATCTGCCTGTAGTGTACGTAACGTACGTGCCACTTTGCCGTCGGATGTAGTCCGTGTAGTGTGTTCAAATGCAATTGACACAGGGCAACGTGAGGCGACGTAGACAACGCAACAGTTGGCTTTTGTCACCGCTAGTTCTTTGATGTCGGTTTGGTGTGTCCGCACCTTTAGGGCTGGCAAGCACGTCGAAGTGCCACCTAGTGGCCAACTTCTGGTTTGATCACAGCTTTCCCAAATCAGTGGGTTATAGACAAACCTGGCTCATGTTTATGTGGGGTATGTGTGAACAGCTATCAGCTATCAGTGCAGACTGGTAGATTCAGTTTCTTAGCCTACAGAGCAACGCAAGCAGCCTGGTCATAAAGCAGTGCTTTTATTAATTTGATGACTTGTCTGACTGACTGATAGCGTGGAACTTAAGTTGTAAATGAGTCGCAAGTGTCGATGCTTTTCTGTCTCCTCCAATATAGCAACTTCTGATCAACCTATATCATTTCAGGCTTAAGGTAACAACTTCTGGTTAGGCTCCACCCTTTTCCTGTTTAAGCCCCGCCCATTCCAGGTACGGATACGGATACAGATAAGTTGATCAATCAGATAAAATAAAGATACATATAACGATGCACTCACTCATCCCCAATGGACACATTTCAGTGAGTAGACTTAGAAAAATATAAATATACCGAGGTTCAGTATTGAGCTCCAGTTACACACTTGCACTTGCTCCCTAACAGGTCTCTGTAGCTGTACCCACTTGCCATGAAACTGACACTGTAATTTTGGTCCCAAATGATCCCACCACCACTCCAGAGCTCCTCAACAAGGTGAGAGGGTGAGTCGTACCCCGCTCTGAGTCATAAGCCTGAGTGACTCTTAGTGAGCAGTAAGTCAGCTCCCACTCATCAGTGCGCTGAGAGGAACGGGATGTTGTGGTCCTAATCGCAGGTCCCGAGATGAATCATGAGTTCAGCACTAAAACATCATGTACTTTACTTAATTCCAGGGGGAGTCAGAATGTCAGAACAAGCGTCGTCGTGTTAAACCGATGTGTCATCCCACTCTAAAGTTAGTTCGCTGTAAAAGCTTGTATCCCCAAAGGTCAGCAGTTCAGAAAATTACGAGACAAGTTAAGAGACGGGTTTGATGTCGAATGTTTTCTGCTTGGTTTTCATCTGCTCTGTGGTTATTAAACATGCACAGCCGCACTGGGGATGTTAACATTTTCTTGCAAAAGCCACCATCGTTTGTAGACGTCCACAGCTGTGGTTCTCATCCAGGTCAAGAAAGCTGAGAGATATGATACTTAATCTTTTATCACTTGATATTCATATGAGTTTAAAATAGTAATAATTTGAGATGAATATGTATAACATTATCTGTTTCTGTGTCTGTTTGTGTTCAACCAATTAAATCATCAATATCTATATCGTTACTCGGGATAGGCTTATTTTATATAGAAAGCGGCTGCTCCTTAAACAGGAAGTTGTTATTCTAAGCCTGAAACTGATTGGATTACTTTGTTATGAAATAATTTTCAGAACAATCTCAAAGTTGAGCGTCAGATAGTTTTTTTTTATGTTTATAAGAATAAGAGATTGAGCACAACTATGCAAATGAGGATTTCCCTGCATCATACAGTCTGTTCAGATCACGAGTACGGACACTGGAACACAAGAAATTCTTTCATTCGGAATTAGAAACAGAATATTCCAGCCCCTTACATCGGATTGAATTTTCAATCGCATTGGCCACTTTAATTCAGAATTAGGTGTTTACAAGATCACTTTTAATAGGAATGACCTTTCACTCCGAATGAAAAGGGAATTAAACTGTCCATGTAAACGCACTCACTGACATATATAAACTTGGGTGATACTATATTCATATCAGATACTTGTGTCATCTGAGTATTCGGCTCAACCCTGGTAACAACGCTGGTAAACATTGAAATTCAGTACAATTATAACACATTTCAACACAGTACAAACAGTATTTCTGAGTATTCAATGAGATGATAGCCACAATGAAACTTGATATGTCTTGAAGAAGTATGAAACATATTAGCCTGAAGTGCTAATATAGCGATAATGGCTCACTAAGCATTATCAGTATAATTTCCACATCTTGTTATAAGAGTATCTGAAGTTAAAACCTTCAAATCATAGTCTCTAAAAGCAAAAATACGATGCGGTAATATGGAAAATCTGCATGCAGATATTCAACTTAACAACTATGCACACCAGGGTCTCATTTATATACATGCGTACGCACAAACGAGGCCTGAAAGAGGTGTACAACACTTCCCATGCAAAAGTTGTGATGTATAAAGACAGACCCATGTTTGAGCCATGTTTATGAGCATTTTGGAGACAGGACACACACACACACACACACACACACACACACACACAGCAAACAATCACTGAGCAGCTTCTTTGTCAGAGATACAACAGGAGAACAACTGGTGTATCTGTTTACAGTGCAGCCAAACAAACTCACGCTGTTTTAAATTAAATTAAGCCAATAAAAATGTTAGTGATCAAGCCCCCAGCTAGTGTGCTGGGCTTTGAAGCCAATTTTCCTGGTGGCCAATGAGTGGCACTGCGATTTCCAGGGTCCGTCATGTGATGCCCTGGGCCCAAAATTACCTTTTCCCATTGATTTACATTGGGAAAGAGACGTTTTGAGCAACACAACCCCCACAAGATGAATTGTTTCAATATCAGAATATGATCCTTTTGGTCTGATTCCATTTGGAAAGTCTCAAGGAGCCACAACATTAAATAATTTTTTATCTGCACTCAAGTTAGCACAGCGCTAAACTGCAAGTGGACCCACTGCCAATGCCATATCCAGTTTCCTGAATACACCCATGGTGGTGATAAATACACTGTACTTCCTATGATTTGCTTCACAATAAAGGTCACCCTCCTTTCACGAGGCTTTTAATGTGAAGCAACAGGAGAAGAAATGTTTTATTTCATGACAGGTAAAACTGTAACCACCTTGTTCATGTATTTGACTTTAAAAATGTTCCCAGTTTGTCTCTTTCTTCTCTGTGTTTGATCAAAGTGTCCCGGCTCACTCCGATGCCCTCTAGCAGGGTATTATTGCTCCACTGTAGTGATCGTCCCACTGCACCGCTCTGCATCAGTGGACAACATCTGGCTCGGTGACCTCTGAGACAGAGCTCACTGGACTTTCAACAACACCTTCTGCTGCTTTTTCTGCGAG
Organism: Epinephelus cyanopodus; assembly: GCA_026686955.1. Classification (NCBI taxonomy): domain Eukaryota; kingdom Metazoa; phylum Chordata; class Actinopteri; order Perciformes; family Serranidae; genus Epinephelus; species Epinephelus cyanopodus. Next base: position 8,522,192 of record CM048925.1, on the reverse strand, counting down.
TGTGTGTGACAGAGTGCCTGTTCCCAACCCAAATATGTGAGCGTCTCGCTATGCATGCGTGCAGCCGCCTGGTAAAACAGCCGACATGAGACCTCACGTCTGCACATCCTCACGCTCCCTCCCCCTCCCCTCGGGCCTGAGAGTCCCAGCCTCCAGAACCTGCAGATGAAACAGAATATTAACTCCATGCAAATTGGAATTTCTCCCCCGTCCTCTCCCTGCATTCCTGACCGCACATCCCTGCATTTCCCCTCAGTCTCAGATATTGAGTGTGTCGTAAAGGCGTAGCACGGGAGGACGGATCGGGGGGAAGAAGTGTGCGTGAGGAATGTGGAATGCTGTGCAGCGGTTAGTGAGATAAGTGGCATTTGTGTTTCCTCCCGTGGCTAATTATGCTATTTATACCCCGGCAATGGAGGAGACGCTCTGAGCTGGTACACCAAGATTAGTATTCTCACTAACATTGTTTATCCTCCTGAAAGTGATAACAGCACACACCTCTTGCTTTAGGGGTGATAGCTGCGTCTGTATATTTGAGAGCGTGGTTGTGTGTATCTCTGTCTGGATGTGAACGCATTTGTCTTCAGAGTTTTTTTGTGTTCATAGAATAATGTCAACAAGATGGCAATGGCAGATTTTTTTTTTTTTTCTTCATCCAATATGTCAAAGAGCAAAGTACATATATTAATGTGTATGAGAGAGAACTGGGTCCTGGATCATATGTGGTTTAACCAAAAGTGTTTTGGGTACAAAATCACTTGTCTCAAAGATATTTATTCAAATAAATGTTTGTGAAGTCACCATGTATCGCAGAACGAGGTAATACTGTGCCTTTAAATGGAGGCAGCATTGTAAACAGCGGTGGCCTGTACATTCAGGTAAGGTCACAACCCAACATGCGGTCAGAGAATTATTTTAACTATATTACCGATTTGTTCCATTGCGCCATTATTTAAATTACTTCATCATCTCCTACGGTTGTACCTCGCTTGAACTACACAAAACTGCCTCCATTATCTCCGGTGGTACTGCTCCATTTTATCTAGCTTTCAGGAAAAGTGCACAAATATGGACAAAATGAATGCAGAGTACAGACAATAGGCTGCGTCCATCTCCATCTCCATCTCCATCTCCGTATCTAACACGGAGCATAAATGAGCCCTAAGGCCCACTAATGAAAGCCCTTTACATTTAGAGGATTACATACCAGGTGAAGAGATCAAGAAAATCACAAGCAGCACACAGTCATTAATAATCGCTCTTACACACACACACACACACACATTTATAAATACTGTCTATGCTGTGGTAACCCTTTTACCACACCAGCTGCAGGGCCCTTAAAACAGGCTGATATAAATGTTGTGAGAACCAATCAGGACCGCCAAACCTGCAAACTTCTGCGTAAACCAAAAACCCAACCTGCAAACCAGCAGCTTTATACAGAACAGGAGCACAACTGTCAGGACTGATGACTGAGACAATAACTTTTTATTTATTTTTACTTGTGCAGCTCTGTGTGTTTATGAATAAGTAACAGAGAGAGAAGAGAAGGTGGACGATTACACACAATGTTTCTGTAAGTTATTAGTAACTTACTAGGAAACGCTGCTTTTGGTTCTTTTTGACCCACCTGCCCAAACCTGTGATGATGTTTACTTTAACTTGAGCTCAACTGAACCAAGGTTGACGTTTGCATCACTATCACCCTGGTTTCCGGCGGCACTGTTAACGGCGCTGGTCACTAACAGCTGTTAGCCGCTGTTAGCTGTGATTCTCCTTCAGCAGCTCTCTCCAACTGGGAAACGCTACCCCAATGTTGACCCTCGTTTTTTGAAATCGCCGGTCACGTTGCCTTTGACTAGCCTGCTTGCTGCTGCTTTTCGTCACTCTACCTGCAGGCGGAAACCAGAAACCGACAAGTGAAAACGTGAAAGGCGATTCCGTATTTCTCAAGTATGTCCCTGTACAAACCTGTATTTTCAAGATGGCGCACGTACATGATGAGACACAGGTCACAATGTATATGTAAATGAGAATTTCGGAGCTTACGGACATACTTAGATACACTTATGGAGGTAAATACACTTGTGTTAGGACACACTTTTGAATGCAAATTTGTTTGTCTCAAAGAACAACTGATATTGTTACACATAGTGCCTTTAAGGCCTTTGTGCAACAAACTATCACTACTTTTATCTGACACTTAAACTAAGTCATTCAGGACACAGCTTTGTCACTTGATGACCCGCCCGTCCAAACCTGTGCTATTTTCCAACAAGCTTAATCAAACGGTCCAACAGCATCACTGGTTCGCACAGAATGGGGCCGTTTATTTCCTTTAAATTTGCAAAAAAGTGCCACTTTGTAGTCTTGTTGAGTCCTCCTCTTTGGAATGATGCACTTGCTCTTTGACCGGTCTATTCTTGTTTTTTGTCTCTGTCAAAGATGTCCTTCCCAGAGTGCAATGCGCCATGACATAGTTGCCTATTCTGTAATGCGAATTTTCTGCAAAGAATGGAACAATAAAATCCATTGGACCCAGTGTGCAAGGTTTCTGTGCATAACAACATTTATTGGATGACTGTGCAGGCATATGAAAAACACAGACTTCGGTGCAGAGGCCACTTGTTACTCTGCCAACGAACACACTGCAATCACTGCTTCGCCACAGGCACCGACAAAGAGAACGAAACAGAGATCTTTGAGATTGTAATTTCACTTCCTCTTGCTGAAGTGGTGATAAATCATGAATTTAAACTGAAATTTAAGACACAGTTTCTGTGCAACTGTTGCGACAGACAGCTCAGGAGCAAGACATGAGCACCAGACAGTTTGATGCAACCTCACATGAAGACATGACAGCCAGAAAGGGACCACTTCTTAAGGGAGTATGTCTGTGAAGCCCAGCCTCACTGGAGCAGAAAAATATTTCTTTTTTCTTGGCAAGTTCAACATGCATCATTGCGAGTCTACTGAGGGTAAAAGCATGGAAATAAAAAGCAGTTTACATATAGATAGGTAGGTTAGGTAGATTGTTGAAGTGCAGAGAAACACTGGCAGAGACGGTGTCGGATGTACTACGTGTATAGCTCATTTCTAAAACCCTTCCCTTGATGGGCATTGATATAATGTGAAACTTCAATAATAACACAGTCCTTTCTACTAGCCTGGTGTGGCTACACGTTAACACACAAATGCTTGTCTCAATAAGAGGCCTGGTCTGGGTGCCAAGCCCATTTCCATAGAAGTTCTTTGGATGTATAAAACTATGTAGTTGGCTGCCTCAGCTAAAGTTGATCAGCTGTGTTGATCGAGCATACAAATGTAAATGTTTAAACTTTTGTCAATATGGAGAAGCTGCACATTGTTAGCTTGGTTAGATTCCCCACAGATCAGCCGTTGAGTTCATTTTACTGAAACTGAGGACCGAGGAACACAGGTATTAACTGAAATGCACCAGCATGGTAAACAAAAGACATATGTGTCCATTTCTCTATTACCCTGAGGAGCTAATGGCCTGTCCCACATATAAACCTGTTGAGTTCACTGATTCAAGCAAATAATAGCCCGAGCTACTTATTAAAGTTTTATGGTAGTTGACATAAAGTGGTTGATGGATAATATATTCGCATACAGTTGCCTCTCGACTCAACCCACAGACACAGAGCAACATGAGCATTTAGTTTAAGTTGTGTTTCTGGCCACCTGATGAACGTAACTCCCAAGTTTGAGCCAAATACTCCGATGAGAAGAGTAGTATGAGTATCATACGAGTAAAATCTGTACCCATTTTATTAGCTGTGTTTAATCTGTTACTCTTCTGATAACATATAATCTGAAGCTCATTTCTGAGGCTGTTCCATTAATACTTTTATCACTGGTAAATATTCTCCTGAGACCCTGCGTCCTCATATGGGGACATCACATTCATGGACACTTTTTTGTGCCTGACTGAGGTTTACTCTTGTTTTTCCTCTTCTTTTATCTCTCCTTTTTGCTCTTCTTTGCCTCCTCACACAGAGGAGCTCCTTTTCTTTTGCTGGGCCGTTTTTCACTTGTCTCCAAACTTTGTCCGTCTGCCATTGTGCTCGTGACTCAACTATCTCATGCCCAACTCCTCATAAGGACCAGCTCCAGTCCCTGATTGGCTGACCGACCAATTTCACAATACATGACGCGCTTCCTGCCGTAAAGCAGATTTTTTCTGCGAAATTTCGCCCCCGTGGCAGAAGCTTATTGCAAAGATTGCAAAGCCACTAAGTAACCTATGTAAACACTGATAGACTGATTTTACTGTGGCCACTACCTTGTGCAACCCACATTATTTTCATCATGATATATTTAGGAAAAGATGCTGTCTGTTGCCTCTTTAACAAAACAACTTCTGATTAGGCCCAACCCACTTTTGATTTTAACTCCACCCACTTTGAGCACTGATACAGATAATTAAAGCGATTGAACAGATACAGATACAGTTCCAGATAATGGTGTACTCACTCACCCCTAGTAACTCCAAAAATCACATTGCTTTTAGCTCTGTTTTGGTCTCCACCATCTCAACAGAAATGTCTGTCTCTTTAGTGGCTGAATGCTGCACTATGTTCATCAGCCAGTCTGCTGGAAGTTGGAGGCTGTGAAACTAAAACAATTAGATGAAAGACGCCAAAATGTGTAGGGTGAGGTGAACTGCAGTGTTGGAAGTTAATTATCTGTGGGTTCGAGCAACTCCTTCCACATTACGTGCAGTCACTCGATTCCTTGTAATAAATATTCGTTATAGCAGCTTTAATGTCACGGATCAAAAACGCACATTAGAACATAATTCACTTCAGCCTATTTCCCCTCATTTCACCCGATGATGATGATCTGTGCTGAGAACAAGTTGCAGTTGAATAACTGTGAGAACAGGATGGAGTGTGATAAAACTGACTTCAGGCTGTTCAGAATAAATATCACGCCTCATCTCCAGTATATCTTATGGACATCTGTACGTAATGCATACTTTGCTTGACTTCTGCTGCAGCGTCCCTCCATTCATCACAAGGACAAAGTGGGAAATTCAGATTCTGTTCCTTCCCCTCTCACGCAGTATGCTAAAAAGCAGCTGAAGTGACAGCACAGCCCGATAAAGTATACCTTGTTACAGCACTGAAGAATTTTGTTTTCATATTTTCAGTGGTTTTATTTCACTGGATGCAGAGAAGAGATGCACTTACCTGAGCAAACTGTTACCTTGTTTAAATTTCAGTCAATATGTGAGGTCAGTGAAAATGATGCCAGGGTAGCTGTCTCCTTGATGGGTCATCTGAAACACAATGTCAGCTTTGACAGGGATGTATATTCTAATCACTGCTGCGGTGCAGCCCAGCTAACTTAATGCAATGAGTGTCGAGGGACAAATTAACATATTGTTGCTGCTCTCCTGTATTCAGTTTAATTTGAACCAACACAAAGTCTCCCAGGAGAAAAGACTTGTTGCTGCTTCGGATACACTTTGTAAGACAGAAAAATAGATGAGTAGAGTCGACATGAGAGCAGCTCTGTGAGGCTGTACTTCCTGTAGACACAGCTTTGAGCTAAACATGCTCACAATGACAATAACATGCCGATGCTTAGCAGGTATGATGTCTACAGTGTTCACCATTTTAGTTTACAGTCACACTACAGTCCCTCAGGTTAACTTGGGTTTCTTTCACTGGATGGTGAAAACATTCAATCACTGCCAGGTTAGGAAACATGTTATCATGCTCCTTCCACCACCATCAAACCTCCAAAGGATCCTCCTTGGGTGTCTTGAGCTCCATGTAGGCTGCCATGATGTGTACTGGAGACCACTGGAGTACAGATTGGCGAACAGCACCGAGGGACAATATACAGTTATCACACTCATTACAGAAGCTGGACTTTGGGGGCCTCATGCAAAGGAGTTCAAGTATCTCAGGGTCTTGTGTCGCATATGAGGGTAAAATGGAGATGGATCTGCAGTGATGTGGGCGCTGTGCCGGACCGTCGTGGTGAAGAGGGAGCTGAGCTGGAGGGCAAAGCTTTCAAGTTACTGGTCCATATTTTCAAATGCATGCTTGGTGCCGCCCCTCGAGTTGGGCCATTTTCATTACTCATAGCCAGACCCTAAATCTTTCTAGATTTGGGTCTGGGTTTCCAGGCTACACCTCGGTTGCTTTGACCCAACCCTGAATAAACAGATGAAGATGGATTGATGGACTTCAGGGGGCAAGTGCACTCTAACTGGGTCTGGGTCCCTGATGTGAAAGCCCTATCAGTCTGGACCACATTGGTAGTCTGACCAAAAACGGCAATGCTGTCTCTGGAGCTGTGCCACTGGCAGCCTAAAAACATCCTACCTCCTCTCTTGTCTGATCCTAAATCCTGGCATTTTACATTTACTCCCACTTCTTTAATACTTCCTAAGAATTGACGACCAGTGTGCATGACTAACAGGCTGAGCCTTTTCCTGATATTCTGCAGGAGGCTCTGAGATTTTGCAGATAGCAAAGAGGCAGTGCCAGATACGGGCACTTTGAGAGCGATCTGATGTGCAGATTGCAGCAGACTTGTTACATTTTTTCAAATATTCATGTTTTGGAAAGACGCACTGCTGCTTTAATGAGTGCACATGAAGCAGTTTAACTGTAGTTGCATGTGAAACAGATAAACATGTGCTTCGCATTATCTCGCAGTGGGAGACCTGAGACATGCAGCCACGGCACAGGACAGTGCAGGAGACTTTCCATCAACATCACTGCTGCTGCACGTCCTCTTTCTTACCTCGGCCATAGATGGTGTCGTGGAAGGTAGATAATGGATTTCGTAACAGCTCGCTGTGATAAAAGGCGACACAGCTGAGTCATGTGGTCTTATCAGCTCTTTGTGTTCCGCGGGCAGGACAGATCATCCCACAGCAACAAGAGAACCCCATTGTCTGTTTTTTTCCTTCCTCTCACTGAAAATGAATTCTGGTTTGCTATTCCAGAATAGGTTTTGAAATCCCATTTTTTGCCCCCCAAATCTTGCTGCAAACGAATCATGCCAGACTCTTCCTTCCACTCCCCTGTTCCCTCTCCTGCCTGCTTTGTTTTCCAATGTTACGGAAGAGTTAAGCTCATGAATGCCTTTTTAAAAAGGAAAACATGACGAGGTCTGGCTCAGGCAAACTGGAATTATAACAAATTGTTCGTAAAATTAAACTGTAACAATATAGCAAACACAATTTAATTTTGTGTCAGGGCCATAAATCGTGTCTACCCTACATGAGCCGGTTAGGTTTTTATGCTGTTTGGGCTTGTTTCAGGTTCTAAGCACAATTTAATCAACCATTGCAGGTGCATAAAACAAAGACGACGGTGGTTTGCGAGACAATAGAAAAAACACAAATTGGATTTTCCATTTGCGTCTACAATTAAACAGTTGAGCTGCTGATTAACACTTTTCAATTTCCCTCTTTCCCAGCTGCAGCTGCTCTCTATCCCTCCCTCCCTCTGTGCAGCTATCTATCTATCTATCTATCTATCTGTCTATCTATCTGAACAGAAACCATTACTATCATTTTTAAAAGCCTCCATTGAAAATAATAAAATCTAATGCAAAAAAATTGCAGCCACCTGTGCTCACTTGTGAATAAGCCTCATTCAGATTTCCATAAACTGGAGTGTTGTTCCTCTCAGTGCCAAATCCAATCACTACAGTATCACCACCGGCCCTGCGTGGCTGATTTGTGTGACATAGGACAATTTTGTTGCATCTATTGTTGGTGATTGATGTGAGAAACAAAAATTCATTTTGTTTTTTTTTCACAGACAGTATGAAAACGCAGGAGGAGACGTTTCTACAGTCGGCCGATAGATAATGTTATTGGAAGTGCAATAATTCTTAGCTGGCATGTGTATAACTGATTAAATTAGTTTTCTGTCTGTTGTCTGTCAGCTTTCTCATTTGGGTCTCCCACCGCTCCCAAAGAAACGCCGCTCATTGTTTAATAAAAAAACAAAATCAATTTCGTTAATCTCTGTGTTTTGGCGTTATTGTGCCTCCACAGCCAAAAGCTTTCCCTCGGTAAAGCAGTGGTAACACCATCTCATAATTGCATTGTGAGCGTATTGACGTACACAGAATATAACTTGCATTTTAATAAATGGAGAATCTGGTGTGACAGTTTTATTAAAGTGATAGTTTTGCACCTCCAGAGACTCAAAGAATGTCACTTGCTTTATAGCAAAATGTGATATTGAGATGAAAATACTCATAAAACTTGTTAGAGTCGTGTTTTATATACTTGAAATGTGAGTAATACTGCGGTCACATGGAATCAGGAAGACGGACAACAACCACGGGGAAAAACAAACCATGCATGATGATATGTTCCCATGGTAACACAGTATCGTTTACAAAGAATGGGATAAAATATATAAATTATTTCAAGTTTATTATTTTATTCCTGCAAATGCTTCACAATAAAAGCCGTTTTAGAAAATGAAGGGATTCTCTCAACCGACATTATAAGGGGCTTTTAATTTTAAATGGACACAGGAAGTGTTGAGTTTGAAGTGATGGCACGAACGGCAGCGGATAAAAAGTAAATACCTAAAAATACAGAGGGAATGACAAATAAAGGCCTGTTTCTAATGCAGTCTGTTTGAAATGAAGCTGGTTTCACACCATAATTTACCCTGTTTCACTCAGTATAGGAGCTAAATATGTTATTGTGAGCATGAAAAATGAATTATTGTTTACTCTGTGTGTCTTGGGTGTTGCTGTGTTGTTATCTGGGGTTCAGGTACAAAGGGAGCTATGTCACTGTTGTCGTCAGGTGTTTGACCCGGAAGGGCAAAATGTTTTTGACTGCTGTGGCGCTAACTGCCGGCGCTTCCTTTGTTTGATTAGTTGTTAATGAAATCGGAATAAATGTTCGTTATACTGCATCAGAAGACCAGCGTCCAGACTCCTTTACCGAACATTAAGAACGGTAACGTTAGTGTAAGAAACCAGTAAGTTAGCGAGGCGCGTCAACCAGGTTATTCTGGGTCAAGCATCTCAGTAGCTTGAAGTGTAAGACTTAGCTCCTACACTCAGTGTAGTAACGTACCCAGAGGGTTGGGCTGGTGCATACAGTTGTCTACGGCAGCAGATTGCTCCGTGTTTCTATTGGTCAAAGTGACGGCTGTGACGGGTAAAGTCATGGAAGACATAAAGAAAATCAAACATGCTAGACTTTGTGTTGGGACGTCGTGAGGTGCCACAGAGATGGCATCGGTTGTTGTTAACTATGACACACTACAAGAGATAAAACAATGTATTAATGAATGTCTTTATTTGTGCTGTTAAGTTGGGCTTTTTGACATGAAGGTCTACGGAGAGCCAGCCTCAAGTGGCCATTAGAGGAACTGCAGTTTTTGGCACTTCAACATTGGCTTCATTTTTGCTGCTTGGCTATTCTTTAACCTCAGCACATAAATCCAACACAGGTTTTCTACCCTTCACGTTAAGTTAAAACATATGGGTTTTGTGTTGCCTCTTGGCCTGCGAGGTGTCTTGCGGGTATAGAAATGAGGTAATTAGACTGCGGAGGGCAGATACAGTAATCGAACTGCACTGTAGAGGCCCCTCCACACACACACACACACACACACACATTCATACACTCTCAAAAGCCTTTGACAGCCTTCCTAACAATCTCCCCAGTTCTCACACAACTCTACATTCGCTGACTCACACACGGCCGCCAGTCCACACTCTCCAACACACACTCGGTGTTTTGTCCAAGCGTGATAAGGATCTGGTGAAGGTCGTGAGAGGGATCTCATTCTCAGCAGAGATGAGCCTGCCGATAGCGTCAGTCCTGCGGGCAGATTAGCCCAGTCTGATTCCACTGCCGCCCCAGTCGTCCCAGTGGTGTCATGGCTGCTGCACTGATGCTATCGCGTCCAGCCAGCCACTGATGACCCTTAAAGCACATTAAGGATTCCATTTAACTCAGTGTCGTGCACGGGAAGAGTGTGAAGAGGGTGACGCTGTGTGTGAGTGTGAGCCTGCGGTTTTGTGTTTGTATATTTTTTAAAGGATGAATAAATTTGAACCTGATACACATTTACTCAACCGGGAGCTGCCAAGTACGAGCAAAGTTTTCTGAGCAGCTCAAGTGGAGTAATTCAGGGATTGTGTCTTGCTCAGGGCACATCAAAGCTGTGTGCTGAGGGAGGGGTGAGTACTTCTCCCTCAGTCCCCCCTCTTCCCTCCCAGAGTCTCCCAGCCAGACTGAAACTCAAGAATAATAATCTGGAGGTCAGAGAAATGGTTATGCTGACAGCCTGAAGGTGAACAGACAGACACAAAACTGGAAGAAACATTGTCTTGTCTGCTGCTATCGTAGCTGCTACACTGTGGAACTTGGTGTTGAAAGAGAGGCTGTTTTTCTTTGTTGTCATTTCGGAGTTTCAAACCTGACAAGTCGATCTATTTTAATCACGAACATCTTAGGACACACAGTGCATCTCGCTACTTTGAATACCACATTATTCACGCATACAGCTGCTTGTTGTTTTTTTGCACGGCACAAAATGTGTTTTCATGCAAGAGTGACAAAAGCCAAGTTTAAAAATAAAGTAGTGGGTAGAAGGTGCTCATTAGAGCTGCTACCAAAGAAAAGATTTGTTAAAAAAAATCCAGACCCCTTTATTCTCTGTTGATAATTAGAACGCTGGTGTCATGCTGACACGAATATTTACAACCATCTTTGGATGCTAATGCTTGTTTTGGCTGAGGACGAAACATCAGTGTCACATATTTTTGTATCGTAATTAAGAAGCATATTATGAGGGATACAGCTCATCATCCTTTAAGTATGTAAGACCTTTAGTAATGGATTACACAGTTTCATAGAGTGAATTATTAAAAGCTTTTTCTGGTATTTATGAATTGGCACCGGATTAAAATGGAAGTACTCATATTTATATTTACATGTTGCAGGACGGCAGTGTCGGATTGTGTTAATCCTTTTGGTTCTGGTCCCGTTCGTTGTGCTTTATCTGTATCTGTACATTCCTGCGGTCTGATTCATGTAAAATAAAAGTGTTTGTAGTCATGTGAGGTGAATCATTTAATCAGTACTTAAATAATTTCATACTAAATTCAGCATACCCTTTACATGTGCTATGAAGAGAAACCTCGGATTAATTTGAAATTACTGTAGTACAGCATGACAAAAAAAAATTATTCATGCTGCAACTTTTTTTTAAAGCAACAGAAGCAAGAGGCAAGAGAGCAGTCAGAGGCAGAGTAATATGTTCACAGTGGGCATGAATGAAACAATTTGCATGAGTGAATTATACGTAAAGTTGTCTCTGAAGGTTCTCAGTCATGCAGGTCATGGTAATCATAACACCGGATTTCCACTGGATGCGTGTGCGTTGCGGAACGGCAGCGCTGGTTATCCGCTGCATGCACCGCCGCCCGTCAACACCCACCGGCTGCGCTTGCTGTGTGGAGCAGTGCAGCTCCACCGGAAGACATCTCGGTGCACTGCCATGATTAACATCTCCTCGTCCATGACACATTGACTAGAACTGAATCCTATCGGCTCTGCTGCCGTGCCGGAGCGGAGACGCAACCAACACACATCTGGTGGAAATAGGCCGTAAGTGCTAATATCGTAGGCAACTGGACTTGCTTGCGTTTCTTGAAGACGTCTCGCCTCTCATCCAAGAAGCTTCTTCAGTTCTAAACGACTGGTACGAAGTTGCAGGCTTTAAACCCTGTGTGGGTGTGAAGAAAGATGGTTTGAAAGAGGAGTAAAATAAGCCATACGTCAAGCTGCAACGACCATTGTTAAACAGAGGAGGTGGCCTACGACACCACTTATCCCCCACCTACAATGCAGTCTTGGGATCCTTCCCCAGACGACTTCACACCCGTTCACCCCTGGTCCCGACTCACATGGTGGCCAGGTGGGTCAACGACTCACATTGTGACCTTAACGACTCTGAAACTAAGAGCTCACGTGACCCCTACAACTCTGCAAAGTTTCCCACCCACACAGGGTTTAAAGCCTGCGACTTTGTACCAGTCGTTTAGAACTGAAGAAGCTTCTTGAATGAGAGGAGAAACGTCTTCAAGAAATGCAAGCAAGTCCAGTTGCTACGATATTAGCACTTATGATATATGTAAAGTTAATGTAAAGACATGATTAGATGCGAATAAAGTGAGTAGCTTGATTTTCTGTAACTGAACTTAAGCGACCGATTTGTGCTACGATAGCCAATCCTCCGGGCACGTATGGTGTCGAGGATGAACCAGATATATCAGAAGTTTGTGTATAGATTCAGTAATTTTGTGAGTCAACACAAAATATTCTAGTGTTCAAACTAATAAATAAATGAATGGTTACATGATTTGATTTTTGAAGCTAGCAGGCTGCAGCAGGCTTGTTTCCATAGCCCTAGTTGTTTATTTCTCTCCCAAGATCTGGCAACATTGACAAGCCTGCAAGCAACAACAACAATGCCGGCGTCCACAGGATCACGGGGAGCGCGTTGTGTTTGGACCCAGGCCCTGGAGGCAGATCTGATTCAACACTGGGAAGAACATCCATGCCTTTACGATGGGTCATCGTGTTATCTGGGGCTCTGTCAGTGCCAGGTGGAGAAATCTTTGGTGTGCACACAGGTCGTAACGCAGCTGGAAGATTATGATGACGCGATGCATTTTGCAGGGTGAAAATCGTGTAATGTGAACTAGACTTGTTTGAAGCTCTGTAATACTACAAATAATAACAATGGGGAAAATATTTTGGAGTCTGTACCCATGACCCATTGTGTTCATCCTGCAAACAGAACCTAGTGTCTGGAATATGACCGTTATTAACCTGAAGAAAACCTAAACTGAAATATGAACACATTATGAAGCTGCAGCACAGCAGCCAATCTGTGAATATAATCAGTTTTTTGACCCGAAATCTTTACAAGGTTTAATATTTATCTAGCACTGTACAGACTGTATGATCGGGGCAAAGGTCCACACATAGGTGTCTTTTGTGATATTCCAAATGACGCATCAGTAATGAATACACATTAATTTACACCAGTCTTCACCATCTTTTTATTGTAAAACACTGAAAGACAATTTTTTCCTCTCTACCTTGAAGGACTCATGTTTGATAGCAGAGTCTCAACACCAAAGCGACCCCAAAAGAAAAGGTCATTTTGTTGAAAATGAGATATATTCTCCGTCCTCTGTCGCTCCCTTTTTTTTCCTTTTCCATTCACTCGATCTTTTTCATTTCAAAAGGAAACACTGTTGTGCGTCTCTTCCCCCAGGAAGCATGCCCTCCGAGTGTATCAAATACCAACTCGTATTCACACAGCGTCTGGCCTTCACTGGGAACATATTCTCAAATAATGCATTCTGTTATTAAACCCCTTCCTTTCATGGACACACACTACAGTCTATATGACCTCAGTATATTTTCAACCTCCGAAAAAAGACCACTGTAATTTCTGAAGGTTGAAAATATACGAGCAACATAATTGTCTCTTGTCTGTTGCTGCCTCTAAATGGGACTCATTTATGTTTGGATTTTATGCGCACACGTTCCTCCCCTGGTTTCTCCACTGTTGGAGCAAAACATCCATTCTTGAATCATGAATAATTGGTTTCAAGCGATGGAAAAACCCACCGTTAAACAATGCCCACCGAGCATTATTAACAGGTAATCACCTCGTGCCAAAATGTTCATTTATGCCAGCTGTAGAGATGACTGACGTGCACATCTCCCCCCTGCTGTTTTATTGAGGTAATTTGCTGGTAAAACAGAATCATCTCAGACGTGCAGAGCAGCATTGTTAAGCTGTAAATACCCTGGTTTCACTTCTCTTGCACTGATGATGTAAACCCGACCAGCAAGCAACCTGCGAAATGGTAATCAAAACATTGTGTCAGTGATCAGTTTCCCAGTGTTTCCAGTTATTAGTGGGTGTTTCCAGAACGCTGTATGCTTCACTAATATCTGGGAGCTAATGACACTTGTGTGCCAGCACAGTTCTTCAGGGCTGCACCACGAAGCTCAGCAGAGCCAGGCTGTCCTCGCCTGAGCTGGCTCAACAAACACGAAAGGGTTTGTCAAACGACACATTCGGCACATCAAGGTCTCATGTAAACCGACTGAAAGGGAACATAAACGTAGCAGCTTCTCATTGTTAGCCTGTGCTGACCGTCGCCTCTCCAGGGTCAAACGTTGCTGGCAGCAGATTAAATTAGCGGTTATTGATGAATTCCTTAAGTTACTTAAAACTTTCTGTGGAAGTGAATCATTTCAATTTGTTTTTGTTAAAACTTTAGTTACTTTTAAAAGTTGAAGGCTAAATCTAAAGACATTAATAATGCATTTAAATATATTTGTGCTAATGAGCATTTTAGGCAGACTCGATGAAGTCTACATTTGTCAAACAAATGCAATAAAGTTTTGGGAAAGTTACTCCTGAAATGTAATACTTCACAGCAGTGGTTCTTAACTGGTCCAGCCACAGGGTCCAGATTTCTCCTCAGTCATCAGTTCAAACTCCACACAGTTTAATATATTCAACATAATACACCATGTCATGGAGTCAGTTTGCTGTCTCTGTCAAGTAACTATCCATTGGTAACTCACTTTACAGCAGGAAACAGCACTTCAGAGTAAAAGCTCTGTGCTGGAATTGCACCGTACTTCAAAATAAATTGTATTTTTTAAAAGCTTGACATGTTTGTGAGTAACTTGTGGTCTGCTCAGAAAGGACCCACGACCCACCTTCGACCTGACCGTGACCCACCAGTTGGGTACCACTGTACAATAATAAACAATAATACATTTTATTTATAGAGCACTTTTCAAAAACTCAAAGACACTTTACAGGCATAAAAAAGTGCAGGGAAATACAATCAAGAGTGCAAAACAGCAGACAAAAGAGGAAAAAAATTACAGGCAAGAGTGCATTAGTTACCGACAAAGTTATGGACAAATACGGGTGCTGACATTACAAAGTTAGGAGGGTATAAGGGAAGAGCAAGAAGGAAGTAGGATGGATTAAATTTGTAAGTTAAATGCAGAACGGAACAGGTATGTTATGAGTTGAGTTTTAAAGGAGGTGAGGTCTGTCCCCCCAGGTGCGGCGCTTGGTCCTAGGTACGGTGCGGAGGTTGGCGTCAGAGGAGCGGGTGTATGGGTGGAGAAGGTCTTTAAGGTAGGAAGGGGCCTGGTTGTTAAGTGCTTTATGGGTGAGCAGGAGGATTTTGAACTGGATACGGTAAGGAACAGGGAGCCAGTGTAGGTTCTGGAGGACAGGGGTTATGTGGTCGCGGGTGTGGGTGAGGAGGCGGGCAGCAGAATTCTGGATATACTGAAGTTTACTAAGGAGATTGGAGGTTGTGCCGTAGAGGATGCTGTTGCAGCAGTCGATATGAAATGTAATGAAAGCATGACTGAGGGTTTCAGCTGCAGGGAAGGAGAGAGAGGGGTGAGGGCGGGGGCGGGCAATGTTTTTGAGATGGTGGAATGCTGATTTGGTGACTTGCTTGATGTGTTGGTTGAAGGAGAGATTGCCGTCAAAGACTCCAAGGTTTTGGCAGTGGGGGGAGGGAGGAGTTGTCAGTAGAGAGATGGAAGTCTTTGGCTGTCAGGGTGAGGGAATTTGGACCAGTTATGAGTAAGTCTGATTTGTCGTAGTTGAGTTTGAGGAGATTTGTTTGCATCCACTGTCTGATGTCAGAGAGACAGTTTGAGAGGGTGGAGTAGGTCTGAGAGGTGATGGATTTGGTGGAGATGTAGAGCTGGATGTCGTCAGCATAACAGTGGAAACGGAGGCCGTGACGACAGATGATCTGACCGAGGGGGAGGAGGTAGAGGATGAAGAGGAGAGGACCGAGCACCGAACCCTGGGGGACACCTTGGGACAGGGGGGCAGTCGAGGATGAGCAGCTGTTGATGAAGATTAGTTGCTTCCTTTCAGTGAGGTATGATTGGAAAATGTCATTTGTTACTTTGAGGAGGGCCGTTTCAGTGCTGTGGTGGGTACGGAATCCGGATTGAAATTGTTCGTGGAGGTCATTATTGGTGAGATAGGCTTTGATTTCTGAGGCGACAACATGGTTGATAAAGCTGAAAGATATCCCGAAAGAGCAGTGTTTGCGTCCCGTAAGATTCCAAAGCCAAACTACGTGCTTTTGTTGCCTAAACCTAACCATTTGTGTGTTGTTGGAATAAAAACATGACCAAACGTGGACATGTGACGAGGTCGGAGTGACAATGTGTTGCCTAACCAAAGAGCCTGCACATCTGACTCCAGCTAACATACACACACATGGAGGGAAGAAATGTGAGCTTAAGGAAAGGTTTACCATTAGCCAGGTTTAAACATAAAAGTGTGAGAAATAAAGGCATTTCAGCAGAATGCACAAGTATTGCAAGGTGATACAAAAATCGTTCTCAGCTATCAAAAAGAACATTTCCACAGGGGCCCTTCAGGGCGTATGTGATACTCACCTCACTCGTCTTAATCTCGAATCTTTGGGGGGAAAATACCCCAAGAATAAAGGTAAGAATTCTTCTTTGATGAAACTTATGAGCAAGTTTAGCAAAATTCTTTGTAAATACGAACTTTTAAAATAAAATTACTGGATGACAAACTGCAGGTTTAAATAAAAGACTAACAGAAGCCAGTGTGTTTGTAGATACAGAGGATGAAGTGACGAGAGGGGGAAAAAATCTCACCCTCTAAAATCTTCCATGCATAAAGCATACTCATATTCTTACTCACATTAATCATCCTGTCAGAGTTTAGATCAAGTACATTTATCATTAATAAATGAGTCAGTGATGGTGGTGGGGTGGAGGGGGGGTGGAGCGGATCTGGGGTGTATGCATGTGTGGTTTTAGGATTCTGTGCTAATTAGATCCTGAAGAACAAGAAGGCTGAGATGTGAAAGTGTGATATGTATCCGTAGGTGTCACAGAGCAAACGTCCAGCAGTCAGAGAGGCCGTTTGAGGCCAGTTCATGTGAAGAGGTGAATCCTGCAGTCTCAAGTGTTACCTTACGTGCCCGTGTCCAACGTCCATATCAGACTGGTGCTGTTGGCAGAACATGTTGTGCAGGAGAAAGTTCATGGTTCAGTGTTTGTGCTTATTTCGTGAAATTTAATGAGACTGTTTGGTTTCTTGGCTTCAGGCGAGACCACCTCTGTTGAGTCCAATTCAATTTTAAAGAGATCCAGTCCTGTTTGAGTCTCGGCCGTGACCAACGAAATTCTCGAGGCTTTATCAGTTTACATTTTTTATTTCTGCTGAGTGAAACAGGTGGAGGAGAACATAACTTTGGGAAAATAAACCTGCATCATATTCAGAGGTGTCTCTAATGTTCTGTTCACCCTGATTTACATACGGAGGCGAATATTAGAAACACCTCTCAGTGTGATATAATCCACCACCATTAAATATAACCATATTATTTAAACAAACACATCTAGACGGGTGTTTCTAATAAACCGGTTAGTCTGTATTTATCTTTGTTGTCAGCAGCTGTCAATGCCAAAGCCCTGCTCTGTAACAGAAATTATATTTTCCGGATAAAGGAATTGAAGTGTATATTGAAATGCAAAACAAATATCAATATCACTACAGCGCGTTTGTTTACATTGTATACTTCTATTTCCCCTGAGGGGTTTTTCTTTTGATCAGTGACTGAGATGCGTGAACACCACACACTGTGGAATATTTATTCTCAAACACTCACAGTAGTGTGTGGAGAAGATCTCACAAATTATTTTTTTCAGTGCCGGCTGAATGACAGACAGGAGGATGGAAGGTCAACCTCTGAGGGCGTCCCGGGGCAGCATCGCTCTGATTACCATCTCCTGTATGGTGATTATACAAAAACCATAACTTGATATGCACCAGACGTACCTGACATATGATGCCCGTGCAGGTGCCCGCAAGAAAAAAGATAATACATTTGTCCCACATGTCATCATGGACTCAATCACTGAATTTAGTTTGTCTAATGAATGTTTTGGTGAGAACAGTTGAAATGATTCTTCTTTCATTAATAAGACTTGTTGCTGTCCCTGGATTCTAGACTCGCAGGTACAATGGGGACTACTGTTCGAGACAAATAACAAAACTGGTTGTTTACCAAAACATTGGTGGCATTTCCAGCAGCAATTGTGCAGCCAAAACTGGTTGTTTTTTAGCCAGAGCTCAGCGAAATTTCCAGCCATGGTTTTGCCACCCAAACCCTTTTTTTTAGCATAGTAACAACAGCATTTCCAGCAATGAATATGACATAAAAACTGGCTGTTTTTTTTAGAAGATATCTCTGGTATTACTAGCAGCAACTGAGCCACCAAAACCATGTATTTTTTTAGCAAGACAGGGGCAGCATTTGCAGCAGTGATTGTGCTATCAAAACTAGGTGTTTTTAGTGTGGAAGTGGTGGCATCTCCAGTAGCAACTGTCCTACCAAAACCTTATGCTTTTAAGCAAGACATCGGTTGCATTTCCAGCAGCAAATGTGCCACCTAAACTTCCCGTTTTTCCACAAGATATCAGCTGCATTTCCAGCCATGACTGTGCCACAAAACCTTGTGTTTTTAAAGGGACATTGGCTCCATTTCCAGCAGCAATTACACTATCATAACCTTGTGTTTTTTAAGCACGATATTGTCTGCATTTCCAGCAGTTAAAATGCCTCAAAACTGGGTTTTTTTTGCGAGACATCTCCGGCATTACTAGTGGCAAGTGAGCCACCGAAACCTTGTGCGTTTTTTTGAAAGTGGCTGCATTTGCATCAGCACTTGTGCAATCAGAACTGGGTACTTTGTAGTGAGACATTATACATATTCGCAGTTTGCAGAAACATACAATGCCAACATTTATTATGGCAATGGGGTTGCAGCAACATTAGCTTTGGTTTTATTTACTAATAATAGCATTAGCATGCTTGCAAAAAGCAAAAAAAGTTGTGTTAATGCATTTGCTACTGCTGTAAAAAGTTTGTTTATGCACTTCTTGCAGTTCACTGTATAATGAATAATTAACACGCACTCAGTGTTGTGTTTGCTGCTGGTGTTTTCAGTGAGCTGGCTTCCGGTCAGAGGTATCAGGGCCTGAGCATGAGCAGCCAAACCATGCACTCGTTTGGCAGCATGGTGCCGTCCATATGCCATAACTCTGGGCTTCAAACTGGCAACATACAGTAATTATTCTATCCTATGATCAAATATGGCGACAGCTGTCACTTCAATGTGATCTATGATTCTTAAGGTCAGATTTTATGAGATCATATATCACTTTGTCCTGGAGAAAAGCTGTTATGTTCGCTCAATTTAAACCTTTTTAGACATAATCTTTAATAGTGACGAATACACGCAGTTGTCTGATAGTAGCCTCATAATGTACTTTAAAATGCAGACTGGATTGATGCATCTGCTGATGAAAGGCTATAAAAACTGACATATGAGAGTTGGCTGTGAGCAGAATGCATGAGCTGCTCTGTCGGAAAATCAAATCCAGAAGACAACATGGATTCGGTTAAAAGTGTGATGTGAAATTGACAGTTTCAGTTCAGCAGCTGTGTGTTGCTCTGCTGGTTATAGAATCAGATGAATGTAGCACACCAGAATCCAAATAATAGTCTTTACAAGTCCATTTTCTTGCTTTTACCCTGTGCTTTTTTCCTGCTTGAATCTTCCTTTTGTATATTTTTACACTCCTCCTGCTGCTTCTACATTTGTACCTTAACAATCAATATATTAAGGCTCTCAGAAATTCCATTTGTTTCAGCAGTTCCACAGCCATGTCTTAAACATAAATGAAGTTGTAACAGAAATACAGTATACCCAGGTTAAGGATCTACTTTACTGGGTACTTTTTACAGCAAAATGGCTTTTAGGCTGTTGCTAGGAAACAACAAGAAACCAGACTGTCAGTCTCATAAAGCCACAGCCAGAGTTACTTATTTAATGGTTAAAACTTTGCACCCTTGTGATTAAATCAATGTGGTGAAGGTTGGATCTTGTCATCTCACAGTCACTACACTTTTACATGCAAGTAACCAAAAGATTTATTTATTCTGAACAGCTTAGAGAACATTTTGAGGCATTGATATCACACAGGAGTGATAGATGTGGCAGCGAACTGTTTCTCTTTGTCCAAAATCTGATTGCAATCAGTTCTGGTTTTCCCAGGCTACATGCAAATCAGGGTCGGCCCTCCTCCAGTCCAGAGGGTGGTGATGATGCCCCAGAATCTGTTGGCTAACCATGCCAAGAGAAAAATAATTTACAGTATGCTCTTAAGCAAAGCCTTGTGTTTTTTTTAAAAGGCACTGGCTGCATTTTTAGCTGCAATTGTGCCACCAAAACTGGGTGTTTTTAGCAAGACACTGAAATCATTTCCAGCGCCAATTGTACTAATAAAACCTTTTGTTTTCGGTGAGACATCAGCCATATCTCAAGTGCTACTTGTACTACCAAAACATTGTGTTTTTAACGAGGTATCAGCAGCATTTCCAGCTGCAATTGTGTTATCAAAACTGGGTGTTTTCAGTGAGATACTGGCATCATTTTAAGCTCAACAGTGCCACCAAAATGTCGTTGTATTTGACTTTGGCTGGATTTCCAGTGGTGATTGTACTAACAAACCTTGTGTTTTTGGCAAGACGTTGGCATCATTCCAGCAGTCATTTGTGTCACCAACATCTCATTCAGTAGGGAGGCTATAGAAGCATTTCAAGCTGCAACTGTGACACTGGCATCATTTCCAGTAACAGTTGTACTTACAAATCCTTGTCTTTTTTGCAACACATCAGCTGCATTTCCAGCAGCTGTTTGTGTCACCAAAGTCTTGTTCTTTTGGGAGGCATTGGATGCATTTCAAGCTGCGACTGTGCCACCAAAACCTTGCATTTTATTAGCGAAACAGTGGCGGCATTTACCAAAAACCTTGTCTTTCTGCAGAGACATTGGCAGCAAGTCCAGCCACTTTCTGTGTCATCAAAATCGTGTTCATTTGGGAGGCATCAGCAGCTTTTCCAGTGCAATTGTGCCACCAAGTGCTGGATTTTATTAGCGAAACATTGGTGGCATTTCCAGGGCCAATTGTGCTACCAAAACCTTGTGTTTTTTTGCCAAGGCATCTTACGTTTTATTATCGAAACATTGGCAGCACTTCCAGTGCCAATAACAAAACCTTGTCTTTTTGCCCAGACATTGGCAGCATGTCCAGCAACAATCTGTGTCATCAAAATCTCGTTCATTTGGGAGGCATCAGCAGCATTTTCAGCTGCAACTGTGCCACCAAAACCTTATTAGCGAATGTTTGGCAGCATTTCCAGTGACAATTATACTAACAAAACTTTCTCATTTTGACAAGTCATCCTCGCATTTCCTGCAGCCATGTATGTCACCAAAATCTTATTCACTAGGGAGGCAACGGGTGCATTTCCAGCTGCAATTGTGCCACCAAAACTGTTTTTTAGCGAGACATTGTCAGCATTTTAAGCCACAGTTGTGCCACAAGAACTGGGTGTTTTTTTGTGAGACATCAACAACATTTCAAGCAGCCATTGTATGGAGGTATTTTTGTGTCTTTTAGTTGGAATCATATAAAACTGCTTTGACAGCATACTTCTTGAGCTGTTTGTAAGTAAAAACGTGTGATCATTTTGCTTATAAATCAATCCTGTTTGCTTGCAAGTTAAAAAGTTTTGCTTGCAAGTTCAACTGCACTTACGGGTACACTACTGATAAAATCTGAAGGTGCTGAGGTGACATTTACCAACCTGAAAGAATAAATGAAAACAAACGGTGATTTTGCTGGTCTTCAGTTTTCATCTTTACTCTAGGTGTAACTGCCAACTGAAGAACGCAGCGCAAACCAACCGTTTATATACCCAGATTTGCTTCGTGCCTTTACTCAAATCAGTTATGCTTTAAATTGAATGGGGAGTATCTGTATGGTTTCTGTAAAGATACAAAATCGTGGCATATGCATAAAATGTCACAATTGAGTGGGCAGACACACATAAATACTTTGGATGGCATATCCAGCTGCTCGACCAACGACCAACAAAGGAGGCTGCTCCTGCTGCTAGTTACCCCAACTACTTTTTACTCGCAAAACTTTTTGACTTGCAAACAAACAAAAAAAAAAAAGACTCACAAACGAAACTTTAAGATTTGAATTTTTTAATCAACCATTTTTTACTTTACTTTTTACTATTTCCAGTGCTAACTGTACCTTATTCTGAGAGTGTTCCCACCTGCCGGAACAGAATTCCTTGTATGTGCGAACGTACTTGGTGATTAAAAACGATTCTGATTCTGATTCTGATTCTACCAAAACCTTTATTTTGGTGAGATATCGGCAACACTTCCAGTGCCAGATGTGCTATCAAAACCTTGTGCTTTTAACAAGGCATCAGCAGCATTTTCAGCGCAACTGTGCCACCAAAACCTTGCATTGTATGAGCGAAACACTGGCGGCATTTCCAGTGCCATTTGTACTATCAAATCCTTGTGTTTTTGGCGAGACATCAGTGGCCTTTCCAGCAGCTATTTGTGTCACTAATATCTCGTTGGTAAGGGAAGCATCAGATGCATTTCCAGCTGGAATTGTGCTACAAGAACTGGGTGTTTTTTAATGAGACATTAACAACATTTCCAGTGGGGACTGTGCCACCAAAACTGGGCATTTCTGTCAGTGCTGACAAACCTCCAGAGCCAAAGAAGACACAATACAATTGTGTTCACAGGCTCAGTAGTCCTGCCTGAAACTAGTTAACAGCACTATATATGTATGGGCTAGTCTGAACGCACCGAGGATATTATCTCTCATGGTCCTTAAATTAACCACCCTCATGACATGAGCTCCTGATGATGTGAGTATATGAAGAAATAATAGTCACTCTAATAACACAGTATCCCACACATTTATCATGAAAACCTCTATCATGCTGCAGAGGAAATGGTGAGGGAGGATCCAGAGCTGCGTGCGACAGCATTCTGACAGAGGACGCTTGCTCCGTTCCAGGGGGAGCCATTATTTATGCCTTAGTGATGTGAAACTAATTGTATTCATCAGCCTCTCACATGAGCCCACAGAGCTGACATGTCATTTAAATATAACATACAGAGACATTTACATATACCTGCCACCGAAAAAAGACAGACGAGTGGTGCTCGTTCGTGCATGGGCTCTCTGATTGAAATTTCAAAAAAACTGACCGCTGTTCTCTCACTGTTATTTTCCGCTTGTGTAGAGCTTATTGCTATCACACGGCCTGCACTGAATTCAGAGCACACTGGGTGAGCTTTGAGCGTCGGAGGATGAAAGAAAAAATGTTTACAAGCGCTCATGTGGACAGAAATTGTAATAGATGATCTTAACATAGTGAACAAAGGAAATAAAGCATCACTAACCCTGGAATACAAACTGACACAGACCCACAAGTCTCCCTGCTTTTATGTTTTAGCTGCTCTCTTGGCCTGCGCAACATCGAAATATTAATGCAGCGGAACACTCCAAAGTGGAAAGTCATTGCCCTTGTTTGCTCAAACAACATAAAACCAGGGAAATAATACAGTGGCAATTCTGGCAAAAACCGGTATAGCAAACTTGGCAGGCGAGCGCGTGCAGTAGCCTCATATCTTCTCCAAACTACTGGCCCAAAGCTTCATCTGGGCGATGGACTGTGACTGGCAAAGCTCATTGAGAGGAGATGAAAAAAGACAATAGAATGAAATGTGTTGGCACCAGGAGGGAGAAAGTTTGGCTCTGTGTTTCCTCCCCTCTGTTCTGCTCTCAGCTCCAACCCCCACCACCACCCTCTGTCATCCCACTTGTATCTCTCTTTGTCTCGTCTTCCCTCCCGATGATGCTGCACCTCCTTCCTCCCGCTCCTCTTCCTGCAGCACAATCTAATCTGAGCAGCTCCACTCCCCTTTGAACCTCCTCACAATTAGGCAAAGAGGAGCCCTTGATGCATTGTGGTTCGAGCCACTCTGCCCTGCTGGAGTTTGACTTTGATCCCTTGAAGGCCGGGCGAAAACGCCGTCCGGCTACAGCGCAGTATCGCCCTCGCTTCATCATGCGCCGCCATGCAGATAGACTGCGTTCAGATCAGCTTGACAGCCGCCGCCCCTGAGGCCTGGTGTCAACAGATATGGAGAGGAAATCACTGTATCACTCCCACTCACCCTCTTAAAAAAAAAAGGTAAAAAAAAAAAAAAGGTGTTAAGGAAACAAAACAAATGGCGGCATCAATATTTTAAGCGCTGTCGTTTTGGGGGCAGTTCACTTGACACAGGCTGTAATCTAGCACTTTACCTGACACACTGTGGCAGGATGGGCCGGATAAACTCTGTGCGGATAGAGAGCAATGTTAGCGGCGCAATAACAGCATCCTTTGAAGATTAGAGTGACTGGTGAGCGAAGTAAATTGCTCTCCTCGTGTTCCTCGGTGGCACAGACAGTTATGGAACATTTGTCGCCAGTCTGTTTGACAGAGAAATGTTCGACTTTCTTTAGAGGGGGGAAATAAAACAGCCCGCACGAGCTTTCCTCTCCAAAGACAGCTGCTGGAAAAGTCTGATTGGACTGTATCTTTCAGTCCCACAGACTCAACAACAAATCCAAAATCCAAAATAGAAATTATGATGTTCAGCTGAATGTCGGACCCATTACAGGTTCAGGAGCAGAATGGATTAATGAGAACAACACAGATTAGTTTGATGATGGGCTGTTGAAATGTGAGTGCATCACAACCTGTAATGCGCCATTTTAACAAAAGAAAATGAGCCTAAATTGGAGAAAACAAGGAACAAAATAGGCACCACTAAGTGTTAAAATGTCAGTAACTTGTTCTCTTTGCAGAGGAGCAGTTAAGTGCAAGGTTGTCTTATTGCTCAGACAGAACCAGCGGATTTTGGTGCTTTCAGGGAATTTTCTTTTAAATTCGTGCCTAAAAACTGCAGAAAAAAATACTGCAAAACTGTTTGGGGTTTTTTTTTGTCATTTGGTGTAGTAATAAAAACAAAATGCTAAACAAAGTAGGGTCAGGCCAGTGTTAGATTTTTCAAACTGGTCTGATATTAAGAGCCAGACTTGACTGGAATCCATCAACACACCTTAAATTCCAACATGACAACTCTGACCGTTACTTTAGTCGTACTTATGTAGTACTTTGTTGGTTTGAGGACAGTGACATGGCTGGACAGCTAACCAGTCTTGTTGTTAAACATACAGTGAAATTATATTTACTGTGTGTTAACTGAATTATTGACTTGCTAGCATAACGTTAGCTTTCTGGCTAATCGCTGGGCCAAAGGTTGCCATGACCTGGGCGAACTAGAATACCTCGCATCTAAGGTTCGTCCTGCTCACTGGAGTGGTGATAACGTTTCCATTGGTGGCAATGATTTTGATCTTCTTACTTTTTTATCTTTGGTAAGTGATCTTGGTATAAGCGGGATAATGGCCTTTGAGGTCAAGTCAAGTCAAATTTATTTATAAAGCACATTTAAAAACAACCCAAGTCGACCAAAGTGCTGTTCAGTTAAAATTGAATAAAAGAGATACAAGTGAAGTAAAATAATAAACAGAACAAAAACAGCAACCAACACAGATCAAGGCACAAATAAACTCATAGGCAACATCAGGACGACTCAAAAGCTTTAGAAAAAGGAACATTTTTAGCCTTGATTTAAAAGAGTCAATGGAGGGGGCAAGTCTGACAGAGGGGGGAATACTGTTCCAGAGTCTGGGGTCTGCGACCGCAAAGGCACAGTCACCCCTGAGTTTAAAATAAGTGCGTGGAACAGTTAGAAGCCCAAGGTTAGCCCACCTGAGGGGTCTGGAGGTGAGTATGGGGTGAAAAGTTCTGTCATGTAGGAAGGGGCCACTCCATTCAAGGCTTTGTATGTGAATAAAAGAAGTTTAAGATCAATACGGCACTGCACTGGCAGAAAGTGGAGAGAGGCTAGGACAGAGGTGATGTGGTCTCTCTTTCAGGTACCTGTACTTGTAAACAGGAGAGAGATGACTGATTAAATCCAGTGTAAAGAGAGTTGCAATTGTCCAAGCGGGTGGAAATGAAAGCATGGATGACTTTTTCTAGGTCCTTGAAACTGAGGAATGGTTTGATTTTTGCGATGGTGCAAAGTTGGAGAAAACTGTCTTTGACTACTGAGTTGACCTGTTTATCAAACTTGAGTGCAGAATCAATAATAACACCGAGGTTTTTGACGTGAGGTTGGCTATCAGGTTGATGTTGTCAGAGGGGCCAAAGAGAATGATTTCGGATTTAGCTTCATTTAGTTGAAGGAAGTTTACTGCCATCCAGCACTTTATTTCAGTTATGCAGTTGAAGATGTTGGTGAGTTTGGATTGAGGGGAAGATAGAGCTGGGCGTCATCAGCATAGCAGTGGAAAGAGATGTCCTATTTTTGAATGATTTGACCGAGG